>OZ014509.1:29199993-29935093 GCA_963966075.1 Aphodius sticticus
TGTTTATTATTTACTTGGGACGCGTTTCGGACCTCAGGTCCATCATCAGCCGCCAAATAGTCTAGATAATCGACGTCGACAAACAATAGCAGTCATGCAGATATGTCAAAATAGAATATGTCAACATCTCAATGAAAATAGATATTTTAGCTACAATAGATCAACAAAAAATTATTCCATCTTATGATTTTATCGAAAAAGTTAAATTTGAACTTGCAGTTACGACTTCTATGGTTAACACGACTGTGTAGTGCTGCGAGACTTTTTAATTATTCGTGAAAATAAGGTCAAATGAAAATGAAACACTTGTACCTTTTTTACCCATTTTCAATTTCTTCGCTGTTAAAAATGGAACACATTATGGTTTTGAAAATTTAAAAAAAAATCTGAAGTTTTAAACACTTAAGTGCACAAACTAGCTTATAAACTTCACAACATCTACAGACTTCTCGTTTTAATGCAAATATTTTCCACCCTACAAGTTTCCAATTCACAAAACCCAGTCAAATGATACTTCGGATAAAAACTGTCAGCAGATTATGCATGATTTGTTCAGTTCCAAAAATCTCCGATTTATTTGTTTCAAAATAGTTCCAAACAGTACTTTTTGATATTTTTTCTTGTAATAGCTCACTCATTGTGTTACGGTTAAAGTGATAAATGTGGTTTGTATTAATAATTACCGGCTATTATTAATAATAACCGCCTCATTTGGTCAATGTGATTAGAATCACTTAAATAATCACATGGACCGGCTATTATTAATAATTTCCTAACGGTTTCGGTAAAAGTGATAAAAACGTTACTTTTTACAAAAGATCTTTTGTATACTGTCTTCAAAGAACTTAGCTAAGTTATTTTGATTACTATGTAAGCTATTATATTTATTTTCCCGACGCAAATCATCAGTACGGCTAGCCCAATGACCAAAATTACGAATAATATAAAACGTTGATAATACAGAATGTTTTCTTTTCTCTCCCTTGTACTTTAGAAACTACTGGATATAATTGGTAATGATATTTGGTATACACCCAAGGACGGCTCAATGACGAAAACATAAAAAGAACATTTTATACAAAGTGTTTTAAAAAGTTAACCATTTTATTATCGATAGCACCCATTTTTAATGCATGTGGGTAGTTTTTTTTGTAAATGTACAATTACAATTTATTAAGTAAATTCTCAAATCCCAATTATCTTGAAATTTTGCGCATTTAATAATAATTTTTTCAATATTGTATTTTTATGCAAATACTTACATGCAATAATAGGCGAGACTAGTTTACATAGATGTTTTTACATAAATTGCACCGCACAAATGATGCAAACATTTTTGTATGGTTCTGTTCATAACACGGTATTTTTACTTTTGGTGTTTGACAATAAAGTACTATTTTATAAATAAATGATTAAACATTGTAAAAACTTGCCCCAATCTTCCCTATATTAGGTTGTCCATTACCTATGCCTACCGTAAGCATATCTAATATCTGACGAATATAACTGTTTTATAAGGCGATTGATATAAAAGTGTTTATCACCAACAAAAAAAGACTTTTAAATAAAATAAATTTTTTATTTAGATATATGCAAAAATATTACAATAACAAAAACACAAAATAATTCTCAAGACCAGGAATCAGTTTAAAAATAAAATATATTCTTAATAAATAAAATTAATAGTAGGTAACTCAAATAAAATCCGTATCACATTTGTGCACTTACAAATCAAAAATAAACAATATTCATAGTAAATAATAAAATAAAAATAAAATACAGGTACAGTTCACATTTGTGAACAAAACAAAAGAAGATGACGTCCTATTATTACAAACTTTATCTTGCTTTACTTTTACAATATAAATGGTGTAATTGTTCTACTACCGCAAAAAAATAAAGGTCTAAAATTAAATATAAAACGTTTTTTTAAAGTTTTGTATTAAAAAAGATACATAATAAATAATAAGTTATAAATAAAAATAATTTTTCTTGCCACGAATTGCAAAATACAAAAGCACTATGTACGCATGCACTGGCAGAATAATACAAACCGAGTTTCTAGTTTATTACTGAAGCCTCAATTACATATAGCGAGGTTACACGCTGCTAGTTGGCGGATTCACTAGTTGCTAGTTAACTCGCCCAGTGTCATCATGTTCACAACGTTACTCGCAGCTTGTAAACTATCTGCGAACATGATGACACTGAGCGAGTTTACTAGCAACTAGTGAATTCGCCAACTAGCAGCGTGTAAACTCGTTCAATGTAATTGAGGCTTTACTTAGCTTTTAAGAATTGCGCAAATAAGCATGCCCCAAAGAGTTACACACTCGTGCATGCAATTTGTATGGATTGGCATTTTTTAGTCTCGATTTGATAATCTTCCTTATTTTAGTCATGAGTAGTAACTAAATAAGTTAGTCAGGACTAACGTCACTAAAGGCCCAACACTGAAAACCCAGTGAGTAGATTCGTTGTGTGGCGGTTATGTAGATACTAACAGAATTCCAAATCTGAGGCTCTATTATATTGTAGCATCACCTTAATGCAATACCGAATTGAAATATATCACATTGACCACAGCATGCTGGAAATTATTAATAATAGCCGGTTGATGTGATAAATTCTTCACTTTAACCTCGCCACTTGGCTATTATTAATAATAACCGGTAATTATTAATAATAACCTATTTATCACTATGACCGTAACATATACATATTTAAACAATTTGCAGTAAAGTTTTAGGCGATCCGGTTGTACATAATGGCCGGATATCTGGTATCCGAATAGTTAAGAATCCGGTTATCCGGCCGATGTCTAATCCGTTCAATCTCTCATATTGACACACAGTTACGTATTTTTTATGCTGATCACTGATCACTGTGTTACAGTGAAAATATACTTTTCACAAGACGTAGTGTAAGTTGTTGAGCTGGTAGAACTGAACATAATGGCATATACGTAATTTTCCAAACACCCCCAAAATCTCGATTATTTTCAAATAAACTGTTTTTGGGTACTAGCATGTGTATAAAAATGCAGAACTCCATCATTTTCCATTCGATTTCTAAACAAAAAATGTAACTGTAAGAGAGAACACATACCATTATAAGGATGTACTGTTCGTTCAGATCCAATAAAAGTCGAAAAGTTATGGACGTTCAAATTCAGAAGTTTCGCAATATTTTCACATTTTCTGATCTTTAACAACAGTTTGATGACCTGTTTTAATCCATAATATTTTATTTATATTTTTTTATTGGAATCCCATTTAAATTTGTGTTTAATACGAGTTTGTTTATTAGAATCGGTTGAAATTTGACTGTTATCGAAGTTTAATCACCGGCTTGACATTCACACTAAGTAGAAGGAATATACCTACGGCCCGACCGTAATAAATCCATACTCTTGATTCACATTAACTAGACATTATTTAGTTTCTTTATTATCTTGTTTTATTGTATTTTAGTCTATGTAATATGTTATTAAGTCCTATTCGACTTGTACCCAAATATCGTAAAATCATTAATCGACAATCTTAACCTATTACAATTATGTTTACTATTAGGACGATGTAGGTCTTTAGTATCATCAAATTTCATATAAAATAACAATCAAACTGATCCATAAGCAGTAAGAAATCAGCTTTAGTGCACGCTTCAGTGCAAATATAAATAAAGTAAAATGTGTGACAATCGCAATAAGTTTGGTTACGTCTGCGGGTTGTTTGTGGACAAACAGCATCGGCTACAATTAGTAAAAAAAAATCTGATGTGGCCAGGCACATGACTTTATCATACTATATATAAAATTAATAGTTTAGCTGCATGAGATTCTATTTGATCGAGATCGGCTATGTCTGCATTAAAATAAAACTAGTAGAACTAGACAGATATCTCGATTAAAGCTGCGTTCGGATATTGTACTCCGTTGACACCGGGTACACCGTCCAAATGACACTTACGTGTTAGTGGGTGTAAAAACTGTAACGGTGTTCAATATCCGAACGCAGCCTATATTGACAGGAGTATTTTCAAAACATTAGCGTTTGACACTAGCTACTGTCATTAGAATCAAAAAATCTGACATATCCTGGCTACTAGTTTTAAACCAGTACGACCGATCTCGATGAAATAAAATTTGCTCATGCAGCTAAACTATAAATTCTACCAAAAAGTGTCATGTACATAAATTATAGAAAATTTCATCTCCTTTAATTTATTATTTAACTATTTTGACGACATTACACAAATAGCGGCTCATTTACAAAATCTTCGAAAAATACTAAGAGTAAACCACCAGTTCCTTTGGACCCTTTTCAGCAGAAAGCTTTTCAGCTCTAAGTTTGGTTATGAAACTTCTAAATATGAAGTTTTGTCCCGATACCTTTAGTAGTTTCTCCGGAATCGTCCCCACAAAAACGGGTACACACACACACACACATACACACACACACACAGACATTTTTTTGTACCTTGGTCAAAAATGTTCAGGGGACCCAAAAAGACATATTTCCGCTAAAATCTCAAAAAATTTTTTTGGCATGATTACAATACTTTACATACTGCGTATGATAAAGTAATAAATCCTGGAGCCTGGAATTGTTTTATTTCATTGTGCGATAACTTTCTTGGAAATGATAAAAGTGCCGATTCCGCAAATGTTGTACAAGAGTTTTCGAATGCCTACGGTTAAATGGGCTGCAACATTTCTATCAAAATTCACTTTTTGCATTCTTATTTGAATTTCTTTCCGGGCAGTCTTGGCCAACTCAGTGACGAACAAGGTGGACGATTTCATCAGGAAATGGAAGCTATTGAAAAACGTTTTTTCATGGAAAAAACACCATAAACATGATCGCAGACTACTGCTGGTCACTTAAACTCGAAACAGATGTATTGTATAAACGACGGAGATCGAGTAAACACAGTTCTGTTGTATTTCTTGTTTTTTTTTTATTTTTTATAAATCACAATAGTAACTCAGTACTGTTCCAATAAACGCGTGAAAATTTTATTGTTGGTGCATTTTATTTTGAACCCAAATATACCTGGAAATGTAATGAACGTAAACTCTAATGTACTTACTAACATATTGTGATAATCTGGCAGGTAACAACAAAAAGGAAAAAACAAACAAGTGTCATAATTTTAGAATAACTGTAAATATAAGTGCTAGTAATGTCTAATTAATGTATATAAAGACTACGGATTTATTACAGTCGACCTGTATATATCTTCTCCGTAGTGTGATGTGTCTACCCGTCAATAAAATTTGATAATTCTGTTAAATTTCAGATTCTAATAAGCAAACGCGTTCTAGACGCAAATTGAAATGGGCTTTCAATAAAAAAAAAAAAGAATATTACGGATTCAAACAGGTCATCAAATTGTTGTTAAAGTTGAAAAAATCTGAAAATAATTAGAAACTTCTGAATTTGAACGTCCATAACTTTTCGATTTGTTATTGGATCTGACTGAACAGGACATCTTTATGATGATCTATGCTTCCTCTCTCATTAGCATTTTCCATTTTGGAAATGGAATAGAAAATGGCGGAGTTATGAACACGTGTACACACGTGCACATACACGTGCAACTACCCAAAAGAGGTTTCTTTTGAAAAAAATCGAAATTTGGGGGTGGTTGGAAAATTTCAGCAGGGCCATAATGTTCAGCTCTACCAGCTCAACAACTTCCGCTATGTCTCGTGAAAAGTATATTTCGCTTTTCTTGTAACTTTGTAACGCAGTGAATCTAAAAAGAAATTTTCTGTGTTCAGTTGTGTCCAGTCCATGGAAGAAATAAAGAAGGTTTGTCTGTAGCCGGTTCGCTTATATAATATGCAGATGTTGAAATTCATCTATACCGTACACTTAGTATCCGATTCCCATCATTTCAACTCCAATTTAACAAAGATTTGATATCTTAAACGTGCTCGTAGATACACCAATCAAGAAGATATTCCAATTAGAAGTTCGTCTTCCGCGATATGTGCTCATGGGGCATGGCTTTGTTGTCAGATAGGAGACTTTTGTAATAAGCGTTTTGGAAATTAAATCATTCGGAGAGTTAACGCTCGCCTCTCGATCGATACAAATATCTGGGGGCAAATTACAGATCTGCGAAGTGCTCGGCGTCGCCGGATTCTAAAACGTGACGCTGCCCAGGCTTTCTCTATACATTAGATATTACTTATATTGCCGCAGGGTGGCGCTTTGGCTCTGTATCAAGGGAATTAACCGACGGAAAGGTGAGGATTTTCCAGCATTATCCTTGGCTCGGGCGACGACTGCCGCGGCATTATGATAATGCTTCCCGTCTAATGAAAATAAATCCCCAGTCGCATCAGAAGAATAATGGATGAGAAATTTTTAATCGCTCGTAGATGTTTGCTGTTTCTCATCCAAGTTTATCCAAATCTTGGATTTGTCAAAGTAGTTCGTGTGTATACCAAATAATTTCAATGATTTCAGGCTGCCAAATTCAGTCATAAAAAGAATCCTCTATTTATTATTATGACGTGTGCTTCTTTCCATAAATTTGACTCTAATATATAAAATAAATAGATTGTCCTTTAAATATACAGGGTGTTAGTAAATAAGTGCGACAAACTTCAGGGGGTGATTGTGTATGGAAAAATAATGACCGTTTGCTGTATAAACGTATGTCCGCAAATGCTTCGTTTTCTGAGATACGAGGTGTTATTGTTATTTTTAATATTTTAGTGTTATTTTCTGTTATTGTTTTAGTTTATTTAATTTTATTGTATTAAATAGTTCCTTAAAAAAATTGAAAAAATTATTAAGATGTTTTATTTTGTTGCATAAAAACGGTGCCCCCTACGAAAAAACGGCAGAGAGAATTCCAAAATGATTTTTAATTTTAAATATCACAGTGGCGTACCATTGTTTTCTTTAAAAAAATGATCTTTACCCGTATGCGCGCCAATGATGTACATAAAATTCTTAATTGCATGTCGAAAAATGCGCAATAACTACCTCTTAAAACCCACTAAATTTCATTTTCATATCTCAACCGGTTTCAGAGCAATCAATAAATCGTCAGTTTTTAAGAAAAACTTTACCACCCCGTATCTCAGAAAACGAAGTTCGCGAATAGACATTTATATAACAAACTGTCATTATTTTTTCATGCAGAATCACCCCCTGAAGTTTGTCGCACTTATTTGCTAACACCCTGTATATAATGGCTATATGTCAATAAAATGGTTTGAGGGTGTAACCTAAGTAGGTTCAGTAAGTTAATTCTGCTGTAAAAATAAAGAAAGAAGCACTTTTTTGCTATTTTCCAAAAATGCACTTATTGCGGGTGACTTTATTATTGCAGCGTTTTTGAAAAGTGGTCGTTAATTAAAATCTACTTCAAAGCAAAAGCTTTTTAACTTTCTTTTCTAATTTAGTTTTATTTATGGAAACAGAAGGTGAAACCCTCGAAAACAGAAGGTGTTACACCCGAATATTGGTAGTTAAAATTACATGAATTCTAAAAACACGTGTTTGCCATTCTCAAAAAAGCAAAGGGTGCAAATTTGGCGGAAAATTTTTATAATAATATGAATTTGAGGTAGACCTTATTTTTATACCATTGTTTTTATTATGCTGCCTTTTAAATTTTTTCTAGTGCTTAAAAAAATAGGTCGTTTCCACGTTTCGTTCTAATATGCCATCGTATTTGACGGCATATTAGAACGAAATGGAAAATCTTTTATATTTACCTTGTCACAACCATATTTACGATTTTCTTCAGTGCAGTTTTGGAATAATTAGGTAAAATTTTTAAAATCAACTTGCCCAAATATACCCATATGAAAAGAATCACAATCAGGTTGCATGCACAGAGGAAAGAGTAAGTACCTACTCTTATATCAAGAGTAATATCTTCCGATCAAGCATATCACTTGTTTCTATATTCACATAATGATCATTTGTTTAAATTAAGAAATCTAAGATATTTTTAGAATAACAATATCATTTATAGTATTTTTTACTCCTCAAAAGAATAACAATATTCTTGAGTGGAATATATTCATTACTTTAAACAAGATGACCTAATTGTAGGCCTCAAACATTATTTACTTGTAAGAAAAAATAAAGTTTTAAATCAGGAAATACTTTTACTTCGACAAAGAATATGACATTATCGATTGGATTTAGTTAAACTATATACCTACTTGGTGTGAAAATAAATATTACTTGGAAGAAGAAATAGTTATTTATGTATGTACCAAGGGCATTAAATGGATGTTTATGCCTCGAGGGTGACCTTTTAAAAAGCTCGAGGGCCGGTAGGCCCGAGTGCATAAAAATGACGTCTTTTGTTAAAAATCAGCACGATAACAAAAGTTTGCAGATTACTTAATATGTAATATCGATTTCAAGTGAAGATAGTAATGCTTTTTTTCGTCGGTCGTTTATTTATGAGTATGTTTACTGAATAGAAAATCATTTATTAAAAAGCTCTATAAATGCACGATGTCTATTAATACATGATTTGTAATAGCTAATCAAACGACTTCATTATAGCCCATCAAACATACGTAAAATAAAACCATCCAATCAAAACATTCCGATATCCAGGCGGCAAGCACACAGTCCAGAACTGTCAGTGTCAAATTACATAAATGGTCAATGATATATTGATATCCGGGTGGAAACCGCGTTGAGGACTTTGAAGCAGTCAACGTTTCGCGCTCTGTTGCAAAAGGCATCTTCAGGACTAAGTTATCAAACCAAGCGCTTCTTAGCGGAAATCAATATATCATTGACTCAGACCGCGGAAGTCTACAATCTAGATATACATAAATGGTCATATAACCTCAACCGACATTGACGAATAAAATCTATGTAGACGCCGCCAGAAGAATACGATCGACCACAAAAAAGTTGTAAGCAACTCGAATATTAAACGGTTATTAACGATCTCGAAAATTAACGCACTCCCTAATCGCTCGTGCGTTAAACAGTCTCGGTCATTAATCGCTCTTTTAATAAAAACATTTTTAATAAATATTAATTCAGGTAGGTACGTAAACCTGTTAAATTTAAAAACCGGGTTTCGAATGTCCCAAAAAACGGTTTTAAATCCAATTTAAACTCTACTACCAGTATGTGATGTTAAAATGCATAAAATATGAAAACTGTTGAATCCGCATAAAACTACATTCTAGACTCCGGTTCTTCTGAAAATCCTAAGAAGCCATGTCATCTCTCTACGAAATCTTGTAAGGATCTACTTATGATTAGGAAGGTGTGCAGTTCGTGTGAGGTCCAGTCCAGGTAAACGGAAGGCCTGTCAACAAACACGGGATTAACAATTGTGCTCTTAAACTGTTTGTAATCGATACAAGGCCCGAAAGACCCGCATGAGGCACTCAAAAGGGGGAAGAAGGCCCAACCCATGATGGCCCCGCCGTTCGCCACGCCAATTGTCCATCTGACAAATCGTCCAACGCGGAAAGGAAACGGTAGCAAATCGCCAGCATTCATAATTCAGATCGCACCCGGAATTATGGGCTAGTATTTGTATGGTTATGTTATGTTATTAACTGCTTGCCATTGTGAGTAACCATTGTCGGTTAAATTGAAAATATTATTGCCAACTTTTGAGGTTGACGCAGGTATGTGTGCGTTTCTCGAGTTTTGACTGAAATGGTAAATATTTTTTGTGGCTCAATGTAAACGATATTACGTATATTCTCCTCAATCGATGTAAACTGGAAAACCACAATAATATATATTTCATATTATTATATTATCTATAAACGCGTTGGTAATATATGCAATAAACCGACGGAACTGACAAGTCAATTAGGTCCGTTTCACTTAAAAAATAAGTAAATAGAAAATAAACTTTATTCTATAATGCAACATGTACATAGATGCGATATGAAGATACAAAGTACATATGTGGTGTATAATGTGTATAATTTCTAACAATAATAATTATTTCATTTAAGTTGTAATTATAATTATTTATAATTACTTAAAATAAAAGTGATGATATACCAACAACACAAATAAAAATGAAATAAATATAACAAATTTAAAGTAAGAACTCCTTCACTGAACTCCTTCACCCTCTAGGATAGAAATAATTTATATTGCAGTATAAAAAAAAGAAATTCGGGCACTTCTAGGTAACTTATACTTTGATGTTTGATAACTTTTGAACTACTTCACCATTTCTATTATTTGTTTGGCACATCATACAGAACATCATGAGAATTGTGAAATGCCATTTGAAAAGAATAACATATTAGGTATTATTCTGCGATAACCAAAATTGTGCATTGTTGTGTTTGAGACATCGTAACCAGTAAATAAGGGCCTCAAGATCACAGGTACTCTGTTACAAACATTCATCTAGTCCCATACTTTTGTTTTTTGATTCAGCCCAATATCTAAATTTTAATGGAAGTAACACAGTTTCAAGTAAATCTTTGCAATACCTGTACTACCAAAAAACTGGCAAAACTTTGGTTTGCCCTGTAGCTCAAATACCATGCCACATCCCTTAGGATCGAATTTTTAGCAACTGAGATAAATTAATACTCGCAATTATAGTTATTTAACCAACAAGTATATTAAAAAGAGCGATAGTGATTGAGACTGTTTAACGCACCAGCGATTAGCGAGTGCGTTAATTGTCGAGATCATTAATCGCCGTTTAATATTCGAGTTACAAATTTTTTTCGTCGGTCGTATTCTTCTGGCGGCGTCTACATAGATTTTATTCGTCGATGTCGTTTGAGGTTATATGATCATTTATGTAATTTGACACTGACAGTTCTCGGCTGTGTGCCTCGATAACGAAATGTTTTGATTGGATGGTTTTATTTTACGTATGTTCGTTTGGCTATAATGAAGTCGTAGGATTGGCTGTAACAAATCATACATTAATAGAAATCGTGCATTAATAGAGTTTTTTTAATAAATGATTTTCTATTCAGTAAACATACTCATAAATACACGATCGACGAAAAAATAACGTTTTCCGTCGATCGTTTATTTATGAGTGTATTATGAGAGTATTAGTGAATGGGAAATCGTTTATTAAACAACTCTACTAATGCATGGTTTGTTATAGCCAATCACATGACGTAATGACGTCGTTTGATTGGCCAATCGAACATATGTGAAATGAAACCTTCCAATCAAAACATACCGCCCTCTAGAACTGATAGTGTCCAATTACATAAATTGTCATATAACCTTAAAAGCCATCGGCGAAGAAAAATCTATGTAGACGACGCTAGAAGAATACGATCGACGAAAAATTTTGTAACCATCTCGAATATTAAACAGCGATTAATGATCTCGACAAAAACCGCGCTCGCTAATCGCTCGCGCGTTAAACCGTCTCGATCATTAATCGCTCTTTTTTAATATACTTGTTGGTTAAATAACTATTTCCGTCGATCTTTTATTTATGAGTCAGTTTAGTAAATAGGAAATCGTTTATTAAACAACTCTATTAATGCACGATTTCTATTAATGCATGATCTGTTATAACCAATCACACGACGTAATGACGTCGTTTGATTGGCCAATCGAACATATGTGAAATGAAACCTTCCAATCCAAACATACCGCCCTCTAGAACTGTCAGTGTCAAATTACATAAATTGTCATATAACCTTAAAAGTCATCGGCGAAGAAAAATCTATGTAGACGACGCTAGAAGAATACAATCGACGAAAAAATTTTGTAACCAACTCGAATATTAAACGGCGATTAATGATCTCGACAATTAACGCGCTCGCTAATCGCTAACACTTCACTCGTTCCGTCGACAATGAACGTATGAGGTTACGTACGGATATCGATATCGAATCAACTTATCGAGAAGTCATAGACATATCGGAAAGTCATGACGTCAGTCGATATCGACCAAACCGGTAGAATACGGCTATCGATATCGCTAAGTGTTCGATATGACGTATTGCGATATCGCTAAGTGCTACAGAATATGGCTCCAGCAATGTCCAACTGCATTTATAATTGTAAAAGTTTACCTGAACTTAACAGTGTATCTCCACTACATTTCAGATACTGAATCAATCTTATTGGTAAATTTTGTTTCCTTACCTAAGAAAGTTTTCGAGAAAATAAAAAATTAAAAAGATATAATATAAAAAATAAATAAATACAAATAATAAATACCTAGATATAAATATTGTTTGTTCCTGGAACGCGAATAGGCTTTAGATTTCTCGATTGATTTCTTTCCGCTGAATACCAGCCTTGAAGTTGGATATCACATCAGGTTATTGCGATTTGGTTGCTTCTTTTATGGTGGCGCCCGCACACTACCCTTAACGGTGCAAATTAGTATTTGTACTTTTGGTTTAGTTTGAGGTCCTTCTGAGGTTTCTAGGATAATCGGTTCACCATTATTTGCAAATTTTTTTCACATCTATTTGCAAATTTTTACGTCAACTTTTTCCGAACACGTTACACGATAGAAAATTTTCGAGAATTTTGATTTTTCTTTCTTTTGAATTGTTCTTTGTACTATAAAGTATTTTTATATGAAAATTCGATCAAAATTCATTTAATGTGATTAATAGTAAATAATTAATAGTAAAATGTGTTTAATAATTCTGTTTGATCGTTAATATGAAGTACAAAGTATAGACTTGTTTCAGTAGTTTTCTAACTGTTTATTTCTTTGATGGTATAGACACTTTACCGTGTACATAACAAATCGTTTGGCGAAAATACACACTGAAATTTCATTTTCTAGCTCGTACAATCTTACGAAATTCGGTCGTCAATTGGACAGAAAGATTTTGAGATTTAATGTTATTTCCTTTTGTGACATTTTCTAAAATCAAAGACTGCCAACAGTCGGCACATAGCAATGATGTATTTACCGAAAAAAATGTTAAAAGAGCCATTTGCAGATATATTTCCCATATTTGATCGGAAAGGAATACTGAAAATAAATTTTTATGAGGTTTATTCCAACTTGAATTCGGCGCTCAATATGGCACAGACTTTACTTCATCATAGGGATGTTCGATACTATACGATATGTTTAAGTACCGGTACTTTACATTCCGATACCCGATATTTTGTACCGGTACTATAGCATCCAATACGGTACGATACGATACGTTTTTGGACGATATTGTATCGCGATATTTGTACGAAGCGAATTTGTATTTGTGTTCTTTTACAGTGTCAGTAAACGACCAGGGAAATTCCGACTAAAATTTAACCTAACTTAGGTGTACAAATTTTTGAGTGCGAAAGTCATTAAATCCATTAGCCATAGTGTTTTTTACAAGCAAAATACATACAAACATGTTCGTCGAGTAGCGTATGGAAAGTGTTTATTAAAACAAGTTGGGTGGAAAAGGCGAACTTTGTAACACTGACGATAAACGGAATTCACGACAAACTTGAAGAAAACACCTTCAGCTGTGGGATCCAACGTACAGATTAGAAACAAAGAAAACACTGATAGTTCTGTGGGTGGTACCATGGTGAAACAAGTAGTTCCGTATGTGATAATATAGCAGTGTTTGATATTTTCTGCGGAAAAATACGTTCATAATGCATTTATATATTTTGTACAAAATTATAATTAAAAGCCCATTAATTTCTGGAAACCACTAGTGGTACCATGATGAATCAAGTAGTTCCTATAGCATGGGTGGTACGATACTTTACATATTCCTATACTTTTAAGGCGAGAGTTGTCCAGTGCTATTTTCACAATATTGTTAAATTATTGCGGTTTTTTTACTTCAAAATGACATCTATCAGTTGGCATGTATTATAAACATTCGTGAATGTAAATGCACATGCCAACTCTGGCTGAAAATACAGTATAATGAATGATCTTCTTTTTCAACATTGTGAAACATTTGTAATTCTTGCGAACATATAAACCATTTTGTTACGTTTTATGTAGGAGGCAAACAAAGCAGCCAATGGGACCAATACAATAGTATATAATACATATGATAGCAAAAGATAATCTAACTTCAGCACCACAGATAAAGAAAGTTTAAAATATTTAATAAAAACCGAAGCATGCCTGCTACATTCAGTTGGGACTTTTATGTATACCTACATATGATATAATATATGCTATTTTAAAATAAAATTACATATTTATTCTACTGGACATTATTTTATTTCAATGTGTATAGGTATCTGCCGCTACCCTTAGCACTGACTTTCCCCTCTGACTTTCCCTTAGCATACACGCTCGGCGTCTTTTAAAAATAAAACACACCAATTTCCTGTGAAACGCAAACAAGAGCAACCAACCCTCAAAACTTTCACCAACGCAGCATAATTTGTAAACATGACCCACATTAGAAGCCCGTACGAAAAACCAGTATCACGAAAAATCCGGCCAGAATCAAGGCAATTAAGCGAAGACATATGCTCAGGACGAACGATACGCGATCGTCGATGAGGGGTTGGACTCTGTTTGCTTTATGTAAATGCATTAGGATGTCAAACGGATGTGAAACCGAACACCGTATACGTGAACATAATGTCCAACGTTTATAAAGTCAAAGAGGAAAAAAATCTGATAGAAATAGGGGATGGTGTTAAATGTTTGATCAAATTAATTGGTAGATCAGAGTGTATGCCGTATATAAGAGATAAAAACTAATTGGTCAGGTGTTGAAAATAGATATGAAATTAGAATGTATAGGGCAAAAGAAAAGCCTGTTTAAAGTTTAAAAGTTATGTAAACATTATTCCGAAGTGAGTCCGTAATTTTTAAATTTATATGTCACCTGGCTTCTTTAAATTTAAGACCATCAAGTTATACAGGGAGTTTCACACCAGAAACAAAGTACAGTAATAGCCTTAAGAAATCGACATATACGCGTCTTCGATATATGAAAGTTGTAGATAATCATTTGTTCTAAAGCCAGAAAATATGTTCACGCTTACAGGTGTCCTACAATAAAGTACCAACACAAACTTATGTTTATTAAAATAGAACACTAGGTATATTATTGTAATTTTTGATTACGATGTTTATCCTAATTATAATGACATCAACATGTATTATCAACTGTTTCTGAAATATTGGGAAATTAATGCCAAAACAAGCATTTTTCAAAAAACATTCTTAGGTGACTTTCGAGGATTAGGATACATGTGAACTCGTTTTGGATAGTAAAAATATCACACTTTTTTAACTAAAAAAAACTGTGATACTTTTACTGAGTTTTTATATGTTGATTTGAGATTCCAGTATGATTTTTCCGGAATAAATGGTGGTTTGCTATATGTGCAATAACTTTAGAATTTTAAGCGGAACATCCTGTATATCTTGAAATATTGGAAAGATCAGTAAGCTAGCTTTTCGAAAATGCCTAACTCGGAATCTAACATTTATAACTCATGCACAATAAGATAAAAAGATTTTTTTAAAAATGCACGATTTAAATACGTTTGGTTGCGTTTAGACATAATGGACAAAATATGCAGACTTTTAAAGAAATTCTGTATATTGTGAAATATTATGACTTCTAAAGATGTAGTCTATCCAACCGTATCAGGTTGTAGGTACTCATCTAAAGTGAATAGTTAGATAAATTCAATATTAAAAAAATGGCAACTGAAAGCATTTTATTAATCGATCACTGCGACTGTAGTCACTCACGCTGTATATTGTTGAAAAGAGGAAAAAGAGCTATCTAATTAAGCCACAGTAAACTATGATTTCCGTTAAAACTACTCAAGTTTTTGTTTCTTTCGAAAGAATCAGCGAACCTAAGGAAGGAAGAAAGACTTGCTGCATACAAGATTTAGAACGGCGACTGCAGTTGTTTAATTTGGACTGTCGAGCAGAATCTTCAGCAAATTGGAAGGAACGGTATTTCTACTACATCGTCTAGAGAGCACCAACGTCCAAGCTGCAACAGACCCAAACTTCAGCATCCGAAGAGGTACGGGTTCATCTTCAATCAACTTTGTTCTGGAAGTTCTTCGGCAAATCTCGGCAGAAAAGGACTTTGTCAGGCGACTTCCACCGCTGCTCTAGCATAGGTTCAGAATTGCGTAGAAGAACTTCTGGTCCAGAGAAAATTGCTCTTCAAACTATACCATCGGAACAAGAACATTGTAAGAATTCCAAAATTGTATATATATTTAAAACGTAATCGATGTTCCAGTAACAATGCCTTTCAAAACTAACAGCTCTCAAAAGGATCCCAGAATTAGTACACCTACCCATCTGCAGTCACCAAAAGTCAAGAAGCGCTCTCAGCTTTGACGATTATTATAACAAACTTAAGTCACTATTACAACACGTGCACGAAATTGCTCAAAATACTAAAATAACAACAATATTCAGTAATGATTAACATTTTCATTTTCTTGAGAATTCATTGGTTTTAGATGACTTAGGTACTGATAGAATCCTCTATTCTTTGTTTTCTAGAATGGTACTCATCTAAAGTGAATACTTAGATAAATTCAATATTAAAAAAATGGCAACTGAAAGCATTTTATTAATCGATCACTGCGACTGTAGTCACTCACGCTGTATATTGTTGAAAAGAGGAAAAAGAGCTATCTAATTAAGCCACAGTAAACTATGATTTCCGTTAAAACTACTCAAGTTTTTGTTTCTTTCGCAAGAATCAGCGAACCTAAGGAAGGAAGAAAGACTTGCTGCATACAAGATTTCGAACGGCGACTGCAGTTGTAATTTAATTTGGACTGTCGAGCAGAATCTTCAGCAAATTGGAAGGAACGATCTTTCTACTACATCGTCTAGAGAGCACCAACGTCCAAGCTGCAACGGACCCAAACATCAGCATCCGAAGAGGTACGGGTTCATCGTCAATCAACTTTGTTCTGGAAGTTCTTCGGCAAATCTCGGCAGAAAAGGACTTTGTCAGGCGACTTTCACCGCTGCTCTAGCATAGGTTCAGAATTGCGTAGAAAAACTTCTGGTCCAGAGAAAATTGCTCTTCAAACTATACCATCGGAACAAGAACATTGTAAGAATTCAAAAATTGTATATATATTTAAAACGTAATCGATGTTCCAGCAACAATGCCTTTCAAAACTAACTTAGCTCTCAAAATGATCTCAGAATTAGTACACCTACCCATCTGCAGTCACCAAAAGTCCAGAAGCGCTCTCAGCTTTGACGATTATTGTAACAAACTTAAATCACTATTACAACACGTGCACGAAATTGCTCAAAATACTAAAATAACAACAATATTCAGTAATGATTAACATTTATATTTTCTTGAGAATTCATTGATTTTAGATGACTTAGGTACTGATAGAATCCTCTATTTTCTTTGTTTTCTAGAATTATGGCATTTAAATTATGTAGATACAAAACTGAATTTTGTAGGCACTTACCCTACCTTCTCGGATGTTTACAAACTGGGAGGCTCACACTATTGAGCTTACCCTGTAATTACGAAACTATTACAGACATTTCAAATCTAATTCCATTGTATTTTAATCAAAAATGTTTTCAAGAACGTGAAAATATCTTTCGTCTAATTTAACAAAGAACAAAAACACTTCGAAAAGTATCAAAAATTCAAATGTTGAAAACATAAAGTTATACCTAATTTTGGTCTTCACAATGGAGTCTTTCTCTCTCAAAAGAAGTCGACGAGACCATCTGACTCATATTTCGATATGTCCCATAGTAACATAAAAATGTGTCTACCTTGTATAATGTTACAATAAAATACAGAATAATCTTTAGATAATGGAAAACCCAATCTCTGAAGTGAATGGGCGGCAACTTGACAAAACTACTGGTCTATTCCCTTAATCCTAGAAGGAAGCCGCTGTTAACCATTGTTTGCCTCAGTATCTTATTAACTCATAAACCTTAAGAAGTTTGTACGGTTAACTCTACGGCACCCTTGTGTTGCCAGGGTCCTTAAACTAATATCCTTTCCATTCAAACCTAATACCAAAGTAGTAGTTCTACCACCCACGTAACCACACTTGGGAAATCCTAGGATAACTACTAATTTTGTTAGTAATCAGTAAATCGATTTGTAGATTAGTTTTTGGCGCGGTAAAGCTATGGTTGCTAGATGGATGGGAGTGTTGTATATGTGGTCGTTGTTAATCCTCGTATGACCTACATCACAACTGTCAAACGCATTGATAGGCCGCGCATACAATAATTTTAATCCCGCCTATGGATTAACCGGGGATTTACTTGCAAACCCCACCCTGGACTGTTCGATTTAGATTCACATCTGGTGTGCATTACTAATCATGTCCGGATCAGTTACCATGAATGGCTCTATGCCCAGTACAGAATCTGCGTTTAATGTGTTAATTTTGTTGATAGATGCTTAGATTGAAGTAGGTATGTATATGTAGCCATTGAATCTTACGTGCCAATATATTAATCTGTACGAATACCTCTTATACATACATTTATCTATACTCTATAATTTTACTAAAAGCCTCATCACCTTTAAAAAAGGCATAGGAAAACTATTACCTATATTGCTGAATTCTGAAGACACAACATCTAAGCTAACATTGAAATTTTAATGGGTTGCTCAGAAGGATACATAGACCGTAAAGCTTATATTGGTGTCGATACGTGGACGACGTCTTCTGTATTTGGGATGCTGATCCTGGCACGATCGATTTTTTCTTGAGAAAATTAATAACATCAGTAAATTAAAGTTTACATGCGAGAAAGATATAAACAACCAAATCAATTTTTTGGACTTAACAATAAAAAGAAACTCGGATAAATTACCAAATAACATATATCAAAAGCCAAGTAGTACAGATTCACCAATTTCTTCATCCCAACATTCACACAATAGTAAGTTCTCTGAATTCAACTATTTGTACAACAGATTAATAACAATACCGTTGTCAAAGGACAATTACAAATAACAATACAACACAATCATACACATAGCTAAAAATAATGGTTACACAGAAGACAATATGTTCATTGTTCAACTTGTACAACTCAATAAGGAAGAAAAAACAAATAATGCAGAGGATTTATCCACATATTTCGGCAAAACAGAGATATATTTCAATACACTACTCTTCATACACAAATAAAAAACATTTTACAGAGGTTCATCATTACAATATCGATCAGCTCAAGTAATACAATAGGAGATTTACTAATGAATAACAAAGACAAAATTGACAATCTGGAAAAAAGTGGAATTTATAAACTTAATGCTCAGATTGCAACGTCGAATACATTGGACAGGCAGGTTGAAAATAAGATAGAAAACGTCTACATTTAACAAACATTTGACTGAAAGAAACATAATATTAGATAGAATAGATAGAAAATATTAGTCCTTCACAACTTCAAAAACTCCACAAAGATGGATTATTATGAAATATTTGAAATTAAGAAACATCTAAAAGAAAACTTCAACGCTATTAATGAAATAACTGAATTTAATTTCTTTTTCATATAACTTTCTCAGGGATTTTAAATTACGGTAATAAATTTTTTTCGTTGAAATTAAAATTATTAATTTAAAATATTAAATCACCACGTAAATAAAGATTAAAAATAGTAAATTACGGTGGCTTAAATTGCCGAGTAATTAAAAATTCAAAATGGTAAATTACGCTGGTTCAAATTACCGGGTAATTAAAAATTAGGCGTTAATACCGATCACTGTAGGTTATGAATGCTACTTGTGTTAATAAAAATGTTTGGTAAATAAAAGTCATTATTTTGTAGATAACTGCAATCTGACTTAAGAATGTTAAATTTCCGTAATTAATTTTTTCAGTAAATTATCGCTGAAATTAAAATTATTACTTTTAAATTTAAATTACCACGTAATTAAAGATTGTAATTTGTAAATTATATTTTCTTAAATTGCCGGGTAATTCAAAATGATAATTTACCGATGACAGTAGGTTATGTAAAAAAAATCTGGGTACAGCCTTATAAGTCATTATATTGTAGATAACCACCAATCGCTCATGCTTTCCTGATTTAATAGTAGTAATTCATTATTAAAATGAAAGCAGAGACTACAATAAAAATACTTTTTATACCAGCAATTGATAAAATGAACAGCATAATTATGGTATAAAATACTGTAATTTTCTACCGACTCACAAAACGACAACGCCCGGCTTCACAAACAATGATCACTTTTTATCCGGATCACCAGAACATTTCTTTAACTCATGAATTTGATACTAGGTAGTAGGCTACTGATTTAAAATGTGCATTATTGGCTCCGCTGAATTAAGTAATTAAAAATCCGGAAATTACCATTAATTACGGTAATTTATTTAGTAATTTACCCGATAAATTACGTTCTTACATCCCTAAGTACCTCCCAAGCAAAGCACAAACAATAGTGCACTTGTCGACTTCTTAGGAGTGGTGGGGTGCATTCACGCACCTACTGATGGAAGGTTTTTGAATTTAATTTATAAATTCCGGTAAATTACCAACTGTAATTAAAATTTTCGGTAAATTACCGGTAAATTACCAACGGTAATTTAAATTGACGGTAAATTACCATCGGTAATTTAAGCCGTAAATTACGGTAATTAAAGATCGTTAAATTACCATAAATTACGGTAATTAATTTGGTAATTTACGCGGTAAATTACGCTTTTACATCCATGCATTCTACATGAAGACAAGTTTGTACCTTCTACCCCACCATGTCAATCACATTCAGGTTTTCTATTTTATTTTACCGTGACAGTAAGTGTTTGACGTACATAATAATCAAACCTTTTTTTATTGTATGTGATTTGTTGTATTGTAATAATTTGTAAAATAACCTTTTAGATAAGCCTGATGATTTCGAAATACGAAATCGATAGCTGTATATTTTAAATAAATACTAGACAGGGCACGTTCTGATTTTAATTATTGACTATCTATAGAAGTCGTTAAGAAAATAGACTAAAGAATTCAAGATATATTTAAAAAATAAATCCAGGTGGTGTGATTGTGCGATCACTGCGTCTACATCAGTGGAATAGGTTGTTCTACTGGAGATATTTTTACTCAAATTTCAACACAGCAGAACAATTCCCGGCCAAATGATACATATGATTGTTTCTGGTGTTTAGTTCTTTAAGGTGTTTTGTTAAAAAGCTTACATTCTTACATTTCAAAGAATGTTCGCATATTATATATCAAACTTTTTGCCTTTAATATTTCGATTCGCACGTATGACCGTAACGTTCATATTTCAGCTTGAGTTTTGCAGGTTTAAACTCAGGTAACGTCCATGTTATCCACGACACAGGGCCCCAAGGATAATCCCACGTTATTTACATCCAGTAATCTTGCTTATTACATAATACAAAATAATGTACGTGCAGAAAGTATATTAGCATATTAGGTAGGACGTCGTGAGATTACTAAATAGCCCTATTCTCTTTTTCTGTCATATATGATGTATCTTTTACATGACTTAGTTTAGGAGACTTTAGAGACGACCCTTTTTACCGGTACGGTTCGTTATAAAGGCTCAAGACGGCGTTCTTTATTGGGATATAATGATCAGGTCGTCGTAAGAGTATTGTGCGAACATAATCTTTTGGTCGTTTTTTATGTTGCGCTTTTTTTCTGACAACCTCCCACATGTTATATCTATAGATCTGCAGAGATTAAAAAGAGCAGCTCTTTCTCCACGCACCAAAAGGTAAATCTGCTGTAAACAGCTAACCTTAAAAGGATTAGATTCTCACAGTGCTCATACATCTGCTTGGGTGAGCAGATTTGAGAATTCGTAACTCATAGTTTGTACCTATAAACTTTTGCCTTGTTTATTTATAAATAATTATACATTCAAATCTCAACTACGAGGTGGTTCATGAGCGAAGATAGAGATACATGCATTCTTATTATAAAATATGATGCTCCATCATGTTTTCAATCACTTGGGTACGTGGATACGACTTGTTACGTGCATTTGACATTTCTCTAGACCTATAACCTGAAAACGCTAACTCGAACTTAAATGAAGTGTAGACACATTTTGGTAGAGGAATAAAACAACAGCTTAAAATTTACTTATAACGCTTATTGCTGTTAAATCAACAGAAAGCTAGATATTGTTAAAATATCCAATTCGGTCATCTTTGACTGTTCTCACCGGAATTTCAGTGTGGCATCGGGACGATTGCTTTGTAGAGATGTATTTAAGACTAATTAATCAAACCCAACTTGATTATTTTACTTTAAATAGTGCAATTGTGTGCCCCACTTCGGCATCCTCTTGCACCCACTTTCCACCCACTCATCGGTCTGGCGATTTTTTCTTCACTTGAAACGTTCTCGACTTTGATATCCCAAAGCAACAGACTTATTACAACAATGTATTTATTTTATTTTTATTTCACCCTTTAAAAATTTATGGGCGCTAAAGCAACCCCGCAATTAATATAGCTATACTAAGCTATATTATTACCAATCTTATGGTACCAATTTCACCATGGAACAGTGTTGGTCCGGAATTTCGTTTAGCACTATTGTGGGAGAAACTAGGCACGCAGCCTGTCGGTTGTTTATTTATATTAGGTATTGCTCTTTGCCATTGATATTGCTTCAATGTACATATTAGTCCATAGTTAGAACTGGTAATACAAGAAAGCCTCTCCATAATTGTTTAACTTGGCAAGCTCGATAACCTTGGTCAATTTCACTTTTTAGTTATAAATTATCCAATTATTAAAAAAAATGCAAATAATAATTATTTTTAGTTTGCATACTAAGAAAATAATTGTTTACAAATGTATGTGCTTCCGACTACTAAAATCATCTTTTGCGTAAATGTTGAATATTACTGTGTTTTTATAAACAACGATTTTGCAGTATTGTTTTGTACAATCTGACAATTCATTCATTTCATTCAAGTTAAGTGTTCATGTTCACAATATTATGCCTTCGTCTTTTTAGAAGCGGTACAATTCAAAATACGTCTCACATCAGAAAAGATAAGAACATCAGAAGAGAGATTATAATCTTTGAAACCTCATGTAGGTGTCTAATATACAAAAACACAACTATGTACAGACATGCATTTTTATAACTTTTCTGATGTGTATTTTGAGTGGTGTCATTTTTGAAGAAAGGGTACGAATATTAATTTTACTTCGAAGTTTAAAAAACAGCCGCGTCGTTCATTCCTTCAACAAATTAAAAAAAGTTTTAAGTTAGGGTGTTGGAATCTACCATTTCTATATGCGGGTGGTTAAAGAAAATATTCATATATTTTAGGGCCCGTAATATCTCATCAAAATAAGTTTAAAATTGCTATTGCTATCACGGATCTGAAAATAGTGGCAAATACAAACTAAATTAAGAAATTTTCCACAGAAAGATGTATGTTACAAACTATAAAATGTAAGTTAATTGGTTGTGGGATACGTATCAAACGAGTATCTGTTTTAGTGATCTATTTTTTTAATCTTCAAACCAATAGACATTAGAATTAATTGATGGATTTAGAACTATGTCACATATTATAATACAGAAAGTATTCTGAAAAACGACTGCGGACCAGATACAAATCCCCGCGGGACGTAGTTTGGGGACCACTGATCTATACTAATTGTATAGTATATACTATATACTATATAGGTACTAATAATATATTTTAAGAATTTGGAGATTTTCTGCATTATTTCTGGACAAACTCATCATCATTCAGACTGTATGTCCAAGTCTACCGTAAGAACACCAGCTAAGGTAAAGGATCTTTTGCCTAACCCAAAGGATATCACACCACTCCTGAAGAACGAAGGGGTATACAAGATAACATGTGAGTGCGGAACATGCTATGTAGGACAGACAGGACGAAGCATCGAATGTCGAATCAAGGAGCACAGTAGGGACACCTGGCTAGGGAAGATCCAACAGTCCGCTGTTGCTCAACACTGCCACGAGTCGGGACACACAATGGATTTCGATGACGCGAAGATGTTGGCAAGGGTGGGTAATTATCATCGAAGGCTTATTAGAGAAGCCATCGAAATTTACAAACATCCTGACAACATCAATCGCGAGGACGGTACTGACATTAGTAGGGTCTGGAAATCGATCCTAACGCAGTCCGGTGGAAAAACACATGGAGCGGTAGCGCCAGATGTGCGCAGTGAGGTGTAAATTCAGGTATATAAGTATATAAGGGAGACTTTCTTGGTAGGTCTTCAGTATTCAATTAGCTTTGAAGAAGCGAGCAACATGGTTCGCGAAACGTCAGCATTAACAAATCTTGACGCACGGCATAACCCGGAAGCAGTTTATTTTCTAAATGATTCTGGCCGTGAAAGCCTACGTACTTACTAGATAACTTAAATTTATAGCGAGTCAAAGCTCTGGAAAGGTTATTTCAAAAAATCATTGGATGTCACATTTTTCACAGGTTTTCAGTGCAAATAGTTTGCACATATAATTTTTTGTATAGTAATAAAGTGCACCACATACACACAGGGGCGCCGTTACATATGGCCAGGGGGGGGGGGGGGGGGGGCGCTTGCCCCCCCCCCCCCCCCCCTGGATTCCGAACCCAACTTTCGCTACGGGAAAAACGAAAAACAGAAAGTTGTGATCGATCTTTGATCACAATTGAAGACCGATAAATAGATCTGATCGATAAATCGGTTATTATCATACCACATGGATTTTTTTATCATAGAGCATATTGATCTTTTGATCAGATCGATTTCGCAAATGGCAACCGAATTGAAAGCTATGTATACTTATTTATTGGACAGACAGGTCGGTCGCCGGCGCCGCCCGGCCTGTGTGTAAAATATTTTCCCGGCTAGGCTTGAATGTTATCAACTAAACGCCTAGCGGGCAATTAGCATCTTTCGTGTCTCCAAAAAAATGCAAAAATGACCTTTTCGTATAGTGAAGGATAAAAAAAAATGACTAGATAAATGATGACTATTCCGATTATTATCGGCTATTGTCACCAATGTCAGTTTTATTAGATATTGCGAAAGAGCCTCAAGATGACAAGATACGGTATCTAAATTTTGCGCTGTAGTCCAAACTAAGTATTGTTGTATGCACTTTTATTGGATCGTCCTTATTATCCATTACTTCGCAATTTTTGGCACTACTGAGCAGTTTATCTTAATTACACTGGGTGTTAAACTAATAAGCGTAGAATTATATATATATATATATATATATATATATATATATATATATATATATATATATATATATATATATATATATATATATATAGATAAGGTATAATAATTATAAGTTAACAATTGTTGTTAACTTTTGATAGTAGCCCAACTTTTGATAACTTTTGTCCAGATAGACTCCGTTTGGGAACTACAGAGAGCCGGAATATTGTACCAACTTTAGAAATTGCTTTAGGAAAGTAGGTTGTATGAAGAATCATAGAATAACCCATTATTGGCCAAAATTAGTATTAAAATTACAAAACTTCGGTTAATGAAAAGGGTGTTTCAAAAACGTTTTTGGTATTAAAAGGGCCATCCTATGATACAACACAATAGATTCCCTATGCTGTTTGTAATATTGGTACTATTTTCTGACTCTCTCCGGCGCTGACACAATACATTTCCATACATGAGTACGTTCAAAAGTTAGTAGTTGACCTAATATTGTCGCCTAACAAGTGTTCAAGCATAATAGTAAAATAAAAAAAAAATTATTTGGTCATCGATTATCCTTAACATAGAATTTTCGAATTAATCCACTTTTCTCTACTTTTATTCATGTAGTCATGTAGTCATGTCGTTAACGGGGTAAATTTGATTGTTTATTGTTTATCAATTTGTTATTAAGATATTCTATCAGATGCTCGATGACCACGAGCTAGAAATTATTATAGGAGATTAATAACAATTTCTCCTAGCGTATTAAAAAGTAATAAAATGGCTACAATATTGGTTGAAAATCATACAAAATCTTAAATTCTGGAATAAGAGTTCAATGATTCAGAAACAAAATCTATTTACAAAGAATTATTAATTAAAAATATTAATCTCACATTAATGAACGATAGAAAGACGGCAAAATGACTTGAAATTCAATGAATATCAATATGATAATAAGTAAGTGTTGTCGAACATACAGGGACCACGACCATGGATGGCTATTACCACACAAAAATGTGAACAAAAAACATATCACTACCTTAAAACGATAGAAATTTTTCAGATGTATGCAAAATAACACAAGACGAAAATGCTGCAAAACAGTTAATGGCATAGTCCTTAATATTACTTGCCCCCCCCCCCCCTTGAACATTTTTTAACGGCGCCCATGCATACACACCGTTAATATGAGATGGCAATTCTTTCTAAACCTGAAAACAAAAGCTCACATACTTTTATTTGAATATGATATTCTCTGGGCAACAACAGATACAAAGTCAAAAGACCGTGTGGTATGACAACTAAATTCAGAACCAGTCGGTAATGTATACAGAGACCTCTTACGTCGAATAGGCGCAGCACAAGCGCTACTGTATATGAGTATCACAGCAATCTAGTAAATAACCCATACAGCAATCTGCAATTAATTCTAAGATTAGTTTGATTATATAAAGAAGCAATTTTGAAATTTAAAATAATAAATATTAATATAGATTATCATAGACCATAAACATAAAGCATAAAAGTGTAGTTTTGCTCGTTGATGCTAGAGCGCAGCACGCATTCAGAGGCGGATTTAAGGGTCGAGGCGCCCCTAGGCACTATTTGTCCGAGCGCCCCTCCCAAGACCTTAAATTATGCAAATAGAAATTTCTCACAAAAGAGCTGTCAAGTTATCGAATTGTTTCAAAAATCTATATTCTCGCTCTTGTTTTTCTTCCGCTAATTTTTTAAGTTCAGCACCACATTTTTCTTTTCACTCTTTTCTTTGCTATTTTTGCATATGCGTATTGTCAGCGCCCGCACCGCTCAAAAATGATCTTTTGGGGACAAAATTCTTTAACTTTATAATTTTTAGATGAATTCTTATAAAACTTTGTGTGCATAATAAGAAAGGACCAAAAAAAAGGACTAAAAAAAATTAATTATTATTCGCCGCAATTATTCTTTTAGGTTTCGCCGCCAAACGCTGCTTAAGTGCACGGACACATAGTTAGCGACGCTGATAGCAGTGCTGGTAGCAGCGCTGATAGCGGAGCATTTGAATACACAGGTGCTTATGGCAATAAACACACAGTCCGCGGAATCAGCACCGCTAGCAGCACCGCTCGAAGCGCGCGCTCAGTGCCATAAGCACCTGTGTATTCAAACATTTCAAACGCTGCGCTACCAGCACTGCTACCAGCGTCGCTAACTATGTGTCCGTGCACTAAGTCGGTTTTTTTTTATGCTCGGGAATACTTGCGATTGGGCCCTTTTCCTTTGCGCGCCCATAGGCACGTGCCTAACGTTCCTTATGGGAAATCCGCCTCTGCACGCATTAGTATCGTCGCATTAAATTTGGTATATAGCTATTTTTCTAACATGCTATATCAACCAGGGATGCCGCGAATATTCGGCTACTATTCGGCGTATTCGGCCGTTTCTTTTATCAATATTATGGCCCGCGACGGTGGCACGTCTTAAGTTATGATAGATAAAAGCTCTTTTTTCTGTATTTGTTGGTAACAAACGATTGCGCGTTTCCTTATAGATAGTGCCTGCTTGTGAAAATAAAATAATACCAAAATTTTCCAAAGATTTTCCGATTTTTTTTATTGATTTATGCATTATAACCGGAAATCTGTCCACATGCAAAATTTTAGCTCGATGGGACAAATTTTCCAAATTTTTCCGAACTTGTTTATTCAAGCATTATAACCCGAAATCTGTCCACATGCTAAATTTTAACTGGATTGGACATTGGGAAGTAGGTAAAATATCGATTACAAGATTTGAACGTAACAAACAAACAAAGTGCAGAGTTGAAGTAAATAATGAACTAAGAGCCAAAAATTCAAAACATTGTGTTGGTTTTATTACATTAAACTGGGCTGGGTACCACTGGCTGTAATGTAAATAACGGGCTACGCAAAAATATGTCGAGAAATGCCTAAAAACATGACCGCTCGATCTCGCATCGTCGCATGAGTTAACTTTCGGCGTATCTACGTAAATAGCGCGCTACGTGCCTTTAGTGCCAGTACTTGCTTATACTAAAAAATAAGGAATCTTATAAAAAAATGATTTATACAAAAAGCTCTTATAATTAAAAAAAATTAAATATATAGGGTGTTATTAGAAAGAAATGGTTTGCAAATTTCCATAATAAAATGAATCCTCTGCTTTTACACAGTAAACATACAGCCACCTTATTATCTTTATCACAAATCCCATGATATTCCCAAATAGGCGACCTTTTATTATTAACTGATGCCATTTTGTAAAGATTTTCAGTAGAACGTAATGAATGCGATTTGTGACACGATATACCCGCAAATAAGACTGCAAACGATCTACCTCGGATGCACTGCACCGCAATGAGACTGGTTCTAACCTTTAGCGAATATTCGGCGGCCGACTATTCGGCGCTTCGGCCGAAAGCGTGGCCGAATATTCGGTATTCGGTATTGGGGAAAAATTACTATTCGCGGCATCACTAATATCAACGCAAAAACGAATAAAAACAAAAGGAGAAGATGATTTTAAATCTCTTTTATTTATGAATGATTGATGAACTTTATGATTTTACAACTCATCTTTTACAGCAGTCAGTCTTTGCGTCAACTTATTGACATCGTCCCAAAATTGCTTATGTCTTTCATTGGTAGACTTTTCGATCTCAAACTCTTCTGGTCCCCTAACCACAAGGTATTCAATTGGTTCCACAGATGACACCGGCTTCCATTTTACGTCCGGCAGTCTTGCTACCCTACAAATAAATGAATTAAATTCATGAAAGTATGCTTCAAAACATTCGTGGTATCACTAACCCATATTTAGCAAATTTGACCACCATATCCAGTAATGAATCTTTTAGCGTTTTCTCATCTTCTGTTAAAATTTCTTCATGGTATACTACGTCATAATAAAATCTTGAATCTTCTCCATGTCCTACACCTATAATTAATTAAAAGATTATTAAATTTTTTTGTTTATAAAAAGCATCCTCAAGATATTATGTACATATGGGTACATTCATTAGTAAATATATATATATATATATATATCAATTTAACAAGTAGTTATACGAGTAAAATATACGGGTAAAATAAACAAAAAAATGTCTGACATTGACAGGTGTGAAAGCATCACAGCAAAATAACATTGTTAAAATTATTTAAATGGCCAAAGTAATCCATTATGTTTCTGGATTTCAAGCCACCATTTTGATTATTTCGACCACGACAATAAATTAATTCAGTATATTTTCTTTTGATTTTTATTAACTACGAGTTTCACGTATATTTTAAGTACTTTGTTTGATTATCAGTACAATATCTATTATTAACAAAATGGAATAGTTGACAGAGAAACTATGATGTTTTCATGAGGGATGTGTGGAATAAAAAATAAAAATTTGTCTAAAAAAATTGATGGCACTCATGTACAAAGGAAACTTGTCTCTTACCTTCCCGTAAGTAAGTTTGGGTTACAAATATCTTTCAAAAGTAACAAGAAAATAGTTCTTTGCCACAATGAACTGTTTTTGGATTTTTTAACAGGCAAACCCCATGCATTTTCAAAAAAAGGATATAGGACAACAATATTAATAACTTAAGAGCACTTACCAAGACGTAACGTTTGATTCATCAAATAATCCCAAGACATCTCATCACCAGCATATGCCATTTTAAATAAATAAACCTTTGCTTTTAGCGATCCGGAACTATGAAGTAGAGCGGACTGTTCAGCTCCCAAATCAAACATTCTTTTCGTTGCCAACTAAAATAAATAATAGATTAATTGCAAATTTTCTTGTTACAAGTCTATTCGAAAAGCCAAGGCGATGCTATATAAATATATAAAAACGCGTACAGTGACTAAATTGTGATAGTTTTTCCTAGTGATTTTTTTATTTTCCAAGAAAACGTCATTGATGCGACCTGTAATTTTGATTTTTTCATCTTCGCCCAATTCATAATAGTCCAGCATCAGCGGTGCATAGATATTCCAGTTCTCGTTCAAGTTCTCCAAATCTTTTATGAAAACTAATAACAAAGCAATAAATCATTTGATATCAACGCCATCTGGCTCTTACTCACATACAGTTGGTAGAATTCCTTCATCAGACGTTACCGAAATCAAAAGAGGTAGGTCATTGTACTCTCTAGCCAAGAGAAGGCTGTGAGGATCCATGGTCAAGAATGCTTCAGCGGTTGGTGGTTCGATGACAGGCCCGAAAGGCGTCAGCGGCAAGTAATGAGCATCATACAATAGCTTGACCGGTTCAACTATGGATTGAACTGGTTGACTCTGAAGACATTCAAGTGTATCTGCGCTAGATTCATAGTTGCATTCGATATCTTCTAATAATTTGTTAGTTAGAAAGGTAGGGTCTCTCTTCAGAGCCCATGGATCCAATGCTGTTCCACTTTGGATAATTCCACGATGAAACAGACCTGTAACAATTAATTTTGAATACTGAGAAACCGCTGATGAGTGATTCTGTGGCGGCAAATAGGGGCCCGGAAACACGCTGCAATTACTTCTCGTTTCAGCCACCAGGGGCTGGGGGTAACCGGAAATGCACCAAGAGGAAACGCTCTTTTTGACTTCTGAACATGACGGGATCAGGTTGGCCGACTTCGAAAAGGGCTTTCGACTCCTTTATAATTGTGTTTCGTTGAATACCGTCTTAAAATTGCATTGATTTAAGTTGTTCTGTGGAGTTGTTCTCTGCTATACTAATTGGGTTATGTAATAATTGAATTTATGACCAAAGTAAAACCGGGAGAGAATAAATACATACTTAAAAGACGATAGCGCAAAACATCTTTTGTCAACGCAAACCAGGTTTGCACAGGTAAACCGTAACGTGTAGACGCAAAAGACTGTAGTTTGTGCAAACTAAGAGCGGCTTGCGCGAATTCAGATTTGTGTTGATTTTTAGACGGAACAACTCGCAGTTATTTTCTTTTGACGTAGCGTGTAGACGGTTTAATGATTATTCGTTCAGTTATTTATGACATATTTGATAATTTTGTCACTATACGTGTTATCGTAATGTCTGACATTAGAAATTGCAAAAGGGAATTTCTTTATGATGTTATTGAAATATGTCGGAGTAAACCCTGTTTGTGACAAACACAGAGTAGGGGCTACGCAGATAGGGATATGAAAAATAAAGCTTACTAAAAATTGGTTCAAAATTCAAACAGGTTGACGAAAATTCTACACGCGATACGGTTGTAAAGAAAATAAATTCTGTGCAGCCATGATATAGAAAAGAGAAGAAAGAAAGTTATAGATTCGACTCGATATGGAGCAGGTAAAGATGATGTTTATATACGATCGGAGTTTTTCCCATGGGCAACTACCCCTAAATGGCAATAATGCCCTTTCGTATAGCTTCGTATTTCAATCAGTTTACATAGACAAATGTTTATAACTTCTGCAAAAATGTTTGCATAAATTTCTATAAATATCAAATTGTAGGTTATTAAGAGACCTAGTAGACCTATCCTAACTTGTGGTATTTTGACCTGCTATAATTTTTTGCTGACCAAATAGTGATGATGAACAACTTTCTGTATGTTTCTAATCCATCCTCATTTAATCATTGTGCGTAGGTACGTAATTCTCGGAGTAATTTGACATGTGGATAATGATGTCTTTTTAATAATCAATTTTTAGACCAGTCCTTAGCCGTCTTTTAATGTTGTTTTGTTTGTTTTCCTTATAAATACAAGCCGCTAAAAATGATAATTTTAATATTTCTTCACGGATGCAACTCATCGTTCATAAACACAGTTTATCAATAGACACTGGTTTCCAACGCAACAACGAAAAAATTAAGTTGCACAGGTAAAATTATCAAAAAGACGTAGCCTGTAAATACATGTTTTGTCTGCGCAAACTAGACGTAGTAAAAAGACGGAGCGTGTAAACGGCCCTTAAACGTCACTTGGCCGGAAGTGTGACTTCAGTAGTAAACATGGTCCGTATGTAATCACAATCATAGAACAAATTCTTTTTTGCAGAAAAAAAGTTTACGCTTTATTATTAACAGAAACGTTGGTGTGCCTAGCCGAAAATGGCCGGAAGTGGTTTGCAGACAATTTATTTAAAAGACGATGGTACCCACGCTATCATACAAATTTCTGCTGGGTCCTATGTTAACTGTTAAAGTCGGTGTATCAGACATTTCCGGCCAAGTGCGGTTGGTTTCTAAATTTCCATGAAAGTACATATATTCTTCTATCATTGTGGAAAAATTCATACAGATGTTTTGCATGGTACTGCAGATGCCATTGCCGTTAAAATAACTGTTTTTTTTCATGCTGACGGCATCGCATCACATTGTATGCATACATTCTTGCAGCAAGGGTTGGATGTCCGGAAAGTGGGGTTTGACCAGAAAATTTAGATTTTTTTTGAAAATGTCTGGTTTTTAAGCCCTGCAACGATGCTAAGATCAAGGAAAATTTGTATGGAAAACGATGAAGTTACGTAAATTAAGAGCGCCAACGAAAAGAAAATATTCTTTTTTTTTTGTAAAATTATTAATTCATGAGTAAATAACCTTTATTCATTTACTCAAGGTCAAAACTTTGCAATTTTGCGTGCCAAGTCCATTCACATATTTTTGCAATAAAGAATGTGGGTTACATTCCATGCAAGCGCAAAGAAAACACATATTATGCCATTTAGCATCTGTCGGCATCAGGGCTGTGGAGTCGGAGTCGGAGTTCAGACAAATTTCAGAGGAGTCGGATTCGGAAAAAATGTACCGACTCCGACTCCGAGTCCAAGTTTAAATAATGTAGAAAAAGACATGCTAGATGACCGTTGCCTCAAGATAGTAATCAATTAACCTCGATGCATACTTAGACTTTCCAAAGTGAAGCGACAACGTGTGGTTTTCTTTAGTCATCTAAAATTAAGAGCATTTGCTCGTATTCGTTCGGCCACAAAGAATAGCTGAACAATTCATTAAATATTGCAAAAAGTATTTTATAGATTTTCCCTTGCAATTTAAAAAAAAATTAGTAAAAAAGTTTTCTTCATCTTTTGTACCAGAAGAAACAGCGTGATGGTATCACAGTCGTATCAACTCTCAACTGTTTTCCTTTTTACTTTATCATACGCAGTATGTAAAGTATTGTAATCGTGCCAAAAAAATTTTTTGAGATTTTAGCGGAAATATGTCTTTTTGGGTCCCCTGAACATTTTTGACCAAGGTACCAAAAAATGTCTGTGTGTGTGTGTGTGTGTGTATGTGTGTGTGTACCCGTTTTTTGTGGCGACGATTCCGGAGAAACTACTAAAGGTATCGGGACGAAACTTCATATTTAGAAGTTTCATAACCAAACTTAGAGCTGAAAAGCTTTCTGTTGAAAAGGGTCCAAAGGAACTGGAGGTTTAGTCTTAGCATTTTTGAAAGATTTTGCAAATAAGCCGCCATTTCTGGAATTTCGTCGAAATAGTTAAATAATAAATTAAAGCTGAGGAAATTCTGAATAATTTATGACCATGACATTTTTTGGTACAATCAATAGTTTAGCTGCATGAGCAAATTCTATTTCATCGAGATCGGTCGTACTGCATTAAAGTAGTAGCCAGGGTTTGTCAGATTTTTTGATTCTACTGACAGTAGGCGGTGTCGCTAATGTTTTGACAATCACTTCTGTCAATATAAGCTGCGTTCGGATATTGTACCACACTTTTTACACCCAATAACACGTAAGTGTCATTTGTACGGTGTACTCGGTGTCCACGGAGTACAATATCCGAACGCAGCTTTAATCGACATATCTGTCTAGTTCTACTAGTTTTATTTTAATGCAGACATGGCCGATCTCGATCAAATAGAGTATCATGCAGCAAAACTATTAATTTTATATATAGTATGATAAAGTCATGTGCCTGGCCACATCAGATTTTTTTAATTTTTATTCGCCCCAATATCTGAATGTTTGTAAAAGATTTTAGCTTTAATGTTTGATAATTTTAAACCCTTAACCGAAGTTGATTCTTTATTTTTCGGCACATGACCAAATTTATGAAAAGTATCACATCACTTTGTTTTTAACAAAATATGTGGAGATTCTAAATGGTTACTGAGATTGTGAAATTGGACCGTTAATTTAAGTTGAATTTAGGAATATACATGTATGCAAGTCATACTCGTTGCAGTCAGAATTGTGACGTCATTGCCACTACGAGAAGTACTACTAGCAGAGCTGACATTATTTTCAGCTTATTTCCCTCTTAATTTTCTATTCACTGAAATGAATTTTACTTTGCACTATACAGTGGTTTGTCATTACGAAAATCGGTTAAATTGACAAACTAGTTCAGAATTATGTGCTCTCTAAAGAGGAAACAGTTGAATTTCTAATGATTTCAGCGATACTTTGAAAAATAAAAAAGGGTTTAATATTTTTTTTCGTCAGCTGGACCAAATAAAATTATGCCGGAGTCGGAGTTCGAGTCGGAGTCGGAGTCACACTATGAAATTTATCTGGAGTCGGAGTCGAAAGCTTTTTACCGACTCCACAGCCCTGGTCGGCATCTGTGATGTATATGTAAACTGACTTCGTAATGAAATTCGAGAAAACCGAAAAATGAACAAGACAATTATACCAGACTGATATTGACTTTACATTTTCTACGTAAACAGACGAGTGTATTTTATATTAGTACATAACCCTGTATTGAGTAAAATTTATCTCAACACACAAGGGCAATGTTTAAGGAATATTAATGGACATAATGGATATGTCTCAGTTTACACTTAGTTTACAAAAGTGTAGAGGTTAGTGGATCTAAAAATAGTTTAAGCTGATAATTTTTTCAATTGTTTTTTACTATGTCATCAATATATTTTATTACTCCTCATATTTCTTATTATTTGAGATAGGCCCTATAATAACATTGACTTAATGAAGCTATATAAATTGTATAGCAAAAATCTAGCAATTGGGCACTAGTAATAAGAAAGTAAATAAGGTAATTGAAAATTAACAAATACTGATAATGCTGGGAAATTTTTTAGTTTTGTGATTATGCATGTGATGTGTCCTTTTTTTATAGTTGTTTTTGTTGATTACATATCCCGGCTACAAAGATGCTTAAGGCAATGTATTTTTGCCTGATTTGCTTTTTTTATGCCCGCTCACGCCATTATAAAGAACTCAGTCAGTCATGCAAGGACATTTGTAATGAAATGTTTCAGACTTCATGTAAAATATTTAAGTTATAATAATAATAATAATAATAATAATATTTATTTACGACCGCGGTCATTTCCAATAGATACAAATACATAGAATATTCCAATGGATACATACACAAAATATAAAAAAAAAAAAATAAATTATTCTAACTCAAAAGTAACCCTATCCCTAATCAATTGCTTAAATTGGTTAAATGAGAGGTAAAAATCATCTATCTCAAGGTTCAATTTGTTGGCTAACCGACACATCCTTGTAAAGGGTGCATTAGACCCGTAGTTAGTTCGATGAAACGATTCAATAAATACCTTATTACTCCTAAGACCTCTTTGAGGCACATTGAAGCCAATCTTCCCAAGCAATTCTGGGCACTCAAGTTTATTAGTTACAATTTTATACAAAAAGGCCAGGTCTTGAATAATTCTCCTATTATTCAGATTTTCAACGTTGACAACTTCCATTAGTTGAACCAGCTGATCTCTATGATACATTGTTCCCATCTTGTATGCAATAAACTTAAGAAATCTATTTTGCACGCTCTCTACCTTATCAATCGATGTTTTATAATAAGGGGACCATACCACCGCAGCATACTCAAGGTGTGACCGAACATACGCGCAGTAAACGTTTTTCAAGCACCGCAAATCCGTGAAGTCCACCAAACTTCTCTTGAGAAACCCCAACATCCTAAATCCTTTATTTACAATATTGTCGATATGTTCAGAGAAATCTAACTTGCTGTTCAAAGTGACTCCGAGATCTTTTATATGGTTTACTCTCACAAGTTTATTATCATTAAACAGATAGTCGCAGTTAATGATGTTCGTGTTACGGCAAAAACTAATTACAGCACATTTATTTATGTTAACATTCATTTTATTATTGCTACACCATATTCCAAAACTATGTAAGTCACTCTGAAGGTCTGCGGAATCCCCGTAAGATAACTCTGAAACCACGAAAGCAGCTTCCCATGCACACCCACAGCATCCAACCGGCTCAACAGCAGGGCATGATCAACCCTATCGAATGCCTTGGAAAGGTCCGTATAAATCGCGTCCACTTGAAACCCTCTCTCCAACGCATCCGACACAAAATCAACATAATATATTAAGTTGGTGGTAGTAGACCGACCCTGCACAAAACCGTGTTGCTCCGGAATTACAGTACTCTTAAATATAGGCAGCAGCTTATTAAGGACTAACGATTCAAAAATCTTAGGAAGAACTGACAGTTTCGAAACTGGGCGGTAATTCAATAAATTTGCGCGATCACCCTTTTTAAAAATGGGGGAGATATATGAAGTTTTCCAGCATGCTGGGAAACTTCCTTCTCGAATAGATGAATTGAATATCCTAAAAAAAATATTGGCAAAAATAAACTTACAATTCGATACAATTATGGATGGTACTTGATCTGGGCCACTAATAGTAGACATTTTGAGCCGGTCAAATGAATTGAAAACTTCTGCAAGACTAAATTCAACCGCCGAAACAACATCATTCGGATTTGAGGTAGGAACTTCAACATCATGCCGAGTTGCGTGGTCTACATACGCTGAAGCAAAGTAACTCCTGAAAAAGTCCACTATTGTATGAGGATTACAAGTGCTATCGTCATTGAATATTATCGAAGCCGGAATATCCCGAGTATTATTCTTACTTGCAACGTAAGACCAAAATTGTTTAGGGTCATCACTTATAGAACCCTCAAGCTTCCTAATATAACGTTCATAGCACGGTTTTGAATACTGACCACATCTACGCCTTAGATTGGAAAAGATTTCATAATCGGTTTGTAACAATGTTTCTTTATACTTTTTGTGTGCCACTTTTTACTAATAGTTAAAGATTTTAGAATATCATCATACCAACACGGAAATTTGCAATCTTGCGCGTTACTGTGGGAACAAACAAATCATACCCATGGAAGAGAACATCGTAAAAAATCTGAAGGCCAGCCTCGACGCTGCAATCATTAAGCAATAAATCCCAATCAAAAGACCCAAGATAATCATTAAGGCCATTAAAATTTGTCAATTTAAAATTATAATATTCTCCCTCACTGCCGAGAAAATTGGCTTCAGACTCCAAAACATTTACATAAAAAGACAATGCAGGATGATGTGCGCTACAACGTAAAACTGGTACATCTGCTACAACTACTTTAGTATTTTGAATATTACTAAGCACTAAATCCAAGAACCTGCCTTCATTATTTGCTATTACATTTAATTGATACAAATTCAAATAAGCAATTGTATTAGAGATACATAACGATTGAGGGGTTGATCTCCCAACTGGAACCGAACAATAAATATCATTATCCCAAATCATATTAGGTAAATTAAAATCTCCGCAACAATAACATTCGTCGGGTTTTAGTCTATCTACAATTTCTTCCAAACATTTACAGAAATCATTGTAAACATCTACAGATGAACTAGGTGGAATATATACAGACGAAATAAGTACCCTTCTATGCTTAAAACTAATCATTACAAACAATAACTCCAAATTTGTTGCACTATGCTCAACAAGAGCAGCCGTTATTAAATGCCTTACTGCTATCAACACGCCACCCCCACGCTTATGAACACTTGTGTTAATCGATCTATCACAACGAAATACATTATAATCGAACAAGCCAAGTTCCGCGTCCGCATGATCACCGGTTAGCCATGTCTCCGTCAAAATAATAATATCCAAATCCATTAGGTGGATGGTAAGGGAAAGCTCATTTAATTTGGTCCTAATGCCGCCTGTATTCTGATAATATATTAAAATTTTGTCGGAGTGACTATCAGCTCCGTGCAATAAACTGCCATTCACTGAAAATTCCCATTCGACTTGCCGGGATCAGAAGATCTGCGAAAATTAAACCTTCTGAAAATTGTACCAGCCGGCCAGAATTCGCATTTATTTAAGTCCTCACTAAATGTCGGATCATAGCCAACCTTAAACGCACTGCAATAGCCAGACGTTTTCAGTTGTTCAACCACCAGGGAGTTGGATATCAAGGGCAGCTTTTTATTGATATACTCTTTCACATGATCCGAATTAGTGGCCTTGGATGCACGTCCAACATATATCCAATACTTCTTCGGATGGCCGCTAAAACCGCCTGAATCCACAACCGAAGAGCCCTGTTTACTGGGTGGCAGTTTATTCCCGTTCTGCTTGACTCTTTTGTCTCTATTAACCATTATCCAATCATCGTCAGCTTTGTTTATAATATCCGCTTGTGTTGGATTTGCTAAGTTAATAACTGAATCCATCACTTGTTGTTGCTTCCTTTGCATATTGTTTAGATTGTCATTCATTTATGTAAAGATCGTCTAGAAAAAAATTATGCACGGGAAAGCACAGAAAAATTTTTGTGTTTGCAGAGACGTCAAAGGGACCTTAATGTGATTTGACGATATATTTACGTTTATTACGTAAATATTTGAGCCAAATGTTACATTCAAAGGACAACGAAATTATAGATTTACCCGTACCTTAAGCTTAAGGTAATATATTTTTACTTTATCATACGTAGTATGTTATCATACGATATGTGCCGCAATTTCTGTAATTTCGTCAGAATAGTTAAATAATAAATTAAAGTAGAGGAAATTTAGTATTATTTATATCTCTAACATTTTTTAGTAAAATTATTGGTTTAGCTGCATGAGCAAATTCTATTTGATCGAGATCTGTCGTGTTTGCATTAATATAAAACTAGTAAGCCAGGATTTGACATATATTTTCATTCGAATGACAGTAGGTAGTGCCAAACGCTGATGTTTTGACAATACCTACTGTCAATAGAATCAGAATATCTGTGAAATCCTGGCTAACTAGTTTTATTTTAATGCATGACACGACCGATCGCGATCAAATAGAATCTCATGCAGTTAAACTATTAATTTTATATACAGGGTGTCCGGAAAGTAATGGGACCCAGCTTAACCGTATATTCTTGATGTCAAATGGGATCAATTAAACCAAAAATCCCATAGTAAAAAGTGGTTCCTTAAGAAGTTATAAGGTGTTAAAGATAGAAAATATATTTCTTGTTTTGCGTATATTTTAGAAAAGAAACGGCCGATCAAGCTGAAAATGGGTACCCTTAGGCTTTTGGAGAAGCCAAACATGATAAAAAATGATAAAAAATGACTCAAAGTTATTTCTAATTTCATTTCCTACGTCAATAATCGTTCTCTGCAAATCTTGCCTAGTATTAGTAGACTTGCCGGTATACAATAGATTTCATAGAGCTCCATATCAAAAAATCTAATGGGTTGAGGTCTGGGCTTCTCGGTGGCCAAGGATAATCACTCCAGCGGTGCGGAAAGTGGTTGTCTAAATAGTTTCGTACAGTTTGCAGGAAATGAGCGGGAGCACCATCGTGCATAAACCATACACTCCCACGCAGGTTTAAAGGGATGTCTTCTAATAAGGTAGGTAGAACGTTGTCCAAAAAATTTAAATACGATGCACCATTTAATCGAGGAGGAAGTTCGTAAGGTCCGATCAAATGATCTTCAATAACGTCGCACATTTACTGAAAATTCGTGTTGGAAATGTTTATTTCTGGATAAATGGGGGGTTTGTACATTCCAGGAGTGAGTATTGCGTGTGTTTAGGATACCACGGCGTGTAAAAGTTGCCTCATCGGTAAATAACACACGGCCAAAAAATGTTGGGCCGTGATTTTGTTTGTTTCGTAACCATCGACAAAGTTTTAGTCTTTGTGGAAAATCATTTGGTAGCAACGCCTGCACATTAGTGTGGTGGTAGGGATAAAGCAGAAAAATGTTATGCGCGCTTGTCCGGGGTACTACAGTAGCTGCACATAATTTCCGTACTCTTACTTCAGGATCTTCTTCTATTCGGAACAAAATATCTTCCTCCTCCTCAATGGTTGGCGAAGTTGGCCGTCCTGCATGGCGCTTTAGCGCCGAAAACTTCCATGTTCATTCAGCCGTTGAAATATATTTTGAAAAGGCTTTCTATTGGTTGGCGACGATTTTGATACTACTGCCTGTATGTTCCCGCTGCTGCTGCTCCATTAAATTGATCTTGAGCATAAACAGCAACCATATCGGTCATTTCCGAGTTTGAAAAAAAATTCTGCCGAGGCATATTTTTTTGTGATAAAATACCACAAATATGTAATGAACTGTGAAATAATCAATTAAATACAGTATCGTTAAGCAAACTGACACAAATGCATTTACGTTTGACACATAGTAACTTGATAGAATAACATTGCATAAACTACAGTTATTAAATACACAGTACGTTTAATTGCGTTTTTCTTGAAAGCGGTGGATTTTATCGGCATAAAATAGGTATACATTTTTTAGGTAAACATACCGCCCATAGTCATAATAATAATAAAAACATCATAATAATATTACCCCAGAAAAGCTGCCGACAGCTCCCTCTACAATATCCAAATGTCCTAATACTCTGATCATGTTTGGCTTCTCCAAAAGCCTAAGGGTACCAATTTTCACCTTGATCGGCCGTTTCTTTTCTGAAATACAGTAGAACTCCAATTATCCGGACCTCGATTATCCGGATATCTGATTATCCGGATTAGAGAAATTTTAAAATTCTTTTAACTAAAACATTATTTTGTTTAGTAGATTTTAGGTTAGAATACCAAAAAATATTAACAACAAAAAGTTCTTTGTACAGTATAAAAGCGACTATAGCTGATTTGTAGCGATGGATTCCTGAAACCCCGCGATGTATCCGTGCGCAGTTATAATATAAGTATAACACATACACCCTTACTTGTATATACCGGGTGGTCGTTTTAACTTGAGACTCCTAAATATCTCTACGTTGTACCATGAGTAGACATGACAGTCGTCGCTTTGATTGCCAGACGGCGAGCGCATTATGGAGCGCATCCCATGCAGTGGCAGCGGTTGTAACTACCGCAGACGCCACAAAATTCTATCGTCAATAACTTTTGATAGATGCATCGTACGAAAAAAATGTTCAGACAAAAGACTCTTCTTATTTAGCGTAAAATCATAATTTGATAAAAAAATTGGGTATACACATTTAAAAAAATTGAGTTAACCTCATTTTCACCGATTGCAGCGCCATCTGCAATGAAGCTGATATCGCCATGTGATTTCTCCTTGTGCGTCCTATAAGTTTATTTCAGATACTTTTGTCGTACCATGCATATTTCTCGAGATATTTATGAGTCTCAAGTTAAAACGACCACCCGGTATAAGCGTACACATTAGCTTTGTTCGCTGAGCGCGTTCGGAACGTAATTTATATTGGACCAGATGTGTTGTGTGATAATGGTAGGGAAATCATAGCGAGACATCGGGTTGGTCCAATATAAAAGATTACCTGAACTAGTTCGAGATTCGCTCAGCGAACAAAGCTATTATCCGATTTCCGTAGTCTATAACTTAAGCTTTTGTTGTGATCTGTAGTGCCGATTTGAAATTCATTACTCATTAAATTGTAGAGTGATGGCACCAAAAAGATAACGTCTTGTTTTAACCGCGAAGGAGAAAATGATAATTTATGATGGTCTAGCAAAAGGTGAATGCGCGAAAAAGTTTGCCGATGAGTATGGTGTCGGAGTTTTAACGATTTTAAACATGAAGGAAAAGGCTGATTCGTTAAAAAATGTAGTTAAATATTGAAAATGAAGATGGAAATTCATGTAGAAAATCTATGAAATGGCCTGTAAATGAAAAGTTGAGCATGCGGTTTACACTTGGTTTGTACAAAACCGTTCTCGATGCTAGCCGTAGTTTCAGAAAAGGCCATATTGTTTATTAAAAAAAAATAGTAGGGGATTTGTAATTTCAGGCAAGATAAGGTTGCCTTAGAAAATTTAAAGGAAGGCATGGTATTTGTGAACTCGAAATTCACGGCGAAAAAATGTCTTCCGGCAAGCATTACGCAGATACGTTAGTTTCAGTATTTACAACAAAGTTGTTACAATTAGATAAAGACTTTATCTACAATGCGGATGAAACTGGTTTGTACTGGAAAGCCCTGCCTAGAAGACCACTGGTTAAAAAAAACTTACTTCACCTGGGTATAAGAGCAAAGATTGTCTCACAATGAAAAATCCAGTTATCCGGATTTTTGATTATCCGGATCGGGTCTGGTCCCAATTAATCCGGATAATTGGAGTTCTACTGTATACGCAAAACAAGAAATATATTTTCTATCTTTAACACCTTATAACTTCTTAAGGAAGCACTTTTTACTATGGGATTTTTGGTTTAATCGGTCCCATTTGACATCAAGAATATACGGTTAAGCTGGGTCCCATTACTTTCCGGACATCCTGTATAGTATGATAAACTCATGCGCCTGGCCACATCAGATTTTTTTTTATAACCGAAAGGATTTATTTAAGTCTATACAAAATAGAGAGTAATAAATTGAATAATATGCGAATGACTAATATGACACCATAAATCGAAAATACTTGAAGGTAGAAATTGAATTTGATAAAATTAAAATAATAAAGCCATACTTTCCTAATAATAACATATTAAAAAAAAACGTAACGCAAAATTTAATATTTGAAATATTTTTGTCAATATGCATCGTCACTTTCCAAATTTCTTTCTTTAATTGGTCAAGAAACATCCGCAAAATTACCACGATAAATATCGGTTTTCTCTGCATGTTACTGTTAGCAAGGACATGTCGCAGTTTGTGATTTCAAATGATGAATTCTATATTCCGTTGTCTGATTTAGCTCTCAAAATTATACTAGGAAGATGCAGAAACTACAGACAACTCCAATGACATTTTCAATTTTCACTTTTTTGTGGCATGTCGCGTTTTGTATACACACCTCAATTCTTATGCATATTATGGTCATCATTTCACGCGGAAAACTTATCCAACTTGTCTTAATGGTGTTTGTGATCCAAATAGGTAACTAGTTCTAGTTAAAATCATCAACTACTGAAGGCATCAAAAATAAACGATTGGGAACGTTTTTAATTAAATACTTGATCATATCAAACATTCCGGTTAGACCCCAGTTACCTTTGGACGCTGGTGAGAAGTAGTGCAAATGTGCACTAGCGCCGCCAGCTGACATTCCCATGAGAGTGACGGATTCTTTATCTCCACCAAATTCATCAATATTAGCTTGGATCCATTTTAAAGCTAAGTTTTGATCTTTTAAACCGTAATTTCCTGGTATAACTTTATCTCCAGTGCTGAGGAAACCTTAAAGGGAAATAGGGATAATTTAAGGGATAAAAATATACATATTTAATATGTATACCTAGTGGACCCAAACGGTAGTTTATGGAAACGTACACCACTTCTCTGTCCATCAGCTTACTTGGTCCTGAAAACATTTGTGGACTGCCCGTCATAAAAGCCCCACCATGGAAATGGACTAGGACAGGGAGTTTGTCATCAGCGTATATTTGTTCTCTTGGTACGTAGACATATAAGTATAGACAGTTTTCATTTCCTGCAGAATATAATCATAATATGAGTTAAACCAAACGAACGACGTCTACCATTTATTGGTTATTATTACCCATTACGTGCTTGCCGTTACTTTGTATACAAGTGTAGGTCTTATTCGCAACTAATGTACCGGACCATGGTACTGGTGGTTGAGGTGCCTAAAAGTAGAAAATTTATGCTAAAATATACAAAACGTCAATTTTCTTCAAATTAAATTACTTACTTGGAATCTTAGTTTGTTCAGTGGCGGTTTTGCGTACGGTATGCCTTCAAAAGCCAAATAAAATCGACCTTCGTATGAGGTCTTATGATAGCCTCTCACTTTACCGTCTTTTAAAGTAACTGTTATGCTGTCTTGGGCAAATATTTGGGTTATTATGAATAGCCCTACAAAGAAAACATATTATAGTAATGAATATAGTGACACTATACAATAGGCTATTTTTGTACCTAAAGCATTTTTATGTCCATGTATATTTAAGTAAGTGTTTTTTTTATTGCAAACGGCTTCTAAGTTATCCGATTCATAGGATCGATCTTGGCAGGACCAATGGTCTGGGACCGAAAAAAGAGTTCTGAACACTGAGAGTTCTGAGAACAACATATTTTGGAGGGCAAACATGTTCCAGGAACAAAAATAATCACAATTGTGAAACTAGACTTTATAGTGTTTACTGTTGTCTTAACTAGGACTATTTTACTTTATTAATGCAAAGGCATTTGACACCCAGCGCAATTTACAATATTTCCGGTTTATAAAATGTGTTCAAGTTGATAATTACTGATCATCTGATTAATGTTAATTTTGTTTACAAAATCTATAATCTTAATTTTATAATATCTAACACAGCAATTTACCGGACGTGATAGAATACATTTAGCACTTCATTGCAAAATTAATCCATACTGCGATGATGAATAAAATCACAACATGGTTTACCATGGCGTTTTGTCGTTTGATCAATAGAAATCATGATGTTGTTAAAACCCAATAATATGGAATAATAAATCAATATAGCAATACCGCAAGAACTCCAATAAATTAAAAAGTTATTCTTGTTTAATACAAATTTCAAACCCATGAAGTAAATAGTGTGGAAGTAAATAGTATCTAAACATTTTGTTCTTTGGTTGATTGGTTCACTTTGTTACCTGCTCTTTTCAACTCCGTGATACAAATGGAACAGCAATAAGATCAAGGCTGAATACTTATTCAGGGAAGAATGCCAAGGTTTGAGTATACAAGTATACAAGTATTCAAGTGTATGAATTCTTATTACTGTTCTCGTTGTAACTCCGTTGTTAAAAGAGCTAATGATCTAAAAGGAAAATGTTTACAATTTTTGGCCATTGTTTGATTTCATTTCTTATCTGTGTTCCAAATTTCGACTTAAGAACATAGTTTCAAGAACAAAATGTCTACCGAAGTGTCGTTACTGAACGAAATCACGGGTCAACCAATAATTGAAAAAAAGAATCATTAATATCGGGTGGTTTGAGGGCAAATCTGTGAAATGTTGGGGGAAAACTGTGTAATTGTGACCAATTTTTACTGGGGCGTTATTATTGACGAGCAGTGTATTTAAAACACAAAACAAATGGTCCACTTTCCCGCCAAAATCATTTCCTTTATTGCAAGGTTGTAGATTTATTAGATCAGAGTTTTGTTTTCGCTCAATAATATTTTACAACCATTATAAGCTCTGAACCCACTAACACTCGGCCATTAGCAACAAATCAATTCAAAATCAAAATCATTCACTCAATTTAAAACAATATTACGAACAATGATGATAAGAAAAAAATATATCACAAAGTATATTTAAAAAATATTTATATCTTACCAATTGCTGAGACGAGCATCGTTAACGAGTATTTCTTTTTATAATTTCGCTTAATATAGCTGAGTAGCCTCTGTTGCATTTGAAGGCTTCATAGCCTTGAATTATGTGTACGCCGAAATCGTGGGTTTATCTACATAATATAATGATTGGATAATCAGTATTATTACTTAGGCCGGCTCCATAGTTATTAATGCGTGTTACACATAAAAACAAACAAATTGGCAGACAAGAGCGGTGCGACTGCTGAACCGGAAGTGACCTTCAATTTAGACGAAATTAAATTGTATTTGCCAGATTTACTACCACTAAACTGGCATTTAGACGTTAGATACTCTATTACTCGCTTTAAACCTCATGATGTTATTATTGTATTTTTTTTGCAATAAAAAATATTGAAGCTTGTGCTGCAAAAGTATTGAGCCTTGTGTTTGAAAGCTCGTAGATAACTCTGCAACGACATAACAAAAAAATATTTGAATAAGCTATTATATTATACTCCTGAATCATTCCTACATAAAATATTTGACATTTTTTGTGCTCCTAGGTTTGAAAATGAGCGCGAGAGAAATGTAAAAATTTTGCTGATTTTAGCAGTTTTTGATAAACGCTTGTCTTTCCAATTTGTTTCCTCCTAAACCGCTGATATCACAGTTACAAGAACATTTTTTTTCTATTGAAATGGAAATACTTTCGAGTTGTTCATTAATTTTATAAAGCTATATAAATGCGCGATATAATTTTGGAACATCGCGCAGTACGTCACGTTGTCGGACGGTGTCGAGAACGGCTCGGGATTGGAGCCTCGGCTCATGGCCCGAACTTCAATCAAAACAAAGATCGTGTACAGCCCGGCCACTCAGAAGTCGTTCGGAGAAATGTAAACATTAGGATGAGCAGCGGACACGGGATAGTTTTGGTGGAGGGGATCATTAGTGTGTTGATGCCGAGCGTACAGTGCCTCTCGCTTTCGCCGAATGTCGTCCTTGTTCTCGTTCCGCGCACATGTCGAGTCAACTTTAAGTTGGCGGAGCTCTATGTTGATTTAAGCAGCGTTGAAGTTAAAAGCTAAAAATGGGGGCTCAGAAGCTTTCTATGTAAGATTATTGTAACTGTACAGCAATGACTCTTGAGGTCGCGTTTAAAACGGAAATGCAGTAATAATTTTCAATCGGCTATTACATATGTATGTTTAAGTTTATGCATTAAAAATTTACATTAGAGTGTACTTTGTACCTTTGCTAATAATAAAAAAAATATCTGGCTCAATTCTGTCAAGTGTAGGTGATGAATTCTGCGAATATCAGTGTTGTTTAGTTGATCGCAAGAAGACTACGACTTCCACCAATAATCTTAAATCCATCACCTAAACTTGACAGATTAGAGCTGAATATTTTTTGTATTATCGGCATAGGTTCCAAGTTTGCTTTAACTTATAATTTGAATGGAAATACCTTAAGGTTGGCTTCGAAATGAGTAGGCAACCAAATATAATTCATAATTCATAATTTTGTAATCAGACTTACACCGAAATGATTAGATATTTCCACTCAAATTCTAAGGTAAAGCAAACTTGGAATCTTTGTCGATAATACAGAAAGATATCCGGCTCAATTCTGTCGAGTCTAGGTGACGGATTTTAAGTATATTGGTGGCTATGTCGGAGTCTTCTTGCGATCAACTAAAAAACAGCTGCATTAATTATATTTCGCATCCCAATTAATGTTACCTAATTTTCTGACGAGTTTGACGTAAGAATGCTTCCTTTGTTTATTATGGAAAATGTGCATGTCGTCGTATTAGAGAGGTGGATAGGCGTTGATCTGTCTGTTTTCATCACCACCAGCATTAAGAAAAAATCTTTCTATGGTATAGTTATATGGTATTTTTAGTATTTCCACCAGCAGAACCAATAAATACATTGTGAGTAATCTTTTTTTTTTTTAAGTTTAAAGTTCTTTATTGATATAACAAAATACTAGAAACATATTACTTAGTTATATTAGGTATCACTTCACTTCTTGTGCATTGCTTCTGCACTAAAGGAAGCGACGATCCTCCCTCTATCTTCACCTCGGGGTCAGCAGGGCCTTCCTCGGGCTAATGGTATTGAGGGTATTTGGTTGTTGATCTGTGCTGTGTGGTTGGTTTATTTTTCAGTCTTATGTTACGGCGTAAGTTCGTTTTTCAGTATGGTTTTCAGCTTTATTTTGAACGTTTGTGTTGGTAATTTTTTTATGTGGCTTGGTAGTTCGTTGTATTGTCTTACTGCGTTCGTCATTAGCGTCTGAGTTGTTTTCGCTTTTCTATAACTGTGAGTCCGTATGTGGTTGCTACTTCTAGTTGGGTAGTTATGGTGTTCATTGTTTATTTTTAGTTTGATGTTAGTTTTTATTTCTCCGTGTTTAATTTTATGCAATAGAGTCAGGTTGTTGAGTTTGTACGTAGCTGGAATAGTTAATTGTCCGGTGGTTCGGTATAAGTCTTTAGTTCTTGTAAGTCTGTTCATCCCATATAGAATCTTCAGAATTTTATTTTGTTGTCTTTGGATTGTTTGTAAATTTTTCTTCGTTGTATCGCCCCATATGTTAATTAGGTAATTGTTTCGTGTCTCTGGCAGGTAGTTCTTAAGCTTGCAAACTTCGGCAATTGCACGCGCATTCAGTTTTGTAAGTCTGTTTACGTGCGATGTCCACGTGAGGCTTTCATGGATTGTTAGTCCCAGGTACTTCACTTCTTTCACTCTCCTGATTTCTTCTCCATTAATGAGTATTCGAATATCTGGGTTGATTTTACTGTTACTAAAGCAGTAATTTAAATATCTCTTCAGTAAACTGCACTTGTTTGTAAATCAACATTGAGGTAGATAAGTTGTCGTCAGGCCATACTTGCTGGTGTTTATTAATTACAGTAATTTGTTAGATAAGTAAATAAGAAAACTGGAAAACTTTACCACTGACTGGACGATTTAACAGAATACCATACAGTTGATTTTTTAATGAAGAACGATGCACTTTTTAATAACAAACACATTTTTTCATCTAATCAATTCGTGCATTTAACTACTGAAAATTACTATTAATTATTGTTTGGGGTAGGTATTTAAAACGTTTTCAAATATTACGAAAATTGAATTAAATGATGGTCTCTCTAATTTTTATTCTAATAGGTTGCTTGTTGAAATTACTCTTTGCTTGACGAAGGCTTCTGACCTCTGTTCTAGGTCTTAAAAATCTTAAGTGCTTTGGTAGATACATAAATACAGCATAGAGATAAAACTCAATAAAATTGATCAAATCATAAAAATAATAAAAAAAGTATAAAATTAAAACATTTAAGTTGTAATTTATCATTAATATCTTTAATCTTTTTTTTCATTTGTAAAATTACACATATTTTAGTCTTTTTCGTATGTCTTTAAGTAAACGAGACCCCTTGCATACTTACGGAAAACGAACTTCTTGTATAAAGTAAACTTTACCAAATCACTATTTTATGGAGTGTTTGCTTTCTCTTAAAATACAAACATGAAATAAATACATGTTATTGCACTTAGCACCTTCTACAAATTATTGAATTTATTTTTGGTTTGCTTTTTTATTACTATTTGCTTAAATATGCACAGAAAATAGTGACGCTTTTCTATAGATTTTACTTGTCGGATAAATTTTTCTAAATATCTCTCGGAACAATGTTTTTGGCTCGATCTTTACTTCAAGTCTTCATATTGTCAAATAAATATAGCACTTAAATTTTAAGCCCTGGTGGTTTTATTTTTTGTTTGTTTTAGACTAGCCGCAACTTTTATGAACAATACAATTTTCTGGTAAATGGATAATAAAGAAAATGTTGCGAATTTTCCTGGACACACTGTATGTCAACCAAACTTAAAAAGGCAAACAACAAACAGACACTGTTAAATTTATTGGATTTATCTTAATATGTATTCTAAAAAAATGGCGTGGAATAAAATGAATGTACAAGTGTGTATTAGTTATGAATTTGATTGCTGTGTCCACACAAATAACAAATAACAAACACATTTTGCCATCGAATCAATTCGTGCATTATACAACTGAAATTACTATTAGTAATTATTGTTTGGGGTAGGTATTTCAAACGTTTTCAAAGATTACGAAAATTGAATTAAATTACTCTCTTATTTTATTCTAATAGGTTGCTTGTTGAAATTACTCTTTGTTTGAAGAAGGCTTTTGACCTCTGTTCTAGGCCTTGAAAATCTTAAGTGCTTTGGTAGATATATAAATACAGCATAAAGAAGTCTGAAATTTATTAGTTGTTATATCAGGTCCACGTTGCGGTCCACTTAATAATGGACATCCTCTTTCTCGCAGTTGTAGTTACAACGTTGACTGTATCCCAAAGTCTAGGGGATCCTGGAAGCATTGTCGCTCTCGATGATGGAAAATTGCAAGGAATAACCAAGACATCCTATGACGGAAGGCAATATTTGTCATTTGAAGGAATTCCATATGCCAAAGCACCCATTGGGAAATTGAGATACAAAGTAAGTATTTAGGTCATGCATGTAAGTACTTATTCATATGGATATTGGTTTGTAGTCACCACAGCCAGTTCAACCATGGCCAGATACGTTGATTGCCAACACAACGTACACGTGCTTGCAAAACACATTCTTTGTTGTAATGGGTAAGTTTATACTATTTTTCATGAATCCAAATACTACTAATTTATATTTAGGAGTAGAAGATTGTCTATATCTAAACGTCTATGTACCAAGAGCATCCATAGATACAAATAAGACCCGTCCAGTAGTTGTTTATTTTCATGGAGGTGCATTTGCCAATGGATCACCTTCGGACCATGGAGGACCAAGGAAACTAATGGATAGGGATATTATTCTGGTAACCGTAAATTATAGACTAGGAGCTTTGGGTAAAAATTTTACAATGTTATTGGATGACAAATTACATTATATATTTTAATAGGTTTCCTCAGCGTTGGTGATCAAGTAATACCTGGTAATTATGGCCTCAAAGATCAAGCCTTCTCATTACAATGGGTGAAGAACAACATTCACAAGTTTGGTGGAGATCCGAACTCCGTCACCATCACAGGTGTTTCTGCTGGTGGTGCAAGTGTTCACCTTCATTACTTCTCGCCGTTATCCAAAGGCCTGTTTCACAGAGGATTTGCTCAAAGCGGCAGCGCGCTTGACCCTTGGGCTATAAATAGACAACCTCGCGTATATGCTGATGTGTACTTGAATAAAGTGGGATGCTTCTTAAACACGAGTGGCGCAATATTGGAATGCTTACAAAACGCAACTGCTAATGGCTTAGTTCAAACGTACGGCGAGCTTTATACAGCACGTGGTGTTCCTTTGCCATTGGTTCTATTTGGACCAGTAGTTGAAGATAATACAGAGGCAGCATTTTTACACGAGGAACCTTACAAACAAATCATCTCCAAGAGCTTCCATGACGTTCCTTTACTATTATCCGTAACAACCGAAGAAGGAATAATGCCCAGTATAAGTAAGTCATTTTAACTATATGACGTACCTACTCATCTTAACTCGAATGTTTTTAGTGAAAGTAAAAGAGTTAGATGACTTGAATAACAACTGGAACAAATGGGGGCCATTACTTTTGAACTATAATAGCTTGGAAGAAGAAGAAAGAAACTCACTGTCCTCGAAAATCAAACAGGAATACTTCAACAATAGCGACATTACAAAAGATAATTTTAATATTTTAGTTGACGTAAAAGTTTTAAATAAATTGAATGAATTTTATGTTAATATTTGTTATTTATTTTTAGTTATGCACAACATGGTTATTCCATTGGGGTACACAAAATACATCATTGCTGCAAGGTAGCGCTTCAAAGTCTTCAGTTTACCTTTTCAAAATGGGATTTGGACCTGAACATTCAATATATGAGAAACTATTTAACACCACCATTCAAGGTAGATCTATCATTATCGATCATATCTATCAGATTCATTTTGAAAAAAAAAACATTTAGATAAATGTTGTTATTTATAAGAAACAACTAAAATTAATATTTTTTTCTAGGTGTGGCGCATGGCGATGATCTTGTCTTCTACTACGATATAACGTTCTCAAATAATAATTTAAACGAGAAAGAAGAGAGAATGAAAAATGTGCTATTAGACATGGTCTTTTCATTTGTAACTACAAAGTATAAGATTATATTTATTTTTTTACATATAGTACCTAATAATTGTATATTTGTAGTGTGCCTGTGATTCCGAGCGTTGACTGGAAACCAGTTACGCAAGAACAAGAATTAACATATTTGCTTGTGCGAGGACCAGAAGAGATGGAAGTTGTAACTAAAACCGTTGAATCGAATTTCATACATCCGCCACTAAAGACAATTTAAAACTATTGTAACCTCATTACAAAATCATTAATAACACACCTACATGTATGTTACGATGATTCAAATTTTGAAATACAAACATATATTGCAAGCATTATTGATTGTATACCTCCCTAAACTTTTCAACTTAAAAAAGAAAATTTCCGAAAAGCATATTCATTGAATATGAGAGAATGATCATTTTAATGAAGCAATATTGAGGAAGTGAATCATTTATTTAATGACATTTTTCCAATAAAAATGTTTTGTCCTAAAATTCGACCTAAATTCCGATATCTTAAAATATTATCAGCATGGTCCTCTAAGAAATGTGAAAATTGCTGAAAAAACACTAACGAAGAAACGTATTTTGATCTCGTAAATGGAGGTTTAGATAGACAAATCATCCATTCAACCCTAGCTTTCCTAGCCTTCTAGCTGAGGAACAAAATAACGTCATCAAATCTTCCAAAAAGAAAAATCGTTGTGGTAGTAAAGTTATACCGTGCCCACGAAAGACAATAATAGGAAATGCTAAAAGTGCATAGTTATCTTGTAAAAGCTTTGCGTAGTTAATTGTAGTAACAGATCATACCAAGCATAAGAAAATGTACTATATTGTAACTGCAAACAGTTAATAGATCTCCGCGTATAATATAGCTGTGTATTAAATATTATGAGAAATAAAATCGCTTGTTAAAAACGGAATTTTTATCAAAAAACGGTAACTGTAAATGCTCTATATTTCGTAAACGACGCCTTAATACGAGACATAAAGTTGATTAGCCTTCCCATCACCCCTTTGCCGCTTTGTGAATAACATGGCGTCATCGAATATGCCAAAAAGGCAGATGGCCACAAAAAAGGCAGCTTAGTAATGTAGATCACAAAATTCTTTATAATTCGCAAACAAGACCTTAATTCCAAAAAAATAATTGAATAATATTCCCATTACACCTTGTTCACTTTGGGAACAAGATGGCGTCATCAAATCTGTCCTAAGGGTTTGAATTAAAACAAGTGTAAACATGCTGAAAACCTTGTGCTTCGCCCTTTGTTCACTTTGACAAATGACGTCATCTGTCAAAGACGCATTGTACACGGTAAAAAATCTGATGTGGCCAGGCACATGACTTTATCATACTATATATAAAAACAATAATTTAGCTGCATGCGATTCTATTTGATCGAGATCTCCTATGTCTGCATTAAAATAAAACTAGTAGAACTAGACAGATATTATGTCGATTAAGCTGCGTTCGGATATTGTACACCGTTGACACCGGGTACACCGTTCAAATGACACTTACGTTTATTGGGTGCAAAAAGTGACAGTGTACAATATCCGTACGCAGCTTATATTGACAGTAGGTGTTGTCAAAATCATGTCAAAACATTAGCCTGACATTACCTACTGTCATTAGAATCATAATTTCTGACATATCCTGGCTACTAGTTTAAATGCAGTACGACCGATCTCGATGAAATAGAATTTGCTCATGCAACTATACTATTGATTGTACCAAAAAATGTCATAGTCATAAATTATTCAGAATTTCCTCATCTTTAATTTATTATTTAACTATTTCTACGAAATTCCAGAAATGGCGGCTTATTTGCAAAATCTTTAAAAATGCTAAGGCTAAACCTCCAGTTCCTTTGGACCCTTTGCAACAGAAAGCTTTTCAGCTCTAAGTTTGGTTATGAAACTTCTAAATATGAAGTTTCGTCCCGATACCTTTAGTAGTTTCTCCGGAATCGTCGTCACAAAAAACGGGTACACACACACACACACACACACACACACACACACACACACACACACACACACACACACAGACATTTTTTTGTACCTTGGTTAAAAATGTTCAGGGGACCCTAAAAGACATATTTCCGCTAAAATCTCAAAAATTTCTTTTGGCACGATTACAATACTTTACATACTGCGTATGATAAAGTAAAAACAAATTTTTAATTAAAACGTGTAGATTTGTTCAATTAAATATAATCAACCCAAAAATAAAAAAAAAAAAAAAAAGAAAAAAAAAAAAAAAGAAAAAAAAAAAAGAAAAGAAAAAAAAAAAGAATCGATCATTTCAAGCGAAGTAATTTTATTCTTTGGAGAGTAATATTTTATCAGTTTATATAATTGAGGTGACATTAGGGTTTGTTGTTTGGATTGGCTAATAAATTCAAACCGATATTCACAATTTATACCATTATATAAAACGTTCAAGATGAGTAAATAGTAAAGTCTAGAATATCATATTGAAGAAACACACATGTTCAAGTTATGTGAGAGCTACCATACTATCATACTAAATATATACATTCTCAGACCATCCCCACCTCCATCAAAATACCACCGCGCCGGATTGCACTCCGCGCCCTTTTTTACCAATTGGCAACGTTGAGGGTTGGTTACGTTGATTCTTGAGTCTGTTCTTTTCTGTTGTTGAAAATAAATAATGGACTTGAATAGTTTGCTACGACAATGGGGGTTTGAAAGCCTCATTCCATCATTTACAGGTAAGTGTATTTTTATGGAAACAACTAAATACGTAGGTTTTTACGTCACTATACCGACCAGCGCACGTTTCTATGTCGCCTTTGTAGAAACTAGAAATGGGACAGAAGTCAAAGGGCAATACCGTTAAGGGCGCCAGTAAAATTACTTCAAACCAGATGGTACCCTTATCGTTACCGACACCACATTTTAATAAATACTTTAGATGAGAAGTAAATTCTGTTCCTCTATAACACCATGAACAATATCCACTACATTTGTCATAAAGCATACAAGGTTGTTTCCAACTATGATAAGTGATAACAGTACCTAAAAGTATGAAGAGTTATATTCTAATCTACCCACAATTAAACATAAAGTTTCAACGAATGACCAATATGTTTCCGTTTCCAATTTTTACTTACCTATATTTTATAGTATAGATTATGTATTATATAGTATTTATAATTTGGTTTGTATAGATTACGATTAGAATGTATCTAAATATATTATTTTTATATGTGCACGTGCGTTTTTAATTAAAGTGCGTTCATAAAAGCGTTAGACAATGGTAGTGTTTTTGAATCTATATCTATACGATGGGTAGTCGAAGATAGCAATGTTCTGCCTAAATACTACAATTCACTGACACTGTTCTGAAGGCAGCAATATTCTCAACCTACCACTTACACCAACCTAAACAATTGATAATTGAAAACCACCATGTCAAGTTGAAAGAAATGTATAATAGAATTCAGGTAAGTATATTATTTAATTCAATCATAATAATGAATTTTCAAATCAATTTAAAATAAATATTTAAAATAACTATTTAAAGTCTTGAATTAAGTGGAAGTTTACTTGAATCAATAAATTAAATTAATTGATGAGATTAAATTTTATATTCAGGTTGAAAGTACATATCTTTAAATTTAAGAATTTCCCATAATCTGAATGAATAAGTGATTGCTTGAAAGTTAATAAAATATATTCTTCACTAAAATAAGGTATATTTTCTTTGAATGCCCATATCTTCCCGCTGAACATTTGAGTTTTTAACTTTGAATATTTCTGTTCCTCAGCTGAACAAAATATTTATTTCCGTATATAGGAACTTACCGTTTACTCTATTTAAAGCACACTTATTTCAAGTATTCCTTTTTTAGCGTGTAGTTGAAACAATGTGACCGAAACATCTTTGCATATTAGGGAAAGATTCCATATCTCGTAAACGACGCCTTAAGGTGGCATTTAAATCGGCAATGCAGTTATAACTTTCAATAGGCTATTACATATTATGAATGTTCAAGTTATTGCATGAAAAATATACGTTAGAGTGAACTTTGTACCTTAATAATAATTACAAAAATAATAAAAAATACCTGGCTCAATTCTGTCAAGTGTAGGTGACAAATTCTGTGTATATTGGTGTTCTTTAGTTGATCGCAATAAGACCGACATAACCACCAATAATCTTAAAATGTGTCACTTGGACTCTACAGAATTTAGCCGGATATTTTTTATATTAACGGCAAAGGTTCCACGTTGACCTTAACTTATAATATGAATGGAAATACATACCTAATCATTTCGGTGCAAATCTTATCACAATATTATGAAATATATTCGGTTGCCTCCTTAACCAACCTTAATCAAATGACTAATTAGAGAAAACCTGCTTCTCGTTGAGAAAATGGAACAATATGACGTCATCAAAATTGCCAAATTGGCATTAATCGAAAAAGTGTGTCTATTGTTATAGACACACTTTTTCGATAAATTCGATATCTATCGATATTTCGTTAAATCTCTCGCATTAGTTAATCATAGTGCTGGCAGAGGAAGATATTAATTCAGCCTTATTCAGCCTCATTCATTAACGCCCTTGCAAATTGTACTGCAATAACCAAAGAAGAGACACGATAATAAAATAGATTCTTCAATGACTCAGCAATCGTTGGTTATTCGGCAAAAGTTTACTAAAAAACAGAATTGAATTGTCTCTGTTCTGACATCCACGAACACTGCCTTGTACACACTGCAGCTGCAACATGTAATGCAACATGTAATGCAACGTGTAATGCAACCTGTGTGGACGGTGTGCTAAAAACACTGGTTTGTGCTAAAGGTATAGTGTACTTATAATTTATGGAGTCCTTTAAATTGAAAATTATGAATCAATTGAGGTATGCCGGTTTCAACAGTTTAAGTTTGTTTGATAACAATGTACAGAGGTGTGCCGAATTACGAAAAAGTTTGAAGAAATAGGTTTAATTAAACATAGCCCTAATACCGGTGGACCAGAAAACAGCAACTACACAAGATTGGATGATAGGATCATGTACTAGCGACCTGTAACTTGTGAACCAATAAACTTAGGTCCTTATAAATTAGCGGGTTTCACCAAAGTTATGCAAACTGGCCAGTTACTTTGTTTGTTGCCATTGATTGCGACGAATGGCGTCACTTTAAACATTAAAGCAACCAAACCACCGTTTATATTAACCATTTAGAAATAATTTAGAAATATGAGCAATTTAAAACAGGGCGGAAAATATATTTGTTATGATTATCACTTATTTTTAATTGATAGCATGTCTTTAAATTCGGAGTTGTGCTGATTTTCAGTTAAAAACAAGGATTTTACTATATTTCCCACATATATGGTTTATTTTATAGAAACTGTTGCCAACTCGATTACGACATTATTTGTATTACTGAGAGCTGGCTTACTGATGGCGTCGTTGACTCTGAGCTGCTTCCTTCGAGCTACAGCATCGTCAGGTCTGATCGAAGGTTTGGTCACGTTGGTTGGTCTGACGCGTGGTGGCGGTGTTTCGTTGCTTTGTCCGAGAGCATAACGTATGCCATAGTTGAATCGACGGACCTTTCCGACGCTGTGCCCCTTCTCGATTTCGTTGTCTGTAGATGCACGAGTCCATTCCAACTAACGCTTTGCCTGGTATACGTGCCCCCAAATGTATCCGCTGATGATCTCGAGCACTTTTTATCTGGACTCGAATTACTATTATTGGGGAGGATGTGATTCTCGTGGGTGATTTTAATCAGCCCAGGTTTTGCAGTGATGAGGTCTCGGTTGATCGTAAGACGACAGTTATGCGTCTCTTCTCCAGTGTTCTGCAGCTAAAGCAGTACTATTGCGTTTACAATGTCCAACTGAGACTTCTTGATCTTCTATTTTCCAATTTTGATTGTAATGTTGTGGTCTTACATGACGAGAACCCTGCACTGTGCCCTTTATTGCAGGTGTTCCAGCCGTGGATGCCTCCAGACTTTCCTCGAGCCGATACTGCAACCTATTACTTTAAAAAAGCTAATTTTAATGAATTATATACCAGAATGCGTACCATTGACTGGTCATTTCTTAATGCGCCTCTGATGTTGATGTGGCTGTTGAGGGGTTCTATTCGAAGCTACTTGCTTCTTCTGACGAGTGGTGCCGACCCGGCGTGCGGTGACTTCTTTTCTTTTGCTTTTACTATGCGTCCAGCAACATAAACACCTTCGCATATATTTTGAGGTAAAAGTACACAATCTTCACGACAATTGGATTCAAAATTTCTGACACTCTCGCATCGTGACGGAATAGTAGTTAAATCATCGTACGACGATTGTAAAGGTATTGTTAGCAAGTGTTTGTTTATCCAAAACGATAGTGAAAACTGTTCATAATTTATAGTAGCTTCAAATTTCGTACACAAATCTGATCCCAATATTCCATTAAAACTATCATCAAAACTGTCTAGTATAAGAAAGTTATGATCCAAAGTGTATCCATGAATTGACAATTAGGAAATGCTGAACCTAATGAAACAGTTTGACCACCAATTCCATTTATTTTAATTTTCTCGTTTCTTTTAATAATAGCGCTGAAAATAGAACACTAACTGACACCAGTATCGATTAAGAATTTTAATTCCTTATTTTTATACTTAAATTTTACTATATTAATGTCATTAATTTGAAATATTGCGTATTTATGATTGGTTTTATTGGTCTCGAAAAAATTTTACTGATTGTTCGCGGTAAGCTGAGTTGTGTTGCACGTTTTCATTCATTTGATCTGTTTCTGTATTTGCAACGTAAGCTCTTGATGGCTGGGTATAGGTTGACCTGTTGGCGAAACCTCTATTTTGCTGACTTCGAAATACGGAACCCGAGGAATTTCGATATCTATTGCTATTAGAAAAATATCGCTGACCGCGTTTTTGATTATAATTAAAACTTTGAGGCGTACCTCTGGTTTGAAAATTATTTCTAAAACCTCTATTTGGATAATTATTTCTATGGGAGTTACGCTGACGGGGATTCCAATGTTGCCTGTAATGAAACACGTGAGATTCTGAATTTGTGGACCTTTCCTCATCTTTCGCACCTGCTATCGTGTCCTTAAGGGAAGTATAATTTCGCGCTTTCACGATTGTTCTAAGTTCGAATGTTTTAACCCGTTGGCAAATGTAGCAATTGCCGTTGTTTCGTTAGCAGTATGCAATACATTAGCAGTATTGACATTACCGTTAGATTGAGCAATCGTTAAACCTACTAGAAGTTCTTCAATGCTCTTAACATATTCTTCTATTGATCTGTTATTTTGTTTTGAGCTATGCAATTTCCTTGAAAGTGCCGAAGCTGATTATTTAGAAAAAATATGTAACCGCATATCCTTAACCAACGGAGTATAATATACGGTAGTATATTCCAAACTTAATCTCCACTTTGCACTCGGAGAGAGACGTGTTTTTAAAACGTATTGAATTAATTTCTTTTTATTCGTTTTATCTAACATGCTAGAGTACAGTTCTATAGAATCTACCAATTGACCCGTTATAACTTCCGAAGCATTCATCAGTGGTAGTAATGAAGCTGCTGTTTTCAGTTCAAATCTTTCCGTTGCCATTTTGCCTATTGAAATATTTTGTTGTCTTTCCAGCAATGCTGATCTACACTGTTCTATGATTAGTTTTACGCGCTGGGTACTTTCAATGTCTATATTGATATTTTCTTTATTAATCACTTCTTCCTCTTTCGAATAACTTTTGCCCATTTTGATTTCTTTTTATTCACTTTTTCCACTTTCTTTCAGTTTCTTATGCTACGGCTGGTACCTTTGTTGTTTAATGTATTTTTTCATTAAAAATACATTAAACAACAAAGGGCCAAGCACAGATCCCTGCGGGACTCCAGAGGACACATCAAAGCTCAATGACTTAAAGCCGTTGTAACAATGGTAACTTGTGCGCTGCTCAAGATATGACTTCATCAGAGACAAATTACAGGGAGACAAGCAAGTCATTATTTGTTATTGTCGTTAACCTGCCCGGCTTTGGCTTATGCCGACGACATAAAAGTCTATTCGACCGTCCGTTCTGAGAGGCTGCAGCGGGACCTTGATATGATTTCTAATTGGTGCAACATTACCCACCTTAAGATCAGCGAAGTCAAAATGCAGCGTTGTTATTTATACCAACAGTATGGGTTCCGTTGTGGCGGCAGTATGTAATTAATAGCGTTCCTCTTCCAAGGCTGAACGCTGTTAAGGATTTGGGAGTTGTATTTGATTCAGCATTGACATTTGTACCACACATCACCGCCTTGTGTGTCTTTGCAGGAAAATTGCTGGGTTTTATTTTGCGTACTACCCGAGACTTTACAGATGGTGGTGGCAGCGATGAGAACGCTGTACTTCAGCTTTATTGCATCCACAGACTAGACTATGCCTGCATTATCTGAAGTCCATAGTACGCCAGCCACAGGTCTTGTCTTGAGTCTAACCACCGACTCTTCCTTAAGTGTATGTTTTTGCGGACTTTTGGCCAGCATCCACCTAGAGGTGCTGATCTTGGGAAAGTGGAGGCACAGTTTGACCTGAAGCTACCAACGGACAGAAGAGAGCTGCATATGGTGAACGTCCTTGAAGGTTGGTACGAGGTGATATCGATTGTCCTTACCTTCTGTCGCAGGTAGGACTTCGAGTGCCGCGACCGACGGCGAGAGCTCTGCATGGCTTCTACTTGCCGAGAGTCCGCACAAATGTGTTGGAACGTTCGCCTGTGTCCGCAATGTGCCTTGTGCAAACTCCAAAGAATATGACTTTTTCGTGCGGAGATAATACCAGTTATGTGTTTTGTTTACTTTATTTAGTAAGGTTGTGGTTTTTTTTTGTAAGTTAATGGTGCCCATTCCTTGCGAACACTATTATTTCCCTTATATTTACATTATTTACATTATATTATGAAACCATTATTGTTTTGTCTTGTATCATATACTTATATATCTTATTACTCGTTATTATTGTTTATGTTAATAATCGCTTGTCCTGTAATTGGGGTAACCTGTTGGGTAAATATACGTTATTATTATTATATTATTATTTAGCTTGACATTCCAAAACCGTTGCCAATCCTTGTTGGACGTTTCTTCTGGTGTTCAAATGTGCTACCATTTTCTACACTTCTACGCATTTCGTTTCACTTCTATAGTTTCCATAGTCATTTTTTTCTAAATATCATTTACCTAGCATTGCATCTTTATGTATTTGTTTCTTGTGTATTTGCGTAACTACGAAATGAGTAAAGTACAAACAGTTGTGTTGTTTTGTAATGCGATTTTTTCTTATCGCCTTTTTAACATTACCTACCGTTTTTCCAAGAATCTCTAAGGCTCGAGGAATGTTGGAGAAACATCGGTAATGTGAAAACTGTGATAAGAAAATAAAGAATTACACGATTACATAAATTATTTCAATGATATAGTCGACAGCAAAACAATTCCTATATTTATTTGTATGAGCAAGTATTGCGCAACCGACCTTACTCATATTTATCTTGTAGTACTTGAATTACTGTGAAGTGGTTGTTATATTATGTAGAAATACAACATGGCATTTTATGAAACTGATTAGTTGCTACAATTAATGAGAACCACTGACAATGATTTCACTATTATTTTTTGGCAAGTTTTTCATGGTGTAATAATTAAAAGAACAGTTCCTTATTCTCGTTGTAGTTTTGACTGCTGCGCGGAGCTTAGCGGATCCTAGAAGCATTGTTGCTCTTGATGACGGCCTGGTCGAAGGAATAACTAAAACCTCCTACGACGGAAGAGAATATTTATCATTTGAAGGAATTCCATTTGCCAAACCCCCAATTGGTGAACAGCGTTATAAAGTAGCCATGTAAGTGATTTATCTTATTACATGGACTTACATTGAAATTTGTTTTCAGTCACCACAGTCTGTTGAATCATGGACATATACCTTAATTGCCAACACAACGTACACGTGCTTGCAAAACATGAACTTTGTTGCCGTTGGTAACGTTTTATCAACAATTATAAAAATACGACTAATTAACTACATTTAGGAGAGGAAGATTGTCTATATCTAAACGTCTACGTACCAAGAGCATCCATCGATACCAATGAGGAACTTCCAGTTCTTGTTTATTTCCATGGAGGTGCATTTGCAACTGGATCAGCTTCCCAAACTGGAGGACCAAGAAAACTAATGGATAGGGATATAATTCTGGTAACCGTAAACTATAGATTAGGGGCATTGGGTAAATATTGTCAAAAATAATGTTACGGAATCAAAAATCAATTATATTTTAATAGGTTTCCTTAGCGTCGGCGATCAGGTAATTCCTGGCAACTACGGTCTTAAAGATCAAGCTTTTTCATTACAATGGGTGAAGCACAACATTAACAAGTTTGGTGGAAATCCGAACTCAGTCACCATCACAGGTGCCTCAGCTGGTGGTGCAAGTGTTCACCTTCACTACTTCTCGCCATTGTCCAAAGGCCTGTTTCATAGAGGATTTGCTCAAAGCGGCAGTGCCTTTGATTCTTGGGCTATAAACAGGCAACCTAGAGTATATGCAGATGTGTACTTAAGTAAAGTTGGGTGCTTACTTGAAACGAGTGATGCCACATTAGAATGCTTACAAAAAGCATCTGCTAACGACTTAGTTCATACGTATGGCGAGCTTTATGCACCAGGTGCTTTTAATTTGCCCTTAACGCCATTTGGGCCAGTAATTGAAGAATATGCAGACACTGCCTTCTTACACGAGGAACCTTGCAGGCAAATCATCTCCATGACATTCAATGACGTTCCATTATTATTCTCCGTGACAACAGAAGAGGGGATCTTTCCTAGTATCTGTAAGTCTTTTTTAACAATGCAACAAACCTCATCTTAACTAAAACACTTTTAGTGAAAGCTCATGAGTTAGATGACTTGAATAATAACTGGAATAAGTGGGGGCCATTACTTTTAAACTACTACAGCTTAGAACAGGAAGAACAAAACTCACTTTCTAGGCAAATCAAACAAGACTACTTCAACAACACTGACATTACAATGGAGAATTTTAATATCTTAGTTGATGTAATAATTTCTGATTAATTGATTTTAGTGTTAATGTCTGTCATTAATTTTTAGTTGTGCACAACAAGAATATTCCATTGGGGCACACAAAATGCATCATTGCTTCAAGGTACCTACTCAAGGTCCGCAGTTTACCTTTTCAAAATGGGATTTGGTCCTGAACATTCAATTTATGAGGAATTGTATAATATTACAATACCAGGTAGTAGAAGGAGGAGTTTTCTATATAGGGAGGAAATACTCACAATTGTGGAGCGATAAGTGAATTTATGTGTACCTATATAATTTTTTTATATACAGGCCCTCGAAAAATTATACGTCATGCCGTGGAGGGCTGATTAGCAAAATCATGGCTGACCAGCATATCAAATATGACCTCAGTAAAAAGTCGTTAGTTTTTAGGATATTGACACTTTTATGATCAGTTTTTCGAGTGCCACAGCTACAAAATTCCATATTCTAAAATTCTAATTTTTGGTATGCAACCCTAATCAGCAAAAATATTTTTGTCGGATTCATGATTTATTTTTCCGTTTTTAGTTAACTTTGGCTCGTCAAATCTAAACGAAAATTATCTGGATAATCTGGCGAGTTATTCTAAAACATTGCCCATTAAGTGTAGTGTTTAAAATGCTATAACACTTGCGATGCGTCTCTATAGAAAATTCAAAGGGGTCAATTAGCAGTAGCTGTAAGAAATTATTTGCGGCAAGCTGATCCACACAGAAGGATCGGTTGTGTCGGTCCGATTTTATGGCCTTTATGGTCTCCAGACTTTAGTCCTCTAGGTTTTTCTATTGGGGTTGGTTTAAGGAGAAAGTCCATGCGCAACAAATAAATAAAGAAAATTAATTGAGAGGAAATAGATGTCGCAAGAAGTTCACGACGGATACGGGCGACGGATAAGTCGCCAAATTTGAATACATTCTTCAAGTTTTATTTGTGTTTTGTTTATTTGTAAATAAATACCAGTCCTATTAATTTGACTAATGTTGTGCTCATTTTGCAGTAAAACAACAATATCTCTTTTCCTATTTTTTTATAGTAAAACATATCAACTGTTATACCATTTTCAAAACTACACTAAATGGGCAATCTTTTAAAATAGCTTGCCAGGTTATCCTAGCATCTTTTGTTTAGATATGATGTCTAAAAGTTAGCAAAAAAAATAAATCGTGAATCGGACAAAACTATTATTTTTTTCAAATGCATAGCAGTATTAGATTTATTGTGGACGGTGGTCAATACCAGCGCTGTTTAGGGTTTCTCTAGAAACTGATTTTTTCGATTTTGATAAAATTCATAAAAGCGTCAATATTACGAAAACTAACGACTTTTTACTAAGATCATGTTTAGATATTCTGGTCAGTCAGTTGGCCTATCCACGGCGTGACGTTGAGTTTTGGGACAGCCTTTGTAGCAGTATACACAAATATTTTTGTTTTAAATTGATATTCATGAGTTTACGCCTCTGATTCTATCGCGGAACCGGATCAAACCGAATTCAATTTGTTTTTGTTGGAGACGTAGGGTTTATTGTTTTAATTTAAAAGTCAGACTGATAATCCTCTATTTCTAAATTGTGACTATTTCAGAAACTATGCATGTCGAGAACTGCTTGAAGTTTAAAAGTCTTCAACTGTATCACTCAAAATATAGACAATTTTCTAAAGTATCTTGACGTCAGTTCAGAAGGAACTTTAAAATTGCATAATTTCTAATTTTATTACATTGTGAGATATTCTAGGTGTGGCACACGGTGATGATGCTGTCTTCTACTACGACATAATGCTGCACAATAATGAGCTTAACGAAAAAGAAGTAAGAATGAAGAATGTGCTATTAGACATGGTCTTTTCATTTTTAACTACAAAGTATAACATTTATTATTGTGCATATAATAATAATTATCAAAAATCGTAATTCTAGTGTGCCGGTGATGCCGAATGTTAACTGGTGGCCAGTCATGCTAGAGGACGAATTAACGTATGTGCTTGTGCGAGGTCCAGAAGAAATCAAAATTGTTACTGAAATTGTTAAAAATGTAGTCATGTGTACCACAGAACTTAATTTAAAATTATAGCCACATTAAAAATTGTTGATAATATACTCATATATCATATTACTATTTATTGGAACTCACTTACACATAGGGGTTGCCAACATTGCGTCGATCCTGGTCGGAGAAAAATAATTTTATTGTTGTAAATATAAAGATACAACAACATTACATTGTCCGAAAACTCGGTTTTATTCCCTTTCACCCCTGTTAATTTTTGCAGCAATCGTATCGATGGGGACTCTCAGTCAAAAAGTTGAGACATAATTTGACTCCAAAATAATTAATCTCATATAATTGTAATTGTAATTATTGTATATATGTGAACATGGTTGTTATGATAGGTTCATAATATAATTCCTCGGCTATATTTTTCATAAACCTAGGTTTTTCCAAAATTCGTAATCTCCCAAATGTTTTACTGACTCCATGTGCGTAGCATCAGGCCCTTCAATAAACAAATATTCAAGTTGGTTTTTATTATTTAAACTTCCCCATTGGACTCCTTTTGCTGTTGGTACACTAAAAATGAAAATAAGATCAAAACACAATAAGAAATCGTTTTGACGTCTAACCCTGTAGCTGCAAAAGAACTTAGAAGGTCTAGAAGAATATCCTTCATACTTTCCTCTTCGCGGTTCAACGAATTATTTTTGAAGAAACCAATGTCGTATATAAACTTTGCTTCATATCCATGAACTGTTCCTCCTGTAAAGAATAGAAATAAATATTGGTAATCGGTAAATGGTCGGTAATACATGTTATAAGCGTAATATTAGGAAACCAGTTTTAGAAATATTTCTCAAGTCTTTTCTCAACTGGGTGTTTTACTTACCAATGGATGTAAGACCAGAACTTTCTTTGATTTCGGCATCATCTCCCGAGTAGTTAAACAACATAAAATACATGTTATTAGAAGAGAATTTAACATGCATCTTTGCAGATACTTCAGCACCGAGATGGAACAGCCTTTCCGTACATAACTGTAAAATAAACAATGGTATGAAAAAATGGAAATTTACAATATTTTAGGCACTTTGATCATATTTAATATAATATAATACATAAGACAAAGATTACAGTAATGATAACATATTATTACTAAGAACTTATACCACAAGTCTTTGAATACATGGCGCCCGTCTTGGTAAGAATACATGCGAGGGTCTGAATGAGATCAAAATCAAACATTTAAAAATATTGACTAATCAGATAGATATGAATTAGAATTTATGATAATTTAAGCAAGATCACAATTTTGATATGGAAACCGGGCATGTGAACAATCGTCAACCACCAAGTCAACGAAAAATGCGAATTCCAATGCAAAAACGATTTTTATGTTTTTTATTTTTCATTACCGCAAAAATAGTTCAATTTGTATGACATTTGGTGCAAGCATGTCTTAAATAAGCCACCCAAGACGTTTTTGAGATATTCCGTTTTTTCAGTCAAAAACTGTTGGTGAAAAATCATAGTACAGAGTTCTTGTGGTGCTCATACATTTGTTTTTACATGTACATTTTGATACAATAATAAAAATAATAGTCCCTATTTAACAACATGCTCAAAAATTGAAAAAGCTTAAATAAAAATGACTTTTGCAACAATGAATTTCAGTAATTCTTCATAATTTGTTTAATTTTTCATAAAATTGAAAAGCTGATTACATCATTCAATTTCTCGGAAAAAATTACAAAAGAAACTGTCTCATTTCTACAGTAATGCTATAAACATTAAATTAGAATAATTAAGTTTCACATAATATGTAAGCAAAATAATCATTTTTTTGTCTTAGAATAAAAGTATACAACACAAAAGTTGTAGACAAGAAAAAAATACATAAAATCCCTTTCTTCAGATTTTTTTTATGATTTACAACTTTGTGTAGGACATTTGCGGATAAAAGGTCAAGTTTTGCCGGAAAACGCAATTATACAGGGTGTCTCAACAGTGCGATCTCGGAAGATTGTGCCTCTGTTAATGAAGATATTTTAAAACTGATTTCACTCGTATATACAGAACGCCGAGGCGCACATTTTAAAATTATTAGCGTTTATACAGGCCGTTCCATAAGGAAGTACCAACCCAAACTTATGTTTTTTTTAAATGGAACAACCTATATTTCGGCACAATTTTGAATTCCTCGCAAAATTTTACGACAATGAAAAATAACATTACCTACCCTAAAGTTTATACTTTTTGATTTATTGGCATTTTTATGGAAAAACAGCAGTCTAAGAAAAATTGTATATCTCAATACAATTATGATTAAGTAAGAAGTGTTCTATTAGTGTGATTACCTATCATATCCAAATTGTGTACAGGATGGTCATAATCTGCAACAAAATATAGCAAACAATTTTTTTAAATGGAACACCATGTATCTAATTATTTTTTTTTAATTCTACGCATCGTTCTGAACAAAAAAGTACTAGCACACACCAGTGCTAAAATAAACAATTGCAGAGATAACTAGTCTTCTTCATAAAAAAGTCGAATTTTTTATCAATAAGTGCTTCTACACCTACATTAACCATTAAACCAGCTAAGTATTTAGATAAATTACTGTTTTCTCGCATGATTTCATCTTTTTTTTTAATAAATCAAAACATTTGCTCACATTTAAAACTTAATATTTTAATTTGAAATAAAAATTTACTTATACCCTGTAGGCTATGAAAAGCTGTGCTAAACAAGCTATTAAGATAGAAACCCGATGTAAAGTTGTTGTTAAAAAGCAGGGGTTGTTTTACTTATCTTCAAATAAAATCATCTCAATATCAAGCACTGTACATTTATTTTTCTATAAAGATTAATATTTAATATTGTTTTGCAAGAAATAGAAATTTATAAGGGTAATTTTAGAAGAAAATTTATTTCTGTAACGCTTTATTTTAGCACTAGTGTGTGCTAGTATTTCTTTGTGCATAACGCATTTTTCTTGCAATCGCCAAGAACCCGCACCATGTCAATTAGTTCCTCCTAAGAAAATTTTGCCATATTTCCAAGAATTATGCAAATCTAACCTAACAATATCACCACCACTGACAGATACCTTAATAACTTGTTTAGCACAGTTTTTCATAGCCCACAGGGTATAAGTAAAATTTTATTTCAAATTGTAATATTAAGTTTCAGATGTGATCAAATGTTTTGATTTATTAAAAAAAAAAGATGATCATGCGAGAAAGAAGTAATTTAGGTAAATACTTAGCTGGTTTAATGGTTAATGTAGGTGTAGAAGCACTTATTGATAGAAAAGTCGATTTTTTTATGAAGAAGACTAGTTATCTCTGCAATTGTTTATTTTAGCACTGGTGTGTAGTACTTTTTTGTGCAGAACGATTCGTAGAATTCAAAAAATTAATTAGATACATGGTGTTACATTTAAAAAAATTAACTTTCTTAGGAAAAACTGTTTGCTATATTTTGTTGCAGATTATGACCACCCTGTACACAATTTGGATATGATAGGTAATCACACTAATAGAACACTTCTTACTTAATCAAAATCTAAGCTTGCGGAATAAAATTAAAAACAGGTATTGAGATATAAATTTTTTCTTAGACTGCTGTTTTGCCATAAAAATGCCAATAAATCAAAAAGTATAAAGTTTAGGGTAGGTAATGTTATTTTTCATTGTCGTAAAATTTTGCGAGGAATTCAAAATTGTGCCGAAATATAGGTTGTTCCATTTAAAAAAACATAAGTTTGGGTTGGTACTACCTTATGGAACACCCTGTATACACGGTAATAGTTTTAAAATGTGCGCCTCGGCGTTCTGTATATATGAGTGAAATCAGTTTTAAAATATCTTCATTAACAGACGCACAATCTTCCGAGATCGCACTGTTGAGTCTTTTCGAATGGTTAGGTGGAAGGAGTGGGGATATCAGCGGTTTCCCTCTGGAACGTATATATGAGCAAATTTGCTTGTCGCTAACAACAATAACTCACGCGCCACGCCCATACGAACGTATCTATGGCAAGTTTGCTTGTTGCTAAGAACAATAACGCACGCGCCACACCCATACGTTCCAAACACATGGCAACCGCCGATATCCCCTCTCTCACCTAACCATTCGAAAAGATTCACTTTCGCTTCAAAAAGATGATGAGAATAGGGTCCCTGGCCTCGCTGAACGTCTCGCAAGATGTTCGATCTAAGTGTAGAGCTAGCATAAAAGTTCCGTGACATATCTTAGAACACCGTTCTCAAACCCACTCGTTCATTATGATCGCTGGTATGCTCTATCATTACGTACGTATATAGGTACTTAATTTGACACCATAAGAATTTAAAATTTCAACACAAATTTCCTGGTATTTCCAGTACATTCAAGATTTTAGTTTCATATTTTTAATCATTCCATTTTTGTCGTACCTCCTCCCACATGTTTTTTCTTTCGATTTCTTCTTATGATGTTCTCCGCGATCCACCATTTGAGTAAAAAATTTTAATAAAATTTCAAAATTGCATCGCTTGTACATTTGTCGGAGCAAATAAAATAAGTTAAACTTCTCTTCAAATAATTAATTGTCCAGCACAAAAATAAGTAACTTCTCCCAACATTGACCGTTTAACTATCTCTTCAAATAAGCAAGCCTACGTACATTCTCACAAACACACCAACATCATTTTTCAATTGTTTGTTATAAATACTAAATACTAATAAATTAATTGTTAATTGTCATTAACAATCATTGCTCATCGTATTATAACTCTATTCCTACAGCATTTAATACCTTGGTGAATATATCAAAACTTTCACATGACCAGGATACATTTTTAAAATATTTCTCCTTAATTTTTTCACTTATACGATGCTGCTGTTCTAGATCCACATCGCTATATTCCAAAATCAACGGAGCCAGTTTGTTCCACTGCTCATTTAATTTGTCCATTCTATTGTAGTAAACTAAAAAAAACGATGTTACATGACTCTTCCATTTCTATTCTACAACTATATAATCACAATGAGATGGTAAAGATCCTTCATTAGTAGCTTGCGAAATAATCAAAGATCTATCGAGTGCTCTTCCTAACTTCAACATATCCAGAGGATGCTCTGTCAGAAATGGATATTGATTGGTTTCAGTTTCTTCTTCCACTACAGGCCCAAATGGGGAAATTGGAAGGTAACTTAACCGATCTAAATATAACCCTTCAACTGCATTTATTATGTCTTCAGCTAAAATTTGCCTCATGCATTGTAAAACACTTCCATCCATAGATTGATTATTACAACCTAATTTAGTAATGAGATTGTTACTAGTTTCTCTTGTCGTACTACGTACAACCCATGGATTAAGAGCCGTTCCACTTATGGCCCATCCTCTATGAAACAATTCTAGAAAATACACACAATATAACCATGTTAAGAAATTAATATTAACGTACTCTCTTTCGGATTATGAGTAAAATAATGCAGATGCACACTGGCAGCTCCTGCTGAAACACCGGTAATAGTAACAGAATTTGGATTTCCTCCAAACTTTGAGACGTTTTCCTGTAGCCATTTCAATGCCGCTCTCTGATCTTTTAACCCGTAGTTGCCGGCGAATGTGCCATCTACAGTAGCTATAAATCCTGAAATTATTCGCATATAACTCAAATATGATAAAATTGGAATAGAACATATTTTAGATACCAAGCGGTCCAAGTCTGTAGTTGAAGTTTATAAATACGACATCTCTATCGAGTATTTTTGATGGCCCTGCATTGAACTTTCCACTACCAATCATGAAAGCACCTCCATGTATGTGAACTATAACATCCAGTTTTTCACTAGGATCGATCTTCTCCCTTGGTACGTATATGTTTATGTATAAACAATCTTCAGTGCCTAAGAAAAGTAAAAAAAAATCAGGTCCTATAATCCAGGTTAATTCAATTTTAAATTCGAAAAAAATAGCTGTATTTTTCTGTGTAGCGGATTCTCTTATTTAGACGCTTTTAACTACGTAGCACCGAACAAAACAACACCGCTGACAAAACACTTAATGGGGTTTGAATGAGGAAATTGAGAGTTATACGATAGGCTTGGAAAGTATCCGGTTTTCGGACAAGATGACTGTTATCAAAATTGTAGTTGTAGTAGTTGTTGTAGTGAAGTTTGCTGTACAAAAAGATTGTACTTCTTTTTTTATACAAGTAACTGTTTCAGAGATATAAGCTGAAGATAGTTATGCAAAATATTCACGACTTCTAAACGATTAAAAACAATAAAATTATTATATACACATTACAGATTTATTCTTTATGTTTGAAACAATATAGAGAGACATAGAAGATGAAAAAACAACATGAATTATTATATATGTTACTGTAAAAGACCGAAATGCGGACAAACCTAGGTTTAACGCGTTAGTCCTAGGATTAACCAATTTGACTTCGTAAATGTCCGAAAAATTTAATTATGCATTTACTTTTGGGCTTTTACCAAGTTATATTGGCCAATCCTAGGATTTAAACCAAACATAAATCTTCATTTTGCAATTTATTTTATGTATGTATATTTGGTTGTCAGTGGATGATATATTAGTAACTAGAGAAGTCACTAAAATACAAGTATTTTTTAAGGATTTTCGTTAGCATGGCTCACACAACTGCTCACAATCGATTCAATACTAACATGTTTATATTTACCTATGTACTTAGATGTGTTTCATGTATTTCCGTATATAAATCTGCATTGCTAACATAATAACGTATGCCTTCACATCCTGGTAAAAGCGGTGCGGCGAATATAGTTGTTATATTTATTACTAGTGATGTAAGAAGAATTGTCAGAACTCTGGCTAGTGATAACTTCATTTTATCATAAAAACGCGTTTTGTTCTCCATTATAATCTTAAATTGCATTGTCACTATCTGCGGGAAAGCACCTGTAGACTCTTGAATTAGCTGTTCTAGAATTCTTAGTGTAACATGTAGAACGCGACATACCTTTTATTGCAGTTATCAACAACAGCAATATTTTGTTGCCTGATGCTGTCGCCATCTGCTGCTCTGGTCTAAACTACACTGAAGTAAGTACCGGTCAAGAAATCGTGGTGCAAGGTAAATTTTACCATGCCAGCATGGTAAATTACCGTGATAATAGTGCATATTCCATTTATAATTGCGTTATACCAGAAATACAGCGTAAACACTAAAATCCATCTGCACATACGAAAAATAGAAAGTTTCGCACTGAATTTTAACGCTTTTATGGCCGATCTTACAAAACGCGTTATACCATGGCATAACCTAAAAATTGGTATAAATACCAGATTAATATGTTATTACTATTGAAACACAAATATTTTAACCAATCGGAGGCGGCACAGGATTATATATTCTGGGAATAACTATTCTACTGCTTATACGTACGATGTAAGATCGGCCCTTACTTAAGTTTCTTTGGTCACCACCAAACCGGAACTTGCTTAAATCTTGCTTTTTTAACTCGTTTATTTTACGTCGGTCTATTTCCGCAATTTAGGCCGATTACCAACGCTAAGGGCAGGCTACACACACCCAGGAATTTTGTCGAACTGATGGAATTCCAGCCCCCAGTAAGAGTTTTAACGTGCATGTCGCATCATGACAGCACATGGGACCACCGGCTTTACTTCCTCCCCGATAGAAGACGGCATTGCATGCAGCTCCCCTGTCTAAAATACCAGGGCAGTCGGTTTTAACCCAAGCCGGGAATTAAACCGTGACCTCCAGCGTAGACAGCAGCTGCTCTATGTTGATGATGGTTATTATTTATAAGCAACTGCATATCTAGATGGTGCAAGTTGTTGGTGGTTAATTGGTGGCATTGATTTGAATCGTCAAACGTAAAAGCGCATAAATAACCACTTTTGTTTGTTGGGGTTTTAAGGAGACAGTGACTGGGGCCTTTGAGCATGATCTTCGTATCCATTTCCATAGTTGTTTTAAAGAAGAGGAATACTGTAACCACAATTTGTTTCTTTGTATTGTGAGTTATTTGACGTTTTCGCATAAAAAACAATAGCCTCTTAATAGACTCGGTCAAGAACCGACTCTGACCACATTTATATCTACCAGGATTCCGATTACTAATGCGGTATTGCACTGCTCAAAAAAATTAGGGGAACACTTTTTCGAAACCTGTCAAAATTGAAAAAATGTCAAGTATGCTTTGAATTCACGTATGAAAGCCTACTAAAGATGACAATTGAATTCAGTTGTCAATTTTCGTTGATTAGAAACATAATTAGAAGTAATTAGTGAACTGCAGGTTGCTCGTGCTGTCGCCTTTATTCAGCACGGCCACTCTATTCGACATGTTAGCAGGGACCTTCGAGTTTCCCCTTCTGTTTTCAGCGTTTATGGAATTGGTTTCGGGAGACTGGCCAATATGTTAGAACAGCTTGACAAGGTCGAAATCGAAAAACTACTCAAAATCAAGATCAATTTCTTGTCCTTTACTCTCTACGTCAGCGTACTGCCACAGCACGAGACCTCCTAAACGACCTAAGACGAGCACATGGAATAGAAATTTCTGATCAACCTGTTAGAAACAGATTAAAACAAGCAAATTTGAAACCAAGAAGACCTGTCCGCATACCACGCCTTACGCAGCATCACAAAGCAGCGCGAATGAGGTTTGCTCTAGATCACAGAGATTGGCAACTTCGTCACTGGACGCCTGTACTGATTGCACACGAGTCCAGATTTCGTTTGACTCGTTACGACGGTCGAGTACGAGTACATAGACATCCTGATGAACGCTGCGCAGCCGCTACTATACAGACAGTGGATAGATTTGGTCGTGGATCTGTGATGGTTTGGGCTGGAATCAGTATAGACAACAGAACTGATCTTGTTGTGGTTCCTGGTAGACTAAATGCCTGTCGCATATGGCGTTGATCAAAATTTTATCCTAATGCAGGACAATGCAGAGCCACATACCGCCGGCATCACCAGAATCATTTTACAAGAACGTCGAATTCAGGTCATGGAATGGCCGGCGTTAAGTTCTGCCCTGAATCCTATTGAACACGTGTGGGATCAGGTTGGCCGACGTGTTTGCAAGTGCCCTAATCCACCACTAACCATACAGGAACTGACACAAGCCCTGATTGAGGAATGGGAAAGCATACCCCAAGAATCTCTTCGCAGACTAGTGCGAAGCATGCCACGCAGGTGTGAGAAAGTGATTCGTGCTCGTGCAGGGCATACACTGTATTAAACCTCACCAATACACAGAAAACCCGACTGTCATCGATACTATGGCAGTCATGTCCATTTTGTTTTGCGTTATTAATTTACATTTTTAAGTGTAACTAAGAGTTGTAAAATTGTTTTTGTAGTTTTAGTTAAATTTTTGTAAAATTAGTTAAATATATGCCGTTAAAGTATACCAAATATGATTTGCCTAGAACTATTATTTAAAAAGTTACAGGTTTCGAAAAAAGTGTTCCCCTATTTTTTTTTGAACACTGTATATGTGCACGATAAGTTATCTACCGACTATAAGCATACACATAACAAGCTATAGTACATCTAAGTTTTCGGTAATATTTTGGGTAGAATTCTGGTCGCGCCAATAGAGATACCATGGCCTCTTTTGTACGTCGCTTCCGACTTAGTCTTAGTTCTGATGGTGTGCATCTTATCTGTGTTTCCGTCATCACTAATTTAGTTTCAATTATTTGTACGTGTTAACTTGTATAACTGTCAACGGTACGTGATACCGCTAAACGTTAACCATTACGTACGTTTTTAACACAGTTCTCTATTGTGATTATAGTTGCGACCCCGTTCATTATTTATAAAAACTTGTAGGTTAAAGTACTAACATTTTTCAGTATTGGATTTTATCCATACTACGCTGACAGTTGCTACAGTGCTACCACATATTGCCCGCAAAAATTCTCTAGATTGTAATTTAACGCAATATAGTAACCACTATTATCGTATAATAATATAATGTTTGGTGATATTATGGTAAGAATACCTTTAAAGAATACATACCTTTAATTGACAAATCATCTAATTGAATACAGGTGTATGTCACATTCGCAACCAATGTTCCATTCCATTTCACAACAGGCTGAGGATCCTAGTCGAGAAGAAATATTCTCAGTTGATACCAGTGCACTATCCTGTTAACTTTTAACTTACAGTGAACCTTTTATTACCAGTAGGTGGTGCTGCGTACGGTATTCCTTCAAATGCTGAGTACTTTCGATTATTATAAGATGTTTTATAAAATCCCTGCACATCTCCATCAGCGAGAGATATATGAAGATCACCTTGCAAATTTACACACTCTAAAATGAATGATTTATAATTCAGTGAATTAGATAAGATGAATTACAATCAACTACTTTGATTACCTATGAACGGCAGTAAAAATAAACATCTTAACATAAACATTTTTGTGCACTAAAATTATTGTAAACAACAACTTTCACACGTCCCATGAAGGTCGATATTGAATAGTTGTCTCAACAAGGTTGCTGGCGATTGGGCGACACATATTGTAATTTGCAATTGAACTATAATAATATTATACTGCTACCGATTCCGATAGCACTAGTAACATAACTCGGATAATATCTTCAATCACAAGTACTTACAGTTTGATGTCATATTATATATTTCACAAAACAATTATAATAAATTTGTATTTACTAATTTAGTGAAAACTTTACCCTCATTTACGTCGAAATGGGCTTGTGTATTGTGCTATTGTTACCACTGTCAAGTTAGCCCCCCCACAATTGTCGGGGAGGGTTTGGGAGCATGGGCGCCGTTACATGTTCCAGGGGTGGTAAAATTTTTTTTTAGTGATAAAGAGTGACGTAGTGTGAATGACTTTGCCATTATTAGTTTTGCAGTGTTTTCCCCTTGTGTTATTTGTTGTAAATGACATTGATAATGAATACATACCTTTAATTGACAAATCATCCAATTGAATATAGGTGTATGTCACATTCGCAACCAATGTTCCATTCCATTTCACAAGACACCTTATTTCTTTTTTTAGTTAGTATTCTAAAATGAGACCCAATAAACCCTAAAATAAATGAAAGTACAAAAAAGCCGGGCCCATTTGATTTGTTAAACTTAAATTGCATTAAGCCTAAAAAATCTCCGTTGCTTTTATGGTTGTTTCATTTTTTACACATTACTTTATGTTATTAGCCACGGTTGTGACCCCTGTTTGCTCCAGAACTTACCTATAGCATATTGGTTTTAAATGAATTGCAAGAAAATTTGCTGCCTTTCTATCGTTTATTAATGTGTAATTAATAATTTTTAATAATAGTTTTTTTTTAAATAATGTTTGTAATTATATATTTTTTCAGAATCATAGAACTTTATCGTAGAATTTAAGATTTTGTCTGATTAGCAACCAATATTGTAGAATTCTTATTACTTGTTAATATGTTGGAGTAAGTATTGTTAATTTCCTATACAAATTTCCAGCTCGTGTTCATCGAGCAAGGCCTAATGTACAAAGAACAATTGCCACCTTTTAATAAACACGGTTATAGACTTTTCAATGTTGTCCATTGTGTCTGTATTTTCGGTTTTAAACATTATCGTACTTACTAATATTGTTGTGTTTCTGCTGCTTTCGATGAACACGAGCCAACAATTGTTATAGCAAATTAATAAACGATGCGAAGGCAATATTAGTTGGAATTCACTCACTTGTAGAGAATAGAGAATGATTAAAACCAAAAATACATGTAGAGAATAGAGAATGATTAAAATCAAAAATACAGACACAAAATAAACACAATTGATAATTGAATTCTATAATCGTATCAATCGAGCATCATAAAAAGTCTTAATAACAAATTGGTAAACAATAAAAAGGCGACATATATATTTTAACCGCATTAACGGGAAACAATGACTAAATGTAAAAAGAAATTGACAAACTTGAAAATTATGTGAATAACGATCATCGACAAAGAAATACAAAATTGTTACTATTACTATGATACGTAAACACTTGAAAGCCGACAATACGTCCAAACGACAATAAGTCAAGTAATTAATAATAATTGTTATTATATGTATAAGCTGTTTAGGAAATCAGTATACAGACCATACAGACCATAGTAGACAAATTTTTGAATGAACTCATGTCCGGAAATGTATTATTTGAACCCTGAAGAGATACGGAATATTTAGCCAATTTTACAAACAGCATAGGGAAAATAGTGTCATGTATCATAGCATGGCATTTTTACAACCAAATAACGTTTATCGTTTATCTTTGGAAGGAGTTAATGAGAACCATTTTGTAATTTTAGTACCAATCTGTTGGGCAATTTGGGTTATCTTTAATTCGTTTTAGAGACGTTAAACAAATAAAGTTTTACATACAAATTATTTGGTTTTGATATAAAAAAGCTATAATATGATACTTCACTCTACCTACTTTCCTAATGCAGTTTCTAAAGTTGGTACCATATTCCGGCTCTATGCAGCACCTAAACGGTGTCAGGTGTGTTTCTGAACATGAGTTCGGTATCAAAAGTTGATTATTCAGTATATATTATCAATATTTTACACTTATTTTTAACACCCAGTATATTAAGATAAGCATATCAGCAGTGCAAAAAGATGCAAAGCAATGGAACCTAATAAGTATAATTAAATGAAAGCCCTAACATGGGCATTTTGGACTACAGCACAAAACTGTAAACTCTCAAAGAGTGCCCAACCTCGATAAAGAATCACTTTCTTTCTTGCCTTGCTACGCAATATACTATAGTATGTAAAATGTCAGTAGGATTTTTTTTTATTCTGGGCGTTTGGGAATATGTACTTGGGTTCAAAATCCAGAGGGGGGCAAGCGCCCTCCCCCCTGCCCATATGTAACGGCGCCCCTGTTTGGGAGTACCTACCCTGTTTTGGGAGTAATTGTTTTTGAGAAAATGAAAATTGTTTTTGTATTATCAAGTGGGCCCCCCATCTTTAAAATTGTGTGTATTTTTCTTTACAATGGTTTATTGTTTGGGAGGATTAGGGAGCCCGCTTTCGACGTTTGGAAGTAGTTAGTTTGACCGCAAAACAATATAAATGTTTAGTACATAACCTCACTTTCCAGTTTACAGATACCATGTTTTCCTGTCTTTGGGCATGTCAACGCCATGGTTTACGTCTCAGCTAAAACTTATGGGGCCTGCGATATCATGTTTGGGCAGCTCCCACATGTGGCAGCAGTAGTTTTGAAACTTGGCAGGAGTGTCGAGTTGGGGGTCGTGCCTAAGTAGGTATGACACCATATTGACGACAGTCAATATGGTACACTTAGCAGGTTAAAGTTGCAAATAATATAGACTATTCTTTACAAATAAATCATGCTATTAAAAGACGTTTTAAATTTAAATTAAAGATATGTGATGATTATTTAATACTATGTTCAATCTAAAATAAAAAAAATATAGAAACATAAAAGTTACAGTTATTTGTTATAAAATGATGAAATAATAGGAGTCACTTTGTTAAGAACCGCTCCCTTTTCATAAAACTAGAATTGAATATAAGTAGATAGTATTGTCACATTACGATAACATCAGGATGTTAATTGGTTATAACCATATTGCAAGGAGTATATAAATAAAAAACAGCAAAAAATACACTTGCCTATGCTGATGATCTGAAAATCTTAAGCACTATCAATTCTGAGAAGGATGCTGGGCTCTTGCAGCGAAATTTGGAGCGGATTCATGGTTGGAGTCAGAGAAATGGTCTATCACTCAGCATCGATAAATGCAGTTACATTTCATATACTAGAAGACTTCGACCAGTTAGAACTTCGTACTCGCTCAATGCAGTGGCGCTCCAGAGGCTGGATAGCGTGCGGGATCTGGGTGTGACATTTATCTCCGATCTTGTCTTTACGTCCCATATTGAAACTATGTACGCCCAGGCTTCTCGAACCCTGGGTTTTATCATAAGGACCATGGAAAGAGCTACTGATCCGGAGATCCTCAAGACGCTTTTTCATGCACTTGTAGTTTCGCGACTGGAATATGCGTCTGAGATCTGGTATCCAATCTATGCGTGTCAACATTTGTCCGTGGAGAGGGTGCAGCGCCGTTTCTTAAAGTTGCTGTCCTTCAGACTCGATGGCCATTATCCAACCCGGGGCTGCGATGGAGAGGCGTTACTGGGTCGTCATAACATGCCATCGTTGTATGACCGAAGAGTTCAGAGGAGTCTGGCGTTTTTGAGAAGGTTATTAAATGATGAGGTGCACTGTTCGTTCTTGCTTTCGCGGGTGAATTTTCTGGTGCCGCGTGTTGGTGCTAGGTATGTTGCAAAATTTTACATTCCTCGCTCTAGAACGAACATTGTCAGGAAGGCGCCGATGGTCCACATGTGTAGGAACTTCAATGACACTGACCAGAATTGATATCTTTCAAATTATCTATGCCTGTATAATATATACATATTTTGTTTGTTTTTTTTTATGTATTCATGTATTTAAGTAGTGTTTTCTATTTTGTTATATTCTTGTTTTTATTGATGTCTATATATTTCTAATCATTGTCGTGTAAAGGTGCGCTGCTGGACAATAAAGATTATTATTATTATTATTATTATTTTTATTATTATTATTATCTATATATCTATATCAGAGGTTGCCAAAAAGTGGACCTTAATTTATATGAATTCTAAACTGATAGTGGTAGCTTTCTTGTTATTGATCCTTAATTAAAAAGGTTATTATGACAATGCCTTATATTTACCGCCTCTAGCTACCCCGTCAATCTCCTCCGTACTTTATGACTCACCCTATATATTCATCAATAAATAACACCACTATTTGAAACGCGTTTTCAGAGGGGTACAGCTGGGTCTTAAAGAAGATTTAAAAATATTGTAATTCAATAATATCATATCATCCACTTTTTCGTATCTGAATCAGTAGAAATTTTCAGTTGAATCCAACTTGTGAACAAATAAAATGCCAAAATGCGTCTGTCCATTTTTTTGGCATTGAGTTTCCCAAAAACTAGAGACAAGTCGCCATTTCTACCTTCAGATTCAGATATTTCAGTTATTATGACATCTAAACTCAATATTGATAATTTTTTTGAAATTGTTGTTTGCAAATTTCTTTAAATGAATTATCATAAAAATATTCATTTGTTGAGTTTGATAACTGGTAGCAACCGCGAAATATTATTTAGAATTTCTGACTGATAAAGTTGTATTACAATGAAAAAGATAACGACATACAAAATAAACAAAAACAAACACCCCCCTCTGTTTAATTTTAATTTGAAAACGATATTTTTACGTAAATTTCTAACAGACAAGGTCGGATCGTCAAAAAATTTTAAGCAAACTGATTCATAAACGTTAATCCAAACAAGAATCGGAAAACAAAAGTTCTCTCCAGAGACCGTTGCGTCGGTTTTTGAAAAAAAGCGTAATTCAAAGTATCAGATATTTAGTCATCAAACATATCTTCAAAATTTCATAGTTTTTTTCTAAGGTTATTGATAAAAAAGCAACATGTGCCTCTACCATTTTCAGGTTATCCTCAAGACGAGATTTTAAAAGGTGGAAACCTTTTAACATGCTGGCTAATCAGACTAATCGAATTACTTGAAGTGGAATAATAAATAAAAAACATGCCAAAATAAGTGGAGTGTTTTGGAGGAGTGTATGATTAATAAATGTGAAATTGGTGGTAATCACACTAATTGCGTTTATTTTTAAGTATCATGATATGTATATTGTATGCCGACAATATTATCTTCTCAGGTGGCTCCAAATCTAAAGGGCTATACACATAGATATGTAGTTGTTTATCAACATACCAGACATAATTATGTTTACTCTCCACATATAGACGTTCCTGGCCAGCTAAACGTTGCTGACAGTCATGCAAGGGGTATTAATTTCAGGTAAGCATTGATTAGTAATATGAAGGTACGTACAATGTTTTGCACCTTGTACACAATTGTCCACATCGACAACTTTTGCTGTTTCTTGGATACTAATTTAAACTACTTTTCCTTTCTGGTTTTAAAAGTTCTAGCGTTTGTGATATCGCAAACTTTGGCACAAGGTGGCACCTTAGTCACCATTGATGATGGACCTGTTCAAGGGTTTCTGAAAACATCATATGATGGAAGAGGATTTCTAGCATTTGAGGGAATTCCATATGCTCAACCACCTGTTGACCAATTAAGATACAACGTAAGTTATTATAGAATGTCCCAAGAAACGTGAGAGTAGCAGACGCATGAAAAGTAGGTTGTTTCGTTATAACTTATAACTGTTTTAACATACATGAATGGTCTGGAACGTATCCACAATATAGTAGCTGATATCGATCCACTATCACTTTTTGTGAACTTTGGGACCATAAATAACGAACAATAATAAAGACCAGTACGCGCTCTTGAAGATAACGACATTCATTGTAAGTAATGTTCGTTATACAGGTGTCCCAATAGTACTGATATTGCTGGACTGAGTGAAGCCCCACGGTTGGATACCATAGATTAGATTCACACAAGTTTGACAATTGGCTTGTAAAGTATAATATTATAATATGTCTACAAAATCGGCTTCCTGCCAATAAGCTAGCTTTCCTTTGTATTTTGATACCCATTCTTCTCGTTTGCCTTTATCGAGTGCTCTCCAGCGAATGTTGGTGTACAGCATCATGTCAAGAGATTTTACCGTGATCGAGTAAGGTATGGTGTTGTTATTTATTTTATCCAGTTCAACAGTTGTCCAAACATGGTTTTCGGTACATTTTTAAGATCTATAACTAATAATTACTAGGGTTTATAAAAAAACCGATTTTTGGAAACCCCGGTTTCCAAAAACGTCAACCAAGAACAAATGTGTGACACAAATGAACCATGCAAAATAATAAAAATATATTTCCCATTTTTCGAAATTGGTGGTATATTTAAATTTTGATTATCGTTATAACGTTTCGTCTATTAGTGCAGTTGTCAACATGCGTACGTATGAGCAATGAGTATGCTTTTTCTTATTAAACAAACATTTAGCCCGGCTTTTGTGCTGTTTAAAATGCTATAACAAAAGTATTCTCACAGCGTAACATAGCATTGCAAGCAGTGGACACCGGGCGCAAGAGAAAATATAAAAATCATCTGTTAAGGTGCTCTTACACGACGCCACTTTTCGTATTGCGCAAGTTAAAAAATGGCGCAATTCTTGTATTGCAATGTGTGAACAACGCTGCAACTATAAATATTGCGACACTTTCAGTACAGCGCGCAATTTTTTAAAGTTGCGTACAGCTGAAATGTTGCTGCGTGTAAACAGGTACAAACACGGTACTAGCGCCACACAGAAATGGACCGACGTGTTGGTCCACTTCCACTTTAGTGGCGCAACATTTATAGATGTATATACGGTAGTGTTGGTTAAACATCGATAGTTGGCGTGTCCGATAGTTATTGTTAAAACTATCGATAACTATCGAACTTCAACACCCTTTAGTAAAAAACTTATTAAATTGTAATTTTGTAAATAAAGGATGCTAACCGATAAATACTAATTCTCTAAACAGAAAAGAACATAAATAAATATTTATTATTTCAACATACAATGTTAACAACAGAAACAAGTTAAAATAAATCCTTCTTCTCTAAAAAGAATTTCGAATAAATATATCATTCTAAAAAAAACAGGTAAATAAATATTACAATAAATATTCCAACTAAAGTCCTCGTAAATAAACAACTGATTTTATATTTTCCGCATAATGCACATTTAGCAAAATTTTCTTTCTACTTGTTAAAGTAATTCCCAACCCAACCCAAGACGAGACTTTTTGGTCGAATAATTTTTTTACGATCGTAAAGATTGACATTGATGGGAATGTTAGGTTAAACTTAAAATGAAATTTCTCTACATTTAGATCCTCCTATCATTCTTGGGGACTTTCTCCTGTAGGTTCGACAAAATATGCAATAATACGCGGCAAAGTTAAAATTTCAATAAGAGCCTTTTCCTACAAAAGCGGCCTTGAATAGCTCATTAACATTAGCTCATAACACGCAGTTGCTCTAGTCCTCTCATCGGCATCAGAATCTGAATCCATTTTTTATGGAATAAACAACAACACAGGTATCACTATCGCCGCTTAAAACATAATGAGGCAGAATATAAACACAACCACTACAAGTACGAGGGTGCGCAGTCGTTCCTTGACCAATTCTAGACATTCGACGTGCCACTTTTACAAGTTGCAGCAATGAAAAGTGGCGTGTACTGTGTGAATAGCATCGCAACTTTAAAATGTGTGGCTGCCACTTGGCGCTGGCGCTAGTCGAAAGTGGCGCAACTTTTGACTGATTTTATCTCACGTGTGAACACAACATGCCATTTCATAGTGTCGCAATAGAATCTCGCGCAACAAAAGTGGCTACGTGTAAGAGCACCTTTATAGTTACGCTACAGTTTCAAAATCCTCAACAGTTTTTCCCGCATTTTTTTCAGAACGTAAGTATCAGTCTGAGTAAAATGTGTCATATGGAGTTATTTATTTTTTCAATTCCTTAAAAATACAGCCATTTCAAATATTAACAAAACCATATTATAAACGGCTCCAACTTCTTTAGGAATAATAACTCCTTAAGGCCCGGTCTGGAAACATCGCAACTCTGAAACGAAATATTTCGTTGCGATGTTTTTTTTTTGCTGGGAGTGGTCAGCCTATTCCCCACCAACGTCAATCGGTAGTCACCAGTTATAGGCGTTGTTTAAAGCTCCTGACGTCTGCTGTCTACACCGGGCAGCAGTAATATAGGTAAATAAATACATTTATGGCAATTAATCTTTATTATTGTAATTATAATGTTTAGGTTAAAATTGTACTTAAATAAAAAATCTACTTTTGTATCATGAGTTGGGCTAGATGTTTTTATATTTGAAAAAAAAACTAAAGATGTAGAAGTAAAATTGATTTTTATCTTTCCAAAAAATTATTTTTCATCCAGCCCAACTCGTTATTTATCTAAGAAGTTACACTGAAAATTTCATAAACTTTGAACAATAAATAACGATTTTATTTGAAAACGCGTTTTAGGAGAGGTGGAACTGGGTCTTATGGGTCTGAATGTTATTTTTACTTCCTTTTGTTAAAATTTTAAACAACAGTAACTTTTGAAGGAACTGGAAAACAAATAAGTTTATACACAAGAAAAATTTCTGTTACATAAAATGGGAGTAAATGTTACAGCAAAAATGCTGTAAAAAATAATTTAGTATTTGCCTTTTTTTTTTAATTCCAACAAAATTTTCAGATATTCCACATACATATTTCTGTGAAATTACACCGCAAAAGTACAGGTCTTTTACAGTAGATGTGATTTTTAACAATTGAACTGCAATTTCTAATAGACTAGACGTGTTTACTTGTGATTAGTTGATTACTTGATACAGCAAAATTTCGCTACAAACTTTTCTCTATGTATAAAATACTCGGAAGGACACTGTATATTTTATGTTGGGGTTTCCTTGGGTTCAATTTGAAGGGCACCGCAAGAGACACGTAAAGCTGATAGCCCCAGCAATCTGCCGAACACCTCTGGTTGTCGTTATGACAGTATAGCAGTCAATGAGAGTTGAAAGGTAGTATATCAACCTCAGGGCAAGTACAAAGGTAGGGCTTACTTGCAACTGGAAAACCCACATCCTTACATCCAATACTCTCTCACTCGATATGCGGAATCTGCTGCACAACCATCATTTTGGAACCAGAATGTACGCCATATGGCTAAAAGTAATCGTCAGCTGATCATTAGTTCTAAATTGATAAATAGTATGTATTATACCATATTAAAATCTTGACATTTTATTTTAGTAGCTGGTTTTATTTTATTTTGTGCGAAAATTCAAACCGTTATGGAAAAATCTTTGATCTGCAGTAATATTGATAAAAAAATTAATTCACAATTTGCCTAAATGTATGGTTCCGGCACCCAAAACCTTCATCGGAAGATATTTTTGAGAATTTCCGTTAAAAAATTTACGGCAGTTGAGTTATTTTTTGTTCTTACGCTGTATTGAAACAAATGAAACCATAACTAAAACATTATTAGTGTAGAGGGATTCCGTGAAACGTTACAAAGTGCGAAGTGAATGTCAGCGTTTAAATAAAGGACGTTCTTCCTTGTAAAATATGTTTTACAAGGAAGAACGTCTTTTATTTAAACGCTGACATAAAACATTGTATTGGGTAGGAAACCAACGCACAATTTAACTGCGCCTTACTTTTTTAGCCGCCACAACTACCTAAGCCATGGACAGAAACATTAATGGGAAATACCACATATGTGTGCATGCAAAATGTTAACTTTTATGTGATGGGTAAACAAAAAAAAATGTGTTACAAATATATGGTACACTATCTTTTTATTTTTAGGCGTTGAGGATTGTTTATATCTGAATGTCTACGTACCAAGAGAAGTTGTTGATGCTACTGAAAAGTTTGAAGTTCTCGTGCATTTCCATGGGGGCGCTTTTACAATGGGTGCGCCTGATTGGTTAGCTGGTCCTGGAAAAGTGATGGACCGAGACATTATTCTAGTCAGCGTTAACTACAGAGTTGGAGCCTTAGGTTACAAAATATAAATGTGATTGATCAATATTATGTTATATACGTATATTATTTTAACAGGTTTCCTCAGTTATGCAGATAGAGTTATACCTGGCAACTATGGCCTTAAAGATCAAGCGTTCTCTTTGCAATGGGTGAAGAACAATATCCAGAGGTTTGGTGGAAATCCAGATTCTGTCACCATCACTGGAGCATCTGCTGGTGCAGCAAGTACCCACCTGCATTACTTCTCACCGTTGTCCAAGGGTCTTTTCCATAGAGGTTTTGGTCAAAGTGGCACTGCCCTAAATCCTGGGATAATCAATCCACAGCCAAGAGTTAATGCCGATAAATATTTAACAGAAGTTGGCTGCATCTTTGAGACCAGTGAGGCGATATTAGAGTGTTTGCAGGAAGCTTCTGCTTACCACTTGGTTCTAAGTTTTGGTGCTCTCTACGAGCCGAATAATTTCAACTTTCCCGCAGCTCCATTTGCACCAGTAATTGAAATTCACTCTGAGGAAGCATTTTTAGTTGAAGATCCTTTACAACAAATACTTTCTAAACGTTTCTATGACGTCCCATTACTCTTATCGGTAACAACTGAGGAAGGTCTTTCATTTAGTGTTTGTAAGTGGCTTGCTAAATATTGAACGAAGAATACTAACATTTATGTTATAGCAAAACTTGAAGATTTAGATGAGTTGAATGATAACTGGAACAAATGGGGTCCACTGATTTTAAATTACTATTATTTAGAAGAGGAGGAAAGAAATGCTCTTTCTTCTCAACTAATGCGAGATTACTTCAACAATGAAGAGATTACACTGAATAACTTTCATATATTGGTTGATGTAAGTTTTGTTCTTTACGGCATTTATTTGTAATTTGTCCAATCAAATTAGAGTTTGACGCAAAAAATAGTATCAAACCTGAATTTTTACAGGAAATTTTAGGTTTGATACTACTTTCATCTTCATTTAGACATTTTGTAAAGTTTAAAAATTATTTAAAAAATCCCCACCGATACCACTGCTACAAATATTATGAGAGTGAAAACAGGAAAATTTCGGCTTTTTGCAATTATGACGGAAACAGTCAGTCTTTTGGACAAGATGAATGTTATCAGAAATTTGCTATACAAAAATTGTTGTACCTCTTGTTTGTGCTTATGAAGCAAAAGAGAAAGAAAGAAACCAGAAAGAAAGGACAATTTAAACTAAGCGGTTCCACTTGGATTTGAACCAAGGACTCCGGGGACCTTATTTTACAAGCATCAGTTAGTGTCAGTTACTTTTATCACTAAGTCACATTTACACTTCTTCAGTCACGTCTTTCCTCGTGACTTCTTGCTGTTTTATGTATTGCTTTCTACATAAAATCAATTTTGAGAACCTTATAGAGGTCATCATTTCTAATGTATGGGGCATTGACGGAACCCGCGCCAGCCAAACATATTAAAAAAGCGCATACACAATTTCACGAGAAATACAATGACAACAATGTATATGTTCTTCCACCCCATGGATAATGTAGAAGTGGTCAATAGAAAGCAAGATATTGTTAAGGAACCTCAATTTGATTATTTTTGATAGTGAATAACTCGTGACGCAGATACGATATCGATGGGGACTGTTTGGACATTACTTGTAATGAATCAATCAAAAGAATTTTTATTGGGTGTTACGACGCAGGTTCTGATGGAAAGCGCACTAAAAAATTTTTCGGACTTTTTTATTCAGGCTCAATATTTCGTTGTTAGTTTACAAGTTCTTCAGGAACTACAAAACAAGAAAATAGCATTTTATACCCACATCTCAACAACAAAGTATAAAAAATTACCTTCAACAACGCAACGGTCCGATTTAAGCAAACAAACGCCATCAGCCACGAGAAATTTAAACAAAAATAAAAATAAGAAATAAGGTTATGTAACAACGCAATTAAAATTTCAGGAACTATCCAAAAATAATCAGCAGCAAACCACAAACAAGCTAAAAGACAGAATTAAATCAATTATTAAGTATACAAATCAACCACGATGTCAATGATTAGGTACCTGAGAAAAACGATTTTCCGCGTATAAAACATGAGTTTTTTTCCACAAGACGAATGACATTCAAGACGCCAGACAAGCATAGAGAGCACCACAGTGAGCATTTAGTGAGGTAACACCAGACGCACATTTTAGTGCCAGCGGCAGCGTCAAAAACACCAACCGTTCCCTATCGCGGACAACGGTGCTACACTGTCAAATAAGGCCGAAATCACTCAAATTTCCCAAATTCGCTCCCTACTCATCCAAAAGTCGCCTATGGCCGTGTTTAACGTTTAACAGATGGGCGTATGCCGAGCTGAGGTCATCTGTATTTGAATGAAAGATACATGCTATTACGAGTAGTTTGTATTCCCACCATTTCCAAACTTTTCCCACCATTTCCCTTAGATTCCGACTATTATGCAGAATTGTGGCACCGTCAAAGTCCATTGTGTTACTTAATTCAAAGAATGCTGGGACAGGGCACTGGTTTGTCGTTTTTTCTAACATCAGCCTCATGTTGCTTTAAACCAACCTTCAGCAAATTCTGTTTGGCCAATTTACGACGACTCACAGTCTTTGCAAGGTATCCGGTATACCACCCCGATCTGTATTCTTTGGCAGTTTTTTGTTATGTTCTAGTAAACAAATCTCCTACCTTCGTCAGGTTGTAGTAGGCAATCCGGAGGCCTTTGATCCTAGAAATGTTACTAATGTCACCTGAAAGTCTAGGGATGTAAGGAAGCCTTCTGCGCCTAATGGAAACCTGCTGAACTGGAGCCGTCATGTCAACGGGTCTGCGATGCTGGGTGGTGTAATAGATCAGCTGACTCGTCAAACATCTAGGGTAACCAAAAATGCCGTACAAAATCCGTTTGTTCTTCTCAGGGAAATACTTATGGGATATCTTCAACACCCTGTCCATCATCGCCCGAACCTTGTGTAACTTCTGATTAATAGGGTGGTTGGAGTAGAAGTTCAGGTACTGCCAGAATTAGAGAGTTTCTGGTACCTATCAACGCAAATTATACCGTCTTCTCTCACACTTCTTCAGTCACGTCTTTCCTCTTGACTTCTTGCTGTTTTATGTATTGCTTTCTACATAAAATCAATTTTGAGAACCTTATGGAGGTCATCATTTCTAATGTATGGGGCATTGACGGAACCCGCGCCAGCCAAACATATTAAAAAAGCGCATACACAATTGCACGAGAAATACAATGACAACAATGTATATGTTCTTCCACCCCATGAATAATGTAGAAGTGGTCAATAGAAAGCAAGATATTGTTAAGGAACCACAATTTGATTATTTTTGATAGTGAATAACTCGTGACGCAGATACGATATCGATGGGGACTGTTTGGACATTACTTGTAATGAATCAATCAAAAGAATTTTTATTGGGTGTTACGACGCAGGTTCTGATGGAAAACGCACTAAAAAATTTTTCGGGCTTTTTTATTCAGGCTCAATATTTCGTTGTTAGTTTACAAGTTCTTCAGGAACTACAAAACAAGAAAATAGCATTTTATACCCACATCTCAACAACAAAGTATAAAAAATTACCTTCAACAACGCAACGGTCCGATTTAAGCAAACAAACGCCATCAGCCACGAGAAATTTAAACAAAAATAAAAATAAGAAATAAGGTTATGTAACAACGCAATTAAAATTTCAGGAACTATCCAAAAATAATCAGCAGCAAACCACAAACAAGCTAAAAGACAGAATTAAATCAATTATTAAGTATACAAATCAACCACGATGTCAATGATTAGGTACCTGAGAAAAACGATTTTCCGCGTATAAAACATGAGTTTTTTTCCACAAGACGAATGACATTCAAGACGCCAGACAAGCATAGAGAGCACCACAGTGAGCATTTAGTGAGGTAACACCAGACGCACATTTTAGTGCCAGCGGCAGCGTCAAAAACACCAACCGTTCCCTATCGCGGACAACGGTGCTACACTGTCAAATAAGGCCGAAATCACTCAAATTTCCCAAATTCGCTCCCTACTCATCCAAAAGTCGCCTATGGCCGTGTTTAACGTTTAACAGATGGGCGTATGCCGAGCTGAGGTCATCTGTATTTGAATGAAAGATACATGCTATTACGAGTAGTTTGTATTCCCACCATTTCCAAACTTTTCCCACCATTTCCCTTAGATTCCGACTATTATGCAGAATTGTGGCACCGTCAAAGTCCATTGTGTTACTTAATTCAAAGAATGCTGGGACAGGGCACTGGTTTGTCGTTTTTTCTAACATCAGCCTCATGTTGCTTTAAACCAACCTTCAGCCAATTCAGTTTGGCCAATTTACGACGACTCACAGTCTTTGCAAGGTATCCGGTATACCACCCCGATCTGTATTCTTTGGTAGTTTTTTGTTATGTTCTAGTAAACAAATCTCCTACCTTCGTCAGGTTGTAGTAGGCAATCCGGAGGCCTTTGATCCTAGAAATGTTACTAATGTCACCTGAAAGTCTAGGGATGTAAGGAAGCCTTCTGCGCCTAATGGAAACCTGCTGAACTGGAGCCGTCATGTCAACGGGTCTGCGATGCTGGGCGGTGTAATAGATCAGCTGACTCGTCAAACATCTAGGGTAACCAAAAATGCCGTACAAAATCCGTTTGTTCTTCTCAGGGAAATCCTTATGGGATAGCTTCAACACCCTGTCCATCATCGCCCGAACCTTGTGTAACTTCTGATTAATAGGGTGGTTGGAGTAGAAGTTCAGGTACTGCCAGAATTAGAGAGTTTCTGGTACCTATCAACGCAAATTATACCGTCTTCTCTCCGGTTCAGGGCCAGTTCCAAAAAGGCAAAGTGCCGCCCATTTCTCTTTCTACAGTAAACTGGATGTTTCTTTGCAAAGAATTAAAGATGTTAAGAATACCATCCATCATATCCTGTGGCATGGGAAGAACCAAATCGTCAACATACTTCTTCACGATACCCAGCTGGCATGGAAGTGTAGGCAACACCATATTGAGGAGGTAGTCGTTCACCATGGTGGCCACAATGTGAGTCCACAAAGTGCATGAAAAATCTAGCTACGATTGAATTTTTTCAAGTGAAATCTTTATGGCGCAAGATCTAACAAGATTTCGTCACTTTTACGTTGTGTGTAAAATTTATAATCTTAAACCCACCAGCTTATTAGTTACTTCTACTGATGCGTAAAATGTTTTTGAAGATTGTCTGAAAGTGCATATTTGTGTTTAATACATGTAAGTATAAGTATAGTGTCTTTGATTCAGCTTGTTTCTAAATGTTTAGAAGCCGATAATTTACTTTTTTACATATGGAATCCGTTAGTTGTGTAAAGATGACAATTTTGTATATTTTTTGTATGAAAACATTCACGAACTACGACCATTATATGTTACTACTATTACCATTTTAAAAAAATCAATTTTCCTCGCCTCCCCTATATTTTTTGCAGTGGTGGTATCGGTTGAGACTTTTAAAATACAGTTGAAAAAGTTCTCCATTTGGCCCATCAAATCCCGTGTGCATTTTCAGTTATGTACAACAAGACTATTTCATTTTCCGGCACAAAATACATCATTATTGCAAGGAAGTGCTTCTCAGTCTGGCGTTTACTATTTTAAAATGAGATATGGAACAGAATCCTCTGGTTGGGAGTGGCTCTGGAATACCAATTTAACGGAAGGTATAAACATTGCTGGAAGATCTTTACAAAAGTTCTTAAATGCATTTTTAGTTGTCGATCATGGCGATGATGCCATCTTCTACTATGATGTTAGTTCTCCAAATATTGAACTATCTGAAAAACAAGAAAGAATGAAGAATATATTATTGGATATGCTCTATTCATTTCTAACTACCAAGTATGAGACGTATTTTTGCTGAATATAAATAAATTGTAATACGTTCCTTTTTATAGCATTCCAGTAATTCCCAACATTGATTGGATGCCAGTTCAAGAAGATAGTATATTGACATATTTAGTTATACGAGGACCGGAAGAAATTCAAATTGTTACGAGGGATGTTGCATTTGGCAAAAATAATCCTTGAATGTTGAGAATAATACGCAAATGTAGGCAAATATAACAACAACAAAAAATGAAATAGTTTATAATAGTTTATAGTTTATAGTTATACCCTACCAAGTGTATCCAACATTCCTACTATCATAAAGATTGATTGATTAAACCGAGCAACAAAGTACTGTTTGCTTCATAGTAATTGTAAAAGAAAACGTGATTAAAACTTTTTCATCACGACGAAATTTTGAGAAGTTTTGCATAACCTTGATTATCAGATACAATGCCAAAAATATGGAATAAATTCATGTTTTTTTCTTTTAAGATATTTTCCTCATTTTCTTTTAATGGCGGTCCCATATTGTTCTTGTTATGTTAAATAACCCCTTTGTAATTGGTAGCATACAAATGTTATGGCCTTACAGCAGAATATTTCGAGAAGAATGCAATTGAGAATTGGAAAAACATTTTCGATCGATTTCTTTGCGTTGACTGTTTTCACAAGGCTTTCGGAAAAATTTCCTAAATACTCCTTCAAATTTTCAATTAGGTATCTGATTATTTTGGTTCAGAAATTGGATACCACGAACAAGCTGTCCCACTATTTTCCAAGCATTTTTAGGAAGTAAATGTAATTCTGAGTAAATTAAGTTTTATATCTGTCTGTATATAATACTAAAACTCAAATAGGCGATTTGGGAAAGGCACTGCTCCCCGGAGAAGCGAAAATCGGCGCCAATTTTCGGTCCTAAATTCCGATCCTCAGCGCTTAGGCATATTTTCTTTCGATTTCGTCGATTTTCGGCTCCGCTCTCGATATTATTTCTTTTCGCACCGAACGTAGGAGCATAGTCACGCCTGTACCTAGATGTCCGCACGCCTATTAGGCCTGCCCATTTGACTAGTATTGACTAATTTATTTTACCAATTTAATTAGTATAAGGATACAGCCGAGTGAAATATTAAGAAAACAAAGGAAAATATAGAAGAAAATACATGTTAAACACTGTGAAAACTAAGCAAGGCAGCAAACAGTACCCATTACAATAATAAAAAATTCACATGACTTTATCATTCTATATATAAAATTAATTGTTTAGCTGCATGAGATTCTATTTCATCGAGCTCGGTCACGTCTGCATTAAAATGAAACTAGTAGAACTAGACAGATATCTCGATTAAAGCTGCGGTCGGATATTCTATTCCGTTGACACTAGGTACACCGTCCAAATGACACTTACGTGTTATTGGGTGTAAAAAGTGTAATGGTGTACAATATCCGAACGCAGCTTATATTGACGGTAGGTATTGTCAAAACATTAGCGTTTGACAGTACCTACTGTCATTAAAATCAAACTATCTGACAAACCCTGGCTAACTAGTTTTAATGCAGTACGACTGATCTCGATGAAATAGAATTTGCTCATGCAGCTAAACTATTAATTGTACCAAAAAATGTCATAGTCATAAATTATTCAGAATTTCCTCTAGTTTAATTTATTATATAACTATTTCGATGAAATTCCAGAAATGGCGGCTTATTGGCAAACCTTTTCCTAAATGCTAATACTAAACCTCCAGTTCCTTTGGACACTTTTGAACACAAAGCTTCTCAGCTCTAAGTTTGATCATGAAACTTCTAAATATGAAGTTTCGTCCCGATACCTTTAGTAGTTTCTCCAGAATCGTCGCGGGTACACACACGCACACACATCCATACACACACACACACACACACACACACACACACACACACACACACACACACACACACACACACACACACACACACACACACACATACACACACACACACACACACACACACACACACACACACACACACACACACACACACACACACACACACACACACACACACACACACACACACACACACAGAAATACACACACACACACACTCACATACACAGACATGTTTTTGTACCTTGGTCAAATATGTTCAGGGGACCCAAAAAGACATATTTCCGCTAAAATCTAAAACTTTTGGCACGTTTATAATACCTTACATGCTACGTATGATAAAGTAAAAATGCGGTAAAAGAGTGGGACAGCTTGTATAAAACTTTACCCAATTAGGGGTAGTTTTTTAAATGTACTAAACTTATCACGCCAGTGTCAGGGGCCATCTTAGACCTCCACTTATCGAAAAACAATTTTGTACTTTGAATCACTTTGAACTTTGAATTTAGTGCTCAATTGGCATTCTCAGAAAACACCAACCCCAAAAGTCATACCTTGACAGAACACACCTTTCTATGGGGTTAAAGTTCATAAGCTTGTCAAAAATCATAGTCATGATGCTTTTTTCCTTCTTCGGCTGCACATAATAAGCCTATTCCAACAGAGAGAAAACACCGTTTAGGTACGGTACAATGTGTTGGACCAGATGTGTCAGCGCTACTTTTTATCATGGAGTTGTCGATCGTAGCATAAGTGGATCATAAGTTTCTTTGGGTTGGAACAAACCTGTTATTACATAATGGCAAAAAAAAGCGCGTGTTTCCAATAACATTTAGACAATTGATGTAATAAATTTCCCGTTTCGTCTCCTTGTAGTCTTTCCACGCTGAAATACTAGGGAACAAAACGGTATAAGCAAGAACGTTTCAAATAGACTAATTGTTTTTCTCAACTTCCTTAAAAAGTTGGAGCCATTTAAAATGATAGTGTTTATTTATTTCGATTTTGTGAATAAATATTAATTTCAGTTCTGAAATATTCACTCTTCAGTAAAAACATGAAACTGAGCTTTACCTTTGAGTCTTGAAATGAGATTTGGATTTCATGTAATCGAAAACTTTTGTTTATTATTAAAACATAAAATGATCTTTATATTTAATCAGAAGCATAATTATATTGCACTGTAGGTATTACATTAATTAATTATACATTAAGGTAATAAGTTTTCAAATACGGTTAGTCAAATAATAAATTTCGGATATACGAGTATGCAGTGTAAACGGACAATTAAAGAACGGAAACGAGCCGTCTGTATCTGTGCGAAGCATGATGCGAAGTGAGCCGGGAATCTGGTGAATGTATGAAAATAGAGCATATAGAGATCAGAGGGGTGTATATAAAGCGAACTATAGGAAAGATGGCAAAATGTGTTTTGCAGCCTTGTGTTCTTTTGTTTTTGTACTCTTTCATGTCGTCCTCACCTGATACTGGGTGGCTGGTTCCTCTCCTTCATGTATCCTGAAAATTTTACCGGAAATAGATGAAATTGACTGTAAGTTAAGATAAAGATTATTTCATACGAAATTTAAAATTGTGTCTTGTCTTTGCATTTAGATCTTTTTATATAAATAAACTGTGTATAATCCAATATTTTTTTTAGAAATTTTTTATTGTTATTGAATTCAACTTGTTGAAATATCATACTGGATGATGGGGTAAGGGTTTTAGAATTCTATAGACATGAAAATTTTCAAGGAACCCAATTGAAAATGACGATGCGCATTAAAAATTTCAGACGTTTAAAAAGAGAAAAACTGCACTGTTCCATTAGAGTTTTTGTCTAAAGCAATAAAATTTGACCTTGCACACAACAACTTTGTGTACAGTCATGGAAAGATGTATATTCCTATCGCTATCTAATAATTTTAAAGGAGTATGTCGGTTATACATATATTCTGGTACTGGTTTTAGTTATTCTCTCCTTGGCCGCTATGCAAAATGGATATACCGCAGACGCAGTGCTTTAAAATTCTGAAATAGCGATAGGAACATTCATCTTTCCATGGCTGTACATTGATTATTCTGCTATATATACATATTTGAACATATTTGACTAGTTTCATTAAATGTAGAAGCACCTGCAGAGTTAGCAAAAGTACACCAAGGTGAAAGTATGGCAAACGTATGTAGCTTTTACGAAGACAAAGTTCTGTTTGTTACCGGATGCACGGGAGTGCTTGGCACATGTGTGGTAGAGAAGATCCTGCGATGTTTGAATACCAAGAAGCTGATTCTTATGATCAGGGCTAAGTTTGGAAAATCTCCGGACCAGAGAATTAAAGATTATCTAAATGATATAGTGAGTATTTCATAATACTGAATGTACAGCCATAAGGTAACGTACTGTCAGGTCTTTTCCAGGGTTGACAAGCAAATTTTTAATGACAAAATAACATGCGTCTATGGAGATTTAACAATGGACAACTTTGGATTGGCAACAGATGACCTATTAATGCTAAAAAATTCTGTTAACGTAATCTTTCATGTAGCAGCCACTGTCCGATTTGATGAACCGCTATCTACCGCCCTCAAAGTAAACCTTAGAGCAACGAAGATCTTGCTTGATATAGCTACCGATTGCAAAAGCTTAGAGGTAATATTACCACACAAACTACTTTGCAACAATTTTAATTTTGATTGTTATTACAGTCTTTTGTTTACGTTTCAACTGCGTATTCAAATTTCGGAAATAAACTGGTAGAAGAAAAATTATACAAGCACAAATTTACACCAGAATTTATTCTAAATTTACTTGAAGTATTTGACGACCAAACCATCAATAAATTTGCATCGCCAATGCTGGAACAGTATCCAAATACGTACACGTTTTCGAAAAGAGTTACAGAAGATTTACTTGAGCAGTACGCAAAGAATATATCCATTGGAATTATCCGTCCAGCATCAAGTATATTGTGCATTTAAATAATAAAAATATAGAATAATATTGATGTTTTCAGTTATCCCAAGCTATCAAGAGCCATTCCCAGGATGGATAAATAAAGGAACTGCATCAAATGTCATCATCATTGAGGCTGCCTTGGGTAGAATTAGAGTTATGAGATCTTCTGACGGAGATGTAAATGTTGTTCCTGTTGATATGTGTGCCAACGCAATGTTGGCAATAGGATGGGAATGTTTTAGGAATAGGTAATCTTGTTGAAATAGTGCTTACCACTTTTAAAACCCTTGTGTTGTAGATCATTCCAATGCAGAATCTATAATTTTACTTCAGAAAATCTAAATTTAAATGATTACATAAGATTTTCATTGAAGGACATCCAGAAAAATCCTTCCGAGAACACATTTTATTATCCGTTTCTGGTTAGAGTCCATTCTGATATACAATATAAAATCTTAGCGTTTATGCTGCAGACAATCCCTGCAGTAATTATGGATATACCTAGTATAATTCTACAGCGGAAATTAAAGTAAGTTTATGATAATACTTATGGTATGATTTAAATTCGCGCTTAACCACGAACATCTTTCTTAAAGTCAATAAATAGAGCTTAACTTAAATTTTGCTAAACTTTGCAATGATCAATTATCTTAAGAGACTCTTAATTTTCAAAAAGTAATAAGTAAGAAATGCGTTTTTTATCTTTTACTTCTATTGTTGTCAGTTCGGGAGCCAGCGATAAAAATATACCATCATTTAACATTACTACGAAAAATGTTGGCAAAGCAATTCCGGCCGGAAGAGTCTTTAATTATAGTCTAGGTAATAAGCCAGTCAACCCAGATATTTTAAAAAATTAAAAGAAATCTGTTATGATGAAACTATTAGCTGCCGATTCATAAAATTCTCCCAAGCAATAAAATAAAAAAGAATAGTAAGAACATAAAATACCCCCCACTGTAGTACAAAATAAAAATTCTATCCGATTTTGCCCATTAACGAACTTTACGAAAACTCTATACCTGCCACACCTCCTTAAGGGCGTTACAAACGTTGTGGCAAAGTCAATATACCCTACAACAGTCAATGTAGGGTATAAATATAGTATTACAGGGTATAGGAATCCAAGTTCATTCCTAACTTCATATTTAGAAGTTTCATGACCAAACTTAGAGCTGAAAAACTTTTGGCTCAAAAGGGCCCAAAGGAAATAGTTGTTTCCTCCAAGCATTTTTCAAGGATTTTGCCGCCATTTCTGTAATTTTGTCAAAATAGTTAAATAATAAATTGAAGTAGAAGAAATTTTATGTCTATGACATTTTTTGTAAAATTAATAGTTTGGCTGCAGGAACAGATTCAAATTGAGATCGGTCGTGTCGGCGTTAAAACTAGTAGCCAGCGTTTTTATTCTAATGACAGTAGGTAGTGTCAAACGGTGATGTTTTGACAATACCTACTGTCAATAGTATCAACATATCCGCAAGAGGTTGCAGCGCCGGAAACACCTGAGCAGCCTGGCGACGAGCACGAAGGCGATGCCGATGCAGGACCTCTGCAACTAGATGCTGAGCGGGACGTCAGCGATGAAGATGACGTTAGCCTGATCAACGAAGGAGACGGCGAAGGCGGTGGCGGTAGCTGAGTGTGTGTGCTGTGTATTCGTGTTTCATTCGATAACTTTTAGATCAAAACGTTTTACGTCCGTTTAAATATTTTTGTAAAGCGATTTTTATCGTTTTATCGTCGCATGTTTTTTTTTTTAATTTAGCCACCAAGCTGTTCACTCACTGGCGGGTAAATCGTAAAGATTTCAAATTTGTAAATACAATTTCGGATAAGCGCCCACGGTGCTAAACTATTAATGTTATATATAGTATGATAAAGTCATGTGTCTGGCCACATCAGATGTTTATCAAATTTTAACTGCAATTTTAACTTTAATTTTAATTGCTTTAAACGACATTTCCACGCAACGATTTTTTTGTATACATAACAATTTTTAAATGAAAGAAATATTCTAAATTGTCCGCAAGCTGTTGAAAAAAATGCCTTTTTACTGTGGACACCTTCTCCGGCTAAACGATTGGTCTGAAACAAAAGGATGAAGCGCGATTTTACAGCTAAGCTATAAAGTCAGTAATATATCGGTCAACAGTTAGTATTATTTGTCAATTTTGACCAATTCATATCCACATACATAATCCATCAAAAAATTATTTTTTGGTTGTCTTGGTGATAAAAAGTGACAATGACAGAAATTATATTGAGTGCTATTTAAAATTTTAATGATATCATTTCCGCAAAAACCAGAAGTCATACTAGCCTAAAGAGTATCCCAAAAAATGCCAGTTTTTGGTTATTAGCACTTCTCCAAATTTCATTCATCCAGCGTAATAAATAAAACAAAATAAAATGGCGTAGGTCACTAGCAATTTCAATTCATATGCTAAAAAATGCTACCAAATACTTAGTTACATCTTAATTAGTCATAATAATTCCAAGTTTAGTTATAGATATGATGAATAACATTATTATGCCCAATTAGCTCTAAAAGCTATCCGATAGTTATTTCATTTTCAGAACGTTGTTGGCAACGCAAAGAAGCCATGCTAAAATGGAATTAATATCCAGCTTTCTGTTGAGGCTAGATTGGATTTTTAAAACGGATAATATAAAAAATCTTTGGACTTCTTTGAATGCGAATGAACAGAAGATGTTCAATTTTAATCTGGACGCTATAAATTGGGAAGAATATTTACCTACTTCTTTCCACGGACTGAAGAAGTATTATTTGAAGGAGAAGATGGACGAGGAAAGTATTGAGGAAGCGAAAAAGCGTTACAATAGGTAGGTAATAGGTATACATAAAACTAATTTATTGGGCAGTTATATGGTAAACATTATACATTTCATAATAATGTCGTTAGCATCAACCAATTACAATTTATTTAATTTAGGATTAAATTTCGTCACCAACATGAAATTCGACCATATTTTAAAAATTATGTGTCTTTCTTATTATCTCGTGTTAAATGCCTACTCACCCATCCCATAGTAAATAAATTTGTTATTATTAAGTATTAATTTTATCAATACGGTAAAATATCAACTTTGCAACTGGAAGATGAACAATGCAATGATGATTTAGTTATGAATTTTTGAATAAACTTAAAAGAGATCACATCAGAGTATTTTAATAATATTGGTTCCACAAAGGTTTAAAGCACTATATTTGTTAACACAAAATACCCAAATTGTTGTTCGAACAGGAGAAAACAATTTAAAGAGAACAATAAAACATAGCAAATAAAATAAAGATTTTTTTAAATTGTAGAAATTGAAAATACAATAATGTAAGCATGGATTTGTTTGCTTATGGTATAATTAAAGGTAATGAGTAAATGACAAATACATGTTACTTAGGTACGCATATGTTCAATTATATAGTTTTCTACACAATTACAGTTAAATCTATTATTTAAAAAACAAAGCAGTAAACCATGAAACCAAATCGTAATTAGTTCGCATATCACCTTACCAATCGAAATCTATACTGCCTCTTAGGGACTCAACTGACGTATTTTCAATAATAATTCTGATATGAATTTCTTCATTTCATCGGTGGAATTGATAGGTTGAAATTAAATTCATCGGATCACGCAAGTGTTTTAATTTCAACCTTTCAATAATAATGTTAACAATGAATAAAATTAATAGAATAGTAATTGCCTTTTGATAATAAGATACCTTCAAAAATGTTAACTAATTTTTAGTTTTGTATGTATAACTTCTCAACAATAACATTTTGTTCCAAATTTTAACAATCATTCTTCTTTATTTTCAGGTTGAGAAACATCCACTTACTAATAAAGTATGGAGTACTGCCATTGTTTATTCTTAAACTTGCAGCTAAACTGTGAAAATCCTACAGAAATAAGAGAAAAAGATGTTTTTGTAATCAATAATAATAATTTTACTAGTTTATTCATTTAAACTACACTCAGCGGCACAAAAACCCTGATACTTAACATATTCATCAAATTTGATAAATAATAAGGGGGTTGAAATAAAACTTTTAAAGCTATATTTACAAGATAGGTGTCAGACGGTTAGTGTTGGTGGTTGTTTGTGTTCGGAGTCATCTATGTTAAATGTGGCAGTCCCACAAGGGTCCGTTCTTGGACCCCTGCTATTTTTATTCTTTATAAATGATTTACAGAAACAGGTAAGATTTGGGCAACATTTTTAGTTTCTTGATGATACCAGTATGGTGATATCGCATGAGGATTTCACGGGTCTCTCTGCACTGAACATCCAATGTGAAAGATTTGTGGAATTTATTGTACGATTAAGAAAAGCCTGGATCCATACTAGTTTGTTCTTGAAATGTTTTCTGTTTCAAGGTTAAGATTATTTGAAAGTGTCACCAAATAAAATGTCACTTATATACCTAATTGTATTTTATTTAACGAATAGTTATAGATACTAGATAACAAAATTAAATTTTTGTTTTATCTACAGTGCATAGTTTTTGGAGAGCACATCAGACTTAGTTATCAAAGGTTTTTCTACTGTACGGTAGTCAGCTGGATTGTTCTCCTTTGGTAACAAGAAATGCACTACTGGACTAATGCAGTCTCGGTTTACAGTTTCGTTTTTATCTCTTGTAAAATAGCTCACTATAATACTAACTACGAATACTATTAATACTCCAATAATCGAATAATAAAAATGAGAGATCCTGTACAGGACAAATCCATCTTCTTCCGCATCATTGACAATCGCATTTGAGGTAAATAATATCGTAGTGTTGAGACGTGTACAATTATCAGTAGACACCGGCAAAGATTGGTAAGGAAACTTTGCTCTATGAAACTGAGCACCGATGATAATCCATATCAGTGCCAGCAGTGATGATATACCACCCCATAATGCACCCTAAAATTAATTTCCATAGTGTGTTATACGTTAAATTTCTGAAGATACTACCTTTGAGTTCACCATTGGTACCAACATTCCAACACTAAACAGTCCTAATAATGGGCCTCCGGCAAGACTAAGGAAACTCACCGCCAGTTGTAGCAGGTTACCCAGGTGTTCCACGGCATAAACAAGAAGTGTGCAAATCACGCCAATTCCCAATACCAAAGATTTCAAAATAATGCTCACTTTCCTATCTGTGACATCCTTGGATATGAATGGCGTTAGAAAGTCTTCGTATACTGTTGCTGCCAAACAATTCATCGCTGCCGATAAGGTACTAAAAGAATATTGATAATTATAAGCGATGTCAATTTTCTCTCGAATCAATAAACCGATTTTGATATTTTTTTATTGAGTTGTTTAAGATTGAGTATATTCCGCGAACAAGAAGAGGGTCCGTTTTTCTTCGACATTTTCAGTGCTTTATTGGGAGTTTAGCGACAATCACTGGTATTAGTTGGAACTAGGCAGTGACCCATCTTTTCTAGACATGTTTCTTTCTTGATTCACGTCATTGTCTCCATTTAAAAAGAAGATACAACAAGAATAGTGCTAACATGTTAGAAAACCTGTTAAGAAAGATTAAGGCCGGCGATGAGCTATAGTATAAGTATAGGGCAAAACACGCTATACTTGAATTGACCTAATCAGCCGTACAAATAGCTTGATGTTAAAAATAATTTTACTCCTGCAATATACATACTTGTGATTCGGACATCAGGTATTTTGAGAGCAATCTGCCGTCTCATAATCAAGTAATTAATTGATAAAGAGACCCATATTTTCTCCATATTTTTCGTTATCTTTAGGGATCAAATTATCACACCAGCTTACCAGCAATGTTAATGAAACTCCGTTATGTCCTAGGGACACATCTCCACAACAAAATAAGCCCATAGTCATAACAAATAAACCTTTAGTTTGCTCTCGTTGGTCATTTAATCGTGTACATGTAAACTCAATATTATTGAGCTTATATTACAGGAAGCGACATGACCTGCCTTGTCTCCCCTTACTCCCAGTCATCGCCCTGCTGAAGTGAAGAAGTGTGGATATTGGTTAATAGAGGGCGCGCCGTTTTATTAGCCTATGCTATTACAGTCAGCCAGTTCTGTGAAGCTACTATGTTGGCAAGAAGTCGAAGAATGAGGTGGTCGGTTGTGATATTTTCATCTGTTTGGTGATGTACCTATATTATTGCACGGGCGCCCGGGCACAAGCGAGCGGCGATGCTAGGCTGTCTACCAGGAGCGACGCGCCAATATGGCCGTGCACTTAGGCAAACGACATATCCACCAATAGAGTATTTTGTTGATCTTTTAAATTGTGGTTATGATTTATTCAACAGACAAAACTTTAATTATTACTTTTACTTGAAATTTAAGTTTATTTGCTGTATAACAATACTGGTTGTATTATTGCGACATAATATTCATATTATAAAAAGAAATGCAACCATTCACTGACTAAAAAGCAGTAGATTGAATATTTGTTAACTTATGAGTAAATGATAAATCAAACACCTTATTCCTAAATAAAATAACTTTATTTTCTTTTTAAATCTAAATAAAATACGAATTACAAAATAAAACATAAATATGTCTTTATTGAAAAACAAAAACACGTAAAGTCATAATATTATTGTGATCTGTTGCCTTGGGAACCATATTCTACGGCGCGTTTCAAGACTCAACTACAGAAAATTACATGCAACAATTTTAATTTCGGATTCTATCTCTATTATCTGTTTTATAAAATAAAACATACGATAAAACGTCTTCGGGATTTTTTATGTACATAACTTCAAAACATATTCAAAAAATAATTTATCTAATAATTTTTTTAAACATTGCTTTCTTCGACATAACAGACATCCAAAAATAAAAATCTTATAAAATATTCACTTTTATCCGAGTTATATTTTATATTTATTTACCAAAAATTGCCAAATAATAATAATTAAAAGCTACTTCCGTGTGTGGGTAGCATTGTAATGGTGGGAAGTAAAATCAAAGCATATTCCATATTCCTCGCGTCCGATGTATTGCTGTTTTTATGTACTTATGTATAATAAAATAAAACTGTACTATATCTGGTATGAATACTTACAATTCATGCTCTTCCAAAGAACCCCATGTGAAATCATATTCATCTTCAGACATAGGGGGAGGAGTCGTACACTTGGAAGTAGAAGGTAATGGGCACTCATTATCTGCTATTTCTATAACTCTAAATATATACATACATGAATTATATTATATTATTATTTGTTTCTCTCTGTATATTTAATATATATTAATATGTGTACTTATTGAGTCAATAAACACCTATGACTGACTGAATGGATTATATACCGAATATCCCGTTTGAAGACGCAACATTAGGAAATTGCACGTACAATTTTAAATTGCGGTATCTATCTCTATTGTCGGTTTTATAAAAGAAAAGTTGGACGAAACATGTTCATAATGTTTTTACGAACATAACAAAAAAAAAAATTTTTAAGTTTTTTCTATAAAAGAAATTATGAAAAAAAAATTTCTTTAGAAACTTGCATGAAACTTGTTGGAGTACCTTTGTGAAAATAACAGCCGCCCAGCAAAAAATGAATAAAAAAGTATTAATTAGATTAATATCTAAGCAATAAAAAATAATAGAAATTTATTAATGAGATGAAAATTTAATTAATAAACTGTTCTTATTTTATTTACCTTTTTGGAGGTCTGTTATGTTTAGAAACTAATCCCAATAAAGTTTTACGCAAGTCTCTAAAAAAAAATTTTTTATTGAAAAAATTAATTTTTTTATTAATTTTTCTTTAATTAAAAAACTTTTTTTTTTTAATTTCTCTTCGAGTACCTATGTACCTACCTATTTTTATAAAAAAAGAACCTGAACACGTTCCATGCAAGTTTTATTTTATAAAATTGATAACAAAGATAGAATCCGCAATTTAAAATTTTGTAATGTGATTTCCCTATGTTGCGTCTTCAAACGGGATATACGGTGTGTTACAGATGAAATAATTCAATACTCACGCTTCATACTTCGACGAGTTGTCATATTCGTCATTTGTGGGCCAGTGGCTATTTTCGTCAGCAATTGATATTGCTGTTTCCAAAATATCTTCGATAACATTTCTCACATATTTACGCGTTGCAACTTTACATGCTACGTTTTTAGAAGACTTAGCACGTATCGAACGCTTCTTATTATACGTAAATGTACGGGGCATGTTCGCAAATTTAACAACAATAACAAAGCCAGGAACAAAGTTCGAGCGTACAGAAGTCACGAGTCACGACAAACTTCATCGGATTAGCGCAATTATGACTCCATCTCACTCTTCCGTGTTATAAGTAAGTAGAGATGCTTTCAACACACCCCCTACCAATAGATCTGCGATACCAAAGCACGTGCGCCACATAGTGGGAAACCCCGAGATGAAGTTGAGAAATCACACGCAATATAATAAGTATAAACAATGTTGAAACCGAGGATGAAGTTGCATTCAATACATACATGGGGGCTGTTTATTTTTAGCGAGCAAAATGGTTAATAAGTAGTTTTAGGTAAAACGGAAAAAAGGCTTAAAAATACTTATACAAATACACCAATAAATGCGCGGAAAATGAAGCTAAGTAGCGGTTGTACTTTCAACGCGCCATCTGTAGTTTGCTAGTAGCAATAGCATGCTAAAAGTTTCGTACTTTTGCCTCAGAGATACCGCCACGTAACGACCCAACTCTTTTACGTGCTCAAAACCGCCTGGTCAACGCCGTCCTTAAGTTGACTGACCGCGGCCTAAGGAGTGTAATCTGATCCACTATACAGGGTCTTTCACACGATCTGCCATTAGAAGTATATGTAGACCCAAATGAAACCGGAGATTGAAATTTTAAAGTTGAAGTTGAAGTTATGTTGTTGGATACGTGGATAGTGTGGATAGTGTCAACTTGCATATTTGAAATGGAACACCCAGTATTTTATAGCATTTTTGAAATATTTGTTAAATTTTAGGTTAATTGTATATTACATACTAGTGATGTGCCGGTCCGGAACGATTCGTTTCAAAGGAACGAGTCGTTCCGAAGGAGTGAATCTACCTCCGGAATCAAAAGGAACGAATTCCATCGGATTGCCTGGATGCGTTCCTTTGAACCATCCCAACTAACCTAGACTCACGGTGGTTAACTCGAATTTTAGGATAGTGCCAGGCAAACTTACTGGTAATGTGTGGGCGAGAGATTAGAAAGTAACGTAAAGTTGGCGGTATGGGCATCACGCCGACGACCTCCATAGAAACCCTGCTAAACCTCCAACCACTGGACATAGTCATTAAAGTGGAAGCAAGGCTAGGGGCATACAGGCTACAACTCAACGGCAACTAGCACCCAAATGGGAAACACTGCAGAATAATTCAAACAGTCGCAAAACCAACACTAACAATGGGAAACGTCAGCATGATACCACAATAGTCCCTGATTAAGACCTTCAAAATAATAATTGGAAGGGAACAAGGAGAACACACCAAAAAGCCAGGAACCCTGACCTGGTACACAGACGGGTTCAAAAGGGTAGATAGATCAGGTGTGAGATAAATATCTCTTTGGGGGTGCTGACAAGAGCCTATTAGACCGAAATGTGTGCGATAAAACAATGTGCATTGGAAGACTTTCAAAGGGACTTTCAAAAGGCAAAATATCCTAATATACTCCGACAGCCAAGCAGCCCTTAAAGCTCTTTACAGCTACAAAATCCAATCCAGAATAACCTGGAAATGCCTCCAAAACCTAACGAGACAAACACAGTAACCCTACAGTGGCTGGCAGGACACAAAAACGAGGAAAGCAACAAAAAAACCGACAGACTGGCAAAAAAAGGATCATGTAGTCCATACATTGTACCAGAACCAATGATAGGCATGTCAAAGTGTGTAATAAAGGCAGACGTGCGAGAGTGGGTTATAAAAAAAAACGCTGGGACCGATGGGAAAACTTGAAAGGGGACCGACATAGTAAAATACTAACGAAAAACCCCTCAAGACATATAGACGCTGAGGTGATAAAACAACCTAAGGATATTATATAACTTCTGAAAGAAGATCCTCTGTGCAGACTTTGCAATGAAGAGGAGGAAGATCTCTCACATCTTATTCGAATACTTAGCATTGACCTACAGGAGGGAAGAAAACCTCGGAAGAGGGAACCCTACAACCAACTTAAAAAAAAAAAATAATCGAAGACTTTAGTCTCATTAATTGGACAATCTTCGATTAAACTACCTGGACGGCGGTAATACAACATGACACATGGCTGCAGTGCTAGGGCCCCCCAACCATCATGGCCATCATACTTACCAGAAGGTACAAATTCGAAAAAGAAAACAGGTAAATTGGATCGAGCATTATATGGATTACGAAGTTTACTAAATGTATTGAATCATAAATTTACAGAGATTATGACAAATTGGGATTTTATAGATCAAATTACGTTTGTTGTCTATATTGTTAGAAGGGAGATACCTTGAATTATTTGTTGACGATGGGCTCATGACGGGAGAAGATGAAGAGGTAGAGAAATTGTTAACTACTTTACAAATGGAGCTGAACGTTAAAGTCTATAAAGATAAACTATCGTTCCTGGGAGTGGATATTAGAAGAACTGAAAATAGTCTCAAAGTGACTCAATCCAAGGTAATAAATCGATTGTTGAAAGAATTTAATATGGAAATTCTAGAACTGTTTATACACCTATGGAAGAACGCTTTCTCCATGAAGATGATTTGATTCAGATGCTCCATATCGTCGTCTAATATGTAGCTTAATGTACATTGCAGTGACAAGTCGACCAGATATGTCATGTGCAATTTCATGCTTAACCCGATATTTGGATAAACCAACAGATAAACTGTGGCAAGCTGGAAAAAGGGTTTTACGATATTTGAACAGTACAGCAGATATAGGAATAAACTTTACAAAGGGACTTAATCATATAGAAGCATTTAGTGACGAGGATTGGGCTGGAGATAAAAAACCAGACGAAGTGTAAGTGGATTCATGTGTTTCCATGCGGGAATTCCTATCGGTTGGCATTCTAAGAAACAAAATTGTGTCGCGTTATCATCGATGGATGCAGAATATATAGCAGCGAGTGCAGCAGCACAAGAAGTTATCAACTTGAAAAAAAATTTTGTCAGAATTTGTGAATGAGACCTCTAGTGTAATTGTTAAAGTTGACAATGTTAGTGCCATATCCATGATGAACACTTATGAAAACTCGAAGCGTGGCAAACATATAGACATACGATATCATTTCATTAAAGACCTGTGAGAAAAAGTAGATAATTGTTAAATACGTTAGTAGCGATAAAAATGTATCGGATGTATTGACCAAACCGTTAGGTAAACAAAAGTTTGATAGTTTAAGGAAAGCTATTATGAAAGATAAATGTAGCAACATAATAATTACTATTGTTCTAATTATTTGTTGAGGTGACGTGTTAGATATAGAAATTTTAAGTTGTAGAACCAAGTTAGGTTGGCAACACTTTTTCTCACAGATGACATAAAAATAACTGTGTGAGTGGTAGCATGTGTAAAAGTTGCAAGTCATTGTGCAAGGAAGCTTCTGAGATCGTATGTGTCCGGGAGAGGGCAGGTTGTTGTTATCGGTGATGCGCGTTCGGAGCCATGTCACATCTCATCAGGGGTGCCGCAGGGAAGCATTTTGGGCCCGCTGATTTTTTCACTGTATGTGTGCAATCTTCCTGCTGCCCTGACCTCCACCACGCCGCACTTCTATGCTGACGACTCGCAACTTTACCTTAGCTTTCCAAAAGACCAGGTTGCGAGTACTGGGGAACGAATGACATCGGACATAGCGCAGCTGATACGCGAATCTAATAGACACTGCTTGATGCTGAATGCCGACAAAACATTTTTGATGCGGCTTGCAAAGCAGTTGTCGTGTGCGCGTTTTATCCCGCATTTCCGCGTACTGATTGATGGTCATCCAGTGTCGTGCGCACGGGATCTCGGACTTTTGATTGATAAAAATTTTAAATTTAAAGAACATGTGGATAGGTGCATAAGAGCAGCATATGCAGTTCTTAAAAGCATCTACCCGAGTAGACATATCATCGACCAGAAGACCAAGTCCATTTTATGCAATCAGCTCGTTCTGAGTCAGTTTGACTTTTGCGATGTGGTGTACGGTCCGTGTTTAAATTCTACCAACGTAAAACGTATACAGCGTGCCCAGAACTCATGTTTGCGAATGATTTTTGGAATCCGAAGAGGGGAACACATAAGCCACAAACTTGCTGATGTAGGTTGGCTGAACATGAAAAATAGGCGAAAGCTGCACATGTTAACTTTCTATCAGCGAATACTGACCAATAAATTATTGCCGCGTTATATGCACCAAAAGATTGGATTTCGGACAGATCTGCATCACATTAATACCCGAGGGAAGGGTTTCATAACTCCACCTCTCCACAAAACAACAATGTTTGAAAGATCATTTACCTACAATCTGCCAAAACTTTATAATCCTCTACCCGAAAACTGTAAAACCTTGCATCCCAAAGCTTTTGCCAGGCGTATTCGAGAAAGACTCTTTAGCGAGCAGAGCGGCACGGGCGGTTAGTTTCGTTTCCTTGTTTGTGCTGTCCGACATCACCTAGAAATGCTTCTGTTTCTCTTAACAGCTGCTAGACGATTATTATATGTACAGCTCTTAACGGTTATTTATTTTTTATTGTGAATGTTTTTCTTTTTTTATTTTTCGAGTATTGTTAGTTTATTGTTTATTGTTTTAATTTTTTTCTATGGTTGAGTGGAAGAGAGAGTTTTAAACTCTAAACTCCGCCATGTAGACAGATGTATTGTTTATACTCAATTAATGTAAATTGTATGAATTAATAAAGACATATTATTATTATTATTGTATATTATTATTCGCTTATCAGCAGTTTGTTATTATTATACGTTCAATAGTCAAAACGGATTTTCAATTAAACATCGCATAGCAGAAACATGCATACGGTGCATCAGATGATACACGACTGTTGACGGGTTTAGTCTGTTAATATCATTGTGAACAGCTGTTCCTTAGTTTATCTACGATAAGAATCTTTTGGATTGTGGATGTGTGGGTGTGTTTGCGGCGTTCAGTCGCCTGGGCAATCACAGTTTTTATATGAATAAATCCCACTCTACACACTTCTGTAGTAGGTCCGTACCAATCTTTCTAAATTTACTCCGACGTCGAAGTGGCGTAATATTCAAAATACAAGTTTTGTTTTTAATTTGGTCCTTGGACTTGTTGCTATTTACTATTACTGTTATATGTGAACTGAAGCAGAGAAACCGCCATAGTTGTAAAAAACGATTTTGAGCTTTTGTCTGAATCAGTTAGCCAATAACGAGCAACGTAATTCCGTTAAAATGCCAAAATCGACTTTCTGTTGTCACTACCTCAGTTTCTCCATTTCAAGTAACATATGACGTCTTAATGCATGGACCCGATAGGCACTTGCCTGGGGGCTCACGCGGATATTGGGCACCACGAGCCTATATGCCCTGCTACAAGTTTTGTCATTTGCGAGTTTGACATCGCTGATTTAAAGGAACCAATTAGAAAGGAACTGCATCCAAACATTTGTGAGTTCAAAAAAATGACCACAATAAATAATATAGCCATACTAATTCTTGACTGTATCTACTTTACATTCAATTCTCTGCAAGCTCTTATGAGCCACCACTGGTTTAAAAGTTTCAATACAATTTGCTCTTTTGAAAACTCGAACAATCAACTTTTTACTAATTTTGTGGTCCACATTGTAATAAGCTATAGTTTATATTTGTCTATTTATCTGAAATTCTTTAAATTATTACCTTAAAGCTGCGCTTAGTATCCCAGAAACAAAAAGGCCTGGAAGTCCTGGCAAATGTTTGGCAACATCCATAATGTAATATGGAAGCAACTGATCCCGCTTTGTGATCTTCCCTGACGTTAGAGGGTCGCAGTCGAAGTATTTAGCAAACATAGCCATTCCACAAAAATTGATAAAGAATACTAGTAACGTAACACCGACGGCAAAAACACAAAACGCGCTAGAAAGTATTGAATTAAGAGAATGTTTGAATATTTTGTTTGAAATTTATATACTTTCGTATCTCCTTAAAAGATGAAAGTGATAAGCATTTCTGAATGGTGCTTTGGTTTACGGAAACTATACTCATCCAAAACACAAAATTGGCCACCACTCCAGTCCAAAAAGTGTCCCGTTGTGTAACATCTGGAGTAAAGCTGAAAAAATATGATTAGGAATATATCAGAGAGTATCATTTATTCAGAAAGCAATACTTAACAACTAATCTTCCATGGTCTTCTGCTTTTTTCCAAATAAAACCCATTCCACCAACTGATACAGTGCCAACTATGACAATGACAAACATTGATCCAATCATCACTATGAATTGTAAAGCATCTGTCCAAACGACCGCCTTCAGACCTCCTAAAGTAGTATAGAAGATACAGACTCCACATATAATAGGAGTCAGCACATGGTAGTGGATTCCAGTTACTAAAAGTATATTTTATTTAAAATTTAGCCTGTGCTGTTTGAACGAAAATATCTGTGCACCTTGTGACAATGCCAGCGCTGGCACATATATAACAAGTGGCAGATACAATACCATATAGATGGTGTAAAAGATAGATGCCAAAATTCTCAATCTGCTGTCGAAGCGAAGTTTAAAGTATTCATATGTGCTTGTGACTTGTATCTTGTAGAATACTGGGATGTATACGTAATACGTAACTACTGACAGGAGAAACAGTACTGGTGTAACCAACGAGAAGGTGATTCCATAGTAGTAAGATTCGGTTGGAAATGTAAGTAGTGGAATTCCTGACACACAACTAAAACAAAAATAGCATATCATCGTTGATCTTTGTTCATCTATGAACCCGGATCAGCTGTAATACCGAAGCATAGAATCGGGAATTATAGATGATCCTGGATCATGGTGGAAATGGTTGACGGTACATTATGAAAGAAACAACACTAGTTGGCTACCAAGGTTTTGCTGGAACACAAAGTTACTATGGGTTACGAGGTGTATAGTGTATACTTGATCGTAATAGATATTTTTTATTCGACTATTGGCGCCGTGCGCGTACGATATGCCCATCTCTATTGCCGCCGGACGGGACTAAGATCGCCACGAGGTGGCGCTGTTCTATGCAGTTTCCTTCCTAGTAATCACCCACGTGGTAGTTACCTGTAGCGCGTCTACTAAGTAAACATAAACAAGAAAGCTGTTGCCGTACGTAAATGAGGTTAATTGGTAGAAGCAAGTAATTTATTTGTAGTGGTTTGTAGTGAATAAAGCGGCGTTTTCTTTCGTTGTACTGGAGAATAATAAAAGTAAGTATTATATCAAAGTCGACTACAGCGCTTTTGCGTGCAGCGGTGACCGAGAAAACTTCTGGCGGATACATATTCCGCCATGGGCGCATAAAGCGTTCCTCAATCCCCCACTCCGTACTGCGCACGGTGCCAATAGAAAAACAAGACTAGTTGAGGGTTACATTGTTTATAGTAAAAAGATACTTTCGTCTGTACCTGTTTATTTTTAAACAAATGAAATAATAGCAAAATCGACGCGAACGAGCTGTGGTTCAGGGTTGTGCAAGAAGAATATGAATGAATTTAATACATGGAAAGAAGTCTTCTGCCTCTTTCAAAACCGCTACAAGTTCCTTTGGCACTTCTACGTCCATTTTTTTGCCTTTTCACAAATTGTACCACAGTTCAATTTTGTTCTGCAAACCATAGAGATCATAAAACTTACTGAATTCTTCAGATTTTCTTTTTAATTCTAATACTGTAGTCTTTATTACGTGATAGGGCGGCAGAGACGTCAAAAGCTGGTGTATTTTCTGGAGAAAATCTGTTGTAGAGCGATTTTAAATGAGTGTTGTTAAAGTATAAATATTGATGTTATCATTGGAGGATTTGAGCGATGCTGTAGTCTGTTTATTACTCTGGGCATTTGCAGATCAATATTTAGACAGCTACCGATGACTTTTAGTTCATCAATGAGATAACTTATATCTTCATCGGTATCATCTCGGCGGGAGACAACTACAGCAGTGATTCTATTTATATGTACACTGCACTTTATTAAATCAAGGCTTTTTTACTGTACGCTGGATATTTCGCATTAATGCATAAGCAAGAAATAAAAAAACCTACTTGTGGCTGCACAGTGCAGTTGAAAACCGCTTTTTCTGGTAGCAGGATTACCATCTTCTGCAAGTTTCTGAAGAACTTCTACTATAAATACTGAAATAATCTTTTACTTTTCAGCGAGTAGAGAGTATTCGGAGCATGCCTTCTTCTTGAAACCTCTCGAAAAAAGTTAATAATGACGCTTATAGTCAAAATGGTATTACACACTTCTGCGACAGAGATAAGTCATTTACTACAAGTTTCAAATTGACTTGAGCAATGAAAAACAGCTTTTTAGCTTTAGGACATTTTTCTCGGTGCATTTTTTGAGAATCACCATCGTCTAGTAACCGTCACAGCCTTGTCCCACACATTTCTCAAAATGAACTTGTATGGTTTCAACAATTTGTCTATTGTGGCAGCAATGGTTTTTCCATTCATTTTAATTATCTTTACAAATCCAGTAATCCACTAATTTGTTTCCTCACGAAATATAAAAACGGACGCCAATTGTATGCATTATAGGTTTTCAAATCGTGTTGGTTTTGATGACATCCCCGGAGATGCATATTAACTCAACGCTGCCCCTCTTTGGTAACGCCCATGGCTTGGTAAATAAAAATATTAAAAATGATACATACCTAGACACAAGTGATAAAGAAATAGGCCACTGATTCATAGTTTTTCCACCCAACAAGTAGTCCTTTGCTGAACCTTGAACTTTGAAGAATCCGTAATATATTCCAATAGCTGCACTTAGTACCAACATCAGTACCAACAGAAAGTAGTCAATCCATGAAAACAATGTTGTCATTATGAATTGTTCTAAAAAAATAAAATGCATGACTCGTTAAACTACAACAAATTATTATTATTATTCAAATTAAGTTTAACGGAAGTTCATATTTGAATCGTACATGTACAAATAAAATATATTGTATTGGCCCTGTGCACAGTACGGAGTGGGGGACTGAGGGACGATTTGGATGCCCTTCGCGGAATATGAATCCCGCGAGAAGGGTTCTCCGATACCGCTGCACGCAAAAGCTCTGTGATCGACTTTGTTATTTTTTATTAAAATTCTTCAGTACAACGAAAGAAAACGTGGCATAATTTCACTACAAACCACAACAAACACACTACTTGCGTCTAACAATTTACGTACAGCAACAACTTTAGTCAACACGTTACAGGGAACTACCACGTTGGTGATTACTATGGAGGAAACTGCCTAAAACAGCGCCACTTCGTCTTAATACTAGACATGTCCCGTGGTAAGACAGATGGGCTTGTTGCATGTGCACCCGGCCAATAGTGCAGTATAACAAGTATCTTGAATTTCTTAAATTACAAAGCCCTATCAAATATGTTCACCTAAGTATCATTATTATGTCTACTAAAGATAACAAACGAACAGCAGAGACTTTTGCAAACCATCTCGCAGCCACGTGTAGACCAAACGACACGACATCTACTGAGATGAGAGAGATAGATTTCGTCCACGAATTAAATACTTTTAAAGGGACGCGGCAAAGATCGCTAACAGCTGTGTACATATATAGTTGTGTACATATAATATGCGTGGCACAACAAAATATAACCTTCTTAGCGTCCCTTGTTTATTGCCGCTCATCATGGTCAAGCATGCGTCAACCATGTAGTATGTAATGATATTTATATTTTCGTTATATATTTGCCCTAAGAGATCGTAACACCAATTATGTTACATACCTACTAAATGCTTTAACTAACACATATTCACAGTAATTGGAATGTGGCCGAAATTATAATAATTGAGAAACCTACCAAATAATGGTAAACATACAGACCCATATCACTCCTACCAACTATCAATACTCTTAAATAAATCGCTACCGTGGTCTGTCTGTCTATCGTCTGATCAGGTTCCTTAGACCGCTGCTCCCGGACCTCTATACCGTATGACTTCCTATCGTGTGAGTGGTGTAAGGGGGTGGGGAGAAGATGATGCGAGGGGTCACGATGTGGGAGAAGTGGACGAGGGTGACCTGTTCCGAAGAATTCCCACGTAGCACACATTGATTGGGCTTATATCGGGCCAATATTTTTTTCTTGGCCCAATATTGATACCATTTAGCCAATATTGGCACAAGCGTGTTTTTAGGTTGGCCAATAATATTGGAATTGTGATAATCAGCCATTATTGGCCCAATTGTGTTTTTAAGTTGACAACAAATATTGAAATTATGATAATCAGCCAAAATTGGGCCAATCGTGTTTTTAAGTTGTCAAAAATCTTGGTTTTAAGTTTGCACAAAATGTTGAAATTGTGATAATCAGCCAATATTGGCCCAATGGTGCTTTTAGCTTGAAAAACAATATTGTAATTGCGGTAATAAGCAATTTTTGTTCAATATTATTTTTACTTTATCATACGCAGTATGTAAAGTATTGTAATCATGCCAAAAAGATTTTTTGAGATTTTAGCGGAAATATGTCTTTTTGGGTCCCCTGAACATTTTTGACCAAGGTACAAAAAAATTTCTGTGTGTGTGTATGTGTGTGTGTGTGTGTAAGTGTGTGTGTGTGTGTGTGTGTGTGTGTGTGTGTGTGTATGTGTGTGTGTACTCGTTTTTGTGGCGACGATTCCGGAGAAACTACTGAAGGTATCGGGACAAAACTTCATATTTAGAAGTTTCATAACCAAACTTAGAGCTAAAAAGCTTTCTGTTGAAAAGGGTCCAAAGGAACTGGTGGTTTACTCTTAGCATTTTTCGAAGATTTTGTAAATGAGCCGCTATTTGTGTAATGTCGTGTAATGTCAAAATAGTTAAATAATAAATTAAAGGAGAGGAAATTTTCTACAATTTATGTATTTGACATTTTTTGGTAGAATTTATAGTTTAGCTGCATGAGCAAATTCTATTTCATCGAGATCGGTCGTACTGCTTTAAAACTAGTAGCCAGGATATGTCCGATTTTTTGGTTCTAATGACAGTAGCTAGTGTCAAACGCTAATGTTTTGAAAATACTACTGTCAATATAGGCTGCGTTCGGATATTGAACACCGTTACACTTTTTACACCCACTAACACGTAAGTGTCATTTGGACGGTGTACCCGGTGTCAACGGAGTACAACATCCGAACGCAGCTTTAATCGAGATATCTGTCTAGTTCTACTAGTTTTATTTTAATGCAGACATAGCCGATCTCGATCAAATAGAATCTCATGCAGCTAAACTATTAATTTTATATATAGGATGATAAAGTCATGTGCCTGGCCACATCAGATTTTTAGGTTTGCTAAAAATATTGAACTTGTGATAAACAGCCAATATTAGTTCAATATTGTTTTTAAATTTGCAACAAATATTGTAATTGTGGTAATCATTGCCCCAATCGTGTTTTTAAGTTGACAAGAAATATTAAGATTGTGATAATCAACCAATATTGGCGTAATCATGTTGTTAAGTTGGCAAGAAAATATTAAAATTCTGGTAATAAGTAAATAATGGTCCAATATTGTTATTAAGTTTGCAAAAATTGTTGAAATTACGATAATCGGCCAATATTGGTCCAATCGTGTTGAGTTGGCAAGAAAGTATTGAAATTGTGATAATAAGCAAATATTGGTCCAATCCTGTTTTTAAGTTTGCAAAAAATATTGAAATTGTGACTATCAGCCAATATTGGCCCATTTGTGCTTTTAAGTTGGCAAAAAATAATAAAATTATTTTAATAAACGAATATTAGTAAAATATTGTTTTTAAGTTTCCCAAAAATATAGAAATTGTGACAATCAGATAATATTGGCCTAACCGCGCTTTTAAGTTGGCAAAAAATATTTTAATTGTGTTAATCAGCCAATATTGACCCAATCGTATTTTTAAATTACCAAAAAATATTTTAATTGTGTTAATAAGCTAATATTGGTCCAATCGTGTTTTTAAATTGCCCAAAAATATTGTAATCGTGATAAGCGGCTAACACTGGACCAATCAAGTAGTAGGGCGCTGGAGGAATATCGATCGGTGTCTATCTCTGAAACTAAGTGGTGAAATAATTGTTCAGAATGCATTAAAGATGAATATTCTGTTAGTAATCGTATAACGCAGGGGTGTCAAACTGACGGCCACTGACGGCCGGCTTTCGTTGAAATGACTTTGACATGCCTGCTATAACGCAAACTTAACCTGTTTACCGTAAATAAACCAAGTTTATTTTATCATAAAATGAAGTTAAAATTTATGTTTCCTTAAGATGTACGTCGCAGATACTGAACAGCAAATTATGAAGGTGATCGATTTGCTGCTGGCCACAAAGGGTGATCGGGACGGAACTGGAGGGCGGAAATCCAGCAGTTTTTCCAAGAATAATATTTGCTTTATTCTATTTTAAATCAAAAATAAAATAGGTTTGGTTTCTGTAAGTACAAATATACTTTTTATTATACCTTACCCGAAGTTCCCTTGAGGTTCCTAGTGTAGGTGTTTTAACTCTACAAAGAAAAGCAAAACATAACAGTTGGTGTATCTATAAGTAAATATAAGCCAGGACCATAAACTAAATTGCAATCAGTAAGTATAACAATTATTAAGTAATTTTTGTCATTGTGTCAATTTTTTCATTATTTTGTATTTTTATATTATTGCGTTTATTATAATGCTGCCAATAATAAGCAGAATATTGGCACAGCATTGTAGTATTGTTTCAATATTGGTAGCGAATTCGCACAACCTTGGAGTATATTGGTTTAAAACCGGCAATATATTTTTCTTAATGATATTCTTTAAGTATTGTTATTTATTGTTATACGTTATTGCAGTGTAATATTAGTACTTACTACTATTCAAATATTGTTATACCAATGTTTGAATAGTAGTGAAAGTTAATATTGCAGTGCAGTAATGGTACCATAATAAATAATATTTAAAAAATATAATTACTAATTAAGGTTGTGCTAATATGCTACCAATATTAAAACACCGTATTACAATGTTGTGTCAATATGCTACCAATATTAAATCAAAATACTCCAATGTTGTGCCAATATGCTACCAATATTACATTAAAAAATACCCCAATGTTGTACCAATATGTTACCAATATTAAATCAGTATGCTATAATGTAGTGCTATAATATACTTCAATGTCGCGCCAATCTGCTGCCAATATTAAATCAAAGTACTCCAATGTTGTGCCAATATGTTACCAATATTAATCAGTTTGCTAAAATGTATTGCTATAATATTGTTGAACGTTGTGCCAATATGCTGTCAATATTGATTCAAATAATGGGTAAATAATGTTTTTTATATTGGCCAGTAATTCAAAATGTTGACAAGCTAATATTGAACCATTATATAAAATATTTTTCAGCCAACATTGGCCCAATTTTGTTGTGCTACCTGGGTTGTGACAAAAAATCACAACCTCCGAAACGCTATTCCAAACCATCAATTTGGTTTCAGGTAGAATCTTTCAAGAGTTAGATCAAGTGCACAGAATCAATGCCATTATTGAGAGGGTCTTAAAAGGTACGCAAAGCTGCTGCGTCATTTTCCTTGATGTAGCCCAAGTATTTGATGAGGTCTGGCAAGAGGGCTTAGTTAACAAGTCAAATGTATTCTTTCCAAAAACGAAAATAGGACCGGAGTTCCACAGGACTCTACTAGGTCCCATCCTTTAGCAGCAGAGTATTAGAAATCTTGCTAAGATGGATATTGTTACTGTAACCACATTTGCCGATGATACTGCTTTGTTACCGGTAGGATAATCCGCAGAAGAAGCGATCAACACACTTCAAAAAGCGAATAACCACATTAGCAACTGGACCCCAAAATGGAAAATAAAGTAAGTGAAGAATAATCTACCCTGGCTCACTTCACAAACAAAAAACTATAGGCCAGGCAATAGAGCAGAAAATGACTGAGTTCGTGACAAAAATATTAGCAGGAAGCCGACGGTCCCAGGTTACGTGGAACAGTCCGTAGATGTATTGTGATGTTTTTCCTACTCTCAATATCATTTCTTAATTTGTTATAAACAAAAATCCTCAAAAAAATTGTGTTGTTTGTTTTTTTTTTCGTTTCTTGCTTGTAAAATCTGAACCGATGGAGCAATCTTGATGCTTTCAGCAGACGAATTATAGAGAATAAAAAGACGAAAAAAGTCAACCCTGCACGGACTGGATTGAATTAATATTAACGGAGGAAATTCGGAAAAACCGGAAAAATCTGCGTGTTTTCAAAAATTCATAACTACGCCATTTTCAAAGCTGTACCGGAGGCTTTTCGCGTGAAAGTATCGATTGATGGGTACTTTGAGTGTGGACAACCCAGGCGTTGTCCGATGATTAGTTTTTGCGCAATTGCGATATGAATATTTTTATGCAATATGTTTCGGCGAGTCTGGATGCGTCGTAGGTGGTCCGATTTTATTTATTTTTACGTATTTCGAAAGTAGCGTATTGTAGTGTGCTACAAAACGTTTATTCTGATTTTGCGTTAAAATGTTGCGAAATAGGTGAAAAATGCTTGCAAACATGACCAAAAACTGCCGCCCGCTCCAAACCGGTCGAGTAGTGGGGGTAGGCGGTCCACGCGGGGAAGCGCGTATCTATAGTAATACAAGCGCGGTTCGAGCTTGAAGATTGCTCCATCGGTTCAGTTTTTACAAGCAAAAAACGAAAAAAAGCACTATTTTTTGAGGTTTTTTGTTTATAACAAATTAAGAAATGATATTTGCGAGTAGGAAGCACATCACATTACATATACGGACTGTTCCACGTGACCTGGGACCGTCGGCTTCCTGCTAGTATTTTTGTCACGCAAAAATCTCTATTGCCTGGCCTACTAGTAAATCCATTCCTAATAAACCTAAATTGAGTGATAATATATTTTCAAAACAGTGTCATGTATTTGGGCATGACCCTCGAGTCGAGGGCCTCGACACTACTTTAGAATGGAGTGTCAAATTGCATACATTTTCATAAAACGTCAGATGACATCGACGAAAAAAATCTATGTTAACCCCCCCAGACGAATACGATCGACGAAAAAATATTGTAACCAACTCGAATATAAAACGACGATTAATGATTTTCACAATTACCGCATAAGCGAAAGCGAGTGCATTAAAAACTGTCGACCATACTCGCTCTTTTTACTTGTTAAATATCTTTGTCAATCGTTAATTTATGAATGTGTTTAGTGTAGTTTAGGGCGGTCCTTATTGAAAAATAATTATTTTTCAATATTTTCTGCACAACCCTGTCAATTTGTTTCGTTACTTCCATACTTAGTTCCTATGATGCTGACGTTTGAAATCGATGTCCACCTATATATGTTAACACGTACCCCGATGGGCTAAAAATCAAAAATAATTTTAATTTAGTAATATAAAAAATAATAAAAAACCTTGTTATTTGATTTTATTACAATAAATTTACAGTTAAAAACTTAAAAGAAGAAACAATATAATCAATTAACTTTTGGGTCTTGATGACCAACAATGAACAGAATACAAGTGATAACTGTTTTTGGTGTGCTTTTTTCTTATAATGTGACTCTGGCTAGGATAGGCACTTACCTAAGGTTATTGGGATTTTAATAAATTACGTACTTGAAAATGTGTGATATCTGATATCTAGACTCAAAAGTTAATTATTATTATTATTATTATATTTTGTTTAGTTAAGCTATAACTATTATATGTAAATTTATGGTGGTAAAAGAATATTTTTTTTTGGTATTAGTAAACTCAACTTATTCTCGCTTTTGAGCCCCTTGGGGCACGGGTTAATCAATCTCAAATTTTAAATCCTGGTTATAAAAGAACAAATTGAGAGGGTCCGTAAAAGGAAAGAAACAATCCAATCAAAATATTTTGTCATCCGATCTGCCACTGTGAAACTACATAAAATTGTCTAAAAAAATACGGCAAATCCATTGACGAAGACGATCTATATTGACGCCGAAACAAGAATACGTTTGACGAAAAATATTTGGTACCAACTCGTTAAGCGGCAATTAATGATCTCGACAATTAACGATAAAATTAACGATTAATGATCTAGATTTATTAATCAATCGCTCTTTTAATATGCTGGTTTGTTAAATAACTATTATTCAAGATTACATATTATTATTTATTATACGATTTACTACTCATTTTTGCATGGAATTATCAATATAACGCCGTATCGGGTCGTGCTGTAGAAATATGGTGGTGATTACTTAGGTACCTGGCAATTATATATAAATTGTTTTGTAGAAAAAGTCTAAACAATATTTTACACTCACAAAATGTACATGTATAAAATGTGTGTTTTGGTGTTACATCCAATCTATATTAATAAATACTGCATGTATTATCAATATGATTTTACTTGACACGGATTGTTTTATTTTTAAATTTGCAGTTTCCATTACAGATAGGTTCGGATTTTGAATTTCGCACCGAATTAATTATTGTTACGTTTCAAGTAATAAAAATACATACGCGATAGTTTCACCGAAGTTTCACTGAGGTTACAGGCGTCTGTGTAACGTCGCGTAAAAGGATCAATGTACAAAATTTCCACTCCGCGATTATAGTGAGCTTCCGTAAACCGTAAAGTTCGTTCTCGACCGCAACGAATTTCATCTCCGGCGTGTTATGTCTTACGTTTTCCGGCGTATGCGCGCGTATGGCGCCATCTGTACGTGTATCGGCGAGTGAATAGCAGTTTTCAGTAAGTTGTAGGTAACTGATAGCATTTTGATAGTTTGTGGCAACGAGAACACAGAACGGGAACGACTTCAGAATGAATTGTTGCTGCAACAAGCCCTTCGTTCATAATTTATTAGATCTACCACTGCTTAATAGAATCAACAATAATACTGACATGTGAGGTTCTGTGCCGTTGTGTATATACTTCTCCGCTAGATGTGGCTCAATTTGTTTGAGATCATTGCGGCACTATAAAAACTAAGTTCGTCGTCCGGAACGGCATGCGGTACTGCAAGTTGCGGATTGTGTTTTGCGGCACTATACTTGGTCCTTTAGGTGTATCGAAAAAACAATTTATTCGAAATCCAAAATTCCAAGTTGATACAAAGTTGTGCCTGTGGGCACACATATGCTATAAAGAAATTGGCCCAATTGTAAAATATTTAAGTCTCCCGTTGAAGGCCTAAAGTGAAAAAACTTAAAACTTCGATTTTTTTAAATGAAATATTAAGTGATTTTTCTTTTACAAATAGAAAAACTTTAACAATAAGGTCTGAAATTAACGTATACAAAAATATATTACTCTAATGCAACGTCTATATCGCCTGCAGTGTATTTAGTTTCTTTAGAACTTTTAGACATATGACCATTTTCGTATAATTTAAAAAATGTGCTTAAAAGTAAATATTTTTCATTGGGCAATTTTTTGTGGTATATGTGGGTCCATAGAGACAACTTTTTATCAACTTGAAGCCTGCGATTGCAGGCACCATTTAATCGCTATAGCAGTGCATTTCAGCAGTACATTTCTGCTACATCGAATAAATGGTGCCTGCAATCGCATTCGAGAAACACCTGAAATTTTTCAAAGAGTCCGGCAGGATTTGGGAAGTCATGCTGAAATGGGCATTCACATGGAAGGGCAACATTTTGAGCAGTATTTGCAAAACGGTTTTATTTATTTTTGTTATTTGTAAGTGTTTTTTTTTTGTTTCTGTTAAATAAACAACGCCGACATTGTAATCAGTTATATTTTTAAGAGAATATAAAACTGAAAAATAAAACAGCTATAACTTATATATGAAGCGTCGAAAGCCAAAAGTGCATATACATTTTTTGGATGGCAGTGACGACCTCTATCAGCTCCCTAATTTTCGGAACACCTTTGCCGGTATGTAGCCCATTCTATTAAATAATTGTCATCTTTAAAAATTTTGGACATCTTCCTTACCAGATCAGACCGCTGCCACTGTCGCTGGCTACACTAGTATGAAGTGTATAAGCAAACTGAAGAAACAACAAATGCAAACAAGAAGCTCTGCTACGCTAGGGGTTTGACACAATGTGATCAGTAGGATAGTAGAAAGCACACGCACATTAGATTCAAGTACAAATACATAACATTATCGATCTAGAACACAGTAAAGCATGTGCCTTCGCATATATGGCATGGTTGGAAGAGTATGAAAATGTGATGATAGCAGCAAAGTACGGTGTTGTATGGACGATATGCGGCTAGTGCAGGAGCATGGTGCAATGAGTAGAATTCAAAGCTTGAAGTGAATTTTAGAATGCTTGAGGTAAACAACGATAATTGCATATTACAGATAATATAATGTTGTGTACTACACAATGGTATGATTTATTACCTGATAAAAGAATATAAATCTCACAATTTGAAACACTTTTTAGTTCACACACATAAAAAAACACAATGCGTATAAATAACCAGTTTCTTTTTGTTTTATACATAGCTATTATCACTATGTATGAGCTTATTATTAATTTTATTGAGGGATCATAAATTAATTTAACTTTAGGAACAATTTGTTATACAGATTTGTTTATACAGATCTCCTATAAAGATTGTAATGTAATACTTTTACAGCAATATTACTGATAGCAATATGTGCTTAAATTAAAAAGAGGAACATTCAGGAAACATTATTACTAGAACTGTCAGTGCATTCCTTAAATATATTTTGTTTTATAGTCGTTTATACCGTTTGGTCGTTTTAACTTGAGACACTATCTCGAGAAATATGCATCCACGACAAGTGTCATATAAATCTTGTCGGATGCGAAGGAAGGGCATAAGACGGCGATATCAGCTTGGTAGCAGTTTGGTGGAAATACCTCTTAATAACTTTTTTTTTTGTAAATAACGTTTTAACGAACAAACGTCGAAATCATGACCCAGTCCGACTATACTGAGACTGCAGATATTAAAAAGATTGCAAATACTATCAACTCGTATTTAATTGACATAAGTAAATTGGCAAATAAAGACTTCACGAACCAAATAAAACCAACTTAAATAAAATATATTTATGTAAAAAAATGCATTTTTAAAAACTACGCTTGAAAAAAAATTGCATTATTTTTTTTTTTAATTTTCAAAATTTCTAATTTTCTTAATTTTTCCAAATTTCTTATTTTCTAATTTTTTTAGTGATTATTGTCACCGGAAATCTGTTCACATGCAAAAATTCAACTCAATTTGACAAACTTTTCAAATTTTGGAAAATTTTCCAAATCTTGAAAATGTTTTGAACATTTCGGGAAATTTTTTATTTTTACTGTGTCATACGCAGTACGTAAAGTAATCAATATATCGTAATCGTGCCAAAAAAATTTTTGAGATTTTAGCGGAAATATGTCTTTTTGGGTCCCCTGAACATTTTTGACCAAGGTACAAAAGAATGTCTGTGTGTGTGTGTGTCTATGTGTGTGTGTGTGTGTGTGTGTGTGTGTGTGTACCCGTTTTTTGTGGCGACGATTCCGGAGAAATTACTAAAGGTATCGGGACGAAACTTCATATTTAGAAATTTCATAACCAAACTTAGAGCTGAAAAGCTTTCTGTTGGAAAGGGTCCAAAGGAACTGGAGGTTTAGTCTTAGCATTTTTGAAAGATTTTGCAAATAAGCCGCGATTTCTGGAATTTCGTCGAAATAGTTAAAGCATAAATTAAAGATGAGGTAATTCTGAATAATTTATGACTATGACATTTTTTGGTACAATCAATAGTTTAGCTGCATGAGCAAATTCTATTTCGTCGAGATCGGAGGTACTGCATTAAAACTTGTAGCCAGGATTTGTCAGATATTTTTATTCTAATGACAGTAAGTAGTGTCAAACGCTAATGTTTGGACAATAACTTCTGTCAATATAAGCTGCGTTCGGATATTGTATTACACTTTTTACACCCACTAACACGTAAGTGTTATTTGGACGGTGTACCCGGTGTCAACGGAGTACAATATCCGAACGCAGCTTTAATCGACATATCTGTCTAGTTCTACTAGTTTTATTTTAATGCAGACGTAGCAAATAGAATCTCATGCAGCTAAATTATTAATTTTATATATAGTAGGATAAAGTCATGTGCCAGGCCACATCAGATTTTTTTATAATTTTTGAAAATTTATAATTCTTTGTCACCGGAAACCTGTCAACATGCAAAATTTCAACTCTATTGAACAAATTTTCCAAATTTTGAAAATATTTCGAGGTTTTTCCAAACTTTCCAACATGTTTGTATTGATTCATGCATTGACTTTGTTTTAAAATAATGATAACAAATTAAATGAACAAAGTTCAGTCAGCTCCCGTTGGGAACCACTGTTTTTCCACTTAACCTATAAAACGTAATTGAAAAGAAAAAAAAAACAAGCGCATTAATGACACAATTAACTTAAAATTAGAAATTAACTTAACAACTCACTACGAACTATAATACAAGCTATAAATGACCGTGAGTAGCAACACAATGAATACAATATTAAAAGTAATTCAGCACCATCATGAAACTGTGCCTAATAGTTCCTTCTGAGCTGTTTCCTAAAAGAGGCGACCCGTAGGGACCTGAGAGACAAAGGAATATCGTTGTAAAGCTTAACCATCTGATATGAGAACCGATGTGATGTGGTTGGGTATAGTCAATAAGGTTTTTCCTCTGACACTATGGATGTCTACACTATAAAACACCCTTTTCCTCAGCCTACACGTTGGGTGTTTCAACGTGTTGAACTGTTCTACGCTAAGTTGAGGATTTGGGGTATTGTAATCCTTAAACATTCCTTTTTGGGGAATTTCGTTCGTTTGACCACTGATAGAAACATTGAAACTCACATCTACCCCCCCCCCCCCCGGACAAAGTTCGCCGAGAAGGTAGAAAAAATTGGGGAATTTTGATGCCTAAACGGTTGTTTGTTGATGAATACCTAAACAGGACTGGTCTGCGGTTTTCTTTATTACTTGTTTCAGGGGCTATGCATTTGAACATAGCGCATGTTTTTCTTTTTTCGCAATGATCAGTAGACACCATGTATTTCTTATTTGTGTAAAGGAATAAATGAAATCAGATTAATACTATTAAAGATATCGTTACGTAGTACATAGAAATAAGGTTGTTATTAAGTTCGAATTAATTTCATAAAAGTATAACGACAACGACCGGAACTACTCAATGCGTGCAGTTTCAAGTCCTACTTGCAGACGCCCAGTACACACACTGCACACCTTGGTAACAAAACTTAACGGCAATGACGCATTTCTGCAATTGGTATAATGACCCACACAGCGGTGTAGTTGAGGAGATTGAATATTGTCAGTATTTATAAAGTAGCCATCCGACATCCATACTAGAAGGCAGTGGCCTGCCTTGTCGGGTCAGTTTTATTTGATTGTCATATCAATAATAAACACAGTATGTAAAATCCCAGTGCGACTCTTATTTATTTCCACCCTGAGGTGGGCCATCTCAACTACGTGCTCCTAAGTCGTCCTAAGAAATTCGGCGCCCGTGGGCTACTAAAAATATTGCGCTCCTCTTCATAAGAAAATAATCGGGCTGGCTAGCGGAAGCAGAACTAGAAAAAAACAATTCATTACCATTACACTAAACAAAATCAAAATTCATACAAAATTTGAAAAAAAAAACTATATCAAAGAAATAATTTTATAGTAAACAAAAACAAAAGTAACGTATATATTTGTTTTCCTTGCTTTTCCTTTTCCAAACTGATATCACACGTATTTAAGTTATGAAATAAGTTACTCTGTATAGATAAAATAATCAAATCATTTAATTTGCTCTGCAAATATATTTGCATCCTTTACTACAGCGATTCTTTAAGTAGTGTGCTGTTGCTTCAATAAAAGAAACAATAAAACGTGACGTGCTATAAAACTTTCAAACCACGATTCCTATTTGGTGTAAACAAATCTACCTAGAACGCCTATTCGCTTTTCATACACATAAATTTTCAACTTTTTCTCGAAAATTTTCGAATTTAAGGTCATAATCAACAAGAAAAAACAGGTTACCATTGAAAAAAAGTGTCCACGACGTCATAAGTACAAAACAATTGAAGGATGAAAATTTAATTTGTTTCAGATATGTGTATAATAAAAATCGACGTGTTCAAGAATTTTTGTAAACACCAAACAGTTTCCGAGGTTTGTCATGCTGCCATACATGCGCGCTCACTGTATATTTCTTAATAAATAACAAAAAGCCAATACGTAAGAACAGTTCATAATTGAGTAGCATCTTATTAACATTACTAAAAAGATAATACCTAATAACAAGCCCATATAAAATAAAAGTACAGCAAATTTGGAACACCATAGCATTACCAATGAACAACGATGAAACTGTGATCATGTAGATCAGTATCTCATTAATATTTTCATTATCTCATACATTTTTACTTTAGTCTCATATATTTTGATAAGTAAAATATGGCAATCCTAGGCTGGCACTTGATAGAAAACTGGCGCGAACCGAATCATACCCGACCGTATATTGAATTGATACTCTATACTAGAATAAGTGACCGGAGAAATTCGAAGAGCACACATATTTATATTATATATGATATGTGTATATATAACACTCAAAAAAGAAAAATATGCATATACGCGTGCCATGTGTACGTCACACAGTGTACGTAGTGTTACGTCGCCATTCTCACATGTCATACAAAATACGTGTGGCATGTGAGCATGGCGACGTAACACTACGAGGCAAGTGTCGCCACGTCGGTGACACTTACCTCGTAGTGTGATGAAACTGACACTTACCTCGTAGTGCGATGAAACTGTGATCAAGTAGATCAGTATCTCATTAATATTTTCATTATCTCATACATTTTTACTTTAGTCTCATATATTTTGATAAGTAAAATATGGCAATCCTAGGCTGGCACTTGATAGAAAACTGGCGCGAACCGAATTATACCCGACCGTATATTGAATTGATACTCTATACTAGAATAAGTGACCGGAGAAATTCGAAGAGCACACATATTTATATTATATATAATATGTGTATATATAACACTCAAAAAAGAAAAATATGCATATACGCGTGCCATGTGTACGTCACACAGTGTACGTAGTGTTACGTCGCCATTCTCACATGTCATACAAAATACGTGTGGCATGTGAGCATGGCGACGTAACACTACGAGGCAAGTGTCGCCACGTCGGTGACACTTACCTCGTAGTGTTACCTCGCCATTCTCACCTGCCATACGTATTTTGCTTGTGTTTTTAATTACCTGACACTTAGGCTGATAATATTTAAGGGGGATTCCGGGTTTTTCCTCTAAAATTACCGCCTTTTTTAGAATTTTCTATTGGCGAGACTATGCAATAAATCGATTGCAAATTTGGCACAAATATTTATTAGCCTTTCAAGTAGTTACAGAAAAAGAAATAATATAGAAATATGATTAATCACGCTCACTAGCTACCCGCGACCATGACACTGCGCCAAGATCCGCGGTCACTGGTTGGCATGATTGGGCCAATCCAGGTAATCTGAAATAGTAATGTCAAATACCGCCGCCCTACTTTATACATAAGTGGTTATCGTTTGATGAACCAGAAAATCAAAATATTTATATTTGAGGAAATGGCTACTTGTTAAACTCAAAACATCGATTTTTTCTCCAAAAAATTGACAATGTTTTCTCTTTAAAAGGAAAACTACATAACTGATTGCATTTCTGGATCATCAAACGATAAAGAGATGTTTACTGAACATTCAGTTAAAATTTGAAGTCAATCGGTCAAATAGTTTTCGAAATATCATGCCAACCGTTCGCGAAAAAACTGTTACGAGAAAAACATGTTTAAACATTCAAGTACAGTTTATAATGTGACCTCGAGTACTTACAGTATTTTTCTGCTAATATGCTATACCAGGGCCATACTTTATTCCTTCCTCCACTTCGTAGAATTTATTTTGAGACATTTGCCCATTCCTACGCCTTGTATGAGCCTATTTTGGAGCCTCGAGTGCACGTCTCGACGACCTCAACAAACGCAGTTTCTCGCGCCCATTTGCAAATATATTCGTTTCCGTGCCAATAACGATTCGTATTGGTGTCATAGTTTAAAGGATGACAGAAAAGCATTTATTATAAGCGCCTGCTGCTGCACAAGCCACGGTGAAGAGGATTGAGTGGGAGGCGCCAGACAGTAGAATTGAAGCTTTAGTTGTTGTTTTGATTGTCACATCACCACCCAAACACTGTTCTAGCAACGCTCTCCACGACAAGTCGTTGTAAATTGGCTTAATGGCATTCGACATTTTTCAGAAGTGTTATTGAATTCATCCAGTGTTTTATCGGCATCAGCTTTTCGCCATTTACGCCAACCCTGTTATCCCACAGGACAGTACATATGCTCAACCACATATATTTCTCCATAAGTATAGTGATCCCATACAAGGGAAGTGGGACCTCAGTTCTACCATATCCCGTCTCCAAAACCCAGTACTATAATTTTCTCGTCTTCCGCTGTCGACAATTTATCGGCAGACGTACTAGCAAATACTCTTCTTTCACGAGTGTGAATTCTCAGAAAATTTTCTTTTTTGTCAGCACGTGTAGGAGTTTTTCTTGAGTGTTTCTTATCAACGACTGTTCACGAGAGAATTTAACGAAATAATAAACCACACACTGCAAGATTTTTTGGCATGTAAAACACGAGCGAAAAATTTCCTGAGCGCGCGATCCGACCGATCCGCCCGCTACATATTTTCGGCTCCTGCACGCCGTCGGCTAATTGCTGATAACTTGGCTAATTTGGCAAATTTTGCCTTAAAACTTCGTACACACATTCTTAAGACCTTAACTAATATAATAACGTACAGAAAAAAAAAATGATTTTTTTTTCATCAGAAAACCGGAATCCCCCCTTAATTAACGAAACCTGTCCGGAGAAATTAAATATATTGTACAAAGAAAACGAGGATTTTTATTCGAGAATTTTATATGCCTACCGCATAAAATAAAACCAAACAGGTGAACAATATACAATTTATTAATTTACACAATCTACAAGTAGTAATCAGTCTTATATTCCGGAAATACTGGTGATGTAAGAGCGGAGGGCTGGTACACTGGCGTAAACTCCTGGGAAGCCTGGACGAGCGCATCCGTATCCCCAGGAAACGATACCAATAAGTTCACCGTCAACAACCAATGGGCCACCGGAGTCTCCCTGGCAAGGGTCCTTTCCACCTTCAGGGACACCTGCGCACATCATACGATCGGTGATTGAACTTTCACCATAAGCGGCGCTGCATTCTTCGTTGCTTACTACTGGGACCTGGACGACTTGTAGTTGAGATGGTAAGCTTCCACCTTCAGACAGGGTACCCCAACCACTAACGAGTGATAAGGCACCAGCAACAATAGCTTGATCTTGAAGTGGAAGGGCAACAGCAGCAATTCCGGATCCGAAGGTCAAATCAGCATCTAGTTCCAAAACTGAGATGTCATAGTCACCAGTTGCGGAATTGAAAGATGGATTCTGGTGGATGATTTGCACAGCAACAACGGTGCCGCCGGAGTTGCGGATGGAGGATCCAACGCGGATGCTCAGTTCCAATGCTATAGATCTTCATATAAAATAGGTTAAAATCACTAAACCATATATTTTTACTATATTCTTACCCTGACGTGCAGTGAGCAGCTGTGACTACGTATCTGTTGGAAATGATTGACGCACCACAGATATGGCTTCCATAGAACAGAAGGGATGCTTGGTAAGGATAGTCCTCAATGTTGGTAGCGTTACCACCGACAATTCTGCCATCCAACATCGGTACTTTGGAAGACCATTGCGGAGCCGCTACATTTTTCAATAGTTGTTAAAATCAGTGGTAATTATAAATTAGTTTTGTACTTACCAAAAGCAATAGCAATGAGAGAGGATGCAACTAACAGACGGAACATGTTTATTGACTTTGATGCTCATTTTGGACGTTCTGTAGATTTATATAGCAACCTGGCTGGCATCAGGGGATTTTTAATACAAAACGTTATCTCAAATTAGGTATTTAACTTCAATTGATTTAATGTAGATGAGATTTGTATTTGATAATGAAAATAACAAATCGGATAGAGAGAGAATCTAATAATAATTTGATTGTTCCCCATATTTATTTTGAAATAACTTTAAATCATTAGCGAATATGTCGCGGAGAAACGAATGATTATGCAATGTACCACGAAAAAAAGACTTCGTGGACGTTAAATCAATTTCAGACGAAAGTTACTTTTAGTTTTAAAGGAGCCTTCCTATGATATCTGCTAACACCACTTTCCCCATGCAATTTCAGAGGGTGGTGTCATTTTCCAGATCTGTTTAACTCTCTATCGCTAGCAAACGGTGCGTTTCCTGTTGTTTATTATCAAACGTATGTTGTCTCCTATGATCAGTATTTATAATTTTAAATATTTTACCCTGCGTTTTAACACCCTACACTTGTAGTAACTATTAGTAATTTAGTGTATATCACTTAATATTCTCTTTTCTATTCTCTTTTTTTTCAGACATATTGAAAAAATACAGGCACAAAATGGACACAATTGATAATTTAATTCTATAATCGTGTCAATTGCACATCCGATAAAAAGTCTTCATAACAAATTGGTAAACAATAAAAAGGCGACAATATTATTTTAAAATTTAACCGCATCAACGAGAAACAATGATTAAATATAGTGAAGAAGATGAAAAATTTGAAAATGCTGTGATAACTATCACCGACAGCGAAATACAAAATTGTTATTATTACTATTATACCTAAACACTTGAAAGGCGACGATACTAGGTCAACTAATTAATAATAATTGTTGCTATATATATAAAATGTATAGGAAATCAGTATACAGATCATAGTAGACATTTTAATAAACTCATATCCGGAAATATATATTTTGAACGAGAGTCAGGTGTTTCTAGAAATGCTTCGGTTTCAAAAGTTGACTATTCAGTATACTTTATCTCTATTTTTACTTATTTACTTATATATAACAACAAGTATATTTGAGTATTCAGACTTACCGTGAAGCTTGGTAGTGGGATAGCCAACAGTACATGGATGATAGTAAGTTCGATCAATCTTTAGATCGTTTTTCGTTAGGTACAGTGCAATATAACTAGACAACTTATTCGATAATGATTTAAAGTTGATTTAAAACATATATGGGGAATAACAATCAATCTATTATTAGATTCATAAACTATTTATATCTCATTTGTTATTGATATTATCAAATTCCTATCTCATCACCTACATTATATCAATTTAAATAGAATGCTTAATTGAGATAACGTGTTGTACTAAAAATCCCCTGGTACCCGGTTGCTCTCTATGTTTGGTGAAACATAGACAACATCTAGAACTTATATCAGAGTCAATAAACATGTCTATTAGTCGCAGTCGCCCTTATTGCTATTGCCTTCGGTAAGTACAAAACAAATTTATAACCACTGATTTTAATAACTATTCAAAAATGTAGCGGCTCCGCAAAGGTCTGCCAATGTACCGATGTTGGATGGTAGAATTGTCGGTGGTTACTCCGTCAATGTTGAGGACTATCCTTACCAAGTGTCCCTTCTGTTCTATGGAAGTCATATCTGTGGTGCCTCAATCATTTCCAACAGATACGTAGTCACAGCTGCTCACTGCACTTCATGGTAAGAATATTATGAAACTATATGGTTTAGTTATTTTAACGTTTAATTTTTTAAAAAGATCATCAGCAACTCCGGCGGCTCTGTAGTTGGTGTGCAAACCGTCCACCAAAATCCATCTTACAATTCCGCCACTATTGACTATGACATCTCAGTTTTGCAATTAGCTGCTGATTTGACCTTCGGATCTGGAATTGCTGCTGTTGGCCTTCCAGTGCAAGATCAGGCTATTGTTGCTGGTGCCACATCGGTCGTCAGTGGTTGGGGTACCCTCTCTGAAGGTGGAAGCTTACCGTCTCAAGTAGAAGCCGTCCAGGTGCCTGTAGTAAGCAACGAAGAATGCAGGGCCGCTTATAGTGCAAGTTCAATCGCCGACCGCATGATGTGCGCTGGTATCCCTGAAGGCGGAAAGGACGCTTGCCAGGGAGATTCCGGTGGCCCATTGTTGACGGTGAACTTATAGGTATCGTTTCCTGGGGATACGGATGCGCTCGTCCAGGCTTCCCAGGAGTTTACGCCGCGCCGGTGTACCAGCCCTAAGCTCTTACATCACCTGTACTTCCGGAACCTAAGACTAATTTGTTACTTGTAAAGAAATTAATAAATTATTTATTATACACCTGTTTGGTTTTATTTTATGCGGTATACATATATTGCAATGCCAGATTAAGGTAGTTATTAGGAAGAGTTTCTTCTGACATGCAAAGTACACTAGGAATTCAAAACTAGTTTTTAACAATATTTATTGAAAAGTCACACAGGTACATTATAATGATATGAATATTACAAATATAAAACTCATAATTGCATCCTGTAGACAGGTGTGTCCCTCTGTCCTCGCCTCGGTATTGGGACTTGCGTCTCGTCTCGGGCTAACGGTGGTGAGGGTGTAGATGGGTTGTCCTTGTATGGTCAGTGGAGTATCTTCATTTTTAGTGCCTCAATTTCACTTTAATTTTAAGTTTGAAGGTGTGGTAATTCAATTCTTTCGTGTTTGTTGGTAGTGAGTTGTATAATTCCACTTCGGATCATTTTAACAGTGGGACATATCTCTTGGTTTTGAATGTCTGTGCTTTTATGTGTGATGTTCTTCTGGTGTTATGGGAGTGTAAATCTTCTACTTTTGTTATTTTTAATCTCGTTTTTATATTCTTGTTTCGTAGTTTGTGTATCAATAAAATTTTGTTTAGTTGTATCCTTTGCCTCAGTGCCATTTCGTTTGTCAGTCGATGCACTTCGTTTGTTGGTGTCCTATTCAGTCGATAAAGAGTTTTCAGTATATTATTCTGTTGGTGTTGTAATCTATTTATATTTTTGTGAGTTGTGTCGAGTAGTCGATGAATATAGGCTGTTATATATTTGTGGTTTTAAATACTCTGGTATATGATTCTCCTTATTTTTCGCATTGTTGCTGTCAAGGACTCTGTTGTTGGTTTTTGCCAATTTGTTGATATGCCAGATAGTCAATGGTATGTTCCGCTTAGCGTGAACCAACTCAATGTCAACAATGTTGTATACAGTATGACGCAAAAACCGAAAAACGTAAAAACAAAAATTTATAGTGTCTGAGTATTTACAGTTTCATGTAGTCGACACACATGTGGCCCATCACAAAAAATAATACGATACCTGAACGGTGCTCGTACATACCTAAGATGTACTTCATGATATAACAATTAGAAACTACATATAACGTTCCACACAAATTTAACATAACAATAGATCAAATAAAATGAAACTTGGAGAAAATTGTCTGAACATACAAAACCCGAAACATTGTTACACGTTGTGGAGCGTGTGTTTATTAGCAGGCATTTCTTTGTAAAACCAAAAACTATTACATTTTTGGAAGAGAGAAATTTAAAATTAACGGAGACTTGTTAGATTCATTATTGATTACCGTAAAAATATTTAAGCGCCTATTGGCCAAAAATATATGTACGCAGGGGCGCCGTTATTAAAGGGTAGGCCTGATAGTATATTGTGTACCAAGCTACTAATAGTATATTGTGTACCAAGCTAAGAATGTGATTCTTTCTGGAGGTTGGGCACTTTTCCAGGCTAGGAACTCATTTTTTTTCGTGATGGCCACAACTTCAAAGTCAATTCTGAGACGAATTACTGATGGAGGTGGACGACAAATTTGTGATCGATCAGATCGATCATAATCCATCTTTTTGATGAGATCGATCTCACAAATGTTAAACCTAACCGAAAGCTGTGTTTTTATTGGACAGCCAGGTCGGTCGCCACCTGGTAGTTATATTGTGTAAACTATTTTCGTGTGGACTACATGAACCTGTAAATTTTTGTTTTTCTGGTTTTTGCAGTATACTAAAACTGTATCTGTCAACATTGTTGACATTGACTTAGTTCACGTTACGCTGAGCACACCAATGACCAACTGTCAACATTGTTAACATTGACTTAGTTCACGTTACGCTGAGCACACCAATGACCAACGTTGGCCACATAAATCACATCGTCTGGGAGCGGCCTAACGCCGACCCTGGTAACCTTGCTCATGATGGCGGTATTGGTACTGTCTAGGCATAACATTTATCACAAACGTACGTTGTAGGTCTCACTTCACCAGGTAAATGACAAAAATTGTAATAACAAAGTGGTGGCCTGCTTAGTGCATGTGTACCTAAAGAGTGCCGTGGAACGATAAAGAGTTTGCAAAGGCGATTGTGCATTTGAATTACCAATTATCACATAATAATAATCAAATAAACCAATAATAGTAATCAGTAGACCGCTATGTAAGATTTATTTTTGTAAAGAAAAAAAAGAAATCAGACGAAAAGTAATAAAGATATCGCGACGTAGTAATATAGAAATAAGGTAATTATTCGTAAAGTGGCCATCCGACAACCGCAGTAGAGTGCAGTGGCATGCCTTGTCGTATCAGCTGCTGTCTGCACAGTCTGTAAAATCCCAGTGCGACTCTTATTTATATCCACCCTGAACTGGGAGCCTATTCTTGTCATCTTTTTGAAGCAAATGCGAGACTTCTCGAATGGTTAGGTGACACGGAGTAGGGATATCAGCGGTTGCCCTCTGTTTGGAACGTATCTATGAGCTTAGTATCTAGTATCTCTACGCTTGTCCCTAAGAAGAATAACGCACGCGCCACGCCCATAAGTTCCCAACACCAGGGCAACCGCCGATATCCCCACTCCGTCTCACCTAACCATTCAAGAAATCTCGTATTCGCTTCAAAAAGATGACAAGAGTAGACTCCCTGGACCATCCCAACTAAGTGCTACGTGACAATAGACGCGGTGGCACGGTTAAGTCTAACGCACTGTATATACCTAGCTACATTTGCAAAAAGCAAATTACGATCCTATTCGCAACTTTCAATATTCCCCTCTTGGAACGTAGAAGATTTATCGTCATTTTATCGTTTTTATATAATCTTCTACACCATAAAGTTGATAGTCCGTCGCTGCATTCTCAAGTATCGCTTTCTGTGTCGCGTATGTCCTTTCGTTCAGAGAATATGTTTTATTGTCCTATGCTAGCACCAATGTATTGTTGAAATCGCCAGTATTTGCCATGTGCAACAATTACAATAGGATATCTGGTATGTGTGTTATTAACTGTAAAACAACTTACGTTGATAGCTATTGAACATTTTAACTAAATGGTCTAAATGTGGACAGTGTGCCGCCATTTAGTGCTTATGTCGAACATGATGTCGAACAATGTATCTTAATTGTTGTTGGTTTTAGACAATCTTGAAATTTGTGTGTTAAAATGCTGTAGGTACTCTAATCCAAAACTCATTGTAAGAACTAACCTAAAATTGCTAGTGTGTACTTGGCATACAAGAAGGGAGACTTCCTAATAACTTACGTACGTTTAATTTAGCTTTGAATTATATGCCTTTCGCTAAAATAAAACCAAACAGGTGCACAATAAATAATTTATTAGTTTTATTACAAGTAGTAAATCAGTCTTAGATTCCTGAGGTACTGGTGATGTAAGAGCGGAGGGTCGGTACACTGGCGTAAACTCCTGGGAAGCCTGCACGAGCGCATCCGTATCCCCAGGAAACGATGCCAATAAGTTCACCGTCAACAACCAACGGGCCACCGGAATCTCCCTGGCAAGCGTCCTTTCCGCCTTCAGGGACACCAGCGCACATCATGCGGTCGGTGATTGACCTTGTATTATAAGCGGCGCTGCATTCTTCGTTGCTTACTACTGGGACCTGGACGACTTGTAATTGAGATGGTAAGCTTCCCCCTTCAGAGAGGATACCCCAACCACTGACGACGGATGTAGTACCAGCAACAATAGCTTGATCTTGAAGTGGAAGGGCAACAGCAGCAATTCCGGATCCGAAGGTCAAATCAGCATCTAGTTGCAAAACTGAGATGTCATAGTCTTTAGTTTCGGAATTATAAGATGGGTTCTGGTGGATGGTGTGCACACCAACAACGGTGCCGCCGGAGTTGCGGATGGAGGATCCAACGCGGATGCTCAGTTCCAATGCTATAGATCTTCATATAAAATAGGTTAAAATCACTAAACCATATAGTTTAATAATATTCTTACCCTGAAGTGCAGTGAGCAGCTGTGACTACGTATCTGTTGGAAACGATTGAGGCACCACAGATATGGCTTCCATAGAACAGAAGGGATACTTGGTAAGGATAGTCCTCAATGTTGACAGCGTTACCACCGACAATTCTGCCATCCAACATCGGTACATTGGCAGTCCTTTGCGGAGCCGCTACATTTTTCAATAGTTGTTAAAATCAGTGGTAATAAATTAGTTTTCTACTTACCAAAGGCAATAGCAATGAGGGAGAATGCAACTAGTAGACGGAACATGTTTATTGACTTTGATGCTCATGTTAGACGTTCTGTAGATTTATATACTAACCAGGCATCAGGGGATTTTTAATACAAAACGTTATCTCAAATAAGGTATTTAACTTCAATTGATTTAATGTAGATGAGATTTGTATTTGATAATGAAAATAACAAATCGGATAGAGAAAGAATTTAATAATAATTGATTGTTATTCCCCATATTTATTTTAAATCAACTTTAAATCATTAGCGAATATGTCTCGGATAAAATAGTGATTGTGCAATGTATAGCGAAAAAAAGACATCGTGGACGTTAAATCAGTTTCAGACGAAAGTTCCTATGATACCTGACAAGACTAGTTTCCCCATGCAGTTTCAGAAGGTGGTGCCATGTTCCATATCTCTTTAACTCGCCGCAGCTAGCAAACGGTGCGTTTCCTGTTGTATATTATCAAACGTATGATGCCTCCTATGACCACTATTTATACCTATTTATTTATATTCCTCATTATTTCTTTGTTATCAAATCGGGCTCTCTGTTGTGATAATATCTATCACTCTGTAGACTGAAGAGAATAAAAATAGTACAAAACGATTTTCTCCCCAAGTTAAGTGTAAGCTACTTTTTCCCAGATCGCATCAAAACTACTAAATATCAAACAATAAAAAATATTCTTTATAAAAATAGAACAGTTATTTCATACAACAGAACATAACATACATATAAAAATATAACAAACGTAAATATTAAATATTTATCAACGAAATCTACCCTTAGATATCAGTATTGTGAAACTACGGTCTAAAATTTTGTGGTAAGACTATAAAGGTTGGGACGTTGGATATTCTTGGCAAGGTGCAGTAATCTGTGATTAATCATGGGACATTGGGGATGGTATTTCTGGGGTTATTATGGAATTATTAATTTCTTTCATAATAAACTCGTTGATCGTACTTCTAATCTTCAACCGCTGAAGGTCGGTAAACTTCGTCATGACGAGAAGAAGGCACAAAAAAGTGAAAATCATCCGATATATCATCTTTATCAGACTTGGCAGACTGTTTACTAACTAATTCCAGTTTTCTCTCTTCTAATTTTAATAATTTGCCATTCATTGTGCTGGTTGTCATTTGTTGTTATTGGCTGTTATTTCTAATCTTCAACCGCTGAAGGTCGGTAAACTTCGTCATGACGGGAAGAAGGCTCATAAAAAAGTGAAGGTCATCCGATATATCATCTTTATCAGACTTGGCAGATTGTTTACTAACTAATTCCAGTTTTCTCTCTTCTAATTTTAATAATTTGGCATTCATTGTGCTGGTTGTTATTCGTGCAGGTCTTTTAGGGCCTGCTGATGAAAGTGATTGTTGGCCCGATGTCGTTGCATCATCACTTTTATTGCCAGACCTTTCATTATCTTAAATATTAATTTCTCTCTTAATAATTGTTGGTGCGATGTAAGTGTCGGTTATACTTAGATTTTATACTTAGATAATGCCTTTTTTGCGAAAATTTATTAGCATTTTAATTATATCTGTCAGCCAGGGTGCATGCGATTTGGTGCCTCGGACCGTCCTTACCGGTGCGTGCATGTTGAATAGATTAAGTAAATTACTATTTAAGAAGTCTACTATGTCATTCACACTATCCATATCATACACATTGTCCATATTGGTATCCGTTTCAGATCCGCAATAAAGTCAGGCAGCGAAAAGTCACCGAAATTTCTATATATGAGAGTCTTAGGTTGTCGTTTAAAAGAAATTATATTTCAGCTTGTGACCAGTTGCAGTTTGCATATCGAGAGTGGCTGTGTCAGTTATCAATGTCGAGTTTCCCGTAAACACGATGTCAATCAATGTGCTAGAATAATTGGTTACGCGAGTTGGCTTGCTAACTAGGTACCTGCCTAAAACTGTAAGTCTCACAAATTGTGTAAAATTTTTCAAAATCCTTAATGGCAATATTGAGCATATTTATGTTCAGATCCCCCACACACACTATTTCAAAAAATCTAGAAGCTCGATAGATTCATTAATATTCGAGTGAGGTGCCCTATAAAGAAGTTCAAATCCAAACGATTTGTTGTTCAATTTTTATCTAATAAACAAATATTCAAGAGCATTTGTACAACCCGACATTAGAATCTGACAGTTGATAGTATCCTTAATCAAAAAAAGCAACACCACCTCCTCTAGTTTGTCTATCACACCTGTTCTTTTGCTCTATTTAAAATAAGAGTAACTGACAATGAGGCCACGTTGACTTATGGCCATGTATGTACAATATGTACATACCACCTTCGCCTCCCGAACGAATTACAGGATTTTCTTTTACTTCCTTCCTAAATGTGTCCTTTAAATATTTCCACTTTTGTCTACGTTCTTATACTGAAATGAAAACAAAGATTCAATCAGACTAGTTGACTGTAAACAACTGTTTTTTCCACAGATATCTGGCAACCGGCGATTCCTTCAAGTCACTTACATTTTCCTTCAGAATGGGACGGGTTACGCCGCAGCGTTTTCCAACCGGGGTTCCGCGGAACCCTAGGACCGGAGCGCCTAGGGTTCCGCGGAAACCGTTAAAAGTCAGTTTTATTCACCTTGGAATTTCCCTAATTGTTTTGGCGCAATTGACGGAAAACATTGCAAAATTATGTCCTGGAAATTCCGGATCAACCTACGTCAATTATTATAAGTGTTATTTTTCTATTCTGTTACAAGCAGTTGCAGATGCAGACTGAAAATTTATTGTAACTGAAGTTGGTGGAGCAGGAAGACAGAGCGATGGCGACACTTTTAGTGCTTCTACACTGTATAATCTTTTGAAGAACAATCAATTTAATGTTCCTGAAGAAGATTATCTGCCAACCTCAGCCACTAAAGTGCCCAATGTTCTCGTTGGAGACGAAGCCTATCCATTGAAAACATATCTTATGAGACCTTATCCACGGCATAACTTAACACCTGAACATGCTGCCTTCAATAACTATAGATTATCAAGAGCTAGAAGATGTGTTGAATGCGCTTTTAGGATTCTTTCTGTTAAATGGAGAATCTCAACCAAAGCGATAAAACCAAACCCAGACACAGCTTGTTCTATCATAAAAGCATCACGCATTTTACATAATTTTGTAAGTGTTCGATGGAATGAACGATCGTGATTATGTAACCGCTCAAGCCAGTGCACGCACTGATATGTTAAGAAAGACCTAGGGAACGAAAATTCCACATAATAACCCTACTGTTCTGGCTACCAACATTAGGAATTCTTTTACGATGTACTTTAACGACAATCGTATTAATATGAACGGTTAAAAGTTACTTCTTTTGCCAATAAACGTACCTATGTTTTATATATTGAATGGACCGTCGACACAACGTTGCAATCGTAAATCGTCTCGCGTTTGTGTAACAACGTTGTTTTTTTCTTGATAGTATTACTAATAGATACAAATTACTTTTGAATAAATATTCTTTTCGCGACTTAAACCTTGGTTTGGTCAACCCTTCAATATACGAACATAGTATATAAGAATGATTTATGTTTTTTATAAGTGCCCTTCCCTATCTACACCGGCATACTTATAGGATACCTATTTTGCTAAATATTGATCTTCACTAACTTTAGTAATCTTCTACCACTATTTATTATTTACTCGGAATATTTTAAAGAAACTCATCACGATTATCACATACTACTGTAATTGTGAAAAAGAAAATTTTACGTCTGTTTATAACGGGCAACTCAAAATTATGTTATTGGTCTACTTTTGAGCCTCTCACTGTGGGAAAAAGCAGCGTTCTCATTACTGGTATTTGTAGTGGTAACATACGTCATTATAGCATTTCTCCCCAGACGTGAGAGTTACACATATTTGCTTGCATTTTTCTTCCATTTTTTGTTTTTCTTCTTTTTGTTCATACTCATCTGATTTTTTTAAACAATAAACAATTTGCCCACCCTACCAACAACAAAGCAATGGGGCTGCTGAAAACGCAGTAAAGTTCATTAAAATACAATTAAAAAAGCTCATTGTGAAATTCTGTTTAACTATCGAAATACTTCACACACTACAACCAATTAAAGCCCAGCAGAGCGTATATTTTGGTAGACAACTGACAGGAAGGTTAGATTTAATAATGTCCAATGAACACAAAATTAGTTAAAAAACAAGTAGAGTCTTTTAAGGGCAAACCTGCTTCTTTAAACGTTGGAGAGAGTGTAGTTTTTGTTCCTTTATGTGTAAATATGTATTAAGTTCTTTTTATAAGCTGTATGTAATAATGGATCAATGAATGCTATTAAATTAAATTAAATCTAAGAGTGAAATAAACATTTATTTACTTATCCCAACTAAATATACAATTGTAAATATATTAAAACAATAATTTGGTTTAATATTCCTTGCTTTGTGCCTAATTTATAATGATAGGCGTACCTTAACGACGGCGCAGCTAGAATATTTCTCGAAGTATTAGAAAGATTCTTGGCTTTCATTTAGTTTATACGTGTTAGGGCAAAAGGATCGATCCACGGATGATTTAATAATATTTTTGCCCATAAACATAATGCCATAAGGCGCATATGAATAGTATATTTTGCTTTCGATTGTACTTCAGATTTAACGGGAAACGACGTCCACTTTGTTCTTTTAAATAGAACACCCTGTATATGGTTTCATATTTCAATAGACTTATTTTTTCTGCATCCATTCAACTCGGGTTTGATAATTTTATCTGTAATAGCTAAAAACTGTCATTTTTGTGTACAGGCTCGAAAGACTGGCTACATGGGTGCCAAAAAAATGGTTCAGAGGGGGGCGGCAAGATTTTTTTTAAATGATAAAGGTTGTCGGTTAAGTCCAAAACATCTGATGCACTCCTCATGAACACCAACTGGTCTTTGTAAAATATACCTCTTACGATAGCCAAGACCCTGCAGGAGCCTGAACGGTGTCTGCTTTTTGTAAATTGGTATTGGTCATTGGATATCTTCATCATTTTTCACTTTTAATTTCAATATATATCTATCATATATGTTTGAGATTTCTCAAGCGTCTTTTTATTACGTCGCCTTGAAAGAAGACAATATTTGCTGATATAGACTAAATTACCAATTGTTGCTATATGTAAAGTGTGTTAAAACCGGAGGTAAAATATTTAAAAGGTATAGTGGCCATAGTAGACTACAGAAACGCACCGTTTCCCGCAGCTACAGAGAGTTAAGGGTAAGATAACACCATCTTTAGAAATAGCATGGGGAATGTAGTCTTGTCAGGTCATAAGAGTCATAAGAGGACTCTTTTGAAACTAAGTAACTTTCGTCTGAAACATTTAACATCTTTGAAGAGAGTAAATGAGGACCATTGTTTGGCCGTTGTTTTTCATTTTAGTACTATCTTTTGGTAGATTTTTGTTTCAAGTAGATTTCAAAATAGATATGGGGAATAACAATCTTAATGTTATTAAATTCATAAACTATTTCTATCCGATTTGTTATTTTCATTATCAAATACTAATCTCATCGTCTACATTATATCAACTGAAATTGAATACCTAATTTGAGCTACGTGGTTGCTATATAAACCTGGAGAACGTCTAGAATTACCACCAGTGTCAATAAACATGTTCAGTCTATTAGTCGCCTCCGCCCTTATTGCTATTGCCTTAGCGGCTCCGCAAAGGTCTGCCAACGTACCCATGTTGGATGGCAGAATTGTCGGTGGAAACGCTGTCAACATTGAGGACTATCCTTACCAAGTATCCCTTTTGTACTATGGAAGCCATATCTGCGGTGCCTCAATCATTTCCAACAGATACGTAGTCACAGCTGCTCACTGCACTTCAGGGTAAGAATATAATAAAAGTATATGGTGTAGTGATTTTAACTGATTTTATATAAAGATCTTCAGCATCGCAACTGAGCATCCGCGTTGGATCTTCCATCCGTAACTCCGGTGGCACCGTAGTTGGTGTCCAAGCCATCCACCAAAATCCCTCTTATAATTCCGCCACTATTGACTATGACATCTCAGTTTTGCAACTAGATGCTAAGTTGACCTTCGGATCTGGAATTGCTGCTGTTGGCCTTCCAGTTAAAGATCAGGCTATTGTTGCTGGTACCACATCAGTTGTCAGTGGTTGGGGTACCCTCTCTGAAGGTGGAAGCTTACCATCTCAACTACAAGCCGTCCAGGTCCCTGTAGTAAGAAACGAAGAATGCAACGCCGCTTATGGTGCAAGTTCAATCACCGATCGCATGATGTGCGCTGGAATCCCTGAAGGCGGAAAGGACGCTTGCCAAGGTGATTCCGGTGGCCCATTGGTTGTTGGTGGTGAACTTATTGGTATCGTTTCCTGGGGATACGGATGCGCTCGTCCAGGTTTCCCAGGAGTTTACGCCAGTGTACCAGCCCTCCGCTCTTACATCACAAGTACTTCCGGAATCTAAGACTGATTTACTACTTGTAATAAGATCAATAATCAATTAGATTGACTTAGTACGTGTAATTAAATTAATAAATTATTTATTATACACTTGTTAGGTTTTATTTTAAACAATATTTTGAAATACCAAGCCTTTTTCCGTAATAATTTTAAACAAGGCCCCATGTTTAAATAAAATTAAATACAAGCAATTTAATCAAGGCGCATATTGGGACACGCAACACAGCTCATGCAAGCCACGCATATAGAGCGCATGATTATTCACGAATATGATAGACAAACCGTGAGCCACGCAGTAGTCGGGACACAGTTTCGTTCATTTCGTGGACACAAGTTTTGTTTTTAAAACGCTTGAAGAGCTAAAATCATCAATATTTAACATCGAAATTAAAAGATGAGATTTGTAGTAAGATTCATAATTATTTTAATCTAAAGGACAGTAAGTATGTACCATTAAAATTCAGGAAAAGACGGTAATATATGCAAATATTTTGTACTTAAAGTGTTGTTTTTACATATTAATAATAGAAACTACTATATTTGTATGTTAAAACTTGCAACCCCCTTACAATGCTATTGTCTTTTCAAGATACTTATCCTACCGTATTAAATAATGTTGTAAATTTTTGTCTTACTGTAAAAGAATTCGATTTGTTAGCCTAACAAACAGCAAATAGTTTCTAGTCCGTATATTCAACTTAGTTACTGAAACTAGTTGATCACTACGCATTTCAACAGGTTTGTCATCTACGTAATTAATAGGTTTGTTCGCGCAGCAGTAAAAGCAATGGGGTTATCATTGGAGCTCATTAAATAGTTGTGTAATATATATGCTGCGTTTACAACAAGTAACGCTTCTTGGGTCGGGTCTCATTAAATTTTTTGCGATCGAAAAAACCGTTGTGTGTTCTTTTCTTTCCTAATGGCTGGAGAAAATATTTCCATCACTGAATCTCCCCATTGTAATTTGCATCAACAGATGTCATCAAAACCACCGAAAAAGTCTACTTATAATTATAATATGAGGATCCAGGTTTTGGCTGTTTTCTTTTTCATAAATATATATTTGCCATCTATGGCTCCTTCACAGTGTGGGAATTGCAATTTCTTGTCAAACTATTCTGCAATGTCCTACATTTCAGTTGTAGATTGTGGAAATTATTTTGGTCATCTGGTTGTGTATTTCGGTATACCTTGTTGTGCTTATATAGATGAGAGATATCATGGAATAAGATAGTTTGGTTTGCTGCTGCACGCAAACAAGTACTATTACATTTGCGTGATTGTTGAATTTTGTCGTGGCAACTAGATATTTAATATTAATTTAGGAATTATTGTGAATGAATTACAAATGTCAAATAAAAACTTTTAGCCTTTGACGATAGACCTACCGAGTGAGACATTTTAGGAAAGCTGATTTATCGATCTTTCGAAGAAGTCAGATATACAGGTTGTTCCTTTTAAAATTCTCAAAGTATTTTATATTTAGCAAATCTCTAGGTATTCGGGATAAGTCATATTAGAATTGCAAATCAATGATGTGTCAAATGTCCGATACTTTGCACAACGTTCGATTAGTACGATAGTTAAGATAATTCCGGTTATTATATATTAATCTCAGACTTGCGTATGCACCCCGGTCGCATATGTTAATGTGAGAATCAAATTTTAGATTTTCGTCCACAACAACACCCATGTTCTTTACGGAGTCCTTAATTTCTATTTTTGTCCGTCCATAGATATGTCTATTTTAACCCTTATCATACTTTTAGCTCGTTTTGGCCCAAATAAAATTATTTCGGTCTTAGGTGGGTTAACTGAAAGTGGGTGCTGACGGGGTATATTCACCAACGCATCAATGTCCTCATTAACACGCGCACGAGCGTCATCCACTTCGCAAGCTGGAAATGAGTAGTAGATTTGCGTATCATCCGCATAAAAGTGAAACCGGCAGTGCCTAAGCGCCCTGCTAAACTTGCTCGTGTAAATATAGTATACAGCAGCGGAGAAATCACCGACCTCTGCGGCACCCCAGACTCAACATTCAACATTGACGACACCGTCCCCCCCCCCCCGACCATCACCGCCTGCTGCCTGCCGACCACATAGCTGGTTAAAAGTTCAACTGCTCCGGCACTAAGTCCCATATGAGACAGTATAGCAGAGTATAGCATGTGATTGGCTCGAACGAAAGCTTTTGAATAATCAAGCAGGCAGAGTACGGTAACTTCCGCATGATCAGTAGCCCTCACGATGTCGTTCACAATACTCAAGAGCGCAGTTATACAGCTAAATCCCGCCCTGAACCCCGACTGTGTATCAGGAAGTACACCGCTATCGTAGACATATTTGCTAAGCTGCCTCCATAAAATCCTCTCCGCTATCTTTGGAAGAATTGGCCGTATACTTATAGGCGTATACTTATGGCAGGTCTGTAGAAGACAACGGAGCAGCCACCCCGTCGCATCACTTGACATCGATCTTATCACCTCCTCTACCTGACTATCTGTTACCAGCTCAAAATCAAAGTTTTTCTCGACCATTTTGTTGGTCATGTAAAAGTCATACAATTCCCGATCAAGAGCAGCCTGGATTCCAGAACTGCTCGCAAAGTACTAATTCAAGTCGGCTGGCTGCTTTATGTGAGGTGGGATATCGTAACTTTTCTTTTAAAAAACATCGATCTTGCTTAGGCCTCGCCAAAGATTACCCGAGTTGACCCTAATCTGTTGGTCGAGGTATGCCCGTTTCTCGCGACCTATCGCACCATTTACATTGTACGCAATTGTTTATAATAACGCTAATTTTACTAAGCTTGAATTTTTTTGACGCTTTATCCCTTAGTCGCTGCATTGCTCTTATCTCTGTAATCCACGGCACCTCAGGCCTTAAAAATTTGCAGCGCCTCAGCGGTGCATGCACATTGAAAATATCCAACAGTGTGTTAGTTAGCCAAGCTACTTTATCATCTAAGTCCGTTAACACAAAAATATGCCAAAATGGTGCACATGCCACATCATAACCAAACAGGTCAGAATCGAAATGCTTGTAAGAACGTATTGTCTTATAAACGGGTGCTTTTAGAGGTGACCTAATTCGAGTTCACAGAAGACAAGCTCGTGGTCAGAAACCCCACCAGCGTGCACGACTCCACTACTTCTAAACAAACCCTCATCAGAGAGGCAAATTAAATCTATCGGCGATGAAGTTCTCTCTGTGACCCTTATCGGCTCCTCTATGACCTGTATGAGCTCCACAGAGTCCAACAACAGACAGAGCCACCAGTGCGGGAGCTCCCAGATTCAATATATCTATATTTAAATCACCGAGAAACACTGTTATGTCAGCAGTCGGTATGATAGTAGACAGCGTCGTCTCGAGCTCACCTAAAAAGTATGACACGAAAACCAAACCACATCTGCTCTATGAAATCCGGCGAACTCAGGACGGTAATATTTATTTCAATTTTAACGTATGCTCCCACGCCACCACCCCTTGATCCTCTATCGCGCCAAATAAAATTATACCCAGGTATCGCAAGCGCCTCCGAAGCAATGTCACAAGAAAGCCAGGTCTCCCCAACACACACAATATCATAGTTGCGCGTCTGCAGCAAGGTCAGCAGCAGCGATCTAACATTTAAATGACATACACTAAATAAGTTTGCCATAGATAAATAGTGTTTCCACACAGACTTAATAAATGCTCACTATAATGCTACAAAGCTTCACCAATCTATATACAACATCAACACGGTGCAACATCTCCTTCAATAATAGACCAGCAGCGCAAGCGATTATTGTCATTAAGTCACTTACTAGACCAGATAACTCAAAAGCAGCGAAAACTATGAACCCTAACCATGAACCACTTTAATCGGTTATTGTTTATCGACTTTAGCATTATTATCCGTAGACACAGGCCAGTGTAAAGCTTTCCTTCTGTTACGGCAGAGGTATGTGGATTTCTGTATTTCTTCTACCTCTTCCAAGGATAAACTTCATAATGCTATGCTATACTATTTACGGGTATGCAAGGAAGAGTGACCAACGTTGGCCACATATATTTCACAAAAACTTCCGAATAACTTACCTACCTCTAATTTGGCGTCGCAATATATATCTACGGCGTTAAATAAAACCAACAAAGTGTATAATAAATAATTTATAGATCTTATTACAAGTAGTAAATCACCGAAAAACATTATTATGTCAGCAGTCGGTATGATAGTAGACAGCGTCGTCTCGAGTTCACCTAAAAAGTATGGCACACTACAATTTGGTGGCCTGTAGAGTACCCCCATGGCAAAATCAATACGTCGAACACGAAAAACCAAACCACAGCTGCTCTATGGAATCCGGCGAACTCAGGACGGTAATATTTATTTCATGTTTAATGTATGCTCCCATGCCACCACCCCTAGATCCTCTATCGCGCCGAATAAAATTATACCCAGGTATCGCAATCGCCTCCGAAGCAATGTCAAAAGAAAGCCAAGTCTCCCCAACACACACAATATCATAGTTGCGCGTCTGCAGCAAGGTCAGCAGCAGCGATCTAACATTTAAATATGTTATTCGAGTATGATCGATTCGATTCGATCCTTCAAGGAGTGTAGTCGCTCAAGCGGGGTGTTGCCCGCCTAAATATAACGATTCTTTATAAATCTAAATCTAAATATCAACTAGCAGCAGCGAGTTGTGTTGTGCTTCGTAGTAGCTCATATATACGGGAATAATAATAAAAATGGTTTTGTCACCAGAAGACAAAAGTGATATAATGGTTATAATACAGACCATCTTGAAGGAAATTTTTGGTGATGAAAGTAATGACATCGCGGAAAGTATTACGAAAAGGGTTGTATGTAGTATTCAGGCCTCCTTGGAGCCCCGCGATAAGAAGATAAATGCTCTGGAGAAGGAAAATCGGGAGCTGGGACAACAGATAGAGAAACTTCATCAGTATTCCAGGCGTAATTGTCTTAGAGTTTTTGGAGTACCTGAAACTGATGAAGAGAATACTGAGGATAAATTACTAAATATATTTAATACGAAAATGAATCTAAATATCTCATCGGGCCAGGTAGACCGAACTCATAGAGTGGGAAAACGAGAAAAATGAGTCGAACGGCAAATAGCCACGCGGTCTGCGAAACCAAGTGATCGTCCCCGGGGTATCATCGTAAAGTTTTGCAGCTACAGACAGCGTCAGTTGGTGTATCAAAACAAGAAGTTATTAAAGCATAGCGGCATAGTAATTCGTGAAGATCTTACACCAGAAACGCTTGCTGTTGTAAAAGCTGCTGGGCGGAAGTTTGGTGTAAAAAGTGTGTGGACGCAGGATGGCTTTGTGTTTGTGTCTAGTGGTGAAAAACGCCATCAATTGTGCTCTCTGGATGATGTCAATAAGCTATGAGGTGGGCTTAATCCCTGTAAGCAAGTGTTTCTTTTAACAGTCAAAGTTTTAGTTATTTTAGTTGATCTATCTGATTTTATTTTTATATATATTTTATTTTTTACATCACACGAAATAATTGCACAACACATCTTATTTTATAGCCAGACACGATACGTGGGTGCTTTTGAGATTACATACGAGTCCATTTATTGGTATTTATATTGCCTTTGTAGCACATTTAATTGAAAATTTCTTTGTTGATGTTTGTTTATTTCTAACTAATATGTTGCACACTGCAGTCATTGTGAATTAATTAATGATGACCACTGGTTTGGGGTTGGCTCATGTAAATGTGAGATCACTGGTTGCTAATTTTAATGAATTTAAAAATGTTTTATTGTTTGAGGCGTATGACATCATTGGAGTGAGCGAGACTTGGCTTGGTGACCATATGTGTGATGATCGAATTGCGATTGATGGATATGAATTAATCAGAAGTGACAGAGGGGCGAGAGGTGGTGGAGTGGCCTTGTATATTTCGAATGTTCTTAAATTCACTCGTGTTCAGGAAGTGAGTCAGGGGATGGAACAGGTATGGATGGTCGTTACAGTTGCCTCGAAAAAATATGCATTCGGGTGTGTCTACAACCCTCCATCTGGTGATATAAACAGTTTTTTGGATGAATTTAATTTAACGCTGTGTCTTATGCAGGGAATCTCCGACGTAATTTATTGTGTTGGGGATGGAAATATAGATTTTTTAAATAATAATAATCCAAATACTAAAAAACTTAACGATGTCATACTTGATATGGGTTTTTCTCAGCTTGTTCGGTCTCCTACTCGCATCACAGCTAATACACAGACTTTAATAGATTTTATTATAACGGATAGTGTTGAAACAGTTATTGATTCGGGCACATTGCACACACAGATTGCTGACCATGAGCTTGTTTTTTGCCGGTTATCTTATACGAAGACTCATTCTCAGGTAACGTATAAAACTTACCGCAATATGAGGAGTATTGATGTTGGCGCGTTGACTGAGGAAATATCGACACTTCCGCTTCACTCCATTTACTATATGGCGGATGTTGATGAAAAAGCACAGTTTCTAAATGACTGCCTAAATTATTTGTTAGATAAACATGCTCCAATCCGCACTTCTAGATTTACAAAACCACCTGCACCTTGGTTAACTGATAATTTAAAGTTGATGATGACTTTACGCGATAAGGCACTATCAAAATTTCGAAAAAGTAAATTGGCCCACCACTGGGAATACTACAAAAGCCTTCGTAACCTTACAACAGCGGCGGTAAGAACTGAAAAGAGAATGTTTTTGAAATCGGTTGTGGATACTAGGAATTCTAAATACATGTGGCGCACCTTGAACATTCATCGCGAATTTTGTTCAGAAAAAGGCATTATCTATTCCTAATAAATTAAAAAATCCAAATGATCTGAACGACTTTTTTGCTAGTTCTGGCTCTGGCTTGACGTGCGATGAGGGTTTGCTTGAGTTCTATGGTAGGTATACACGCTTTCCACAGATTGACGTTTTTAAGTTTGCTCATGTCGATTTGATTTGAATTGATAACATCATTAAGGGCATACACTCGAATACTACTTGAATTGATAATATAAACATTGGTTTCATTAAGATGTGCTGTCCTGCTATAGTTCCGGTAATAACGCATGTGGTTAACTGCTGCTTTGAGCACGGCGTATTTCCCAGTGTATGGAAAACCGCACTCATTACTCCACTTCCAAAAACAGGTAATCCCGATAACTTTGGAGACTTGCGCCCAATCAGCATTTTGCCAACCCTATCTAAAATTATGGAGAAATGCATGGAACAACAGTTACGTCAGTTTTTATGTGCTAATGAAATACTGCCGCCCATACAGTCCGGGTTTCGACCGTCGTTTAGTTGCACTACGGCCCTTTTGAAGGTGACCGACGATATCATTCGGGAGAGAGACCAGAATAAAACCTCGATTCTTATATTACTGGACTATAGTAAGGCTTTTGATCGTGTCAATCATAAAATTTTATTAGCAATTCTTAATTACTTATCTTTCTCGGTCAACTCAATTGCACTTATTGCGAGCTATCTCCTGAATAGGTGTCAGATGGTCTCAGTTGATGGACAGTTGTCTGGTGCTCTGCCGATTGATTGTGGGGTTCCACAGGGGACAATTTTGGGCCCATTGTTGTTCTCTCTGTATACATCTCAAATTCCTAATTGCGTGAAGTACACCTCAATCCATATGTATGCTGACGACACACAACTTTACATCTCGTTTAAACCCACTAACATGGCGTCGGTGTGCGACAAAATAAACTCCGATCTGGAATTGCTTTTTGAATATTCCTGCAAGATGTCACTCACGCTAAATTCAAACAAATCTAAGGTGCTGGCGTTTGGTCCTCTTAATGATGACGAGGTGGTGATTATGCTGAATGTCGAAAAACTTGGCTTATCATCGGAGGCAAAAAACCTTGGATTAATAGTGGATACCTCTCTCCGTTTTGAGAGCCACATTAGTGAGTGTGTTAGGAAGGCCTATTGTGCGTTGAGATGTATCTACCCTCATCACCATTACTTAGACATGGGAATGAAAAAATTGTTGTGCGAGTCATTGGTATTGTCTTGTTTTAACTGCGCTGATCAGGTTTATGGACCCTGTCTGACTCAGGCAGCGTCCAATCGCATACAGCGTGTGCAAAATAGCTGCTTAAGGTTGATACATGGGGTCCGCAAGTATGACAATATCGTTCACATTAAAGCTCTCAAATTGGCAGAATATGAGAAATAGGAGAGATTTGCATTTTTTGTGTCTTGCCCATAAGGTTATTGTTACGAGGACGCCTCCATACCTGCATAATAAGATTCTCTCTGACGTACACCATTTAAATCTTAGGTACAAAAATTCAATAACACTTCCGGGTCACTCCACAGCGTTTTTTTAAGAGATGTTTCTCGTATAATGTTGCTTCAATGTACAATGCGTGTCCGGGTGGTGTAAAATCGCTTTCATTGGGACGGTTTAAGCGTGGGCTCCGTGATGTTATGCAGACTTCTCAAAATATATGCTACTCATAAGACTCGGTGTGTGCATCTGTATAGTGTTTTGATGGGATTTGTGGGTGTGCAATTATTATTAAGAGTAATTTTGTTTTGTTTTGCTGGTTTAGTGATTTTGTTGTTTAATTTCTTACATCATTTTGGGTCATAATATTATTTTGTTTATTTTTACTTTATCATACGCAGTATGTAATCATCTCAAAATTTTTGAGATTTTAGCGGAAATATGTCTTTTTGGGTCCCCGGACACATTTTTGACAAAGGTTAAAAAAATGTCTGTGTGAGTGTATGTGTGTGTGCACCCGTTTTTTGTGGCGACGATTCCGGAGAAACTACTAAAGGTATCGGGACGAAACTTCATATCTAGAAGTTTCATAACCAAACTTAGAGCTGAAAAGCTTTCTGTTGAAGAGGGTCCAAAGGAACTGGAGGTTTAGTCTTAGCATTTTTGAAAGATTTTGCAAATAAGCCGCCATTTCTGGATTTTGTCGAAATAGTTAAATAATAAATTAAAGATGAGGAAATTCTGAATAATTTATCACCATGACATTTTTTGGTACAATCAATAGTTTAGCTGCATGAGCAAATTCTATTTCTACGAGATCGGTCGTACTGCATGAAAAATAGTAGCCAGGATTTGTCAGATTTTTACTTTATCATACGCAGTATGTAAAGTATTGTAATCGTGCCAAAAAATTTTTTTGAGATTTTAGCGGAAATATGCCTTTTTGGGTCCCCTGAACATTGGTGACCAAGGTACAAAAAAATGTCTGTGTGTGTGTGTGTGTGTGTGTGTGTATGTGTGTGTGTACCCGTTTTTGTGGCGATGATTCCGGAGAAACTACTAAAGGTATCGGTACGAAACTTCATATTTAGAAAACCTTTCTGTTGAAAAGAGTCCAAAGGAACTGAAGGTTTAGTCTTCGCATTTTTGAAAGATTTTGCAAATAAGCCGCCATTTCTGAAATTTCGTCGAAATAGTTGAATAATGAATTAAAGATGAGGAAATTCTGAATAATTTATGACATTTTTTCGTACAATCAATAGTTTAGCTGCATGATCAAATTCTATTTCATCGAGATCGGTCGTACTGCATTAAAAGTAGTAGCCAGGATTTTTCAGATTTTTTGATTCTAATGACAGTAGTAGAGTCAAACGCTAATTATTTGACAATAACTTCTGTCAATATAAGCTGCGTTCGGATATTGTATTACACTTTTACACCCAATAACACGTAAGTGGCATTTGAACGGTGTACCCGGAGTACAATATCCGAACGCAGCTTTAGTCGACATATCTGTCTAGTTCTACTAGTTTTAAGGCAGACATGGCCGATCTCGATCAAATAGAATCTCATGCAGCTAAACTATTAAATTTATATATAGTATGATAAAGTCATATGCCTGGCCACATCAGATTTTTTTTGTGTTTCAGCTTTGTATCATTTGTAGGGATATTTATTTATGTTTTAGCGAATCGTAGTTTTAGTTTTCTAGGTTGAGTGGAACAGTTGGCACTATAGTGTCTAACTGAACTTCGCCTGTTGCGAAGAGACATCTGATTTTTTTTCATATTATGAGCAAACTGTTATAGGGATAATCTCTCTTCTCAATAAAGAAATATTATTATTGTTATTAAATGACTGACTTTTCCATTATCATCCGTAGGCACAGACCAGTGTAAAGTTTTTCTCGTGTTACGGCAGAGGTATGAGGATTTCTGTATTTCTCCCACTTCTACCTCTTCCAAGGATAAACTTCATAATGCTATGCTATACTATTTACGGGCATGGAAGGAAGGGTGACTAACGCTGGCCACATACATCTCACAAAAACTTCCGAATGAATTACCTACCACTAATTTGGCGTCGCAAATTTCCGCGTTAAATAAAACCTACAAGGTGTATAATAAATAATTTATTTATTGATCTTATTGCAAGTAGTAAATCAGTCTTAGATTCCGGAAGTACTTGTGATGTAAGAGCGGAGGGCTGGTACACTGGCGTAAACTCCTGGGAAGCCTGGACGAGCGCATCCGTATCCCCAGGAAACGATACCAATAAGTTCACCATCGACAACCAATGGGCCACCGGAATCTCCCTGGCAGGCATCCTTTCCACCTTCCGGGATACCAGCGCACATCATGCGATCGGTGATTGAACTTGCACTATAAGCGACGATGCATTCTTCGTTGCCTACTACTGGGACCTGGACTGCTTGTAGTTGAGATGGCAAGCTTCCACCTTCAGAGAGGGTACCCCAACCACTGACGACTGATGTCGCACCAGCAACAATAGCCTGATCTTGAACTGGAAGTCCAATAGCACCAATTCCAGATCCCAAGGTCAACTCAGCATCTACTTGCAAAACTGAGATGTCATAGTCAATAGTTGCGGAATTATAGGATGGATTTTGGTGGATGGTTTGCACACCAACCACGGTGCCTCCGGAGTTACGGATGGAGGATCCAACGCGGATGCTCAGTTGCGATGCTGAAGATCTTCATATAAAATAAGTTAAAATCACTACACCATATAATTATTATATTCTTACCCCGAAGTGCAGTGAGCAGCTGTGACTACGTATTTGTTGGAAATGATTGAGGCACCGCAGATATGGCTTCCATAGTACAGAAGGGATACTTGGTAAGGATAGTCCTCAATGTTGCCAGCATTACCACCGACAATTCTGCCATCTAACATCGGTACGTTGGCAGACCTTTGCGGAGCCGCTACATTTTTCAATAGCTGTTAAAATCAGCGGTTTTAAATTTGTTTTGTACTTACCGAGGGCAATAACAATAAGGGCGGATGCGACTAATAGACGGAACATGTTTATTGACACTGATGGTAATTCTAGACGTTCTCTAGGTTTATATCGCAACCGGGTGTGTACCCGGGGATTTTTAGTACAGAACGCTATCTCCAATTAGGTCATTAATTTCAATTGATGTGTAGATATGTTGATAGATAGACACATATATGTTTATATGTAGATGATGGGATAGGTATTCTAAAATAACAAATCGATGGAAATAGTTTATGCAGCTACTAACTAATATTTGATTGTAATTCCCCATATCTGTTTTAAATCAACTTTAAATAATTCGCGAATAAGTTGTCTCGGATAATAGGAAACGTACTTATGCTATATGTAACGAAAATACACCTAAAACATATTGGCTGAAAGTAGCACTAAAATAAAAAAATCGGTTCTCATTCACTCTTCAAAGACGTTAAATAAGTTTCGGACGACCATTTATTTAGTTTTAAAAGGGTCCCCCTATGATACCTGATAAGACCACTTTCGACGTGCTGTTTCTAAGAAAGGTGTCATCTTCCGAATCTCTTTAAATCTCTGCAGCTTGCAAACGGTGCGTTTACGGTTTAAGTTTCTTATCAAATGCGTATAAAGTGGAGCAATGAAACGGAAAAATAAGAAAGTACTGTAAAATTTAGAGAGCACGCTTTTACCAATTCATTGGTGTCATACGAAAGAGGGGCCGTTTTGTTTTGACAGATTTTTTTAAAAATAACTGTAGCTATAGTATTTAGTTACACACAGTACCAGTAGTATTTTGGCAAAATTTTATCAAAAAGTGTCAGCCGGCGTGATAAATGTAAATTTTAAATAAGGTGTATTTTGGTTAATTCAAGAAAACAGTGCCATTGCTAGATGCGCGTATCGGAGAGGTTTGCGCCTATTAAATTACATGAAATCACCCTTTTCAATTTGGAGATATTTTTATGGATATCTGTTTTTGCCCAACAACCTATAATCTAAAAAAAAAAGCCGAGAAACTACTTAATACTTCGAGAAATATTCTAGCGACTCTCGCTGAAATTCGTAAATCATTATAAATTATGCACGAAGCAAGGAATATTAAATCAAATTATTGTTTTAATATATATCCGAAAGTTTATTTAGTTGCAATATATGTTTTGCTAATATGTAGCCTATGTTGATCCTATGTTGATTATGTTACTCTATGTCAGCTTCATTTTATTATTATAAAAATATAGAATCAAAAGATGCACATGGAAAGCAGCATGTTTCAATTATTCTGTCCGATAGATGCAGGGCATTATGAATTATATTCATGATGAGTTATATTAATCTTCCCGATCGTTTTAGTCAATTTTAGAATTGTTCTATTTATCAATTGTCATCACCACTCGACGCACCGCGCGTAGCTATCTATGTACAAACGTGCGTTGACTCCTTTAATATCTTGTTTTGTCAGACAGTTTTACTTTCATTTATGGTTTAAATCTCGAATGGGGAATTACAATTAAAATACTAATATCCACAATTTTATTGCCAAACGTAATCATTTGATCTAATTGTTATCACTTGAGTAACAATGATTTTAGATCAAGTCTTGAAAGCAAACATCCCCGAATCCTCCAATTTATAATTCCGAATTCTAACAGAGATTTAAAAATATAGCATCTCCGCAAAGGTCTGCCAACGTACCGATGTTCAATACCAGAATTGTCGGTGGTAGCGTCGTAGATATTGAGCACTATCCATACCAGGGTGTCCCTACTGAAGCCATATCTGTGGGTCGTCAGTGGTTGGGGTACCCTACGTGAAGGTGAAAGCTTATCATCTCAACACCGGCGCCGCGGCCGTCCAGGTCCCAGTGGAGAGAAATATTTGGTAATTGTAGATACTTACACAAATGGATCGAAGTATTTAAATTAAATTCGACAATTGCGGAAAATGTAATTGGCAAATTAAGGCTATTATTTTTACATTTCGGATTACCAGATACAATGGTATCAGACAATATCCCACCATTTAGATCAAACGAGTTTCAAAGTTAGTTGCGAAAAATGGAATTCCCCAAGTATTCTCCCCACCCTAACACCCACAAAGCAGTGGGGCTGCTGAAAACGCAGTGAAGATCATTAAAAATACAGTTAAAAAAATTGTGAAAAAAAAAATATTGATGTGACTTTGCGCAGATTTCTGTTTAACTATCGAAATACTTCACACACTACTACCAATTACAGCCCAGCAGAGAGTATGGATTGGTAGACAACTGAAAGGAAGGTTAGATTTAATAATGCCCAATGAACACAAAATTATTGAAAAATAATGTTCAAACGCAGGTAGAGTCTTTTAAGGGCAAACCTGCTCCTTTAAACGTTGGAGAGAGTGTAGTTTTTATAGATTATTTAAGGGGCAAGGGGACTAAGGGGCAAATTGTAAATAGAGGAGGAGAAATTTTTGATGTATATCTTTTACTCCTTTATGTGTAAATATGTATCAAGCTTTTTTTATAAGCTGTATGTAATAATGTAATATGTAATAAATTAAATTTAAGAGTGAAATAAACATTTACTTACTTATTCCAACTAAACATACAATTGTAAATATATTAAAACAATAATTTGGTTTAATATTCATTGCTTCGTGCCTAATTTATAATGATTGCGCACCTCAATGTACCTCAGCGTACCTCGACGACGGCAACTAGAATATTTCTCGAAGTATTGGGAAGTTTCTCGGCTTTCTTCTTTAGTTTATACGTGTTAGGGCAAAAGGATCGACCCACGGATGATTTAATAATATTTTTGCCCATAAACATAGTGCCATAAGGCGCATATGAATAGTTATATTTTGGTTTCGATTGTACTTCCGATTTAACGGGAAACGTCGTCAACTTTGTTCCTGTAATAGAATACCCGCTATATTGTTTGATATTTCAATAGACTTATTTTTTCTGCATCCATTCAAATCGGGTTTGATACCTTTATCTGTAATAGCTAAAGACTGTCATTTTTGTGTAGTCTCGAAAAACTGGCTGCAAACATGGGTGCCAAAAAAATGGCTCAGGCGGGGGGGGGGGGGGGGGCTGCAAGATTTTTTTTTAAATGATAAAGGTTCTCGTTTAAGTCCAAAACATCTGATGCAGTCCTCATAAACACCAACTGGTCTTTGTAAAATATACCTATTACGATAGCCAAGACCCTACAGGAGCCTGAACGGTGTCTGCCTTTTGTAAATTGGTATTGGTCATTGGATATCTGCATCATCTTTCATTTTTGTCTTTCATTTCTGTCACCAGGCGCAGGTCGGTGCAGACTTCCCCAAAACGCATATCAGTAGCATTGTTTTCCTGAATTATCAAAAATACACCTTATTCAAAATTAACATTTGTCACGTCGACTGTTTTCCATTTTCTCACACCACATCACAGCACAAAACAAAACGGCAAATCTTTGGCTTTCGTATAATACCAAAGAATTTTTTTAAATAAATACTGCCTGTCTTACAGTACTTTGCTATTTTCCGTTTTATTGCTCCACCCTAATTAGCACTTGAAAGGAGATAATACTAGGTGATATAAACTAAATTACTAATTGTTGCTATATGTAATGTGTGTTAAAACCGGAGGTAAAATATTTAAAGGGTATAGTGGCCATAGTAGACCACAGACCTTTAATAAGGAACTTACAATAGGAAACGCAACTTTTCCCGCAGCTACAGAAAGTTAAGGATAAAATACCACCATCTTTAGAAACAGCATGGGGAATGTAGTCTTGTCAGGTCATAAGAGTCATAAGAGGGTTCTTTTGAAACTAAGTAACTTTCCTCTGAAACATTTAACATCTTTGAAGAGAGTAAATGAGGACCATTGTTTGGCAGTTGTTTTTCATTTTAGTACTATCTTTAAGTAGATTTTTGCTTTAAGTAGATTTCAAAATAGATATGGGGAATAACAATCAAACTGTTATTAAATTCATAAACTATTTTTGCCGATTTGTTATTTTCACTATCAAATACTAATCTCATCGTTTACATTATATCAATTGAAATTGAATACTTAATTTGAGATAACGTAAAAAATCCCCCGCTACGTGGTTGCTATATAAACCTGGAGAACGTCTAGAATTACCACCAGTGTCAATAAACATGTTCCGTCTATTAGTCGCCTCCGCCCTTATTGCTATTGCCTTAGCGGCTCCCCAAAGGTCTGCCAACGTACCGATGTTGGATGGCAGAATTGTCGGTGGGGACGCTGTCAACATTGAAGACTATCCTTACCAAGTATCCCTGCTGTACTATGGAAGCCATATCTGCGGTGCCTCAATCATTTCCAACAGATACGTAGTCACAGCTGCTCACTGCACTTTAGGGTAAGAATATAATAAAAGTATATGGTGTATTGATTTTAACTTATTTTATATAAAGATCTTCAGCATCGCAACTGAGCATCCGCGTTGGATCCTCCATCCGTAACTCCGGTGGCACCGTAGTTAGTGTCCAAGCCATCCACCAAAATCCATCTTATAATTCCGCCGCTATTGACTATGATATATCAGTTTTGCAACTAGATGCTGAGTTGACCTTCGGATCTGGAATTGCTGCTGTTAACCTTCCAGTTCAAGATCAGGCTATTGTTGCTGGTGCCACATCAGTTGTCAGTGGTTGGGGAACCCTCTCTGAAGGTGGGAGCTTACCATCTCAACTACAAGCCGTCCAGGTCCCTGTAGTAAGCAACGAAGAATGCAGCGCCGCTTATGGTGCAAGTTCAATCACCGATCGCATGATGTGCGCTGGAATCCCTGAAGGCGGAAAGGACGCTTGCCAGGGTGATTCCGGTGGCCCATTGGTTGTTGGTGGTGAACTTATTGGTATCGTTTCCTGGGGATACGGATGCGCGCGTCCAGGCTTCCCAGGAGTTTACGCCAGTGTACCAGCCCTCCGTTCTTACATCAGAAGTACTTCCGGAATCTAAGACTGAATTACTACTTGTAATAAGATCAATAATCAATTAGATTGATTTAGTACGTGTAATTAAATTAATAAATTATTTATTTCACACTTGTTAGGTTTTATTTCAAACAATATTTTGATATACCAAACTTTTTTCCGTAATAATTTTAAACAAGGCCCCTTGTTTAAATAAAATTGAATACAAGCAATTTAATCTAGGCGCATATTGGGACACGAAACACAGCGCATGCAAGCCACGCATACAGAGCGCATGATTATTCACGTATATGCTAGAGCTAGACAAAGCGTGAGCCGCGCAGTAGTCGGGACACAGTTTCGTTCATTTCGTGGACACAAGTTATGTTTGTAAAATGTTTGAAGAGCTAAAATCATCAATATTTAACATCGAAATTGAGATTTGTAGTAAAATTTATAATAATTTTAATCTAAAGGACGGTAAGTAGGTACCATTAAAATTCAGGAAAAAAACGGTAATATATGCAAATATTTTGTACTTAAAGTGTTGTTTTTACATATTAATAATAGAAACTAATATATTTGTATGTTAAAACTTGCAACCACCTTACAATGCTATTGTCGTTTCAAGATACTTATCCTACCGTATTAAATAATGTTGTAAATTTTTGTCTTACTATAAAAGGATTCGATTTGTTCGCCTAACAAACAGCAAATAGTTTCTAGTCCGTATATTCAACTTAGTTACTGAAAGTAGTTGATCACAAGTATTTGATCACTAGGCATTTCAACAGGTTTGTCATCTACGTAATTAATAGGTTTGTTCGCGCAGCAGTAAAAACAATGGGGTATTCTTCAACGAATGCGCAACGAAGGTTTTCAAAGTTACTAAACTTATTTTGGTACTACTCGAACTAACCTAAGATTATCATTGGAACTCATTAAATAGTTGTGTAATATATATGCTGCGTTTACAACAAGTAACGCTGTCAATTTTAATTTCAAGTAAAAAGCGCACTCAACACGTTGACGTGCACGTGACAGTCTATAGTTAATATCTTTAATTTTCATGATTGATCATGACACTTCTTCTTGGGTCGGGTCTGACTAAATTTTCTGCGACCGAAAAAACCTTGTCGCCCACAAAAACGTACCTATAGTAAATGCTCTTCCAATGTTACCAATCTACAGGTTAATGGCTGGAGAAAATATTTCTATCACTAAATCTCCCCATTGTAATTTGCATCAACAGATGTCATCAAAACCACCGAAAAAGTCTACTATAATTATAATAGTCCAGGTTTTCTTTTTCATAAATATATATTTGGCATCTATGGCTCCTCCACAGTGTGGGAATTGCAATTTCTTGTCAAACTATTCTGCAATGTCCCACATTTCAGTTGTAGATTGTGCAAATTATTTTAGTCATCTGGTTGTGTATTTCGGTATACCTCGTTGTGCTTATATAGATGAGAGATATCATGGAATAAGATAGTTTTGTTTGCTGCTGCATGAAAACAAGTACTATTACATTTGCGTGATTGATGAACATTGTCGTGGCAACTAGATATTTAATATTAATTTAGGAATTATTGTGAATGAATTACAAATGTCAAATTAGATGCTTAATAACTTTTTAGCCTTTGACGATGAACCTATCGAGTTGGACCTTTTAGGAAAGCTGATTTATCGATCTTTCGAAGAAGTCAGATATACAGGTTGTTCCTTTTAAAATTCTCAAGGTATTTGATATTTAGCAAATCTCTAGTTATTCGGGATAAGTCATATTAGAATTGCAAATCAATGATAAGTGTCAAATGTGCGATACTTTGCACAACGTTCGCTTAGTACGATAACTGAAAGTGAGTGCTGACGGGGTATATTCACCAACGCATCAAGGTCCTCATTAACACGCGCACAAGTCTCATCCATTTCACAAGCTGGAAATGAGAAGTAGATTTGCTTATCATCCGCATAAAAGTGAAACATGCAGTGCCTAAGGGCCCTGCTAAAGTTCATCGTGTAAATAGTATACAGCAGCGGAGAAATCACCGACCCCTGCGGCACCACAGACTCAACATTCAACATAGACGGCACTAGGGTTGCCAACATTGTGCCTATTCTGACCCGGAGAAAAATAATTATGTATATTATGCAACATAAGGGTTTAAATTAATAACAGCCGCCACAACTTTTTAGTAATGCTTTGGTGTGAAATTTGGATATAGGTACTATAGAAAACGATGAGATCCAGATGCTAATTACTAAGTAAATTAATTTATTTCAATTAATGTATATTATTTTTCACTCTTCTCGTTTCTGCCTCTTATTGTGGAATTTTTTACGACACAACTAATATGAGACAAAATGCCAATAATACCACCTAAACCAAGCATAATTTTGATTTGAGAATTTTTTTAAGGAATCATGTGTTTTTGCTTGAAGTAATTATCTACACGTTCCCTAACAAATTTTAAATTTTTAGTCTTTGCAAATATATAGTCTAACAGCTAACTAATAATAAAATTTTCAAACAAAGGTATCGCTGTCATCATCTCCCTGATTTAAAAAATACTGTTTTATGGCGCGACCAGTATGATACTATTCTGTGAACTGCCTTGGATACACTCAAACATATTGTTGGGACATTCCTTAGCATCTGAACAACATACATATTAAAATAATCAACGAAAGTTCAAAACGTATTTTGTTAATTAATGTATCAATATTGAATGTTGATTTCGGACAAGCAAATTTCTCAATTCCTTTAAATAATACCCTAAAGCTATTTTTGATATTAGATTTGTCTCAGTCTATGATCTGATCATCGAGGCAGGATACAATCTTCTCCTTTCGTCGTACCCGTACAGAATTCGTACTTTATTCACTAGACATGTGACAAAATCTAAAAATGCTACAATTGCTACTTTCAAAGTTTCTCACATGCTCTCAAAGAGTAAAATTAAATTGTTGTGAAGATTGAGGAATAGAGTGCTTCTTACTGAGAAAAATTCTTTCTTTTCAAGGGAAATCGCTGCAAACTGTGTGACTAGAATAACAATTACTGTATTTTCATAATTTTTAAAAAATATTTAGGCGTCGCTACAGTTTCTCAAAAGATCGATGATTACCCGGATAGTTAACCCGGAGAATTTAACCTAAAACCCGTACCCCGGAGAATGGTCGCCAAACCCGAAGTCTCCGGGTCAAAATGACCATGTTGGCAACCCTAGCTGCATTGCTCTTATAGTATCTGTAATCCACGGCACCGCAGGCCTTGAGAATTTGCAGCGCCTGAGCGGTGCATGCACATTGAAAATATCCAACAGTGTGTTAGTTAGCCTAGCTACTTTATCATGTAAGTCCGTTAATATAAAAATATGCCAAACCGGTGCACGTGCCACATCATAACCAAACAGGTCAGGATATAAATGCTTGTAAGAACGCGCATTACCTTATAAAAGCAGGGTTTACAAATAAAATAGTAATAAAATAATTTATTATTAAAAAAATGTATATTGAAAAACCGGTGCACGTGCCACATCATAACCAAACAGGTCAGGATATAAATGCTTGTAAGAACGGGTATTACCTTATAAAAGCAGGGTTTACAAATAAAATAGTAATAAAATAATTTATTATTAAAAAAATGTACATTGAAAAGTACAATAAAAATATATTTAACCCATCGCTGGAAGAGGGAACCAATTTGGGTTATGGATGGTTGATGGTGATGTGCCGCTTCAACGCGACCGACTTCCGACATCCATAACCGCAAGTTCGGCCCCCTACCCCTCTTCCCCGTGCGTGCATTATGGTGTGACGAATAAAGACGTCTTTGCGGCTGGTTTGGAAGGTGCAAGTGTTACATCTATGCACATGCACAATCGCTGAAACGGGCACATCGACTCGTGCCTGTTTCGCCAATCCACGATTTTCTTGGTCCTCGTCGTGAAACCTTTTTGTTCCATTTTAGCAGTTTTTTCCAGAGCGGTGCATGCACATTGAAAAAATCCAACAGCGTGTTAGTTAGCCAAGGTACTTTATCATCTAAGTCCGTTAATATAAAAATGTGCCAAAACGGTGCACGTGCCACATCATAACCAAACAGGTCAGGATCTAAATGCTTGTAACAACGGGTATTACCTTATAAAAACAGGGTTTACAAATAAGATAGTAATAAAATAATTTATTATTAAAAAAATTTTCATTGAAACGTACAATTAAAATATATTTAACCCATCGCTGGAAGAGCGAACCAATTTGCGTTATGGATATTTGATGGTGATGTGCCGCTTCAACGCGACCGACTTCCGACATCCATAACCGCAAGTTCGGCACTCTACCCCTCTTCCCCGCGCGTGCATGATGGTGTGACGAATAAAGACGTCTTTGCGGCTGGTTTGGAAGGTGCAAGTGTTACATCTATGCACATGCACAATCGCTGAAACGGCCACATCGACTCGTGCCCGATTCGCCAATCCAGGATTTTCTTGGTCCTCGTCGTGAAACCTTTTTGTGCCTTTTCGCACAGTTTCTTCCTGAGCAGTGCATGCACATTGAAAATATCCAACAGTGTGTTAGTTAGCCAACCTACTTTATCATATAAGTCCGTTAATATAAAAATATGCCAAAACGGTGCACGTGCCACATCATAACCAAACAGGTCAGGATCTAAATGCTTGTAACAACGGGTATTACCTTATAAAAACAGGATGTACAAATAAAATAGTAATAAAATAATTTATTATTAAAAAAATGTACATTGAAAAGTACAATAAAAATATATTTAACCCATCGCTGGAAGAGGGAACTAATTTGGGTTATGGATGTTTGATGGTGATGTGCCGCTTCAACGCGACCGACTTCCGACATCCATAACCGCAAGTTCGGCCCCCTACCCCTCTTCCCCGTGCGTGCATGATGGTGTGACGAATAAAGACGTCTTTGCGGCTGGTTTGGAAGGTGCAAGTGTTACATCTATGCACATGCACAATCGCTGAAACGGGCACATCGACTCGTGCCCGTTTCGCCAATCCAGGATTTTCTTGGTCCTAGTCGTGGAACCTTTTTGCTCCATTTTCGCAGTTTTTTCCTGAGCGGTGCATGCACATTGAAAATATCCAACAGCGTGTTAGTTAGCCAAGGTACTTTATCATCTAAGTCCGTTAATATAAAAATATGCCAAAACGGTGCAGGTGCCACATCATAACCAAACAGGTCAGGATCTAAATGCTTGTAAGAACGGGTATTACCTTATAACAAGAGGGTTTACAAATAAAATAGTAATAAAATAATGTATTATTAAAAAAATGTACATTGAAAAGTACAATTAAAATATATTTAACCCATCGCTGGAAGAGGGAACCAATTTGGGTTATGGATATTTGATGGTGATGAGCCGCTTCAACGCGACCGACTTCCGACATCCACAACCGCAAGTTCGGCACTCTACCCCTCTTCCCCGTGCGTGCATGGTGGTGTGACGAATGAAGACGTATCGTTTTTAATTTTATATTAAAAACTAAATGTAGCTAGACATTTGAAACAAAAACAGTTTACAGCTACGTTTTAACAAGGAATGCAGTGTCATTTTTTAATTTGAAATAACATAAAAAATGGCGGCGTAACCATGGCCAACTTTTGCTTTTCTTATCGGCGCCATGTTGAATTTTGGCATTTTCCGATCGTCGTGTTTTTCTCATTTCCGCAATGTATAACGTGTTGGAATTATTTTTTAAAACAATGGTTTAATAATAAAGAAAACTTTCTTCTTTTTCTCGTTGTTTGTCGTGCTTATCAGGTACCCAACTGGTGCTTGGTTACAGACCGCCGGCGCCGGACTGACCAGAGTGCTTTGGTTTAAAAACATTCAGTTTGTAACAGAAGCAAGTTTATACAACAAAAAGCTTATTTTTTAAGTAAATGTTCAAATTGGTCGACATTTTCTTGAACGCATAAAACCGATCCAGCTTTTCGACATGTTATGCTCTTCTAACAGTTCTTCCCGGAATAGCATTGACAGCATTTATTATTCGATCCCGCAGTTCCTCGATATTTCTGCGAGTATCGTTATAAATTTCGTCGTTCACAGTTCCCCATAGAACATAGTCCAGATGATTTAAATTAGGTGATCTAGCAGGACTTTCCACCACTCCACCATTACCAGTCCAGCGATTTGGAAATTGTTGATTCAATTAATTTCGTACAACTGCGAAGTTTGACTTATGTGGGGTTTGTACGGTTTCAATTTCTTTGTTCGTAATGCTCTCCAAACACGTGTTTGCGGCAATTCCAAATTAGAGGCTACTTCCCGCGTAGAAATTCGAGGATCGTCATTTGTCTAAAAACCAGTAGTTGAAGCATTGCAAATTATGGTAATCTAACGTTTACCATTTCCAAAATATCTCTTTGATCGTTTTTAACATTTCCTTGGGGATTATAAGAATTGGGGGTTACTAAACCATCCCATGGTCCGCTAAATTTCTGTCCAATGTTAGGAATTTTGTACGATTGGGCATTTCTATGAGACAATAATAAACCCTTATGTGATATCACGCTTTTCGTTATTGGTAAACGGCATTTTACATCCACAATCAATCACAATTAAGGTCGTTTGGTTAAATGGCAAACCCAACGCTGAGCGCGTCGCTTGATCCAAGTGCATTTTGTTGACATTGCTTGGCAACGAGTCCGATGGTCTGTAACCAAGCTCCAGTTAGGTACCTGAAGGTTTTTTGATTATTACACCATTATTTTAAAAAATAATGCTTACATGTTATACCTTGCGGAAATGAGAAAAGACACGACTATCAGAAAATGCCAAAATTCAACATGACGCCCATAAGAAAATCAAAAGTTGGCCATGGTTACGCCGCCATTTTTGATGTTATTTCAAATTAAAAAATGACACTGCATTCCTAGTTAAAACCTAGCTGTAAACTGTTTTTGTTTCAAATGTCTAACTACATTTGGTTTTGAATATAAAATTAAAGACGATATGAACCTTAACATTTCAGTTTTTTGCGGATATCTTCAAAATAAAAAATGATAGCGTATATTTCTTTTCAGATAATTGACCAACACAAAAATACGAAACTTGCCAAATTTAAACATAGGCTCTATCTCCACTAATAAGCGAGATCCCCATGGTGAGTCACGAAATTGAATCACCCGGTATATCTCACAAAAACTTCCGAATAACTTACCTACCTCTAATTTGGCGTCGCAATATATGTCTACCGCGTTAAATAAAACCAACAAGGTGTATAATAAATAATTTATTGATCTTATTGCAAGTAGTAAATCAGTCTTAGATTCCGGAAGTACTTGTGATGCAAGAGCGGAGGGCTGGTACACTGGCGTAAACTCCTGGGAAGCCTGGACGCGCGCATCCGTATCCCCAGGAAATCACCCTGGCAAGCGTCCTTTCCGCCTTCAAGCATTCCAGCGCACATCATGCGATCGGTGATTGAACTTGCACCATAAGCGGCGCTGCATTCTTCGTTGCTTACTACTGGTACCTGGACTACTTGTAGTTGAGATGGTAAGGTTCCACCTTCAGAGAGGGTACCCCAACCACTGACGACGGATGTAGTACCAGCAACAATAGCTTGATCTTGAACTGGAAGTCGAACAGCAGAAATTTCAGATCCGCAGGTCAACTCAGCATCTAGTTGCAAAACTGAGATGTCATAGTCAATAGTTGCGGAATTATAGGATGGATTTTGGTGGATGGCTTGCCCACCAACCACGATGCCTCCGGCGTTACGGATGGAGGATCCAACGCGGACGCTCAGTTGCGATGCTGAAGATCTTCATATAAAATAAGTTAAAATCACTACACCATATACTTATTATATTCTTACCCCGAAGTGCAGTGAGCAGCTGTGAGTACGTAGCTGTTGGAAATGATTGAGGCACCGCAGATATGGCTTCAATAGTATATCTGTTTTAAATCAACTTTACATAATTCGCGAATAAGTTGTGTCGGATAAAAAGAAAAGTACTTATGCTATATGTAACGAAAATCCACCTAAAACATACTGGCTGAAAGCAGCACTAAAATAAAAAAAATCGGTTCTCATTCACTCTTCAAAGACGTTAAATAAGTTTCGGACGACATTTATTTAGTTTTAAAAGGGCCCCCCTATGATAGCTGATAAGACCACTTTCGACATGCTGTTTCTAAAAAAGGTGTCTTCTTCCGAATCTCCAAAACTCTGCTGCTTGCAAACGCTGCGTTTACGGTTTAAGTTTCTTATCAAATGCGTAAAAGGTTGAGCAATGAAACGGAAAAATAAGAAAGTACTGTAAAATGCAGAGAGCATGTTTTTAACAATTCATTGGTGTCATGCGAAAGAGGGGCCGTTTTGTTTGGACAGAATTTTTTTAATAATAACTGTAACTATACTATTTAGTACACACAGTACCCGTAGTATTTTGGAAAAATTTCATCAAAAAGTGTCAGCCGGCGTGATAAATGTTAATTTTAAATAAGGTGTATTTTGATTAATTCAAGAAAACATTGCCATTGCTAGATGTGCGTATCGGAAAAGTTTGCGCCTATTAAATTTCATGAAATCACCCTTTTCAATTTAGATATATTTTTATGGATCTCTGTTTTTGCCTAACCACCAATAATTTAAAAAAAGAAGCCGAGAAACTGCTTAATACTTCGAGAAATATTCTAGCTACTGTCGCTGAGGTACGTAAATCATTATAAATTATGCACGAAGCAAGGAATATTCAATCAAATTATTGTTTTAATATATTTCCGAATGTTTATTTAGTTGCAATATGTGTTTTGCTAATATGTAGCCTATGTTCATCCTGTGTTGATTATGTTACTCTAGGACAGCTTCATTTTATTTTATTATTATAAAAATATAGAATCAAAAGATATGCATGGAAAGAAGCATGTTTCAATCATTTTGTAAGATAGATACAGGGCATTAGAATTATATTCATTATGAATCAATTATATTAATCATCTTTCCCGATCGTTTTAGGCAATTTTAGAATGGTTCTATTTATCACTTGGCACATAACATATACAATTCAATTTGAAACCATCTGTAAAACCAATTGTCATCACCACTCGCCGCACCGCGCGTAGCTGTCCATGTACAAAGGTGCGTTGACTCCCTTAATATCTTGTTTTGTTAGATAGATTTACCTTCATTTATGGTTTAAATCTGGTATGGGGAATTACAATTAAATTACTAATATCCATAATTTTATTGCCAAACGTAATCATTTGATCTGATTGTTATCACTTGAGTGACAATGATTCTAGATAAAGTCTTGAAAGCAAAAATCCCCTCTCTCGGTGTAAACATGAGCGCGAGAGAAGTGAAAAAATGTACCCGATTTTTGCATTTCTAAATTAACGGTCGTCTTTCCGATTTTTTTTCTCCTAAACCTCTTAGGTACCACAAAAATTTCAATTTTTGTCCAGGTTGCAGTTAGAGTCTCTTCTATCGATTGGCGTTTTTGTTTTCTTAAGTTTTTATATAATTAGGTTGTAAACAAGATTTTGATGGAAGTGGATATACCAGTAACGAATGTTAACAGGCCAATGCAGTTAGCATGCATGCATATAATTCTTATTTACTGCGATACATATCCCTTGAAATTAATAGCATTCTGACTATTTGTTAATTTTTAACACCGAAATCAACATGATGAATATTTTGCGCAGATCGGTCAGAGTGGTCAGTGAATCCGCCTGATTCCGTTTTTATGGACTTGAAGAATATGGAGTTAGCAGATTTTTCGATTAGTGGTGAATACTAAATTAAGTTTCCTTGATAAACTGAAAAGATATTTAAGAAGTACGCCCGATTTGTTTAAATAAATAGTGAAACTATTATAACAATTTTGTTATGTTGTGTCCGAAAACGCTGTTCACCTAGTTACCTAAAGTTAGTTTTTTTCCGGTAATGTTGGAAACCGGCTTCGCTGATACATTGCCGTTTAGACGGGCTCAACTAATGTTTCTTCAGTTGTAATTGTTTCTTTTGAGATGCCTTTTCTAATAAAACTAATTTTATTTTTATTTTTAATGCATCGTGCGATCCCCCACTACCGTCATCGTCGTTGTCGATCCCTTCCCCCGCACCACACCAAAGACCGAAGAGTGACGCGTGAATTGCGTGATGCTTCCACACGATGTTTTATAGGGAAAATGCGATATTAACAATGATTAATATACTTTAAACATATGATTTATTAGGTAGCCTACGATCGATACTTCATCATCCTAGCTCTTCTAATAACGGAATTGCTAGCATTGCGTAACATAGCTTTTTGTGGGTCAACCACTAATCCGATCATTGTACAAAAATGCACATTGAAAGCCAGCATTCCGCAGGTGATTTTACTTTTTAATTAGTTGAAATCTATGCAATATTTCCGGAGTAATTAATTGTTAAAGTTAAACGAATGAAATTTACGGGGCAAAAACAGCGCCAATTCTTCTTAATTTGGACAAATCGGGTAAACGCCAACATATACCGCTTTCTAATTTGTATGAGTTGTAGCATATTAATCACGGACGGCATCAGAATTTTTTCAAATTTCTTCGCCCCTAGATTTGCGAGAAAATCATTGTCAAAAGAGCGGACATAATATATGGCCACGATAGTACGGTGGCTGGTGTGCCAGAAAGTGGAAATGACGCTTGCCAGGTAGATTGCTTGCCAGGTAGTGACTCACACTAATGTGTTCGTGACGTCGGTTCCATATTTAATTTCACACCCCACTTGAACCGGACGATTTTTAACTTTAACATGCACATGTACAATTATTTGTGGAGAAATTTGCCAGTCAGTTTTAATTTTATTGACATAAATTCTGTTCTTACATACAAAGATATACAAACTCGCGGTGTGCATCTGACAACCTCTGGAAAGGAAACAGTATGCAAAAGTATACTGGGGTTCATTGACTGTGATGTCGACAGGCGTTTGGGTGGCTGTACGGGCGATACCACCTTGCTATCTATTAATGAAGATAATTTAATAATTATAGTGCGTTTGGATGGCGGGGTGGGGTCGATCGGCTGTCATTCCTTTCGGGACTCCTAGTAGTGATTCTCACGAACCATTTAACGTGCACACTGTTGTGCAAGAGAATATGCAGCCCAGTTTTTCTGATCTTGTTTGCTTCGTATGCTATAATGTACGTCGTAGCCTGCGCAACAAGACGGAATTATTGGATTTGTATCTAATTACTGCCACATGGTGTTGGCGTTGCGTCGACCGTTTTTCTGTACCCAGCGACTCGCGAGGAAGTACTGAACATTATGAATTCTATCTCACCTAAGTTTTCATGTGGATTTGATGGCATTCCACCATATATTATTAAAATATCTGCGGAACTCATATCACTCGTACTCACTCACTTAATCTATCTAATGTTCGTGCAGGGTATTTTTCCCGATGGATTGAAAGCGACAATTTTGCTTCCGGTGCATAAACGTGGTGCCCGTGATGATATAGAAAACTACCGTCCTATATCTATTTTGCCGGCATTTTCAAAAGTATTTGAAAGAGTTTTGTACAACAGGTTATATGAATTCTGGTCGGTGAATTCTGCAATTTCATTCAATTCAATTTCTTCAATTTCACCAGTTCGGTTTTCTGCCTGGGCTATCATGCGAGGTGGCTCTGTTTTAGGCAATTACGACAACACTGACATATGTTGACCAACGCTATCACGTCGCGGGGATATTTTTGATTTGTCGTCAGCTTTTGACACAATAGATCACGCATTGCTGTTGTCGAAAATGGAGACGTTGGGTGTTAGGGGAATTGCGCTGAATCTTTTGAGGTCTTATTTGGAGGGGCGGAGTCGTCAGTGTGTGGCACCGGGTAGTTTTCATCGCGAGAGTCAGTGATGACAGTGGGTGTCCCTCAGGGTTCGGTGTTGGGGCCGCTGTTGTTTTTGATCTTCATGAATGACCTATCAGCACAGCTATCATTTGGGGACCTGTATCAATACACGGACGACACCACATTGATTGTGAAGCACAGGAACATTGCAGAACTGGCCGCGTTGGCTGGAAGAGCAGTGAGAAACATGCAATTGTGGTGTCAATCAAATGGTATGCTGCTTAACGAGAGTAAGACTGCATTGCTTCAGTTCACATTGAGTGCTCCCAGCCACTCCATTCTTGTGAGATCGGTTGGATCCTCGATACCTTTAAGCGATGCGGTTAAGCTTTTAGGAGTACACTTGCATTGTACATTGAAGTGGGATACTCAATACTCATGCAACTAAAGTCCGCGACAGGATGGGTCAATTGATTTACTCAATGTATAAGCTACGGTATGTTGTGGAACTCTGGGTTATGAGAACATATTATCTTAGTTGCATTGAGTCGGTACTGAGCTATGGTATAATACTGTGGGGGTCCTCATTGCATAGTATGTCTGCGTTGTTTGTGCTTCAAAAGAGGTGTATACGGTTAATGCTGGGGTTGGAGTACCGTGAATCTTGTGAGCCCCATTTCAGAGCCCAGGCTATTCTGACTCTGCCGTCTTTGTACATTTTTCGACTCGTTTGCTACTGTAGAAAGAATTTAGCGAAATTTGTCAGAAATGAGGATTTATCTCAGTCGATGCGTACGCGAGGTGCATCTCGCCTTGCCATACCCGGGCATGTCTCAACGGCCTACGAACGTGGACCGTATTATATGATGATACGTGCTTATAATGCGCTGCCACCTCAAATACTGACCACGGTTTCCTTCTCTGCATTTCGTTCGCGAACAAAAATGTATCTTCTTGGCGAGGCGTTTTATTCAGTGGATGAGTTTGTGAGCCGCGGAGAGCGCCGCGGTTAAAATGCACATGGATCTATGTCCTGTTTGTCATCTGTGGTCATGTTTGTTGTTTATTTAGTTGTGGATTATCTTTTTGTCTTGTGTATATAATGTATGATGATGTGATGCGATAATATTGCCTAACCTGTGTATGACAATGTCGATATCTGTGAGGATATGATGACAATAAAGAATTTATTATTATAGATTCCAGAGGCTCATTGGTTGTTGATGTGTACTTATTGGTATGATTTCCTGGGGAAACGGATACGCTCGTCCAGGCTTCCAAGGAGTTTAGTACAGTGTACCAGCCCCCCCGCGGGTACACTACCAGTTGTTCTGGAATCTGAGAATTATATTATATATAAATAGAATTGACGCAAATCGAGACCCTAGTGTATATATCTTAATATTTCATCTTTGCCTTCCTTTAATGTCTATTGTCTATTAATAAATAATTTCTGCATGTGTTTTTATTGACTCATCCACAACGCTGCCAATGTTTTCTGCAGTTTTCTTTGTATTGCAAACTAACATTGTAAAGCATAAATGGCATGGTTTTTCAAAATTGGGTTGAGCTGCAGTGATGTCCCGCAATAGTACGAGATTATTACATCCATCTGTTTTTTAATCAAAATACATTTTTTATAGATAATTAAGAATAGAAATATGTTTTTGCCGAGTTGCCTATCAAAGTTGCCTATCAGTTGCCTCATTCCCTTGTTTTTAAGATAAATTATATTCATTCCAAAGAGAAATACGTAAAGAACTTCAAAAGTTTTTTTTGCATTTGCTGACGTGGCCGACACCTCTGGCAGCCAGGTGTATGTATACAGGTATTACTCTGTTGCGGCCAAGTGACCAAAGGCAAATTTATCCTAAGAACAAGTACTTAAACAAAATTGTTTGGAAAAAAATAATTATGTAATTTAATTTTAATTAAAGCTATTTGCGGTCACATTTTGATAAACAACCCGGCAGAAACAATTTCTTCTATTCATAATTATCTGCAAAAATTGTACATATTTTGTTTAAAAAACACATGGACGTAGTAATCCTGCCGTTGGATCATAGACTAAAAGGAAGTACCCCAGGCTTCATCAAATCTCGGTACTAGCAATATGCCCTGATGCTCGTCATTCCTAAGGATGCACCGGAGCGGGATTTGGCCGAAAAGCCGAATACCGGAGCTTCGGCCGAAGCAGGGTCTTCTTATTACTTACAAAAACAGTTACAGCTCGCCTTTGGTTAGGTACGTATATTGTCGTAAGAAAGAAAACAACCTAGTTTTTACATCTTGAACTAACCTTTCATCAATGCTAAATACATATCTGTCAAATCCTGGCTAACTAGTTTTATATTAATGCAGACACGACCGATCTCGATCAAATAGAATTTTCTTATGCAACTAAACTATTAATTTTACCAACAAATGAACCAAACAAACGGGCTGTCCGCACAGACCGCGCTCAAGACGCCTTGAATCATACTAATAAGTAGGGCAGCCAAAAACATGCTCTAAAAAACTGTTTTAAGCGCTTATAATATGCCCTATAAATATGAAAATATGCTCTAATAACTGAAAATATGCCCTAAGAATGTGTAAATACATGCTAAAAAAACAGATTTAATTTAAATTTTTATTGTAGTAAATAATAAACATATGATGCAATTTTTGAAATAAAAAATTTTGCCGGTTTGACTTTAGTACACCTTTGTACATAGAAAACGTCCTCTCTACATCTACCGACGATCACCTCAATTTAGCGATTTCAAATTTTCATTTTACCGCGAGAAAGAATCATTCTATTTCAGTCACTCTGTCTAATGCCGCACTTGTTCAATAGTGTTTTAGTCTGAAACCCGTAGAGCCATTACTCACCCATTAGTGATTCGCTGTATTGTTTTAGTGCTAAATGAGTTCACTAGTTTGCATCATATGTATCAGATTTTACCTTGTTTCTAAGATACGTGCGTCCACCTGTCCGCATCGTACGGAAAGTAAAGTTTACTGTATTACAAAAATAAATCCGATACATATGATGCGAAGTAGTGAACGTGTTCCTTATGCCGGCCCTGATACATCTACACGAGCACAAGGCGCGAGGTCAACCAAACTGGTCAACATATATCAAACGTGCAGTAGATATTCTGGGTGTTTTCTATTCTGTGCTATGGCTACCGATTTCGGCGGTCAACAATCTACGCGACCTGCAGGCCTTATTACTGCAATAAGCAAAAAAGGTGGCAAATATGTAGTAATATATGCTTTTATGTTCAAATAAACATTTTAAGCATTTAATGGCACAATATACGAAAATATGCTGTAACAAATAGGGCTCAAAATGAGTGATTTTCCCTAAAACGGATTTATATCAGGTCTATTTTTTTGTCAATCGTATGGAAAAAATATGCAACTGCTTACCTTTGGTTGCCCTACTAATAAGCCAAGCCAAGGAGGAATAGATTTAAAAGTTTGTAAGCTCTCCTTTACAAGCTTTTAAACTATACGTTCTGAGGACACATCAAAACCGAACATAACTAATGACGTCACGTCCGAATAAATGTGCCTTTACTACAGCCTTCTGAATTTGTACGCTAATCTGTTGAAGATCATAATTACTGGCTCTAAACCTTTCCATATTACTCAATATAGTAGTACTGAGTAATACAAATAGCACATACATATGTCTGGTAGGTACGTTAGAACATAATACTGAGAAACTTTACACTATACTGCCTGTTGCGCATAGTGTTAGGAAACTTTACGGAAAACTAGCAATCTTGTTGACAAAAACTGTGTATACTGCGGCAGCGGTGCCCAAACGTTTTTTAAGACGCTGGCGCCTTGATAGTTTTAGATTTTAGAAAAATCAATAAAAACTATTTTATGTTTACTGGTGATTCATACAACGGGATTGGTGTACAGTATGGAAACATGAGAAAATCTTTGAGACGGTTTGTTTTCTTTTTAAATCTTCAATCGCGTCGATTTTTAATTATTAAAATACACAAATACATTTCTGTGAAAAGTTCAATTTCGAATTGATTTGTACAGAAGCTTTTCCGATGGTCTTTTTCTTAATTGTAATCATACTTGTTTTGGAAACAAGGGTGCTTTATTTAAGAATTTCAGAGTTGAAATCGGGAAGCACTTGAGACTATTGGATGAGTATTAGATATTTGGAAAACAGTTAAACGCTGCTATTAATATTATTATTATTTTGACAAGATGTCAGAACAACAATCCAGAGAATTTAAATTAGTGTTAGCATCCCAGAACGCGTTTAATCTAAGCATTATTCGGATAAGCACAAATCTGGATAATCGAAAGAACTACAATAATTTTTTAGCAAGTTAGATAATCAAGTTTAATTCTCTGAAAGTATTGCATCAACGTATAGTATCTAAAAACTAGTGGTATCAACGACGTACCTACATTCCCAAACGTTGTTTTTATACAATTTAGTATGGCGGAGTGCTTGCTATTGTAAATGTAGCTGTCGCAAAGAAGAATTGGCACAGCCATTTATACCGAAGCCATTAGATTGTATTTCTGACTGAATTATATTAAAGCAATGAAGAAAAAAGCAGTTTGTTTCTAAGTTCCACCCCTTTCTATTAAACTGGGTTGAGCTATAGTTTCATTTCTAAATGTTTTAGATACTTTGTGAAATTCTGAGAACTTTGTAAATTTTGCTTATCAACAAATTATGATTTCCTTTTAGTCATAAGTCTTGACGAACCTTGGTTTGTCGAATATCATCCTCTACGGTCAACACCGATCAATAAATAATTTATTCATTTGATTGTAAACAATAATAATCATCAAGAGGAAACTTATTAGCACTATGCAGGTCGCATAGTGATGCTGATTTCTTTTTCTAAAACTATTCAATGACCATTTGCTTTTGCAGAAATATGAATAAAAGAAACAATACTTTCATAACAAATACCACTATTTTATTAGTATTACTCTAGTGGTATTAATTTAATAGTACTAATTCTTAGATTCCAGAACAGCTGGTGATGTACGAACGGAGGGCTGGAACACTGGAGTAAACCCCTGGGAAACCTGGACGGCCACATCCGTATCCCCAGGAAACGATACCAATGAGCTTTCCATCAACAACGAATGGACCACCGGAATCTCCTTGACAAGTGTCTTTTCCGCCTTCTGCGTTACCAGCACACATCATACGGTCGGTGATTGAACTTGCACCATATACAGCTCTGCATGCATTGTTGTTCACAACCGGGACTTGGACTGCTTGTAGTTGAGATGGCATGCTTCCACCTTGAGAGAAGGTACCCCAACCGCTGACGACTGATATGGTTCCAGCATTAATAGCTTGATCTTGATGTGAGAGGGCAACTGCAGCAATTCCAGATCCGAATGTTGCATCAAGTTGCAAAACTGAGATATCATAGTCGATAGTGCGGAAATTGAAAGACGGATTTTGATGGATGGCTTCTACACCAACGACGGTACCCCCGGAGTTGCGTATGGAAGAACCAACGCGGATTCTGAATCGAGAAGCAGAAGATCTGAATATAAAATTAGTTTAAATTATTATATTATTTGCTTTCATTAAATGCTTACCCAGAAGTGCAGTGAGCTGCTGTAACTACGTATCGGTTAGAAATGATCGATCCACCGCAGATGTGGCTTGAATAGTACAGAAGGGACACCTGGTAAGGATAGTCCTCAATGTTGACAGCATTACCGCCGACAATTCTGCCATCCAACATTGGAACGTTGGCAGATCTTTGCGGAACCGCTACAGGTTTAAATAACAGTTCCAAATAAAGAGGAAAAAGTTGTTTTGTACTTACCCAAGCCAACAGCAATAAGGACAGATGCTACTATTAGACGAAACATGTCGATTGGCTAGTATGCCAGTTCTAAGCATCCTATGGCTTTGTATAGGAGCTTATGTAGCACTAGGGATAATATTAACTAAAATATTATCTCTTATCAGTGCAAAATGCAGACACGACCGATCTCGATCAAATAGAGTCTCATGCAGCTAAACTATTAATTTTATATACAACATTCAGAGCTTGAATCTTCGTCGGTTTAACACTAAATTTTTGCCAACGGTCCATATAACATAATCAGTACATAACCTAAATGTGTAATAAAATTGGAGGTGCCTCGTCGAAGTGTGAGCTCCTCCATTGTGAAAATGATGCAGGTTAGGTAACATTTCGCCCGGTGTGGTCCAATGTATCAGTTTCTTTTTTATCGGACATCTGGCTACTCTAGTCGGATTAGGTCGCATATGTTAGCGCAAGCGAGCCAACTCTTTCTTTTTTTAATTAACATAATTAGAGTTTGGAATTGGGGGTCAAGCACACAGAACTACGCATTTCAACAATTTATTATGTCAATTTGTTAACTTATTAATAGTTCAAGTTTTAATTTGATGTGCTATTAAAGTCTCAGTTCTCTACGCAATCTATCTATGTTCTATTTTCAATTGTTCTCGCTAAACCATGAAATTACTGACCGCTTTGATAACAATTTATAATCTTTTGTAATTTGACTAGGCCACATTAATTCGTTATTAGAAAATTTATGGTATTCAATTTTCCTCTTTTAATTAGAATGTGTGTAAACATGTTTTAATATCTTTTTTTAAATTACCCTACAACGTTACTAAATAAATGTGAACCAGATACTCCCATTCCATAATGGGACCCAAAGTGGTTAATTTTATATTACATTTATTAAATGTGTTGAAAAATATATGTTCCTTCCGGAGTTTTGAACAATTTGTGTTAACTCCGTAACGTAATATTTTTTTGTACGTGAAACTATTTACACGTAGGAAAAAAACCGCAAAATCTCGGTCGTCCTCTTCAAATCACGGAGCAATAATAATGAAGTGATGCGCCATATTTCCATCATCAGTAGTTGTGCGGTCAATAATCAAAACTGTCGGCAATTGACCATATGGCTGCGGTTATGTTTCTGTTATGTTTCTGCGGTTAGCTAACATTTAAAAGTAATATTATTGATGGTGCATATTATTGATGGTTTTAGTCGCTACGTAATGACTTTGACACTTATTTGAACATTATTGCAATTATCTACGTTTATTTTAAAATGGAGGTGAAAAGAAAACTGCGTTGGCATGGACATTATGGTGGTTCTAACTTTTTATTTCTTTATGCAGAATGCTATCAATTCATTCATTTGTATTTATACTTGTAAGATTTGAAGTCGATCAATATTTATAATCTGAACCTCACGAAGATTGATGTCAAAACATCAAGCGTTTGACACTACCTACTGCCATTAGAATGAAAATATCTGTCAAATCCTAGCTAACTAGTTTTATAAATGCAGACACGACCGATCTCGATCAAATAGAAATTGCTCAGGCAGGTAAACTATTAATTTTACCAAAAAATGTCATAGACATAAAATATACAACATTTCCTCTACATTAATTTAAAATTGTTGAAAAATGTAAAGAGTAAACCTCCAGTTCCTTTGGACCCTTTTGTACAAAATTATGTTGACATTTTCTGTCAAAACATACATGCTGTTCTATTCAAAATTCAAACGTTTGAGGTTATATCTCAGAAACTGTAAACGTTACATCAACGATAGTAACGCCAGTGACTTCACATGGTTGCAAAATACTTAAGAATGGGGTCCAACAGTTGATCGACAGCAGCTCGGCTGTTTTTGATGAGTTTGGAAAAATCAGTCGAGAATTGGTATTTGCGTGGGGATGTTGACGTTTTCGCTAAAGCTACTTTAGAACAAGATAGACTTTGCCGACGTGCGGTCAACATTATATGATCTAACGTCTTTAACGCTGTTTCTATTTATTTTTGCACACGTAATCGGGCTGTCTAGTGATTCTTTACAACGCTTACCAACATAACATGGTAACTCTAAAAATTACTGTGATAAATTGTTGACATAACCGTGACATAACCTATGTTGAGAATTTGAGATATTTATCATATATTTATATGAGAAAAAACTTCAACATTTGTCTACGGTTTATGAAGTGATATCTGCAAAAACACACGTACTATGAATACACGCACACGTACTATGAGTATGTCGAATATTTGAATGTGTATTGACATTATGTGCCAATATACATTTGTACCTCATAAAAAACAAACCCCGTACCAATAACTTTGGTCACAGATTACTTACTCTTGGTACGATAGATTATGCACTCATTTCTCAGGCGATAATACACTAATTTATGCCTACCTACTGAAAAACACAAATATACATATCGACCCATGCAACGAAGACTATCCTAACTAACTAACTAAATGTAGTTAGTTAGTTCTTTGTTGCATGCGTCGATATTACATACGTATGTACATCGACAGCACAGGGATCTGATGACGTATAAGAAAAACTAAACACTTAATAAGATATTCTTTATTTACCAATTTGTAATTCATATATTATTTATAAAAGACAATTAGACAACATAATCTTTATAATATTATATAGCTTTATTAATGTTATATTATAATGTCAACATAAAATTAAAAAATGTAGATCCTCGCTAGCATCAGTCACGCATATGGGTCGTAATGCTTGTTCGGTTCTTCAGGGGTAATTTCAATAGAATCTGCGGTTTGTTGTCTTAAACATAAATTATCCATACACTCTGCACTTGAGAAGAAAAACATCTGGAGTCAGTGGTTGACAAGTCGACTATGTCGCATTATACAACATTTCTCATATAACAATATTATACATGTCTTCCAGTAATATTACCAAGAAAATTGATAAAAAATCGGTAGGTAATCGTCAGCATACCTCGGTGATTTTATTATCAGTTCGTGTTCTTCGATCAACAAAATAGTACGTCAGGATTTTGATTCTCCGTAATGTAATTTGAATCCAATTACAAAACCCGTAATGACTTCTGCATCATACCATATTTGAAGCTTGAATTTTCTGGTAGTAGAATGGATAAAACAGCACTGTTTATATGTATATTCTGCTAGCTAACCTAATAATTGACATGGTGTTTTTAATAAAATAATAGTATACTTCTTTAGGCACAAACCTGATTGATGTCTGATACAATAGTAGAATTTTTATATAATCTCCCAATTTCGATTGGAATACTGCTTTGTTCGGTGTTTTCTTTATTTTCAGATTATATCTGATTTGTAGGTTAGAGCTCTCGAAATCTGTCCAGTAAAATATAAAAGTGAATTTTAGCGAGTTTTAGCGACTTTTTTGTGGTATATGGTAAATAGAGATAGACCCATTATTACTATCTTCGTCTAATGACGACTAGTTCTCGAGAACATCGTCGATGGACACACTGTCAGACTCGAACATGGATGGAAAAATCGGGAACATACGAAGCACATTCTTCGAAGGTGTGGCCTTACTTCTTTTCATTTATTGGATTTTTTTCAAATTGTACATTGACGTAAAGTGGAACTACTGCGGCAAATCGGAAAAATACATAATTGAAATGTTATTCCTGAAATCAGGATATTACCCGTCCTCCAATTATATGCCTATCTTTGAGCAGCAATTGTTTAAAATTGATGGGCATTGGTATAATAAATATGGAGATTTGGCGCACTAGAATAATTAATTCAGATTGTTGTAATCTTATGAGATGCTATCATTATTCAATAATTAACCCACAGGAGCATTGCATAGTTTCAATAATTGGACTAATAGGGGACCAGGGGACCATTAATAGGGGAGCCTCTTAATTTCAAAAATTCATTAAATTCGGTCGAGCCGTTCCGGAGATTTTGTCACTGTTATTTCATAGCCTTTAATTGTCTCTTTATCGAAAATTCGAAAATTTTCTGGTGTAAGGCCATAAAAATATTATGCTACCACAATTAAAAGGTCTGTCAAATTCATTAAAAAATATAGTGTTGGCATTTAATGCAAATGTTGATAACGTCATCTGTTAAAAACAATTGAACAAAAACGCAATACCTTTAACCATTAACTACCTAAAAATTGCTAACTTAAGAAAAGTGATGCACTATTTAGAATGAGAAGATCTTGAATTTTATTACCATATAACTTCTTTGGAAACATTAAATCATGATGAAGACTAATGACAAGTTTAATAATGTTGTTTTTTTGTTAGTTTTTAATTCCTTTCTAATATTAAACTTGTTCTTTTCGTCTTTATGCATTTTTATTCACCGCTTGTGCCAATAGCATAATATTTTTCACCAAATAAGAGATTATTCTCAACAAGCATGTCGTTGGCTGGAAGAACAGAACAAGTACAGCCGATGTTTTATCTAATTGCTTATTTATTATTGCCTTTTGAACCAAAATTTACTTCCAGAACAACTGCAAATGAAATTTAGTACAACTTTTCTGTGCTTACCAAATTTGTAAAATACACAGCTGCCGAATTATACAGATTTTTTTTAGTTTGCCACAAAAGCTTGATTTGGACTTATTCTGTTCTTCCCGATTCTTCTGTTCTTCACCGATTCAATTATATTAATAATAATCAAAAATACCTGGCAATAACCTCAAACAATAAGCATACAGAGAACTGTAAAATTCGGATGTTAGCATGCATCCATAGTTCACTACGCTGACATTGATCATTAATCCGATATTTTTTTTTCTATTTTTCTGTTTTACATTACATTACCGACCATTCCGTCATTACTACGCTACGATGTTCAGCAAAATATCGAGTATTTGGTGTCATTGCAATCGGGAAGAAGTACCTGTCATGTTACGGTAGGAGCAATTTTGGTTGACACCTGTTTAAATGACTATGTTTGTCAACGACAATACTTTCTACAAAAGAAGCAATACTTAGTTTAGATGCCAGATGTGAGATGGTTACAGAAAATTATGCAATGACAAGGATAATTATCTTGTCAGTGACGATAATTATTGACCATTGAAATAACTATTATTATTGATGAGTGTCAGGAACATAAACATAACGCAGCGAGAACGCCTCGAGAAATAAGATAGCAATGGACAAAACTGTAAATCGCGAAGACAAAATTATAGCTGCATTGGATGAAGTAATATCATAAATACATGTCACGATAACAGCACCGGTAATATATAATAATAGAAGAGCATTAAAATAAATGCTCACATTAATAAACAATACATTATGTTAGAAATACTGGTTAGTACTTTTATACTTTTATAATTTTATAACTAAAGTAATTTGAAAATCTATAAATTTGCATTAAGCGTATGTTTAGTTTTTATTTCTCGATATTCCTATTTTAATGTATGTTCGTGCGAAACAAATGAGGTACGTACACGTACCTACTGATTTCCCATAAATCTAAATAAATTGCACAAAATAAAAAAAATAACCACAGATTATTATATCACATAACTTTGTTGTCACATAACTTGACTTTGTAACATTACACATTACAACGAAAATACTAAACCGATTGTTTTTTCAAATTTACTTTTGATTTACTTTGTTTTGTCCACAAAAACCTCATCGATTTTGAAAATTTGTTCACGAAAACTCTACAGTCCCACTTAAAAAACAAATATTAATAGTTTTATGAGGGTTTTATTTGTTTATATAGTTTATAATTTTGGAATGCAAATTTCTTGAAATTAAATTCGTTCTTATTGGAGCTACAAAGTGGGTCAGTAAACATATATATTTCCGTTGATTAAGATTGTGAAAGCTGAAAAGCAAAGTTGAGATTAAAGATGTTTGTTAATATTTTTTTTCTACTGCATTCACAATGCACACATTGTAACACTGTTTTCGGTGTTACAATTAACAAATTGTATCACCGTTGTTACTAACTTTTTTCTAAGATTGGTGACGTTGATATCAAATACCAGATGTCAAACGTACTACACAACCACAATAGTATATTTTAATACAAGTTTTATAAGACAAAAATTGGCGCACGAGTTGTTTTGGGCACGACGAGCGTAGCGAGGAGTGCCCAAATGGAACGAGTGCGCCAATACGTCTTATAAAACGAGTGTTATATACTATTTTTTCTACTTTGCGACATTAAATTTACATAAATTTCGAAAATTGCGCTTGACATCTGAAAATCTAGAGTAGTTTCATATTCAACAGTTGTAGTTGTGGTAAAATTCACAAGTATGATTGACGCGAGCCAATAGCGATTGAGATGTCAGCCTTATTTGACACTTGACGTCAATATCATCAGTCTTGGAAAACTAAAAGTTACTAAAAGTTTGTGATCTAGTGTTTTCATAACGACACTGAAAGCGGTTTCGTTATGAGTTTATAACGAACGCAAAGTAGAAAAACTGCCTTTTTAGGATCGCACTCGTCGCTGGCGCCCCAAACAACTCATGCGCCAATTTGGCGTCTTATAAAACGTGTATATTATATACTATTTTATGGAACAATGTTTACACACTTGAAAATTATGACACGCTCAAAGCGTATAAAAAAAAAACAAAATCATCAACTATACTGTATACAGAAAATTACGAAATGTGCCTTATAGCTCGGTACCGGTGAAATGTGCTCTATTTTTTTAGTTGAAACTTTTAGGTATGATAATTTTTACCAAAAATTCAAAAAAATGTTAGCAAGTAAAACACAATGTATGTTGAAAGGTAAGTACTGAATATTTGAGTCACAAAAATACTGCTCATACACAGATTGGAGTTACTGGTTATTTTTTTATAAATATATGTCCACATAAATATAAGTGAGTCCAATATTAATTTAGAACATATTTAACCAAATATACTATTATACAATGTTTTTGGTTATCGTGATATTGACAAAGTTCTAGACACCACCAGATAATCTATAGCTTAAAAATGGTTCCAAGGGAACTCTTGTGCACTTCTTCTTCATCTATGATAAAATGATAATTTGTTGTAAAAGCTTGTAGACGTTATCTCTGACTTTTTTTTCCTTTGAGCACAGAGACATTTTGCGCAGATGCCGTTTATTTGTAGTGGTCTTCTAAAAGCCGAAAAATTAAAAGTTCTAAAAACCTATTATGATATGCAACTTTTTATGATTTATAATAGATGGATTTGTTCACGCTGAACATGAATCGGGACCCAAAAGCATCAGGTATGGGTTTTGCGTGATTTTGTTTTGTCGATGAGGACACTACAAAAAAACGTCGTCTGTAAAAATTTCATCGAATAAACAAACAACATACACTTTATTACTACAACCAATAATCAAAGAACATACAGGTACATTGTTTAGTTAAAGGATCTTAAGGTTTAATTCGGGACTACTTTGAAACTTTTAGGCCATCGGCTTCATTGGCTACATATTTACGCCAAACAAAAGAAGCATAAAAAGTGGCCAGGGTGAAAAAAAACTCCAGATAGGTGAAAAATTGGTATTTTCATACATTTCGATGACCTGTAGAATCTCGATCAACTTCAGGTTAAAATGTAATGGCCTATGATTTAGTATATTTTTGAGTTATTCGCAAAGTTTGAGCGCATGAAGTACTAACATAGTCCTACCCTATTGCTTACAGTTTTTGAGATTTTCCTGAGTAAAAAAACAGCTTAAGAATCTAATTTTCTAATTCTAATTTCTAAATTACTAGAAATTAGAAATTGTTTGATAGATATAGTCCAAAATTATGAACACGTTGTATGTAAACTATTTGTCGTGTGTCTTGGAACTGATAACATCGTCCATGGCCGGACTGTGGCCGAGCGGTAGAGCGCTTGGCTATCAGTCTGAGGAGCGTGAGTCTCGAGTCTCACGAGTCTCGAGTCTCACGAGTCTCGAGTCTCACGAGTCTCGAGTCTCACGCCCTGCTTTCAGAGTAAAGGTTTTTCTGTGGCTTTCCTTTACTCCACGGCGAATGCTGAAAGCCAAACAACTTAAGACGTGCCACAGACGCGGGCCATAATAATGATAATTCGGGCCTGCCGATGCCCCCGTAGTGGCGAAAGCTGTTGGGGGATGTTAAGGCGTGGATTATTATTATCCTAGATGGCGCTTCGTCTTAAACCACATCGAACAAATTTCTTGTAGTTAAGATGTGATGATTAAACTGACGTTTTTTAGGTAAATATTGACTTACTATCTAGAACTTTTTGCAGTAAAACGTTGCAACTAATTGTAATATAAAATATGTGACCCCGCACGAGAGAATCGCCCTAAGTGCCAACCCGCTCTCGTTTCGATAGTATTGACTCCTGTGTTTGAAGGCCCATAACTCTAAAACAACTGAACAGAAAAAAAATTTAATAAACTATGTCATACTCCTGAATCATATCTACATAAGTTGTCTGACTGTCAAAATTCTTTGCCTCTCGGTGTAAACATGAGGGCGAGAGAAGTGAAAAAAAAAGTACCCGATTTGTGGAGTTTAAATTAACACTCGTCTTTCCGATTTAGTTTCTCTTAAACCACTTACCACACAAATTTCAGTTTTTGTTCAGATTGCAGCTAGAGTCTCTTCAATTGATTGGCGTTTTTGTTTTCTTCAGTTTTTATGTAATAAAGGTTGCGAACAAGATTTTGATGGAAGCCGATATCTCAGGAACGAATGTTAGCAGGACAACGCAGTTAGCATGCAAATAATCCTTATTATTACTGCGATACATATCCCTTGAATTGAATAGAATTCCGACTATTTGTTAATTTTTAAGACCAAAATAAACATGAACAATATTTTGCGCAGTTCGGCTTTCCTCGCTTGTGGGTTTTGGTGCGAGGCAGTCGTACGAGGTGCGGAGTTTTGAGGCGATCAGTGAATCCGTTTGAATCCGTGTTTGTAAAATATTGTTGGATATAATTAATTGTACATCTAAATTCATTATTTATATTTAACTGGCACTACTATTTAAAATTCCGAAATTAAATTGGTCTGATCGTATCGTACTAATAGTAAATAATCTTCCACTGTCCCCGCTACGTTTCCATTTACCGCTACAATGACGTAGTGCGCGCTACACGAATTTTATCATTCATACTAAATCGCTTTTAAAATTACTTAAAAATTATTATGCAATTCTCTTTCTACAGTCGCATTAAATAAAATATGACGATTGATTACGTGGATATCCCGATATCGTGCTTATATTCGTTACTGAGATATCCGCTTCCATGAAAATCTTGTTCGCAACCTTTATTACACATAATCTGAAGAAAGCAAAAACGCCAATCTATAGAAATTTTATAGAAAACTGAAATTTTTGTGGCAAGCGGTTTTCGAGGAAAAATGGAAAGACGAATGTTAATTTAAAAGTGCAAAAATCGGGGACCTTTTCTCATTTCTCTTGCGCTCATGTTTACACCGATAAGCAAAAAATGTTGACAGTCACACAACTTATGTGGAAATGATTCAGGAGTATGATACACTTTATTTCAATTTTTTTCCGTTCGGTAGTTTTCGCGCTTTCAAACACAGGCGTCAATATTATCGAAACGAAAGATAGCAGTTAGGGCGATTCTCTCGTGCGGGATCACATATGGAATATGTGGGGTATAGCTATTATTGTAACTGCGCCCTTAGACCACAGTTGGCCCGTTTTGCTTCCCAGAAATGGATGACACGAGCGCACAGTATGGTCATGGGTAAAATGGTACGCCTCACATAGCAGACTCTTATCCAGAACTGTCTGGCTGAACAGGGCTGGCTAGTAGCCAATGCCCCTTGCACAGAGAGGGCGGCTTCCCACGTGGGAACACATGCCCTCCCAAGCCGAGGCCTATCTCTGTGAGAGTCACGTTATCACGTGAGACCACCCAATACCATCGAAACCAAAGGTCGGGACTGGTTACGGGACCTCCTGGGCTTAACGTGCCTTCCGAAGCATGGCGGCGGAGTGAAAACTCCGTATGTCTACCTAGGGCCTGTGGTAGGGATGTTCGATACGATACGATATTTTTAAGTACCGGTACTATAGCATCCAATACGCTACGATACGATACGTTTTTGGACGATATTGTATCGCGGAATTTGTTGTTGCCAACAAGTACCGTGCTCTAGCGGCAAACCAATATAAGTTTATTTTACAAGTGACACTGATTACAACGAAGGAATTTGTATTTGTATTCTTTTGCAGTGTCAGTAAAAGATCAGGGTAATTCCGACTGAAATTTAACCTAACATTGGTGTGCAAATCATTGAGTGCGAAAGTCATTAAATCCATTAGCCATAGTGCGTTTTACAAGCAAGATACATACAAACATGCCACGTTCGTCGAGTAGTGTATGGAAAGTGTTTATTAAAACAAGTTGGGTGGAATATGCGAACTTTGTAACACTGATGTTAAAATTGCGGAATTTACGACAAACTTGAAAAAAGAACCCCTTCAGCGCAGCGGTGGCATCCGACATACAGATTATAGAAACAAACAAAACACTGATGAGTCTGTGGGTTGTGGGCGGTACCATGGTGAAACAAGTAGTTCCGTATGGCCGTAATATAGCAGTGTTTGATATTTTCTTCGAAAAAGTACATTCATAATGCATTTATATATTACAAAATTATAATTAAAAAGCCCATTAATTTCTGGAAAACACTGGTGGTACCCTGGTAAATCAAATAGTTCCTATACCATGGGTGGTACAATACTTTACATATTCCTATACTTTTAAAAGGATAGTTGTCCAGTGTTATTTTGACAATTGTTAAATTGTTTGAGATACTTCAAAATGACATCTGTCAGTTGAATTATCAATATTCTATTGAATGTAAATGAAAATGCCAAGCCTGGCTGAAAATACATTATAATGAATGATCTTCTTTTTCAATATTGTGTAACATTTGTAATTCTTTTCTACAATTACAAAAAAATAATAAAATTAGATGATAGACCTCGGATAATCGGTGCTGCACTTGCATTGCGACCATATAAACTATTTTGTTACGTTTTATGTAGGAGGCAAAAAAGCAGCCAACGGTACCAAGGCAATAGTATGTAATGCATATGATAGAAAAGATAATCTACCTTAAGCACCACAGATAAAGAAAGTTTCAAATAAGTACTAAAAATCGCACATAGATAGAAATTTTTGTTTATCTCAAATGAATATTTGTTTGACGTGAGGCAAAAATATATTTATTGGCTACAAAGAATTTTTATTTGAGTCAAAATTATATTACTTCACTCCAAATACCCAACTCTAATAAACATTCTTTGTAGCAAATAAATGTATTTCTGCCTCTATTCAAACACGCATTTATATGAGTTAAACAAAAATTTCTATCTGTGGCATGCCTACTACATTCAGTTTATGTATACCTAAATATGGTATATGGTATTTTAAAATAAAAATACATAATTATTCTACTGTACATTATTTTATTTCAATGTGTGTAGTTATGGACATTTCATTCAGTTGCTGCAGCAAAATGTCCATAACTTTTGCAAAAATTCTTGCATGAATTTCTATCATACCTCAAATTGTAGCTAATTAAAAGTTCTAGTAGCCGTCAGACCCTCAGAGTTTTGCGGCCCGAAAAAAAAACCCTAAATCGCGATAATGTCCGTTCGAATAGCAAACGTATTTCATTCAGTTGCTGCAGCAAAATGTCCATAACTTTTGCAAAAATTCTTGCATAAATTTCTATCATACCTCAAATTGTAGGTAATTAAAAGTTCTAGTAGCCATCAGACCCTCAGAGTTTTGCCCCCCCGAAAAAAAACCCTAAATCACGATAATGTCCGTTCGAATAGCAAACGTATTTCATTCAGTTGCTGCAGCAAAATGTCCATAACTTTTGCAAATATTCTTGCATAAATTTCTATCATACCTCCAATTGTAGGTAATTAAAAGTTCTAGTAGCCATCAGACCCTCAGAGTTTTGCCCCCCCCCCCCCGAAAAAAAAACCCTAATACGCGATAATGTCCGTTCGAATAGCAAACGTATTTCATTCAGTTGCAACAGCAAAATGTCCATAACTTTTGCAAACATTCTTGCATAAATTTCTATCATACCTCCAATTGTAGGTAATTAAAAGTTCTAGTAGCCATCAGACCCTCAGAGTTTTGCCCCTCCGAAAAAAAACCCTAAATCGCGATAATGTCCGTTCGAATAGCAAACGTATTTCATTCAGTTGCGGCAGCAAAATGTTAATAACTTTTGCAAATATTCTTGCATAAATTTCTATCATACCTCAAATTGTAGGTAATTAAAAGTTCTAGTAGCGATCAGACCTTCAGGGTTTTGCCCCCCCGAAAAAAACCCTAAATCGCGATAATGTCCGTTCGAATCGCAAACGTATTTCATTCAGTTGCTGCAGCAAAATGTCCATAACTTTTGCAAAAATTCTTGCATAAATTTCTATCATACCTCAAATTGTAGGTAATTAAAAGTTCTAGTAGCCATCAAACCCTCAGAGTTTTGCCCCCCCCGAAAAAAAACCTAAATCGCGATAATGTCCGTTCGAATAGCAAACGTATTTCATTCAGTTGCTGCAGCAAAATGTCCATAACTTTTGCAAAAATTCTTGCATAAATTTCTATCATACCTCAAATTGTAGGTAATTAAAAGTTCTAGTAGCCATCAGACCCTCAGAGTTTTGCCCCCCCCCCCCCCCCCGAAAAAAGACCCTAAATCGCGATAATGTCCGTTCGAATAGCAAACGTATTTCATTCAGTTGCTGCAGCGAAATGTCCATAACTTTTGCAAGAATTCTTGCATAAATTTCTATCATACCTCAAATTGTAGGTAATGAAAAGTTCTAGTAGCCGTCAGATCCTCAGAGTTTTGCGGCCCGAAAAAAAACCCTAAATCGCGATAATGTCCGTTCGAATAGCAAACGTATTTCATTCAGTTGCTGCAGCAAAATGTCCATAACTTTTGCAAAAATTCTTGCCTAAATTTCTATCATACCTCAAATTGTAGGTAATTAAAAGTTCTAGTAGCCATCAGACTCTCAGAGTTTTGCCCCCCCCGAAAAAAAACCCTAAATCCCGATAATGTTGGTTCGAATAGCAAACGTATTTCATTCAGTTGCTGCAGCAAAATGTCCATAACTTGTGTAGGTATCTGCCGCTACACAAAATATTTTTTTTTATTCGGAATTACGTCTTGAGAAAATGTACCGGTACTTTGTGCTCCGGTATGTTACAGAACCGGTACATTTAATACGATACAATACGATACGCGATACCGGTACAGCAATGTGTATCGGAACATCCCTAGCCTGTGGAGTGCACGGTAAACGCCTTACCACTCCGGCCACTCCGTCACGTTGCAACTAATTAAAAACTATACAGAAATATAGGCCATACTATTTGAAAAATGATGTTGACCTGGTTTTCTCGACATTAGCGCCATCTACAACGAGTAACATGCCCTTGTGGTCGCCTTTGCACAAGAAAAATGTTGTGTATTTTTGTCGAGAGTTTTCGAGATTATAATAAGATTAAAATAGCCCAACCTGTATACATAGCCTTGTTTGGGCTTAACATGTACGTATGTAGGTACATTTTAAACCATTTTTTTGTTATTTCAAATGTTAACGCTAGTTCTGTTAAACATAATTAATTTAATAATTAGAAATTTAGTTTTTTGGTGAAATTTTTGGTACCTTTTTGTTCTTGCATACTAAATTAACAAAAGGAAACCAAATTATTCCCTTAACCGGCATATCTCTGATTAATAAATAATATAATATAACAAAAATATACAGGGTCACTATAGTTGCGGTGATCGATGGTGCATTTATCTTAAGAGATTCGTTCAAAAAACTCAAGAAAAAGCTATTTGAAAGTGATAAAAAATATATATGTGGTGGGATCACCCTGTATAGCGTATTCATTTTTCATGAGCATCTAGCTACTGCTTTTAGTGATTGTCTGACAAAGCTGTAAGTTAATATAGTTTTTAAGATAGGCCTGCAGTTGCCATTTGTTGACAAACAATTAAATATCTCAGAAACTATTTACTTTACACAGGTACAACTTGAATATACAGAGCATTCCATTAAAAAAAAATATGTATTTTTCGTCAACTTCTAAATGCAACATTCTGCATAAATGAAAATAATTTTTCGTTGTAGAAAATGATGGGCTAAACAACTTTTGTATAAAATATGTTTTTCTGTCTTTTAAGATAAATGCAGTATCTACCAAAGCGACTCTAGTGACGCAGCCTGTACAAGTATGTACATCAAAAGCGATTCTGCTCTTAAGAACTAACCGACAACTTCCGAAAATTTGAGGAAAATAAGTGAGCGTCTATGCGATTTGGAACAATACACTTAGCACTTACCGTTTACAGCCAGTATTACAGCTGTATTTTTCAGACTATTTTACACTCTGTCCTAAGAAAACAATATTTATAAAATGATTAAAAAACAGAAATAAACGTGCTGGTGCATTTTTGAGTATCTGCTAAACAATCTATGACTTATGCAAGTATGCAAGGATTCAGGGTCCCCTACTAAATTAAACAAAATACATATCGATGCCCTAGCTGCAATATCACGTATAACATAACCTATGCTTTAACCATGATGATACGTGGTATTGCAGCTAGGGCATCGATATAATAACCGACTTTATAATTATTCTCACAACACATTTAGTAAGCTTTACATAAATCATCCACAAAAGTCATATTTGAAACTTGGCACAAGTCTTACAACTACTTCAATATGTACAAATAACTCAACTCCCATAGGCGCTTAACACACTCCGAGTAGTAGCAAGGACAGGTTTAAGAGTTGTGCAATATTAATCGATATCGCTTTTGTGGATTTCCTCAGTACAAACAATATCATCGAAGAGTAAAGATGTCGAACATCTGCAATTTTTACAATGACAAAGTTGTGTTTGTTACTGGTTGCACTGGTGTGCTCGGGACTTGCTTGGTGGAGAAGATCTTACGATCACTTCAAATAAGAAAGCTGATCCTCATGATCAGGCCGAAGCGTGGAAAATCAGCTGAAGCCAGAATTAACGAATATACAAACAATATTGTGAGTATAACGAACATGGTATCTCACGCAACGGGTACGATATTCCACTATTTTTTTCTAGTATTAAAAATACTCTAAAGGAAATTTTAAATTTAACCGGTACTAATATTAAACAGGGTTTAATAAAATAGGGCAACTGAGAAAATATATGGTAAATCAAATTGTTCTGGTAGTGCAAAAACAATCTTGTTATTTTTTTTTATTTTACTCGGTTCAAGTCTCTAAGGTACCGTTTTAAAGATTTTCTTTTTTATATAAAAGGGTATTTAATTTGGTGATTAAATATTGTTTTATTTATAATCTTGCATGCAAAGTATTTGTAATAAAAAATAGTTCTCTTACTCCTTCCCCTTTTTGATAACAAGCTATTGAAACAGCGTTTTTTTTTATTTTCACGATATTTAATACCTACTATCTCTGGTGGGACAAGACTAAAAAAACTGAACATATCTCAATTAATTTATCTTATTAAATTGTCTAAAAATATATAAAAGCATTCTTGTACATTTCACCGTGTTGGAATAACATGCCTGTGAATATGGGGCACAAAACATGCATCAGCATTAACAAATAAAATAATTCCTTTCTTACGTTGGAACAATATAATTGTTTAAGCTAATTATATTTTACTATAATATTTACTTTATTCAGCTTAATACTTATGATTTAAATGTAGAATGAATTCTTTTTTTGGAACAGCACATGGAAAAAATTCATTCGACGGAATATGAGCAAAAATATCTTCAAGTCACGATGTCACGATATGAAGGAGTTAATTTCTTCATTTCATATTTTTATACTCCTCACATTTAATGTGGTGAGGGTATATTGAGTTTGATACAACATTTGTAACACCCTTAAGGAGGCGTGGCAGATATACCCATATATTATATGGATTTGATCAGAATTGAAAACTGTCTTTTTTTTAATATTTTACGGTGGGAGTATTTTAACTTCAGCACGGCTGAAGATAATTTTCCTACTAGTTTGGTTATAACCTTATATAATCTTACCCTTTAAGACGACCTTACAATAAATACATAAGCCCTCTTACTCCTTCCCCTTTTTATAACAATCTATTAAAATTTGATTGTTTTTTAATTTCCACGATATTTAAGGCCTAATTGAGGGTGGGGAATACTTAAAAATCTAAAACTTTCATAATAATTAATGCACCGTTTTGTAAGGTATAAGAATAAATAAGAACACGCTGGCGTATTAATTAGAGTGTATAAAAAAACGTCTTTTCAACATTTAGATCGCCCGCAGCTTATTTAAATTCATAGACTTTTTAGAAAAAAATGTTTCTTCTAATGTGTTTAAATGTTAATATAACTTTATTTGTTATTAAATATTTTACTATATGCGTCCATGTGTGCTGTCTTTTAAACGCAAACTGTTTGAATTAGTTTGTAGTTTGTATACACAACATTGTAAGTAGAAATTTTCTGCCATTCAATTATTATAGGTACTCATTGTGTGCTCTCAAATTGTAGATTGGGTCATGAATAAGATTTAACATTCCTAATAAAGCGAAACGTCGACCTGAGAAAACAGTTGTGTTTATTCACTCGGCCTTTCCTTGATTGTTTGCTAACAAGTAGGTCGATACTTCCACCAAACATGTATTAGTTTTCACGTCATTAAATGATATTTATAATTTGTCAAACTGCGTGTTCAAAGGAGTTACATTAAAAATGTTTGGATTTTGTTTTTAATCATCAACATTTAACAGAGTAATATAGTTTTCTAAACGTTAATTTCAAACTTTACTATTAAACTTTTTTACTTGACAAGAAAAATCACTTCATCTTGCACTAAAAAAAAAACAATTTGGAAAAATTCGAATTTTTAAAGAAAATTATAAAATTCAGGCCTCCTGCGGGAACCCTAAATATTTTCAATTGAGTCATTTTTTTGTAGTATATGTGGGTCATTAGCGACAACTTGTTATTAACTTAATTTTGTATTCCGAAAGAAACGGTTTTTATACACCATGTTGTGCACTTTGGTGTTTGGTATAAGAGTCCCTTAAAATTAAGAGACAAATCACATGACGTTAAAACAGATTTATATGAAGATTTTTAGTAAACACAAAAAAGGGCAAATTGTGACTCATAATAGTAAGATTTAAAAGTATAATGGTTTAAAAGTATATATTTTTTTGTATACAAAGTATACAATTATTGAATATCTACCACAGTTTTCTTACCTTTTTATACGTATTTTTGCTTAAAGTATTTCAATCTTGCAGTGTCCAAAATTTACACATTTGTGTGTCAAAAATACTCTAAACAAAAAAATATTTCAACTTGAACGTCTCACGGAACTAGTACATTAGATATTTCTCATGTTCTACTATTTCTGGAAACATGACATTTTGGAATTAGAATTTACTCGATCTGAACTCTTCGGCTAAAATATTCTCAAGTTAACTGCCACGTCCGGCCACCGGAAGTCGGCCGTAAGGGCGTTATAAAGGAAACTCATTTTATCTTCGTTCAAATTGTCGTTTTAATTAAAAACTTCATCAGGAACAAGAATTAGAGTCGGGGAAAAACTGCTAAGAGAAATCAGCGTCATTGGAGGCAACAAGCCAAAGCATCTCAGCCCATTAAACAGTTAACCACAGGCAATTATTGAGAGTAACTTTAGAAAGAAATTATCCTATTTGATAATAAGCGCTAATTAATGTTTTTTTATGTTCAAGGTCATGTTATTCCAAACAGTGAAATAAATACACAAGAATGTTTTTAAACATTATAATATGATGATTAACTGTGACAGTTTGAGATTTTTAAATCTGGTGCCACCAGAAATATCAAGCATTAAACATCGTAAAAACAAAAATTTTCAAATTCTATAGCTTGTTATCTAAAAAAGGAAAGTTATAAAAGAAAAAAACCAAGAAATTATGTACTTTATATCGGAAAAAAATCTTTAAAACGGGTCCTAAGAAACTATTGTAAGTAAACTTAAAGATATTTTTAAATCAGAAAATTAGTGTAAACCTTATGTATACCAAAATATATCGATGGCCTTGTTGCAATACCACGTATTAACTAAAAACAAATAAATTGCTTTTGCACTCCCATGATATAAGGTCTTTAAAAAAATGACACTTCGCAACTTCGCTAATAGGGCCAATTGTCAATACTTGCGATGGGATTGTAACACCGGAAAAAGTTATCAGAGAAACTTGTTTAGAAGCTAATACAGTATACCTATACCAGATTTGAATGCAACATTTGCTTTAAAAATTGCTTATATAGTACCTACAAGTACTATACAAGTACAAGCACTACAATATATTAACTAAACAGAATTAAAACAACAAACATTATAAATAAAGCAATGTTAAAGTCTTTATTCAACAAACCTCGAGCAGGAATTCATAAAAAAAACAGATTTTAAATTAGGTACCTACATCAAATAAACATTTAGAATTAAAATAAGTCTAGCCTTCCTGCAGTAGCTTATCTGAAGTATTATCGCCTTCTTGTTGGAAACCTGCCTCTCTTATTCTCTGACAATTTTGCATTGCAGCTCGGTTTGCCAAATTAACATAATATCCTGTAAAAGCCCCGAGTTAAAGCCTAAGTCGCAGTAGGCTAGTTTTGCTGGTGACACCTAGGTTCATGAACCACGGCACCAAAATGCTAATCTATTGCCTAAAATATATACAGGAGTGTCAGAATGTACCAGATGGACGTAGCTATACATAATATAATAAACCAACACTTAATTTATTCGACATGAAGTTGTTCTTTATAAAAAAGGAACCTGTTAAATTTGCTCAGAAGTAAATTATATTTCTTTTTACATTGCCATTAAAAATGCCTTAGGGAATAATTTTTTAAATGTAAATTTATGCTCAAATACCAAATTAGAAGGTCAGGACGAATCTGTGACGTAACACGACTGTAATTAAAAACAGGCTATTAGAATTTTGTTAATTAGAAAATAGAATAACAACAATACTATATCTTAAACATTATTTTTTTACAATTAGTGTAGAACTTTTTTGCTCTTTATTATTAATATAACGGAAAACCGTGCTTTTATTGGGTTGTTAGAGCTTGAAATAAAAGTGCCAACTAGACAGACCTTTTCATTTATTCCAATATTTCGCCAGTAAATTCTGGCTTCTTCAGGGAACTAAAAACAAAATTACACAATACCTGAACATGACAGCACTACAGTCTAAAAATGGATAAAACATACCAAATAACAGTCTCAACACAAAGTCACAATAATCGACGATAACGGCATTAAACAGACAAATACAGTGTCGAATGTACCAGTGCAAACGTTCAACTAAGACTGAAGGACTCGACAAGGTGTTTTTTCCTTCCTATACATTCCAAACTGCACACCCTCTTAAAAAATTAATTCACTGATATCAGCTACACCTATGGTGGTACTATTTGCGTCAGTGAACTTATTGTAATCTAAATTTAGTAAAATTTTTTAATAAATTTAGATTACAATAAGTTCACTGACGCAAATAGTACCACCATAGGTGTAGCTGATATCAGTGAATTAATTTTTTAAGAGGGTGGAAGTTGTCATCTTCGTGTCCTCAATTTGTTTTGGTTTGTCATGTTGTATCATTGTGATATTATGTAGTCGTTTGTAAGTTTGTCAGTTTGTTCAGGTTGTTTAATTTTTACTTTTTTAATATTTTGCGACTATTCGAATATTACCGGTTGTGTGCAGTTTGGAATGTATAGGAAGGAAAAAACACCTTGTCGAGTCCTTCAGTCTTAGTTAAACGTTTGCACTGGTACATTCGACACTGTATTTGTCTGTTTAATGCCGTTATCGTCGATTATTGTGACTTTGTGTTGAGACTGTTATTTGGTATGTTTTATCCATTTTTAGACTGTAGTGCTGTCATGTTCAGGTATTGTGTAATTTTGTTTTTAGTTCCCTGAAGAAGCCAGAATTTACTGGCGAAATATTGGAATAAATGAAAAGGTCTATCTAGTTGGCACTTTTATTTCAAGCTCTAACAACCCAATAAAAGCACGGTTTTCCGTTATATTATTTTTTTAATTCACAATTTTCATGTGACCTCACAAGCTATCAACTTGATTTTTAAGCGACCTCCAAAAAGGCAGAGATTTTTGTGTAATATATTCACGCATAATTCCGGGATCACTCATGGACACATATGGGTGATTCTGTAATTGTTTGAAAGATTGGTTTTTACTGGCACTAACCTATACATCAAAGTCTAACCGTGATCTGTGTTGATGGATTCTGAAAGTGGAAAATCAACTATTTAACGCAGATTGTTAACCTAATATAATATTTGTTGTGCATATGGTAGAGACCAAAATAAGACAGAAAGTCAAATCAACGTGGGTCCTAAATTAACCGTTTCCGAATGCTCGTTCTCCGTTTATTTTTTTAGTAATCTCATTTAAAACGAGATTCGAAAATTTGGAAAGTATTAAAGATGTTCGTCTAGAAAAATCTCTAGAATCGTGTAGATAATTTAATTCAACAATATTCTTATGAAAGATTTATTCATTTTGATGTAAATTCATAATAAAATATCATATAATTCAACTCCTGGTAAAAAAAGTTTAATTCTTAATTTTTAAAATACCTATTTGTTTCTCAGTACAGAGCCGCGGAGTTCTTAGAACATATATAGAACTAGTCTGAAGTACTGAAAGTTAGCCAAGTATTTAAAGTGTATGTCAATTGCAAATGGGTTTCTTGTTTAATCAAATTTAAACTGCAATTTGCTCTATTGTAAAATTGTCTAAAATTTACTTGGAACCTGGTTGTCGGGTCGTGATATGCCGTTCGATCATGCGAATCGAATTATTTAAGTAGGCTGAGATTGAGTATCTTACGCCTTGAATCTATGTGCAAACTCTGTGGTGAAGCACGTTTTTAACCGGACGGATGCCAAGTTAATGTCTGAGTTTTTTCAGTACCGAAATTCCGCAAAATTTGTCTGATAGATACCGTATCAATATACCGGATGATCCAATTTCGAGGCTCACCGTAGGGATCTCCCTTGTTAGTGGAGATGGAGCCTATATTTAATTTTCGCAAAGTTTCGTATTTTTGTGCTGATCAATTACCTGAAAAGAAATTTTAGCTATCATTTTTCATTTTAAAGATATCCGCAAAAGACTGAAATGCTAAGATATCGTTTTTAATTTTTTTTTCAAAACCAAACGTAGCTAGACAATTGAAACAAAAACATTAGCGACTTTTTAACAAGGAATGCAGTATTATTTTTTAATTTAAGATAACATCAAAAATGGCGGCGTAACCATGGCCAACTTTTGTTTTTCTTATGGGCGCCATGACGAATTTTGGCATTTTCTGATAGTCGTGTTTTTTCTCATTTCCGCAATGTATAACATGTTGGCATTATTTTTTTAAAACAATGGTTTAATAATAAAAAAACTTTCTTCGTTTTCTCGTTGTTTGTCGTGCTTATCAGGTACCCAACTGGTGCTTGGTTACAGACCGCCGGCGCCGGAATGACCAGACTGCTTTGGATTAAAAAAATTCAGATTGTAAAAGAAGCAAGTTTATAAAACAAAAAGCTTATTTTGTTAAGTAAATGTTCAAATTGGTCGACATTTTCTTGAAGACATAAAACCGAGCCAGATTTTCGACATGTTGTTATGCTCTTCTAACTGTTCTTCCCGGAATAGCATTGACCGCATTTGTTATTCGATCCCGCAGCTCCTCGATAGTTCTGCGACTATCGTGATAAATTTCGTCGTTCACAGTTCTACATAGAAAATAGTCCAGAGGACTTAAATCAGGGGATCTAGCAGGACATTCCACCATTCAACCATTACCAATCCAGCGATTTGGAAATTGTTGATTCAAATAATTTCGTACAACTGCAAAGTTTGACTTGTGTGGGGTTTGTATGGTTTCAATTTCTTTGTTCGTAATTCTCTCCAAACTCGTGTTTGCGGCAATTCCAAATTACAGGCTACTTCCCGCGTAGAAATCCAAGGATCGTCATTTATCTAAAAACCAGTAGTTGATGAAGCATTGCAAATTATAGTAATCTAATATCTCTTTGATAGTTTTCAACATTTCCATGAAGATTATAAGAACTGCGGAGTTTACTAAACGATCCATGGGCCGCTAAATTTCTGTCCAATGTTAGGAATATTGTGCGATTGGGCATTTCTATGAGAACAATAATAAACCTTTATCATATCACGCTTTTCGTTATTGGTAAACGGCATTTTACATCCACAATCAACCACAATGGAGGATTATTTGGTTAAATGGCAAACCCAACGCTGAGCGCGCCGCTTGATCCAAGTGCATTTTCTTGACGTTACTTGGCAACGAGTCCGGCGGTCTGTAACCAAGCTCCAGTTAGATATCTGAAGGTTTTTTGATTATTACACCATTATTTTTAAAAATAATGCTAACATGTTATACATTGCGGAAATGAAAAGACACGACTATCGGAAAATGTCAAAAGTCAACATGGCGCCCATAAGAAAAACAAAAGTTGGCCATGGTTACGCCGCCGTCTTTGATGTTATTTCAAATTTAAAAATGACACTGCATTCCTTGTTAAAAAGTAGCTGTAGAATATGTTTGTTTCAAATGTCTACCTACATTTGGTTTTGAATAAAAAATTAAAAACGATACCTTAACATTTCAGTTTTTTGCGGATATCTTCAAAATGGAAAATGATAGCTTACATTTCTTTTCAGTTAATTGACTAACACTAAAATGCGAAACTTTGCCAAATTTAAACATAGGCTCTATCTCCACTAATAAGCGAGATACCCATGGTGAGTCTCGAAATTGAATCACCCAATTGTATCAAAGCATGACGCAACCTCTGACATTTTGGGAAGTGGTAGTTTTTGAGGTTGACGGAAATGAAAAATTAACCTTTAAACATTTACGACAGATTGAAAAACATATCTTGTACCAGGTACATTGTGCAAGTTAAACAGGTCTAAGCTTTCATTTCAACCTACTTAGTGAATTTGATTACGACGAATAATTTTTTTAGTGTATCAAAAACTACAACAAATATGATAGTTAACATTTTGATCTATTAACAAATGTAACTTGGTGAAGACTTTTGAGTGCCAGTCTATGCCCGCCGAAATAACTTGTCATCAGTTTTGTACCAAATGTAATAAGTTCAGCTTGTGACACAATTTTGACGAAGAAAATCAGTTATTTCCAAACAATAATAATAATAAAAATAAAAATCGCTAGACTTTCGCTGTGATGCAAAAATAATTTTCAGGTGTGCGCCCAAGCGAAACTTTTGTTTAACTCGTCTTATATTCGTTTCAAGATCCGTGTTCATCGAATTTGATGACACCCTATTTGCTGTTTTCGTTGAACATCAAAAGAGTGCACCCGTTGCGTGAGACACTTGTAAAGTAATATTTTATCACAGTGCTATCCAAATGACGTATTGATAGGTATTCTCCAGAATTGACAAAAATACTTTCAATGACAAAGTAACTTGGGTGTACGGAGATTTAACATCGGACAATTTCGGACTGGCCACTGATGATCTGCTAATGATAAAAAATTCTGTTAACGCAATACTTCATTTAGCTGCCACAGTTCGATTTGATGAACCACTGGCAACTGCCCTAAAAATAAACTTTAGATCTACGAAAATTATGCTAGACATTGCTTTAGAATGTAAACAATTACAGGTATGTATACTATATAAAATAATTTTTCACTAGTTGTCCGTGATTTTTATTGTAGTCATTCGTATATGTTTCCACTGCTTATTCCAATTTCGGTAAGAAACTGGTGGAAGAAAAATTGTACAATCAAAAATTTTCACCGGAATTTATGCTAAATATGCTCAAACATTTGGACGATGATACTATAAATAAATTTGGTCCTCTAATGATGGATCAATATCCGAATACGTACACTTTTTCCAAAGGCATTACAGAATTATTAGTTCAGCAATATGCGAAGAAGTTGCCGATTGGTACATTCCGACCAGCGTCAAGTAACTACAAGTAAATTCTTTCCCACAAAACGTTGTAATTTTTAATTTTTAGTAATCGCAAGTTGTCACGAGCCATTTCCAGGGTGGATAAATAAAGGGACTGCGTCAAATGCTATTATCCTGGAAGTAGCGTGCGGCAGAGTTAGAGTTTTGAGAGTCTCAAAAGGCGATCTAAATTGCGTTCCTGTCGATATGTGTGCTAATGCCATGTTAGCAATAGGATGGGATAATTTTAGAAATAGGTTATATTACAATTTAATCACATTGATTTGTTTAAACCCTTTTCATTTTAGGACCCCCCAGAATAAAATTTATAACTTCACATCTAGTAATCTCAAGGTGCCAGAATACGTAAAATATTCATTAAGTAAGATCCAGGACTACCCATTTAATTATACATTTTACTACCCATTTTTGATTATGGTACAGTCATCCCTACTATATCATATCTTAGCATTACTGTTGCAAACAATACCAGCAATTCTTGTGGAAGCACCCTATATGATAATTCGACGAAAATTTGAGTAAACTAATCCGAATTATTTCTCAATCCAAAACATTAAGTCTCGCAATTTTCAGAATGTTGGCAATTCGACAAAAAACGCAAGCTAAAATTGATTTGGCGGCTAGTTTTATGCGTAGAATGGATTGGACATTTGATACGAATAATACTCAGAATTTATGGGATTCTTTGAGTGAAACTGATCGGAAGCTGTTTAATTTCAACCTTCACGGTATAAATTGGAAAGAATACCTGCCACTGGCGCTCTGCGGCCTGAAGAAGTACTTCTTCAAGGAAAAGATGGATGAGCAAAGTATCAATGAAGCAAAAAATCATTACAAAAGGTAAGCTGACAACCAAGTTGAACTTGAGACGATATGATTTTCTCTTTGTCCTGTTCTTGATGACAATTCATTGACTGCACATAACTCTAAACTACGTTTATACCACTGGTGTCAAACTCATAGTGAAATAGCCCAGTAATAAAGCTATTAGCGGAAAAGTTCAAAACTAGATGGACGTATGTATATGCCTTTGCTTGGCCATTACAAATATCGTGTACCAAAATTCCCATCGATATCGTGACGGCATTATGAATTATTCTGGTTAAAATTGATTTTAAAATGATATCTTGGGATCGTACTGTACGTCATATACCATGCTTCAAAATTTGTAATTACAAACCATGTTGTTCGCTTCGTCAGAGCTAACTGAATACTGAAAAACTTCATGTGTTTCTTCACTTGACCGCATTAGGATCTGTTTCTAGATTCGATTTTTGGAATATTTGTATACTTTAATGGGTTCTATAATAAACCTTCGATGATAATTATTCACCCTTGCCACTGTTGTATACCATGAAGTCATGGTGTATTGTCAGAGAGTGATTTGTGCCCAATAATTTTATTCGTTCTTATATTGTATTAGATTTAGTAATATTATATTGTAAGATATTGTATGTGTCTGTCCAGCGCTTGCTATCGCTTGTATAACGAATCGCCGTTTCAAAGGCACTGCTTATATTCAAATATTCACATTGACTAACGGGGTACCGGAAACAGCCCTGAGAAAGTTAAGTTTACAACTCACGCTCATCCCCTAAGAAGATCCTCTTTCAATATCAACCTCCGACGGGACCAGACGTCTTCTCTACTCAAGATGCAGCCGCGTTACCCAAGCCTCTGTCCATTTTCAAAATCAATCGTTATATCAAACAAGTATCGTAAGCGTTGGCTGGTATTCTTCAATTTACTCTTAATATATGTTTAATTATCATCGTCCGGAGAGCAGTGACCAGTGATCAGGAGTGGGACGATTAAAGCAACCGCTTTATAAGAACACGGTAGGAATCCGACACCACCGTCTTCGCGCTATTAATGTTCATTGTACGTCCCGACTCATGGCAGTGTTCAACAATATCGGACTGTTCAACCTTGCCTAGCCGGGTGTATTTTTGTGTTCTTTGGCTAGGAATACAAAGCATTGTCCTGTATATCCCACACAGCACAAAGGTCGCTACGCTCGTCATGCCCAAAACAACTCGTGCGTTAAAGTTTGTCTTATAATAGTATATTATTATACAAGTTTTATAAAACGTCAAATTGGCGCACGAGTTGTTTTGGGCACGTCCTCGCTACGCTCGTCGTGGCCAAATGGAACGAGTGCACCAATACGTCTTATAAAACAAGTGTAATATACTATTTTTTCTACTTTGCGTCATTAATTTTATATAAGTTTAGAAATTGTGGTTACTATATCGCGCTAAATTAGAATCTAGGATATTTTGCGTGTACCACGTGGCAGCACTGTAGTAACTGTCAACTTCGTTAAGGATGATATCGATGAGATAAAATCATGACAAAATCTAATTGTGAATAATTTTACTCTACTTTAGCCTACAAGTTTGAATAAATATTCAGCGAGGTCGCAACGATGATCATAATGGAGCTTGGGGCAACACTTTTAACCCTACTGTGATAAATACATGAAACTTAACCTAAAAAGTTAACTTTAAAATAGTGGTTTCATAAGTATAATAATCAGAATAGAAGTGTTTGGCGGTGACTGATTAGTTAGTTCGAAGCACAAGAACTTACTTAAGAATTGTTATAACGCTTAACGTTTAATAGCGGTGTCTACCTAATTCCGCTACGTAGCCGATGCGGCTTATACAGGGTGAGTCACTAGAGTCGCGGTGGTAGATATAGCAATTATCTTTAGAGATGGAAAAAAATGTTTAATACAAAAGTTGTTTGGCATATCATTTTTTACAACGTAAAATTATTTTCATTTATACTGGGTGTTGCATTTAGGCGTAGCAGAAAATAAATTAACTTTTTGAAATGGAATGCCCTGTATATTATAACATATTATGATTGCGAAGAAAATTGTCTTACTAATTGTATCAGGTGATATTGACGTAAAGCTAATAGTTTCTGCAATATTCAATTTTTTATTAAAAAAATGGCCGTTGCAGGCCTTTTCCGAAAACTACGTAATAGCGTCATTTTTGCAGATATTTTCTTACAACTTTGCCAGAAAATAACCAATACTAATAGGGAGGTGATAGTGCCCAAAGAAATTTGATGCGCTATACAGGGTGTTCCTAGCACCTAATCAATTTTGATATTTTTCAAATGGCTTTTTCTTGAGTTTTTTAAATGGAACGCCCTGTATATTATTTGCTGGTTGCATTTCCCATTAAGTGCCTTTAATTTATATTAAGTGTGGCATATACATATTTGTACCCGTTTTCGTGATATTTGGAATTTAAAGAAAATGTGTAATAAAGTATACCAATACAGTGCTTTAATATTACACCCTGCATAACATGGTTCTTTTTTAATGATTTCTTTTTGTAAAGAGAACATAGAAAGGAAAAAAATACTTTTGTTGAATTAAAAAACTGACAGAATTGCTCAAAATAAATTGAAAAGTACATGGAATTACCATTTAGTTACTCAATATGAAAAATTAATATAATTTGAGACAACTAAAAATTAAATAAAAACAAATAATTAAGAGAAACCACAACTAATAACATTTATTAAACTATTTTTTAAACTTGATAAGCATTAACATAAAACTAGTAAAAAACTATAACAATTAAAGATAAAACAACAAGTAGTTATTGATTTGGTAGGTGTTCAAAATGCCCTCCATTTTGTCTTCTACAAGCATTAATCCGATGGGTAAAAGATCTCGAAGTATTTCTTAACATCTCTCTCTTATTTTCTCTGATGTCAGCAAAAACATTTCTTATTCTAATCTTCATATCGTCTTGTGTGGGTAGGTGGTGTCTGGTATACTAATTCCTTAACATGACCCCACAAAAAAAATCCAACTTATTTAGATCAGGAGATCTTGGCGGCCATAACGTAGGGCCTCCTCTTCCAATCCATTTGTTGGGGTATTGGTTGTTCAAAAATTGTCTTACGTTCAGACTAAAGTGGGGTGGGGCTCCGTCGTGATGGAAAATTAAGTTTTGGCGAATATTAAGCGGCAAATCATCTAAATATTCATGTAGATGGTTGTTAAGAAAATGTAAGTACCTTTGACCATTTACGGAACCCTCAAAAAAGTAAGGCCCTAGCAAATTGGTACCTACTATTCCACCCCATACATTGAGTGACCATCTATGTTGATGCTCCAAAGGCCTGATAACGCGAGGATTTTCTGTTGCATAAAAATGGAAGTTATGTTGGTTAACATACGCATTTTTATGAAACGTAGCTTCATCAGTAAAAAGAACAAAGTCAAAAAAATTTGCTTGTTGTTGAATTTTAGCAGCAGCCCAATTACAAAAATTTAATCTCTTTTCTAAATCGTTTTCGCTCAATTCCTGTACATGTTGCACATGATATGGATGATACTTGTGTCGCCGTATTATTCTGGACACAGATGATTGGGTTATTCCTTGATTTCTTATTTGTCTAGTGCTTGAGTATGGATTTTCTACCACACTAGCAACTACCAGAAATTCATTCTCTTCATGTGTCGCCGCTTTTGTTCTTTTTCTTTTTTTGTAAGTAATAGTACCTGTTGATTCAAAACGTTCCCGAACTCTATTAATTGTTCTTGCATCGGGATGCCGTCTTTCGGGATATCGCTGAGCGTAAATTCTTGAGGCCAGTAGAGCGTTTTTGCCGGCTTCTCCATAGATGTAAATAATATTTATCAGTTCCTCTTTAGTATAATTAAAATTCATCGTTAACAGAGATTACAAATGTTGGTTAGCTATATTAAGTCTGTTGACAGCAATAACTACCTAACTACACGTCTATTATTTGTTTTTGTTTCCATGACAACGAGGTTAAGTAAATCTAAGCTAACTTAAAATATTAGCGTAACTCTGCTATTTAAATGTATCTTTATAAAAAATTGCATTTTTAACTTTACCAACATTTATAATTTATTTATATTATAACAAAATACATGAAAAAAACTAACTCAATTATACAGGGTGTAATATTAAAGCACTGTATTGGTATACTTTATTACACATTTTCTTTAAATTCCAAATATCACGAAAACGGGTACAAATATGGATATGCCACACTTAATATAAATTAAAGGCAACTTAATGGGAAATGCAACCAGCAAATAATATACAGGGCGTTCCATTTAAAAAACTCAAGAAAAGGCCATTTGAAAAATATCAAAATTGATTAGGTGCTAGGAACACCCTGTATAGCGCATCAAATTTCATTGGGCACTATCACCTCCCTATTAGTATTGGTTATTTTCTGACAAAGTTGTAAGAAAATATCAGCAAAAATGACGCTATTACGTAGTTTTCGGAAAAGGCCTGCAACGGCCATTTTTTAAATAAAAAATTGAATATTGCAGAAACTATTAGCTTTACGTCAATATCACCTGATACAATTAGTAAGACAATTTTCTTCGCAATCATAATATGTTATAATATACAGGGCATTCCATTTAAAAAAGTTAATTTATTTTCTGCTACGCCTAAATGCAACACCCAGTATAAATGAAAATAATTTTACGTTGTAGAAAATGATATGCCAAACAACTTTTGTATTAAATATTTTTTTCCATCTCTAAAGATAATTGCTATATGTACCACCGCGACTCTAGTGACTCACCCTGTATATTTACAAGCACTTATAATTGAAACCCAATTCTAATTTCGGCAAAGTAGTTTATTAGAATAAATTATACTTAGTAAAATTACATGTGATGGAGGTAATACAAATACGTTGCACACAACCAGAACTAAGACGAAGTCGAAAGCGACGGACAAAAACGAATATGAATTGAACAGAGCATCCAAGCGTCCAAAATATTACCGAAAACTTATACGTTACATAAACTAAGAAATCCTCTACACTTTAAATGTACTATAGCTTCGTACGTGTATGCTGATAAACCATTTATTGCGCATATACAATCTCGCAGCAGTAATTAAAATCGTTCGTATCTACGATGTAGGTTTGATCTTCGCATAATACCTTATTAAAGTAAATGTGGTCCTTGAATTATATCTGAAAAGGGGATTTGATGTTTAGTTGAAAAGAATGATAACGATCACTTACTAGAGTCGTAAAACATCACCGTAAACGTCATGCTGGCGTATTTTGATGAACACAGCAAAACTAAGAAAGCCCCAATCCTTTGGCCTTACTATAGCAGGCTACACCCATGTTTAAATATGTATAGAATATTGATATTTCGCAGTTTATGTGATTGCAAGCGATTAAGAAGATGCAGTGTGTGGTTATGTTGGGTTATGTATTGTACATTTGACATATGGCATTTGATATCACTGTGTACCAATCAGACAAAAATGTTACTGTTTTCGGTATTACAATGTGTTAATTGTAACACTGAAAACAGTGTTACAATGTGTGCATTGTGAATGCAAAGTAGAAAAAACTTATATTATAATATTCTATTGTGATACTACGTATGATAAAGTAAAAACCGTCCCATTTGAAAAGCGAAAGTTGACAGACTTCTGTCAAAAAGCAAGGTTGTTCTGTATATTCTACTTCCAGTAGTTTATACTAAAGATGAGTCGTTACGATACTTGGTTCTCATCATTCGCATTCACATTATGGCTTGTTGCACCTTGCTTTCTTGAGGATTTTTTGTAAATTCGTGACTCTTTCCATGCGTATGCTTGAAAGCGTAATTCCACTAGTTCAACTGATATTCCAGAAAAAATCAATCATGATACTTAGCCTTCTGAAGGACATGTATATTTATTCGTTATTATACCCCTCACATTTACTGTGATGAGGGTATCTTGAGTTTGCCACAACATTTGTAACATTTGTAACACCCTTAAGGAGGCGTGGCCGATATAGACTATATGTATTTGATCAGCATTGAAAACTGACTCGATTTAGGTGTGTCCATCTGTCCGTCTTTGTACACGGTAACTGCCGTAATTTTGAAGTAATTGATCTGAAATTTGGTCTACAAGCTTATCTCTTAAAAAGTAAGGACAAGTTCGTGAATGGGCAAAATCTGTTCACTTGAAGATAATTTTCTTACTAGTTATTACTTGCGGTTGACGTGTTCTCAGGCGTAAAAGAGGTTCCTCAAGTGGAAACGATGTATAGAACCCTTCGATGGAGCACTAACATGTATCTTCAAATTTAACCATAGCTATTGTTGTCATCTGACCAATAGGAACAAAAAAAATTGTCAAAACCCCAAATTTTTATGAATGGGGACTTTTTTGCACAATATTTTTAATGCGCTAGCAAAAGTGTACAAAGTTTTAGCTGGGTTTGAATTTTTGCGAAGTAAAATCTTCATGTTACGGTTATAATTCTACAAAACACAATAAGCTACATTCTTTTAAAAGGTACACAAATGCAAATTTAACCGTCGTGACTTACTTACTGGTACAAATAGAACCGAAAATAAACTGTAATTATAACAAGTAATAAACAAAACATAATATTTGGGGACGGACATTTCAAAACGTAGTTTTTATCGACAAGATTTTTAGTTTGGCGCTATGTTTCTTAGCTAACAATTTGCGCAACATACAACAATGATTAATGTTTCTCAGTATTTTATTGCCCAGGTACTATCTTATTCAAATTGGTAATATTATTTGTAAACATTAAAAACGTTCATAACAAAGTTCTAATATAGGTACTTATCTATACTATTATTTTCTTTAATCAAACAATAAAGTTGGTAGCAAACATTTTCTATTTCTATTTTCACAAAAGCAATGAAAACGCTGAAGGCTATAATTATAAAAAGAAAGATTATTAATAAAGACACAAATATAAGCATTTTCGATATATCGATAGAACAAAATATAACTTTTTTGCTACTTTACACTGTATTAATATTTCTATTGTCGTAATTGTTTACCTAATATAATACACATTTGCTTTAGTTTTTTTGTTCACGTCATTGTCGTCTTTCTTTGTTCTACATACGAATTATGTTGCATATTAGAATATCCAATGTTCTTATGTTTACAATATGGTCAAGTTGTTCATAAATTAAAAATTAATTTATTAATATGTAATATTCTTTATTGCAATAAATAAAAATTACAAAAGGTATATATAACACATATTGTCAAATTGTGATCCAACTAGATCGCGTGGCCCCCGATTCACAAGAACGTGAGAAGTTACTGTTCGCGAAAAAACGTATAACCTTGGATGCAATCAATTCGAGTCTTCTATTCTATGGGCAGTGGCGGCAGTGCAGTGTCCTTTACTACCGGTAGAGTACGCGCGTTATGTTATTGTGCTTGGCGGTATTAACTGTGGCATTAACCTACAAATTTTCGGTTACTATTTGCTTGCGATTACGACTGAAGGATATGTAATCGGAAAACCGATTTGGAGTAAATTGACTAGTAAAGGTGTGAAGAAACAGTTGGCAAGTAGGAATAGTTACATGTTGCTATTAAATTTGCAATCAAATGGATGAAATCTACCAAATCCATCTTGTAGAACAGGAGCAGAAGCTAAAACAAGAAACGCTTAATCATGGACTATTTATTAAAATGTCGCGATTAGCCAAGGAGTTGTTTACAAACCTTGTTGCGACCATTTCCGAAAGATCAAGTTAAAGAAACGGTTTTGGATGTTGCATTAAGGCATTACCAATTGGACAAATTATTTCATTACTATCACAACCTACACCATCTCAACCTACAACAAAGATGCATGAAATCGAGCAGAAATATTCTATAATAAACCATTGGAATGCCAACCTGGTCGTAACACAACGGAAAATCTGTACAATAATACATAAAAGTATTTGAAAAGCACGATAAAATCAGTTTAGGTAATTATTTGACTTAAATTTGTTTATAAGACGTTTTAAGACTTGTGCTTTCAGGGCTGACTGTACGTACACACAGATACAATCGCAATGATGAAGTATTTAAAGACGCATTAAATGGAATTAGTGGAAGAAAGACAGTCCGTTTACAAAGTAACCTACGAGCATATTTTCTTTTTCAGACGTGCTTCAGAATTATGAAGAACATGAATTTAAAGAATTACACGATGTCCTTTACGTTGAGCGATGCAATCTGTCTATGAACCTTAAATTCAATCGGTTTACCAATTTTTGAGGTAGAGCCGGAAATATTTAATCGTTAATATCTCGTATTTGCTATAAGAAAACAATTGAATCGCTTATTATTAATAGGGTCTAATTCGTACTATTTTCTTATTTGGTTAGTCCCTTTTAATAATAAGCGAATCAATTGCATATTATATAAGATCTATGTGTGCTAATAAATCGTTATTTATGTAATTTTTTGTTATAGATATAAAGCATATTTTGCTCGTGATAATTAAATACATTTGAACCGGACATTAGTCAATAAAACTGTGTTATATGAAAGGTAACTTAACAGATTAAATTATTTTGTACACCGCACTTTACTTAACGACGGTAGTTTTTATTTTACGCAGTTAAAAACGGAGGTGGCCTAGTGGATAAGGCGAATGCCTTGCACTATGAAGCCCAGGGTTCAAGCCCAGGTTGGGCAGGGATTTTAAAAATACTCCGTCTCCACGATCGCCGCACAGACAAGCCAACAGGCATAGTGCACATGGCGACATCCCAAAAAAAAAATTTAATGAGTTGTTCATAAAGTTTTTTGGTGTTTTTTTTTTCTAAAATCTTTTAATAGTCACGGTGGAAAATTGTTTTATTCATGTTTCTTTTAATAATAATGTAATATATATTTTCTTCTAGACAAGTAAACTAATATTTATCATATTTTTCAGGTTGCGAAACATTCATATGCTAATAAAATATGGATTATTGGCTCTAATTGTTTTCACATTGGCTTCGAGAATATGAAGATGTGTTTATTTGTATTTTTATTTTAGCGCTGCTTATGAAGCACAAGAGGTGTAAAGAAAATAACTATTATATGTAACAGTCTAGAAAATATTCGGTTAAATATTGTTAAATAATTGTAGCTTAATATAATTTAGGTTAGGACACTATGTTATTGTTCTTAGCTCATAGTAACATAACATTTTATGGTTATTAATGAGTCGCTACAAATAAATAATTTGTATGATGTCATGTTTTATTTTTGATTGTGTTTTTAATTGTTGTTGGCGTATTATTAATGCATACCAACTAAATAATTTATTAAAACATACTTAAAATTCAGATGACACAAATGTACGTTAATAGTCAATCATACTGTACAATTGATTTAATTTTAATTCCGAGATATCATAATTATCGACAATTTTATATTCTTCAGTATGTACAAATATACCAACAGTATATTACATTTCAGCGCTATTGCCAACATTCAATACAAACTCAATAATAATCGAGTAGTAAACGATGTACAAATCTAAGAAGTAATCTAAGAATCTAAGAAACAAAACACTATCTGAAACAATTTCACAATTAGGATGTCCGGTTGAATCTGCACGCCAGATAACCATATTCTGTTGTGACCAAGTGCCCGTTGGCATCGGACTTCAAGTTGATGTTATTAGGTGTCATAAATGTGCGTTGCTTCTCTGAATAAGCGTTTATTAGATATCTCCTTATCTATGATTTTAACTTCCTAGAACTGGAAATTACGGTCAGGATTCTCTTCGATGTGTTTAGTGACACCTGTGACACCTGTATGCCCAAAACTGGTGAGTATACAGGTGTGCAAGGTGCATACACTGCATACACAGTACATGCTGATCTGATGTGCAGACTGCATAATCAACCTGACATCCTAATTGTCAAGTTGTTTTAGATAGTGTTTTCTCCGCTGGTAGATATACTAGGTTATGTTGATGATGTTTATTTTATGTAGCGCCCTCTATCTCTGTCATCCGTTCTCCACTTACCGACACGTTCGTTGGTTAGCACCAAGATTACTTAACCAACTAGTAAGTTTAGTAACCTTGGGTTAGCACGTTATTTTACCGACATGTTCGTTTTAGTTTAATATCGCACCGCTTATACGCCACCACGCATCCATACCGGGCGCCATTGTTATAATTGTGTAATTCGATGTTATATTGTCGTGTTTGTTTTATGTTTGACGCACTGTCTTGGATTGCGATGGTCATATACATCAGGGCTTCTCAAAGTGTGTAAACATTTTTGGAGTCGCGGTAACATCTGAAACAAATCGTAGAGGTTTCCAGAGAAACGTTGGCAAAGGTGTGCATCATGCTGGCTTCTGGCATAACATTCGAGTCGGAATCGCTGGGACGCGCTTACGAACGTTGTGACATATTTGTACAGATCGTGCAAGGACTATTACCGACAGTAGCGTCTACTGCATCAACGACGCGTCCGCTGCATCAACGACGCGCCAATCAACACGCCCGCCACGAACACGGCACGCCTCCACTACCGCGCTCACCGCGTCAACCAATAGTAGCGCCAGGGCCAGCAATGGGCGGGGCCTGAAAACGGACTGGCAACAGGAATAAGAAGGGCCTCGGTTCAGCCGTCAAGTCACAGTCGAACTCGCACGTACGACATTAACGAGGTGACAGTGTCACATTCGAGTTGACAGTCACAGTGGGTGCAGACGTTCCAAGACCTCAGCTACCTACGAGAGCCCGACTACCTACGAGACCCCGACTTGGTTCTTCTTAGAACCTTCGAACCAACTTCTGTTGCTTGTTCTTTTTAGAACAAGTATTAGAATTAGTTTTTAATTTTTCTGCTTTACTAGATTTTTCTAGTATTTCTAGGCCTGACTTTGCCATGGAGGCGGCAAAGCCAAAGAAGCCGCGGAGGGCGCGGAAAGTCAAGTTGGAGCTCTGCGACCCAGCACCTCAACCCGAAACACCGGTGCCAACCCTGGTGTCCCTGAAGGAAGCGGAGAAGGTGATGGCGGACGCACTGAAAGTCCCGGTACCCGGCGAGGACGACGAAACGGGCTTTACCGTAGTCGCAAGAAGTGCGAAACCGCATACCGGCGTCGACACCCCACGGACGGCCCCGAGAGACACCCGAGTTCCCCCGATCGTCATCCGCAAGAAGACCGACTGGCCCGAAGTTATGGCGTACTTGAGGCGCAACAACATCACCTACAAAAAGGCAAAACTGACCAAGGACGGGATCAGCATCCACCTCGAGATGAAGGAAGGTTTCAAACTGTTGAAACAGTACGCTACGGCTCAGGGCATCCAGCACCACTCGTACGCGCTCACCGAAGAAAAACCACTTAAAGTGGTTTTCAGAGGAGTGCCGACGGAATTCTCAGAAGAGAAGATCATCGCGGATCTACGTTCCCAAGGTTTCAGTCCGTACGGTGCTTACCGCCTTCGAATGGGTGCCAGAAGACAGCCTATACCGCTAGTCTTGGTATCCCTAAGAAAAACGGACCAAGCCAAGAAGATCTTCGACGCCAAGACCCTACTTGGACTGGACGTGACCGTGGAATCGGCGCGAAGGAAAACAGAAGTAGGTCAGTGCCACAGATGTCAGGCGTTCGGACACGCCCAGCGAGGATGCAACCGTGACAAAGTGTGTGTGAAGTGCAGTGGTGCCCATTACCGGGTGGATTGCGACGCCCCAGCGGAAGCCCCACCGAAGTGCGGAAACTGCGGATTGCAACACACCGCCAATTTCACGGGATGCGTCAAACACCCAAAGAACAACCAGGTAAGTGGACTTAGTTACGCTAATGTAGTGTCCACTAACACCCACGTGGCGGCAAAGCAACCAACCGTGAAAGCGGCGGCGCTGACCCAAAACAAGCCAAAAGTAACCTCAAACCTAATCCCGGCAAAGCAACCGACCGGCGCAAGCCCGAAATTGCCTAGCCAATCCCTAACACCCATCCCGTCGTGTTCGCAGGTACAAAAACCAGATGACCCAACGGCCAGTTCATCGGGAAATACGACAACCAAGAAGAAGAAGAAGAAGTCGAAAAGCAAGAAGAACGGTGCTAAAAAACAAGTGCCAAGTGAAAAAGTGTCAGTTAAACAAGTGCCAAGTAAACAAATGTTTTGTGGAAAAGTGACAAGTGAAAAAGTGACAAGTGAACCAGTGACAAACACCGACCGACCGGACCTCCTGAAGCTGTTCACGGTGTTGTTTAAAATCTTCGAAGAATGTTATAGCGCGAACGCTGATATTCTGGGGGTTTTAATTAAACACGCATCGGAGTTGCAGACCGCCCTCAAACGTTAATGGAGAGAAGACCAAGAATCCCATGTTCCTTACAGTTGGTATTTTGGAACGCGAACTCAGTTGTCAACCGTGTTGCGGAACTACGCGAATTTGCGGAGAGGTTTAACCCCGACGCAATCCTAATTTGCGAGACGCACATGCGGGCTGGCGACAATCCACGCGTGCCAAACTACCGATTGTACAGAAAGGATCGACAGGGTTCGAGAGGAGGCGGTACTGCAATCTTCGTGAGAACAAGCTTGGACCACTACGAGGACCAACTCCCAGAACTCGAACATCTAGAAGCGAACGCCGTCGTTGTGAAGACTACTGCCGGTCTCTTGAGATTGGTAGCGGCCTACAACGCCCCCGCGAGACGCATCTTAGAGAACGATCTGAGGGCAGTTTTGGACACGGACAAAGGGGTTATCATCGCCGGAGACCTGAACTCGAAGCACCCATCTTGGAACTCTCGAAACCAAAACCGCAATGGTAAGATACTTCACGATCTTGTAGAATCTTGGGACATTCAAGCCGACGCGCCACCGGAGCCAACGCACTTCCCGACCAACGGAAGACCGGATGTTTTGGACATGGTCATCATGCGTGATGTTGGATTGGGGCACCAACTAACAGCGCTGAATGAGCTGAGCTCGGACCACAATCCGGTTCTACTGGATTTGGGAGATATCCAGGACAACCTCATTCCAGTAATGAAGAACGTCATCGCTTGGCCAGCCTACACCGAACACCTGGAGGATACGATTGGACCGATTCGACTCATAGAAGATATCCCGGAACTGGAGCAAGCTGTAGAAAGCTTTACGGAACGGATAGAAGCCTCCCTTCGATCAGCAACGAACCGAATCCCCGTACGGAACCAACGGCGCGCCCTCCCAGCGGCAGTACGGACACTGATCCGCGAGAGAAACAGGGCTAGAAGAGCGTGGCAACGAAATTGGGACCCAGTCGAGAGGGAAACATACGAGCGTCTCACAAGACAAGTCCGGCGGGAGCTGGACGAATGCCGTTTCGCTGCTTTCGATGCCAAACTGGACGCCCTGAACGAAGAGGACCAAAACTCGACGTGGAAACTGATCCGATCGCTGAAAGGCGGCACCCGAACGATGCCACCCATACACGGTTCTGCCGGTATGGCGTTTACTAACGAGGATAAAGCGGAGGCCTTCGCTGATACCTTCGAAAGACAGTTCACTCTGAACGACGACAACGATGACGACGACGAGCACATCGACAACGTTGATCGTCTAGTAAGACAGAGAATGTCCGAAGAAGATGATCAACCGATCGCCCCTGCCAGTCCAACCGAAGTTAAACAGGCCATCGCCAGGTGCAAGAAACGGAAGTCTCCAGGAGCTGACGGGATCGGGAACGCTGCGCTGAAAGCTATGCCTAAGAAGGCTATTGTCGCCCTGACCGGTATTGTGAATGCAGTACTGCGCCTCCGCCATTTCCCTGAAAAGTGGATGTGCGCGGATGTGATTGCTATTCCCAAGCCCGGTCAGAGCCGCACTTTCCCGCAGAACTACCGACCGATCAGTCTACTACCAACACTCGGCAAGATCACGGAACGGATAATCCTAACAAGGCTACAAGATATCGTCGAAGAACTCGAGATCATACCAGACGAACAGTTCGGATTTCGCTCAGGACATTCCACCTCCCTTCAGGTACTACGCCTCGTGGAACACATCACCGACGCATACAACCGCCGCGAGCACACGGTCGCGGTTTTTCTGGATATCTCGAAAGCGTTCGATAAGGTATGGCACAATGGTTTGCTTAATAAAATGTTTGTTTCAGGTATTCCCCCTCGCTTAGTTCAATTAGTCGGATCATACATCTCCCGTAGGTCTTTCCGAACTAAGCTGAACCGAACGAGGTCAAGCGAACGAATCCTAACTGCCGGAGTCCCTCAGGGCTCGTTGCTATCGCCGTTACTTTATAGTATCTACGTTAGTGACTTGCCCCGAACACAGGGAACCGAGTTAGCGATGTACGCCGACGACGTTTGCATCTTTGCGCGCTCAATGTCTCCGGACCTTGCGGCGCGCAGAGTGCAAAACGCCCTCTCGGTGTTGGAGCGCTTCTTCGCGACTTGGCGAGTCAAGGTGAATGCGACAAAAAGTACCTCGGTACTTTTTACTCGTAGGATCCGAGGCAACCCAGAGCCGCTAGTTCTGCACGAGGAGGAGATTCCATGGCAAACACAAGCGAAGTACTTGGGTGTCATTCTGGACCGACGGCTGACCTGGAGTCCGCACGTCAAAGCCCTGGCGAACCGAGCGAAAGCAGCGTTAGTCGCCCTCTATTCTCTGATAAACAGGCGCAGTAGGTTGGATCCTACACGTAAGATTCGACTCTACAACGCCGTTATTAGGCCTACGATGACTTACGCTTGCCCAGCTTGGGGATACGCGGCTAAGACACAAATGCGACAACTACAGGTCATCCAAAACAAGTGCCTCAGAATGGCATTCGATGCTCCGTGGTTTGTCAGGAACACCACTCTTCACGAAGACGCCCAGATGATCACCATCGACGAATTCGTGCGAGAGACTGCAGAAAAAATGTACTCGAACCTCGAGGAACATTCGAATCCCCTATTACGGGGGATGTTACCGTACGACACAGAAAACTTGCGGTATAAACGCCCAAGGGTTCTGCTCGATCGTCCGGTGTAAATCACTCAGATTATTCTTCTAGCCCAAGATTCCGATACACTTTTTCTTTAAATTTTCTAACATTCAATTTCTGTTTTAGATGCTCAAACCTAACATTTTGACATAATATTTTTCTAGCCCGGCATTCAAGTGCCCGTCCCCCCCAAACAAACATCAGTCATGATTCCAGTTGAAAGTGCAACCCCAGCACCCCCATTTATACTTCCATCTTCGTCATTAATTACTTTAGATTAAGAGGGTTTTTTAGGTACCTCGATATCTCGTCTGTTCAAAGGTCAAAGGCCGTCAAGTCAGTCCAGCTCCAGCCGTCCATCAGCCGTCTACCCGACCACCACTTGAAATTACTCATTGTTTGATTGTAATAGTTTAATATATTCGTTCTTATTAACGTTGTTGGTTTCATTGCTACCCCGACCCGGTAACAATTGGCGCCCAACGTACCTCTGCCTAATGCAAAATCACTACGAGCTCCGGTCTCTCAGCCAACGGACGCAGCCATCGGACAGCACAGAAGTAGAGGAACCCACACCGACCACAACCAGGGACAGCATGGAAACCATCAACACACCAACTAGCGAACCCACAGCGCATCGAAAGAACGTTCAGGTCAATGCTGAAACCATGGAAACGTCGTTTGTCTCTCTGACAAACCTAAACAAACTTATCCGACTAAAGGAAGAAGAACCAGCCCCGTCTTTCAGCGGCGACCCACTCGAGGACCCAGAAAAGTTCCTGCTAGAACTGGAGGAACACCTACAGCACCTCCAAACTCCCGACACCAAGAGGATGAAGATAGCAATCAAGTGCCTATCCGGAGCAGCCGCCGAGTGGTATGAAAAATACGACGATTTTGAGTTGGAGTACGACCAGTCCAAGAACCGACTAGTGAAGGACTTCAACAGTCCAAGGATCCTCTCAGCAATAAGTGGACAATACTACAGCAAACATCAACAACAAGGAGAGGACGTGTTAGCTTTCTTGAAGCTAAAATCGCGACAAGCAGGCCGTCTGAAGAGGAATGCCATGGAGGACATCGATGCCTACATGTCCTTGATGCTGCCAGCCATGCAAGCACACCTAAGGAACCCGCCTACCTGCCTTATCACGCTACGAGACGAAGCTATCGCCATAGAAGAGATACTGAGGAAGTCCGGAGCCCTCCCAAGTCGAACCGTCAACAAAGACATAAGGGACAAACTGCCAAAGTGTCGCTACTGCCCGATGAACCACTGGCACAGAGACTGCCCGGTCCTCCATTCCAGCACATCGGGAAACGAGGGAGCGGCCGCCCGCCAGCCCGAGCGGCCGCTGTAAATCAACTTCAGACCACGAACAACAACCCAAGAGCCATCATCTCGGCCAAAATCCAGGACAAGACATACGCAGCTCTCCTGGACACAGGTGCAACCTACAATTTCATCTCGGAAGAAGTTACGGACCACTACAAGAAGGAAACGATCCCGATCAATCTAGCCAACACGATTCAACAGTGCCATGGTCTAGGAAGGACAACAATCCAATTCTCTGTAGAAGGACGAACATTCCGGGAGGAATTTATAGTGACCCCTAACCTCGCACACCCGATGATCCTCGGCGAACCATGGCTGATCAAGGAACAAGTGCTGTTTGATTTCCAACGTCAGTGCATCCACGCCGGCAGACAAAGGAGAGATACCTTTTTTTGGAGGACTCCTATACCCGCCATCCCGTCACGCACCACACCACATATCGTACCAATCAACGGATTTCCGACTGAATTCAAGGACAAATTTGCCGAAGTCACACGGCAATTCCAAGACGTATTCTCGACGAACGGTAGATCAACAACGGGCTGCACAAAACACCACCTACGGCTGATACCCGGTTCAAAACCCTTTCGAACACCGCCCTACCGGTACGCCACACACAAGAAGGAAACCATCACCCAAGAAGTGGAGAAGATGCTCAGGGACGGTATTATCGAACCCAGCCAATCCAATTACCAGTTGTACCAGTTGTAATTGTGAAGAAAAAGGACGGCTCTCCGAGATTCTGCGTAGACTACCGGAAACTCAATGCCCAGACCCTCAATGAATCTTCGGCTCTTCCAGTAATCCCAGAAGTCCTAAGGGATCTGAGCAGCGCATCCGTATTCTCAGTGCTAGACCTTAAATCAGGATACTGGCAGGTTCCCATGGCAGAGAAATCCACACCTGACAGCCTTTACCACACCAGATGGAGCATCCTACCAATTTAAAGTGATGCCATTCGGACTGAAGAACGCCCCCTCAACCTTTCAAAACATGATGATCCAAGAAGTGCTGCCAGGCTATCTGCGGAAATTCGCCTTTGTTTATTTGGACGACGTTATAGTCTTCAGTGACAACTGGGAGGAACACTTGCACCATCTACACCGGATATTGGAGCGACTCCAGAACCACAATCTACGCCTCTCCAGAGAAAAATGCCGGTTCGGGATGACTGAGATTGACTACCTGGGCTACCGCATCGTTCCCGGAGGCATCGAACCACTTCCAAAGCACATAGAGGGAATCGAATCCGCTGAACCACCAAAAACCAGGAAGCAGCTACGCAGCTTTATAGGTCTGTGCGGTTGGCTACGGGATTTCATCCCGCACTGCTCTCAGAAAATGAAGCCCCTCACGGACCTTCTCCGCGAAAAAAACAAATTCGCATGGAACCACGAAGCAGAACAGGCGTTCAAAGAATTGAAGAAGACCGTAAAGAAACCACTCTACCTACACCGACCGAACTTCAAGGAACCGCTTATCCTTCAAACGGGCGCCAGTGAAAAAGGCATCGCAGCAGTTCTATACCAGGGAAGTGACGAAAGATAAGTGGTCAGTTTCGCGAGTGCCAAACTTAATCCGACACAGGAAAAGTATCATGCGAACGAACTCGAATGCTTCGCGGTGATCTGGGCCATGAAGAATTTCCGACCCTACCTAGAGGACAGACCCTTTACGCTTCGGACCGATAACCGCAGCCTACTCTGGCTAAAAACTTCAAGCAACCAGAACTCGAAACTCACCCGCTGGTCGCTGTTAATGCAGGAGTTTAAGTTTGAAGTGGAACACGTGCCAGGGGAGAAAAACGAACTACCGGATTTCTTATCCCGCTTAGCATCACCGGAGGAGCCTAAGGAACACGATGACAGAGAATATTCACCTTCCACCACCAACCAACCACATAAGACAGGCCTACCATTCCTTGCCGTCATCGCCACAGCAGACCTAGCCAACCTGGCAAAAGAATCCCAAAAGCAGAACCTGGCAAATCAGTAACCTGGCAAAAGAATCCCAAAAGCAGAACAACAGTGCCAGGAACCTCATACAGTGTTGGAATTGGATAAATGAACACGGCCCCACCAACCATCACGAAGCAAAAATTCTAAGGGAGTACATCGTCATTGACGACCTCCTGGAGAAGTGGCACTGAAAGAAGCAATAATAGGCTAGTGACACCCGTGGACATGCACGAACACATTTTGCACACCTACCACGACGCACCTACCGCGGGACACCCAGGAGCCGAAGAAACTACAAGAGCCATCAGTAACCGGTATTTCTGGATGGACATGGAAAAAGACATCCGCCTTTACGTAACATCCTGTTGGGCCTGTGCGGCCCTAAAGCGAGGACCACTACAGGACAAAGCACCACTGCAACCCCATGAACCAACCACACCATGGGAAGTGATGGCGGTTGACCTCATGGGCCCTTATGACATATCAACCACCGGAAACAAGTTCGTCTTAGTAGTGACAGACATCTTCAGTCGCTGGGTGGAAGCCTTCCCGTTAAAGAGAACGCATGCCAAAGACCTTATCGACACAATTGAACGGGAAATATTTCCAAGGTTTGGCTATCCTAAGGCCATCCTGTCAGACAACGGCCCCCAGTTCCTATCTACCAGCTGGGACAGCGCAACCAGGAGATGGGGCTGTATACATTGGACGACACCAGTCTACCACCCCCAAGCCAACCCTACGGAAAGACGGATACAGGACATCAAGAAGTGCCTACGCATCCAAATCACCGGCCGGAACTCGAACACCTGGGATCAACTCCTAAACACAGCCCTGTTCAACGTCAGGTCTAGGAGGAACGCCGCCACAAAGCAGACTCCGGCCGCTCTACTCTTAGGGTATGAACTAAGAAGACCCGGCGAATGGTTTATCGAAAACCAAAATCTAGACCCCAACATCGACAGAGAGGAAGAAAGACGAGAACGAACACGTAAGGCTCACATGAACGAACACCAGTACCGCCAAAGGTATGCCGGCGAGGAGCCTGCCATCATCCAATTCGCTTCAGGAGACCAAGTGATGGAAAGGGTCAACAAGCGCCCTCTAGGACCATTCGACCCTCGATGGACAGGACCACATAAAGTGATCAACGCAGCAGGAGGCAACACATATTGGATTGTAAGACAAGGAAGCAGGCAGCCCGTGAAGCGACAACCGTCACACGAAACTAATCGCTCTAAATATGTCTCTCCAAGGGGAAGTCAAGAACATTTTTATACTCAAAGACAAAATTCAGGCATTTATAAAAAATATATATGGAAGCTTAAATGGAAGATAACTCTTTTGAAATCTTCTCTTATACTCAGCATTTCCTTGTCGATACCGAATTGAGCTTTGATTTGGTTAAGCAGAATTTTGTTAATTGAGCATTTGGTTGTCTAGAAAGAAATCTAGAAGAAATAGTGCCGGAATGAGACCACAATAAATCAGATTGGATTCAAAACCCCTTTGTTGTAAAAAGTAAATAATATATAATTTATATTACTAACAAAAGATAAAATAACAAGTAAGACTGTTAGTAAGTAAATTGCACTTATAGTTACCTAGTCTAAAAAGCTTAAGAGTTTTATTGGAAACACATCCACAGTCGTTAACCAATATCTCGAACTCGGTAAGTTTTTCTCTACCGCGTGGCCAAACCACAAAGGTATCATCGACATCTATCCCAATGCTTGGGCTTGTAGGGACTTGACCTAATGGGTTGTTCTTCAAACAATTCCATGAAGAAGTTGGCGATTATCGGTGAAAGAGATGAATCCATGACTGCACCCGCTACCTGGTCATACATCGCTTCCGCCCACTTGAGGTATGTAATGGAGAGACAGTACTCTACATCGACCGCCTCCTTAACCGGAACACACGTGAATAGTGATGTTACGTCAAAACTTACATAGTATCATGAGGGTCAATGACAACTTCTTGCAGAATATGAATAAAATATTCATAGTTCTTGACAAAAGATGTAGTTTGTCTTATAAACGACTGGATGGTACTCGACGGGTATTTTATCATCAAATAGGCTGGGGAACCTATTGCGCTGACGATAGGTCTCAAAGGTACGTTATCTTTGTGGATCTTCGACAAACCGTAGATCCTAGGTGCCAACACGCAACTTGCACGGAGAAACACTACACAAGCATCTTCACCCCCACTGGAGGTCAATATTGTCCTTTCCAAGTCTCCTCCCAAGTAGTTATACGATTCTTGAATGACTCCCGGTGGTTCTTTTATTTGTAGTGCTTCCGTGGAAGGTGTAAATGCTCCTTTTTTGTGTTGTTTGGTCATTGGTGAGCAGTTTTAAGTCCAGAAATATATTTCAGCAGCTTGCTCTGTAGTATGCGCCTAATGTGGCTCTGACTGCTTGTTTCTTTAGCAGGAAAAATCTCCGCGCATCCGGCGATGCCCCCCCAAACAAAAATTGCATAGGTTACTCTTGACATGAAACAACTGTGGTATACAATGAGTGCAGCATGCTGATTTGAGATTTTGCGCATTCTTCTTATTGCAAAGGTAATGGTGGCCAGCTTCCCGATCAGTTCCTTCACGTGATCACCTTCAGGTCTCGATTAATCACGACACCTAAGAAATTTACAAGGTTGTCGAAATTCCTTCGCTTTGTACTAATTACTAGCCTTTGGATTTTGCCTGCATTCGGTTGAAGACCGTTGTCGGAAAACCACTAAGTAGCTTCAGCAAGGCATATTTCAGATTCACTCAGGAGCTGCTCTCTTTCCATCCTCACTGTCATACTGGTATCGGCAAAGTTACCTTAGCTCCGGTGTGTCGGTCGGGGAGGTCGTTGATGTAGATGAAAAACGCGACGCCAAACTATATCGTTCTTACTGCCGATGGAGCGCCACTACCCTGATATCATATGCTGCCATTTTGTTTAGTAGAACAATGTGGTGAACGTAGTCCTTTACTTAGAGCGCATGTGAGGCAAGCGTCTTCTGCGTTCAGCTGTCTATTACACCGTTCAAGAACTGCGTTGGTGGTCGATATGCGGCTTATGTTTGCGAACTGGTCATCAGACAGGAATTCGCCCTGCTCTAGGTAGTCGACCAATATATTCTTGAATCACAGGTCTTTGATATAGCTGGGAGGATAGTTATCGGTCTATAAGTTGTAGAGGCCCTTTTTGTGGCCACTTTTATGTATTGGGATCAGTCTGGCCACCTTCAACTCCTCCGGGTATTCTCCCAACGGAAAAGCCGCATTGATGAAGTCAGATAGTGGTCTGGCAATTTGTGGTAATGACGCAGTTCAGGGGACTACCATACAACCAGTAAGCATCTGTGATCCTTTTGGATATCAGTGTATTGCCTATCTTCAGAATTTCATTTGGCATCACAGGTGTCCGAAAGAAGGACCAAACAGAGCCGACCATCATATGAACATACGGCTCTTTCCTCGGTCACGGAATCACCCCCGACACCCTTTCGGCAACAGAAGTAGTTGTAAAAGGTATCTGCTTCTACCTTCGTTAGAGTCCCGTGCGTGCTTTTGGGTCTCTCCTTAAAGTCTCTTCTATATTTGTTGTACATTTTTGTCGACTTTTCCGTACCCATCACTCGAACAATTACTTCCAAGGCGTTCGGGGTTCTTCTCATCTACTTCAGCTCGTCACTGTACCGAATGGGGTCTCTCCTAGATGATTGCCCCATCTGTATCTTGCAGTCGTCGCGGAAAAAAATACATGTCGGTATTTTGTCTGTTAATAATTCTGCCTTTCTTCTTATTGTCTATTTCGGGTATGCTTCCGTTCGTCCATGATACTACCTGCTCAGTTAGTCAAAGAGGTGGGAATTTCCGCCTGAGAGAGGTTTTGCAAAATCTCACGAATACATATCGATAACTGTACTGGTTCTCTTGCCTATTCTGGATGGCTCCGTAACTACCTTTTGCAGGCCATAGGTCGCCAGCCATTGAGTTAGCTTAGTTAACTTAGTTTGTAGCGCTTGGGTGTTCAGGTTGAGCAGCGTCAGGAGGTGACTTTCCCTAGTTTTTGTTTCCTCTAAAAAATTTAAATTTCTTTACAAGAATCTTTGGTTAGAATTAAGTTTTTTCAACTTCAATAGATATTTGCAGTTAATGGATTTTCCGGTTGTTTTATCCGAGCTCAAATCTCCCGCGCTCACTTCGTCGCTTCCCAGGATGTTCTTAATATTATTATATTTATTAATTCTTTAATATTTTCAGTTGTTTTCTTCTGTGTGTTCTGCCTACGTATAACCAGTGGTGTTCCCATAGGGTATACTACATATATGCCATATATGTAGTATATGTCTCAATCAAGACGTACACCGGCCGCGACTTGGCTGATGCGCCTAAGGCCGGTTACAGTGCAACGCTGACGGTCGGCGGCGCGGACCGCTATATCAACAGCGAATGTGAGGGCTTGCAGTGCAACACCGACCGTCAGTGCCGTCAGCCCTCATATATCGCCGTTGATAAGCGGTCTGCGTCGACGGTTCGCGCCGACCGTTAGCTTTGCACTGTAACCGGCCTAAGCAAAGTTAAACTTTTTATCCGCGCGAACTCGCCGCGACGCCGACGTTCAGACAGTTGTTTGGACTCTACTAGTACATTATGCGGTTTACAAGGTTACTTTTGTTGCGTTGTGTATACTGAAATGAGTTTGAATTTTAATAAATGGAGCACACTCCTCTGTTTCTTCTTACGCAGATAGAAACTTTTGTTTAACACAAATATTTGTTTGACGAGAGGCAAAAATATATTTATTTGCTACAAAGAATGTTTTGACTCAAATAAACCTTTTTTGTAGCAAATAAATATATATTTGCCTCTCGTCAAACAAATATTTATTTGTGTTAAACAAAAATGTCTATATGTCTAATGAGTCAGCTAAGAAAAGTAAATGTGGAGCTAGTAATGTCGATGCTGTTCGACTGCAGGTCCATCCGTATCCTCATATAGGGATCGCATTCATGATGCTCGTAGCGATCACGATTTTTATCAACATCAGAAGTTTGGCCTTCATTACTGGGGCTACTAGGGCTGGGCAAAAAAATCGAGATAACCCGATTATTATTTTTAATAATCGATTCGTCATCAACTTCATTTTCATTGAAAACTAAAATCTATGCGAGATCCTTTTTCTCTGGCATTGTTTATGTCATCCCGTCGAATTTTCAGTAAACGGTGTCTTAAAAGATTATACTGGTGTATCCCGTTTCTAAGGTTTCATCGACAACCTCTACGCTTACTATCATCAAAATCCAAAGAATTCGAGGGGTTTGGCAAAAACTAGCACGGAGGTAGGCATTGAAATTAAGAAAATTGGTCGTGTCTTGAATGTACGTTGGTCTGCAAGCTGTTTCCGAACTGTAAAAGTTGTTTAGAACAATTTTCTGCTTCAGCTGGACTAAAACGAAAATTGTTATCTGAATTTTTCCTACAAGAACTTGGGCTTTTCTGTGACGTTCTGTGGGGACTAGGAATTGTATCTTGTATCAGAGATGTGTAGAACTATCAGAATTCTGGAAAGCCGAACACAATTTTCGAAGAACTACAGGTAAGGCGGTAAGACTAAGAGAGCTACTTGGTAAATGGAGCTACTTGGTGATTTTCTGCTATAAATATTACAATAACCAATTTGAGAACTCGCCTAACTATAAATATCTATCAGATTTGGTCTTCCTCTCCATTAATGGTCCTTCAGTTGCGATTTCAATTCGCGATCATACGTAAAGACTTGGCTCCAAGGCCATCGATCGACAAAGCCAAACAACGCCGTCAGGAAACAGACAATAAAGACGATGTGCAGCGGACACAATTTTTTGTCAATACAGGGTCTCTCACGACGAGCTGCCATTAGAAGTATATGGAGAACCAAATGAAATGATAGATTGAAAATGTGTGGACTTATATTGTTGGACACGATCGTCTCAACTAAAATATTTGAAGTTTTAGGTTACTTCCGGTTACATCGGAAATGGTGTCAACTTTTATATTTCAAATGGAACACCCTGTATTTTATACCATTTTTAAAATCTTCATTAAATTTTAGATCAATTTTATGTTACATTCCCTATACCTAACATGAGTCAAATTTGTGTTATTCAATTTTTCCATTAAAAAATGACAGCTGCACGGTTGCTTTCAATTATTTATAAATTATCCCCTGTGACCGTTGGAAAAAAGTTGTCCGGCAAAATTGTTGTGAAGGTAATATATTATCAACACATCGGTAGAGTTCTTCTAAAAGTTATACAGGGTGTTCAAATTATAAGATCAAAGTTGAATTCGTGAAAGGTACTAAAAGTCGATTTTTTCCAATGGCAACCCTAACATATGAATGCATTTTTTAATTCTATGGAATATTTTAGATAAACTTTGTGTAAACTGTAAACTTCGTGTCTAACAATAAAAGTCCACAAATTTTCAATCTCTCATTTTATTTGGTTCTCCATATACTTCTAATGGCAGCTCGTCGTGGAAGTCCCTGTATAGTATAGTATAGTCCCTGTTGGAGAGATACTCTCCAAATATATTTTTGTTTCGTTTCGAATAAAAAAAAAGTAAAAAAAAATCAGAAACTTTCTTGTTATTTCTTAACTCCATCCCCCTCCAATAAAAAAATCGGACACAGAATGGATTTCCGGCAGTATACTCTTTAAAAAAATGATGTGAACATCACTACGTAGAACCATGTTTTGTCCCCTTGGTCAGCTTCTTTCGTCTGTAGATGTAGCGGGTTGGTGTTAATATTCATCTCGATCGGCGGACCAGACGCCGCACAGTGGCAAAAATTACCATTGTAGGTAGACATGTGACCGTGCGACTTCGATAGCCGTCCACTGGTCATGCGATGGTCTAATTTTGACTTTTCGGAAATAGGAAAATAGGATGGGAGCTGACAACAGGAAAATATTTACATGGTTTCGTATAAATTTAAAAAAATAACATTAAACAAATTAGCAACATGGTTTTTAATTTCTAATTTCAGCGCCATTAGCCATGGGGGAGGTGTAACAACATTTTGTCAAGTTATTTTTGTTACTGCTAACCCATGGCTACAGGCTCTGCAAGTAGGGATAATAATTCTACGGCGTAGCAGCTTTCGGTTTGTTTTGTGTCCATTAAAGCAGCGTTTCCCAACCGCCGGTCCGCGGACCGGTGCCGGTCCGCAGAAATATTTTACCGGTCCGCGAAAAATTTCGCCCTTATCAAGGCGGCTCAACTATTTTTCTATACTTCATAACACTTGCTATAGCTTTCACTAGATGGCACTAATACCAATCAATAGAAATGCGTGTAAAATATGCACAAAAAGTATATTCCAAATACATATCATCTTCTATTATTCTGAACTACAGTATTGTAATTGTACGATCACCAGTTTGGTGGTGGCAACATTGCTCACCTATACATACAACATAATTTATAACGATTCGTGTATGCTCCACCCAAGTATTGTGTCAGATCGTTTGTCTTTTATTTTATCGCGCTCGAACGTATTGTTTTTGAATATTGTGGGTTATAGTGTGTTGTGTGGTATTTTGTAAATAAAGTTTCTTTCGTAAAACTTTAAGCCGTACAAAATGGAAGTAGGTACCTAAAAAAAGTCAAATAGCAAAACCTTCTTTCTTGGCAGAAGCAAGGACAATATTCAGGAGAAAAGTACGAATGGTATCGAAATTATGCCAAGTACCAGTGCTTCAAGTGTAGAAGGACCACAGGAAAACGATCGACCCAAAAGGAAATGGGTCGATACTTCTGAATATACAATACAAACAAAAAAGAGAAAAGGTAACTTTATAAGGCAATATGATAAGGAGTATCTAAAGTTCGGTTTATTGTACCCTTGGCAGCGAACTATGGCCACTGCCTTTGTGTGTAGTATGTTCAGAAATTCTTTCAAATGAAGCTATGATGCCTTTAAAACTATCTCGTCATTTGCATTCAAAGCATAAAAATTTAACTGATAAGCCACTGGACTTTTTTGAAAGATTACACGATCAGATGAAAATTCAGAAAAGTCAAATGAAAATTATGATGACTACTATAGTAACAAGTCACTGCTTCAAGAGTCTTATTTCGTAGCTCTTCGTATACCTAACTAAAACAAAAAAACCATTCACTATTGGTTAGGAGTTAGTAAAGCTTTGCGTCTTAGATGTCGCTCAAGAAATTTTGGGTCCTCAACAAAATTTGCTACAAAATTAGAGGCTGTACCACTATCGGATACCATAACTCAGAGAAGAATTAATGACATGGCCACCGACATTGAAATATTATTTAGTTATAGTGGGTGTATAAGTGTCCACTTTTTTAGGTCGAAAAAAGTTTTAGCATGTACAGTGTCAAAATCAATTTTATTCAGTACTTACATAATTTACACAAGCTTTTAAAATTACGTAGGTACTTGCCAAAATGCCGAAAATGCCAAAATGCAAAAAAATACTATTTGCTAACATCCTACGTACTGGACTGGGTTTTGTATCAGAGAATAGGTACATAAAATCGGTCTATGTAGTAATTTTAAATCAATCAGGTGTGAATTGGTTGAGATATCCAACCGTTTTTGAAATGCAAATGATTATAAAGCAAAAGACTATGTTATGTCAAACAGAATAGTCTAGCAGAATATTTGATTTTTGAATAAAATTAATTTTTACACTACTACTAGGCACAACTTAGGTATCATTTTTCTAACTCCAGGTGTGGTATTACCCCTTAATTGTCAGCCGGTCCGCGAGATATTTTCCCCACTTTTGCCGGTCCGCAGGCGTAAAAAGGTTGAAGAACGCTGCATTAAAGCACCCTTAAACAATGTTGAACTGTAGGAATCCGATAAGTAGAGAAGGGCGTGAAACAAATATTCTAATATTCAAATTCTAATAATATTCAAATATATCTTCTCTCACTCGTGAATACTCCTATAGTAAATTAAAAAATCTGATGCGCCCAGGCACATGACTTTATCATACTATATACAAAATTAATAGTTTAGCTGCATGAGATTCTATTTGATCGAGATCGGTCGCGTCTGCATTAAATAAAACTAGTTAGCCAGGATTTGACAGATTTTGATTCTATTGAAAGTATATATTGTCAAAACATCAGCTCTTGATACTACCTACTGTCATTAGAATGAAAATATCAGTCAAATCCTGGCTAACTAGTTTTATTTTAATGCAGACACGACCGATCTCGTTTAAATAGAATTTGCTCTAGCAGCTAAACTATTCATTTTACCAAAAAATGTCATAGACATAAATTATACAAAATTTTCTCTACTTTAATTTATTATTTAACTATCTTAACGAAATTACAGAAATGGCGGCTAATTTTCAAAATCATTGAAAAATGCTAAGAGTAAACATCCAAAAAGCGGGTATACACACGGGTACCTTGGTCAACAATGTTCAGGGGACCCAAAAGAACATATTTCCGCTAACATCTCAAAACTTCTTTTCGGCACGATTACAATACTTCGTCATACTACGTATGATAAAGTAAAAACAAATTATATGTTTACCTCACACCACTCAGTTGTGAAAAACTGACCAATCGGTATCACGTATAAACACAACTGCAAGACATCTGAAAACCATACCGCTCAAAATGTACTGTGTTGCCAAGTTTATTAATTACCGCCTGCGTACTCTTAAGCCACATTTAAATTAGAGCGAACAGAAGCGAACGAACGAAGGAACGAATTCGCAGGTATTTACCGACAGGCGTTGGAACATCCACGAACAAACGTTTGGTTCTCCATGTAAATTATGCTAGCTTAAGCGAACGAATGTGTTCGTTCGCTTCTGTTCGCTATAATTTAAATGCACGTTTAGAGACCGCCTATCCTACCTATTTTTACGGGTATTTGCATATTAGATGTTTTTTTTGTAGCATTGCTCTCGTAAAGAAATTTGTGATCATACCGGATGTTTTATCTTAAAAGACCCTCCTAATTTTCGTTTATTGCACATTTGTTTTAGAAGGAGAAACAAACGCTTCTTTTCATAAATTTTAGCGTACAATCCAATGGTCCAATGGTGTCGTCAAAACTTTCGTGAGGTGCAGCAATTAGTGGCGCCCCACGTGTTTGTGCCGACTATTATCAATAATTCAATAACGAATCGACAGATTTTCATTCAGTTTCCGTTGATGTATTCAAAAAGAAGGTTACTTTCAAAAATGCATGGAAAAGTTTATTTTCCCTTTAAATAACCAACGTTGGTGCTCGTAGCAACAAATGGTGCACCCGACGAATTGTTTGATGGCACCATTGCATTCTACGTAAAAAATTATGTAAAAAAGCATTTTGTTTTTTTCTAAACTGCATAATATAAGGTTATTTTGAGTAGTCAATATGATTTTCCAACAATAAACATTTTTTAATTAGCTCTATGGGTCCGGACGGGTATGAGTTTGCATCTTCCATACTCTATAGAGTTTGTACTTTCCAACTGTGGTACCCGCAAGGTGGAACCAGGTGGGCAAAAAAAGTTGTAGCTTGTTAAAGATTAATTTTAGCAATATCAGATCTTGTCTACCGGGTAAATCTGAGACTTTTAAAACAGTGTTTGTCGCGAACTCTAAACCACCGGTCTAGTATTCGACGACGGTTCGAATTTATACACCTCCAACTTCAATGAAATAAATACGAGTCCGAAAAATGAAACTGTTCTATATTGACTTTTTTCTACATTGACAGTCAAAAATAAACAATATCTATATCTCCATAGTTAACGGAAAACAAAATGAATATACAATCTATTTCCAACATCCTCCCACCTGAGACACATTCTATATTGTAGACGTGTCTCACAAATAACATTAAACATTGAAATTAATTGGCATTTAAAATTACTCAGGCTTGTACATTCGACCACTACGCGTAACACTACCTTTCGTATCGGTTACTCTGCTTTTGTGCACTCCCGCACCTTTCCGTTCGCGCACTACTTCGTCGTGGTCGTCTTCTTTGTTCGTCTCTTTTGGTGAAGCCTCGTTGTTATCTGCAACATGGTCTGCAACCCCAACTAGTTGATCTTCTATTGGGCCCGCACATTCCAATGGATAGATGCGCTGCACGGGCCGGAGTAGCTGTCCCCTAGTAGTCGTTACTCTTACTACACGAACTTGTCTAGAAAACTCCCACCCTCGTAAATCGAACTTGGCATCTTCCATAATCATACTCGATTCCTGGATGAACATGTTTAATGAATCTTCGTTTGCTATACTGGTTATGCAGTTATCCACATAGAAACTTCTATACAACTTGGATACCGTTTCTTTGGAATAAGGCGAACTTTCACAGTCACACTTATCCAATATCTTCTTAACGTGGTAGTCCAGTGTAGCCATCAGTAGAAAAGGACTGCTGGTGATACCAAATACTACTCTCTTATGTCGATATGTTCTCATTTCATCTCCTGGGCCTTTCCATAAAAACCGAAGAAAATCTCTGTCTCCTTCATAAAGACTAATCTGCAAGAATGCTTTACGGATGTCTGCAGTCACCCCAAATTTGTATTTCCTAAACCTGTACAACATATTTGGTATTAACTCAATTAAGTTTGGACCAGCTTCTAAACATTGGTTCAAAGATGGTCCTCCTTTTTCTTTCGCGGATGCATCGAAGACTGGTCTAATCTTTGTTGTGACACTGTTTTCCTTCACCACAGGTCTGTGTGGTAGGTAGTGAGCCACAATTTTTCGGTCTTCTTCGATAACTTCCTCTATAATCTCCTCGGACAGCCATTCTTGAAATACCTGGTGATATGATTCCATTAGACCGATGTTTTCCAATTTACGTATGGTGTTATCTAACCTTCTTTTGGCTAAGGCAAAATGAGTAGGCAGTGGTGGATGCGCCTCCAACCAAGGTAAATTTACCTCATATCGTCCATCATCCATTACTCTCACGGTTTCCTTGAAAAAATGTTCCGCGGATGCAACCAATTCTTGTCGAGACTTCTGTTCGGTGGAATCGGTAATTCCTAATACATCCAACTGCCATAACTGTGCAATCGAAGCGTCATTAGCAAATAACGAGATTGCAGTCATGCTGGTTCTTGCTGACGTCGTTAATGGAATTCTACCCATTATAGTCCATCCCAACAACGTCTCCACAGCCACGATACCCGAAGTCAGAACGTATCTTTTGCCAGTATATAATCTTCCAGCAACATCTGATCCTATTAACACTTCAATTTGGGACGGGCCGTATCTATCAGATACATCAACTCCGAATCTATTCAATTCATCCATCCATGGACCATCAAATACAGGATCTATTTCAGTACAGATCACAGACTGCGACAAAGCCTCAAAAGTACATTTATAATTTGCATTAATTGCCGTCACATCATAACATTCGTGATTCTCCTGAGAAGTTAAACCTCCAAATAAACAGTGTTTAATTGTTTCCTTTCTTTTGGCCATGTACCCTAGAAGCTATAGCTGTTGACCTCAAAATGTAACTGTTCTGTGAGCCCGTGTCAATTAATGCTCTCACAATACGCAAACCCTTGCTACCGCATAATTTTACTCTGAGTGTTTGCAAAAAGACATGAGTATTACTACTGTTGGTGCAAGTAAGCCCGGGTGTCCACCGGGTCGGGCCGATAAATATCGGCCCGATCTCAGTCGTACGATAAATATCGTGCACATGTATTTTTATTGGAACCTGTCCACTGACACGATATTTATCGGGAATGACATACATCGTGTCAGTGGACAGGATCCAGTAAAAATACATGTGCACGATATTTATCGCACGACTCAGATCGGGCCGATACTTATCGGCCCGATCCGGTGGACACCGGGCCTAAAGGTTTCGCTCACCCTTACGTCCGGCGCCTTATTTTCTCTCGATTTTTGATTTTCTGCTTGGCATTTCTCGTTCGGTAAATCAGGACACATCAAGACCACATGTGATTGACCGCATACTTGACAACACATTCGTCCCCTACATTTTTTGGAGATATGTCCAATCTTCAAACACCTAAAACAAGCTCTAATTCCGATTAAAATCTCCTTTTTTTCTAATGACATTTTTTGTGCCTTGAAACATTTGTCACTTTTGTGATTTTTTCCGCAAAAAACACATTTGTCATCTCCATGGTTAATCAACCCTGTGGCAGTGGCAATCTTGTCATGACGTGTACGAAGCAATCCAAATCCTTCAGCTGCTAATGTGGTCCGCTGCTCATTCTCTACTTCACTCTTCAAAAAAGTCATAAGGCTTTTCAATCGACACTCCAAAGCCGTGCCAGCTACTTCTGAAATTGTCGATGATGAACGCTGCCAAACACGTAACAGATCTTCGGGCAGACACGACTCAATCAGTAGAAAAATCATGGCTCCATATTTATCTAAAGTTATGCCTAATGTTTCCAATGCTCGAAGTTGGGTTTCTATGTTGTCATAAAGAGATGATATCTCAACTTTGGATCCATCGACAGCATTGTTTACCACTAATTTAAGAAGTTCTCTCACATAAACTTCAATTTGTAGGTCCTCTTGTCCAAATCTAGATTGCAAAGATTCGATCATTTTCTGATAATTCTGTCCGGTAGCGGGAAAACTCTCTACTAAATTCCTGGCCCGACTTCCCGGCACAGTGGCTTGAATCAAGTATTCAACCTTGTCGCTCAAGTCGATATCAGGATCATCGTGTACCTTTCTAAATTGAGACCAAAACGGTAACCAGTCCTTTATATTTCCATTAAAAGTCTTGAATTCTATGGGGGGTAGTTTGAATCTACGCCTACTTGTTCTGTTTCCTTCTGCTGATACTACTGATTGACTTTCTGCCAAAGAATCAACACTTTCTCGAAATAATTGTTCATAACGAGCTTTCAGGGTAACAAATCTATGGCAGTACGTCTCTACAGTCTCCATTTCAGCTAACATGTCTTCCTCACTCACATCCTTTTCCAGCAGTAATCCGTATATTTCAGCATCAGAAATCTTGAGTTTGTCGAACTTATCCTGCAGCAGCTCCCATGATACCCTAATACCATGAATATCAACCGGTGCATCAAATAGCTTCTCCAGATCGTTTGTATTCCTGGCAAACATAGTTCTAATCGGCCCTCGATATTTTTTCTTAATATCCATTGTCCGGTTTACATACGTTCGCTAAAAAACCAGAGCGACCCGCCGCAAACTGAATCAAATATTTGGTGTCCTGTCACGGTCGCCACTAAATGTCGCGAACTCTAAACCACCGGTCTAGTATTCGACGACGGTTCGAATTTATACACCTCCAACTTCAATGAAATAAATACGAGTCCGAAAAATGAAACTGTTGTATATTGACTTTTTTCTACATTGACAGTCAAAAATAAACAATATCTATATCTCCATAGTTAACGGAAAACAAAATGAATATACAATCTATTTCCAACAGTGTTAGTTGATTTAAAGTTTGTACTTTCCTCCACCAAGACCCTCTAAAATGGGTGAACCTGTTGCACGAAACTGTAGCTCGGCACGTTATGTAATACAAGACACTAAAAGTGATGAAGATAAAATCAGTTGCATACGTTGGATAGAGAACCTGTTTGAACACGGTTTGTTGATTTTACACGGATTACCAATGCAGTTTCTAATACTTCAAACATTCCTAAAAATTGTCAAAAGTCCATAGCGTCGATCTGTTGACATAAAATTTGAACCAAATGTCCACCTAGATTGGTCATTTTTACCAGTGTGCGCCGCGCCGACCGCGCCACGTCATTTCCGAGAGCGGTCCGAGCAGCCACCTACAGCGGGCCGTTTGAAATTCGCTTCCCGCCGAGAAGATGTGACTCTGTGCAGCGCGCACGATGCTTTCCTGAAACTTGTTCGATCGATTGGACATAGGTGTTATCACTTTTTCATTGTAACTGTACGTGTGGATTACATAATTTCAGATCCAACTTTTTTAGTTTATTGTTTATTTGCTTACTTTTCTTTTCTGCTAGATTTGTTATAAAATTTAATTTGGCCAGTTTCTGGTTTAATATGCCTAGTTTTTTGTTTTGCTGGTGCACTATGTCATCCGTTTGTCATTTTATAAGTTCGATGAATACTCGGAACTAAAAGAAGTCAAAGCTGGGGTACCCCAGGGTAGTGTATTGAGACCAATTCTCTATTTACTATATACAAGTGACCTTCCACAGATGGAAAATGTAACAGTCGCCACATTCGCAGATGACACGGCTCTAATGGCAGTGGGATCAACTATTGGTGAATCTACCAGGAATCTTCAACAAGCTAGTAATAAAATATATAAATGGACCAAAAAATGGAAGACCAAGCTCAACGAACTGAAATCTGTCCACATTAACTTTACAAACAAAAGAATCGAGGACATACCTCATGTCAAGATTAACGACGCCATAGTTCCATATGCGAACACTGCAAAGTATTTGGGTATGAGACTGGATACAAAACTAAGGTGGAAAGAACATGTTAAGAAGAAAAGAGTAGAGCTTGGCCTCAAATACAGAGAACTGTACTGGCTTCTGGGAAGAAACTCTCAGTTGTCAGTACAGAACAAACTACAAGTTTACAACCAAGTACTAAAACCGATTTGGTTATACGGCATCCAACTTTGGGGCTGCGCAAAAAGCTCCAAAATACAAGGAATCCAGATTTTCCAAAATAAAGTACTAAGGAATATGGTTAACGCTCCTTGGTACATACGGAATAGTGACCTGCACCGTGATCTTGGTGTCCCACAAATCATCCAAGAGATAAAAAGATTCGCCACAAAGCATGAATCTCGCCTAAGCCACGTCAACGTAGAGGCCCTGCAGCTACTGGACAACCAGAACCTAGTGAGAAGACTAAAAAGAACTAAACCCTTCGAACTAGTGAATCAGTGAAATGTGTAAAAAGCAGAGCACAGTGAGTGAAGTGTTAGTGCTTCTTGTTTGGGACAAAGTAAATATAGGGACATCAGTGGATAGCCTATTAGAGACAAGTACCTAGTTTTAAGAATTCAGAGTAAAATTGATGGTTAATCTTTTAGATTAGTTTCAATATGTTAAGCATCCTATGCTTATTAATAAAAAAAAAAATTTATAAGTCTTCGATCGTAGGTTTAGTGAGTTTTTCGTCATTTTAAACAACTTTTGCTTTTAGACTTAACAAAACTCGACCGCACTCAACGTGGTCCACTTCACTACTATTGCGACTTTATTGTGATTAGCCATATAAATATTCACCTAGAATTGAGAATCACTCGGTATATTTATTAATTTTGAATGGTACCGACACAATTTTTGTCATTGAAGGTCAGAACTCTGTCTGGCGATAGGTTATGTTGAATGTAGGATCATATTGAAATCAATTTATATTTTCTGCGGAACCCCTGACTAGTGTCACCGAAGGTGATTGTTGGGGCCGAAGCGGAAGCCGAACTTCGGTATTTCCGATACCATCGGCCAAAGCCGATGCCGATGGAAATTCATAATGCTATTGAAAAGATAAAATTTAAAGTAATAATAAACTAAATAAACATAAAAAGGTACTATATCTATGCTTGTTTGTTGTGATCAGATACAAAAAGTAATAATATGAAAATTTATCTACACAGTGTATTCCCATATAGACCTAGCTATATCTGTAATGGGCCATTTTTTTCATTTCTCAAGAAAAACTCATTCTTTATAAAGAGATTTGGATACTCTTAAAAGCCACACCCACAGTTATTATGTTTATTTAATGACCAAGATGATTGTAAAAAAGAAATTGTTAAATTTGCTGAAGAGTATAGTATCTCTCGTAATTTGTAAAAAAAATACCGTAAAACGGGGTTACTTTGGCACCCACTGCCTACTTTGGCAACATGTTGACTTATTTTATTTTAATTATTATTATAACTAACTGAACTGGATTGTTCAGGTTTGTTTTGTTGTTACATGGTTCAACCACTTAGAAAAAGCCTAGAAACTACAAAAAAAAAACTCGGAACGCGTAGTTACAAAAATTTTAGTAATGAGGCTCTGGCAGAAGCACTCAATGCGATCAGCGACAGCATGTCTCAGGCGGAGGCAAGCCGGCGTTGGCAAATATCTCGGGGTACTCTTCAAAATAAATTAAAGGGCACCCCTTAAAAATTGGTTTTTAAGGTATAGTGGCCGAAGATTACAGAACTTGATACTCCAGAACAAAAAATTGTAATAGGACACAATTTGGCCTCGCACTTTTGACCAACCGTGATCCAGACATGTGAGGACAACAACATTTATATGACTCTCTTACCACCCAATAGCACGCACTTAATGCAACCACTCGACTTCGCAGTATTTGCTCCTATAAAAAAGAAGTGGCGAGAGATTTTTGATAAATGGCGCAATTTTCGAGATCTAGTGAATCAATACCAAATGAACAATTTCCAACTCTCCTAAATAGATGGTATAATGATATAAGTGTCAATGTTTCTAAAAATCTAATATCTGGCTTCAGAGCCACTGCACACTGCCCTTTTAACCCCACAGAGGTTCTGCCGCGTTACTACAGATAATGCAGAAATCCAGGGTATGAACCAGCTTAATTGACATTTTGCAAGAAATGCGCGGTTCAAATAAAGAAAATATAGTTATTCTTAAGCGTGGAGAAGATAGATAACTTCATCCCGATGTCATTGAAGAACCTACGGCTGGTCCAATTGTTTACTTCGTGTTATGTTTAATTTGAACCATTTTGGCACAAAATTATTTCAGTTTGAATGAGGCCTCATGAACACTACTTCTGTATTATTATCTTTATCTACGACTCACATTTAATAAGTTCATTGCATACGTCTCTATGACTATAATAATCCCATCATGATACGCGCCAATGATTATAATCACACTAGCGTTACATAATAATCGTTGAAATAATGTCTTCATTATTTGAAGGAACTGTCATCATTATACGAACGTACTGTCAAAGTCAGTCTAAACTTGCGTGGATGACACTTATTTGGCAGTTCGCCTCGCCACCATTGACAAATATATTCAAAAGGTTTGATATAAAATGGAATTTATGAGTCGTAGATAAAACGTGGTATTCGACTCGCACACAACTGATATAAATCGCTCGCAACTTCATGCTAGCGATTTATATCCTTAGTTATGTGCTCGTCAAATAATATACTATTATTTGCCCAACAGTATACACCAATTACAGGATAACGCAAAACAATAAAATAAAGACAAAAAGAGCCATAAACACAAGAACAACCTATTGAGATTTTTAAATCACATTATAGTGACCTACTCCAAAACGTTCATGTGGTGCAACGCCGTTTTAAAAATTTTATATTACTTCAAGTTTTCTAATGGTATAACCAGAATACGTCAAAACCTGTCAAAGTAACCCCGTTTTACGGTACGAAAAAGTTCTGTACAGTATTATAATCTAGAAAGATGTTCCGTATTTTGTAACGTCACATCAAATCCTGATTTCAAAATTTGTGCCGCTTCAAATTTTCCATTAACGGGAACAATAATTGAACATTCCAATTTGATATTAGCAAAAAATGCTTTTAAAACTATTATTACCTAAGACAGTTTTAATTTAAATAGAAAGCAATTGATAGTTTATTCTTAAGCCAATTTAACAACATCTTATTTCGTTTTTTTGTTAAATCAAAAGTTTCTCCTTTAGAATTTGTTTACTACTAATTCTTTATAAATGCGTTCACTACGTTATTGTGTTAGCGGTCTCCATCTATTATCATAAGCCACAAAAATAATCTCATGCACATTTTTGTCAAGCAACAAAGTAAACATACAATTAAATCTTTCACTTATTTTCCACATTTCTTGTTAGGCATGCCGTATGCGCAAACCTTCCGCTTTGGCTAAACACTTTGCGCCTAATTTTCGCCGAAGCCGATGTTTTGCCGAATGTGTAATTTTCGGCCGAAGGTGGCCGAAGCCGAATGTTCGGTCGGACACTACCCGCCCCTGACGATATCTCCCGGAACCCCGATTGAGAAATGCTGCTCTAGACTATTAATACATAATGTAGCGTCCAACAAATAATTCCCATAGTTAACTCACTCCGAGTAGTACAGGACTTGGAGTTGTACAATATTAATACGATATCGATTTTGTAGATTTCCTCAGTACAAACAATATCATCGAAGAGTAAAGATGTCGAACATCTGCGATTTTTACAATGACAAAATTGTGTTTGTTACTGGTTGCACTGGTGTGCTCGGGACATGTTTGGTCGAGAAGATCTTACGATCACTGCAAATAAGAAAACTGATCCTAATGATCAGACCGAAGCGTGGAAAATCAGCTGAAGACAGAATTAATGAATATGCAACCAATATTGTGAGTATAGCGCAGCTACATGGTGTACCACGCAACTGGCTCAATGACCCACTATTTCTAGTATTACAAATAATGTACAGGAAATTTTAAATCTAACTGGTACCAAAGTTAAACATGGTAAATAAGATAAGCTAGGTAGTTAGGTGTCAATCCATCTGAGTCTCCCTATGTTCTGGGAATGCAAAAATAGTCTTTTTTTTAATTTTAATCGGTTTAGAAATGGCGGCCATTTTATAACTAAAAATCACTAAATAACTTTGTATTTGTTTGTTATAGACAGTTGAAATAAAAAACCATTCGATTTAGCCCATTCCAAGTTAGCTGTTAAGTATCTCTATAATACTTAGAGCTTACAAATTTTCTATTTAAATAAAAAACCTTATGGTTAACTTACGATAGTGTCTTAGGTCCCGTGTTAAAGATTTTCGTCCGATATGAAAGGGTACTTAATTTATGCATTAAATCTTTTTATTTGTAACCTTGTATGCAAAGGGTTTGTAGCAAAACAAGCTCTCTTACACAGATAGAAATTTTTGTTAACTCAAATAAATATTTGTTTGATGAGAGGCAAAAATATATTTATGTGCAACAAATAATGTTTATTTGAGTTAAAACAATATTGCTTTACTCCAAACAAATGGTGTTTGACTCAAATAAATTAGTTTATCTAATTATAATGTTTAGAAATATATAAAAACATTCTTGTGTATTTCATCGTGTTTGGAATATTCCGCTTGACCTACAGGAAACACACTAATCAGCGCTTACTAAGAATTAGAATAATTCCTTTATGAAGTTGGAGCAGTATAATTATTTAAATTAATTACATGTTTCTATAATATTATTAACTTTATTCATCTTAAAATAATTATGATTTAGATGCAGAATCTATCACATCCTGGGTCTGCACATGGACAAAATACACTCGACGGAATATGGGGGACAACATTAATAGCCAGATTTTACTTATTTTCTAATTTAAAAATATCTTATAGTTGAGTCACGATATTTTATCGCCTTTATCGATAAACGCACAATTTGGACATTTATCGGTATTAGAAATTAGTAATGTTCACGTGCTGTAAATTAGAAGTTTGGAACTGCCACTTTCGGTCTACCAAGAATCGATTCCAAACTTGATATTTCTAATGGAATTAAATCTAAATTCTATCTTAAATCTCAGCTATTTTTATTATGGGTACTCCTACTTGAATTGAATCATCATGATTCATTGAATCAATTGAATAACTCATATTGAAGTCAATTAGCACTATAGGGAACGTCACGTCATGTCACGTCAGAGAACGGCAACGTATGTCAAAATATTGTTAAATGCATTTTGGACGGTAACGTTCACACTATACGGAACGTCATGGACCGCCAACGTCACGGACCATCAAGAAAAGAATAGTCTCGAAAAGAATATTTTGATGTGACGTGCCGTGACGTTGCCTATCTAGTCTGTAAGTGTGAATGTGTCGACGTCAACATGTTAATACAAAAATAACAGAAATCGATATCAATTCGAATTATGAGATGATTCAATGAACAAATGTTTCACTCACTATCAGAGTCCCAATAAAGTGTGGCATATTTACAGTATGGCAAACGGAAAATATACCATTAATATTTGCAAATATAAGCTATAGCATGCAAAAGAAGCGCCAAGTAATTAAATACAAAAGGTTATTTCATTGAAGAATACCACAAAAAGTATCATAATTCATAGGCAAAATACAAGTGATTGAAGTTTGTTAGTTTGTCCACAATTAATTCTTTTGGGACATTTTGGTTTATTTCATCTGTTTTCCTAAATTTTGATATGAAAAAGTCCACCATTAATGTTGACAAAGATAAATCAATATCGACTATGTATTATGAATTTATTATGTGCACTTATCTAAAAGCAATGAACGTAGTAATAAACTGATTAATAATGTGTAGGGTGGACATCTTTCGTGCTCATTTTCCTTTTAGCGATTGCAGTTGCCTATCCTTAATCCAAAATCATTTCAATCATAGATAATGATTAGAAATGTACCTGGAAAATTTTCTTCGAACAGTGTCACCTCCACCGCCAGAATATTATCAATTTTCAAGACCTTGTAACTTTAAGGCATTATTTGTACTTATTAGTTATTAGACGCAATATGTTTATTCTATTTCACTGTCTTCGCCGCTAGAAAACTACACCAAAGCACGTGATTTGTTTCCAACTGATTTCCAACAACGGAGTTTCTTTTCTGAAATGTATGAACAATATCTGTAAAAATATAAAATGTTAATTACAAGGTCATTTAAATTTTGAAAGAAATTTTATGAACAATAAAGTAAAGATGTTTTCATTTGAGCCGAAACCTGACAATAATATTTTTATTTATTACAAATAAATATCGATTAAAATTTTAAATTTATCAAATTCAGTTTGACTAAATTACAAACACAATACACGTTTAAAAATCGTTTGAATAAGTTAATTATTTTTGTGAAAGTGTGGCATTTCTATAACTATAAAATGTCATTTATTCACCCAATAAGGAGCTCAAAGTAGTACGTTGTCCGTCAGATCTGTTCTTTTACAGAACACTCACTTCTCTAAACACAAGGTGAATCCGTATATTCTACCCTACATTCTACTCACAAAACACGTAAGAGGTCGGAGGGGTTTTCTTCGCTATTAGTTGACAGAATCATAAAAGCTAACTGCGTGTATTTCCTGACTTCTTTAATGGAGGTATACTTGATCGTCTCCTTGGCCAGCAAACAGCCTGGTGTGTTGTCTAGTGAAGGAATTCGCTATGGGTGATGTCCCTCACCAGGTTCCGTAGGGTGGTGTTGGAGGGCATGATGAAAGGTTCAGGTGCGAAGGCCGCGTACCCTGCGGCTCTGCGTGCAAGTCTATCGGCATGTTGATTACCTTTGCTCTTGGAGTGCCCTTTGATCCAGGTGAGGGTGATTATGTTATTCCTAGCTATTGGATTCGGTGATTATGTCTGTAGCAGTTTTGATGGCGAAAAGCGCCGCCTGGACAACAGAAGGAAGTTTGCCGAGAGGGATTGATCTGCGCACTTGGAAGTCGTGCTAGAAGATGCCAGCTCCAGTTCCATTCTGTTTCTTAGAGCCATCCGTGTAGATTTTGAGGCTCTTGCTGAGGTCGATCTCGGTGGCCGTGTTGTCGGTAAGATAGGGTTTACTGAAAACGTATTGAGGGAGTATGTAATCTGTAGGGCACTCTAAAAGTGGTTTACCTTTCACAGCCCTCCTCCAGTGGTCGAACCGCTCACCACAACCATATCTGTCCCAGGAGTATCCCACTGTGCGGAGCCTGGTTGATACTATTAACCACGCAGTTCTATCATTTTCAATTGGTTTTTAATGATGTTTTTATTTATAAGCTTAATTATTTGATTATTAAATTAAGATCAACAAATTTATTGCAATTTATTGTTGATTTAGAACCGAAGATGGTCGATAACAAGAAACATTTCTCCTAAGTAATTATAAATAAATAATGCAAAGTTAAGAGGCTACTCGTTGTATTACACCTCATATAATGTATTGTCAGAAATAGAGGATAATGGAGTGTCGTACGTTTCTAGAAGGTGCGATAATAATATATTTTAAATATGCATACATATACTGGGTGTTTACGAATTGAGTGTACTAATTTGGACGGGTAATGTAACTAACTCAATATGAGAAGCAAAGAATCTTGAAAGTTGAAAATGTAATTGTCGCTGTCCACATGGTTTCATAATGTGTACCTATTACTATGGCAAAAAGTAGCCCACACCCATCTGTAGTAGGCTGATTTTACAAAAAAATTCAGCAGATCACAGCAGTCCACATTCTCACATTACTACATTTTCCGTAAATAAGCATCATATGTTACTCACTACTAATTAATTACTCGAAACTGGTAGACTGTTAGAGTAATTGATTTTTTTTGCTCCAATTATCAAGTTCTATAACCCATAGAAATTATTGCACTCATTTAATATAAACGGTGTATATGTTACAGCTATTTAGTTTATACTGAAATTATACAAATGTCCTTAATATCATAAAGTGACATTTTACATCTTAGATGCAATTCAACTCCGTAGATACGCATGTCACTTGATAAAGTCAAAATATTTATTGATATTATTCAAACGGAGGAACAAAACCATTGTAGGACATAAAATTCTGTATGTACCTCGGGCATTACTTGATGTTTATACCCTCTGGAGTAACACATGTGTTTACAAAACATGCCATCAGCTGACAGAAATCGATCACATCGCTTTTTGTGCAGAAGTATACTCGCGGTATATTATTCCGCCACGAACATCTAAATTGTTTCTCAGTCCCCCACCCCCTACTATGCACGGAGCCAATACCACATGTTTTTTAACCGGGCGGCTACCGAGTTAATGTCCGTATTTTCTCAGTAAGGAAACACCGCTTACAGTTGTTGGCTGCCAGTTTATTTGATTACACTCTCTTTGTTGTTTTTGTTGAACATCAAAAGTTTTTACCAGTTGCGTGAGACACCCTATATAGTAGTTTACCACGGTGCTATCCGGATGACGTATTGTCAGGTATTTTCCAGACTTGCCAAAAATACTTTCAATGACAAAGTAACTTGGGTGTACGGAGATTTAACATCGGAGAATTTTGGACTGGCCACGGATGATTTGCTAATGATAAAAAATTCTGTTAACGCAATACTTCATTTAGCTGCTACTGTCCGATTTAATGAACCGTTGGCAACTGCCCTAAAAATAAACTTTAGATCTACGAAAATCATGCTAGACATTGCTTTAGAATGTAAACAATTACAGGTATGTATACTACATAAAATAATTTCCCACTATTTGTCGGTGATTTTTATTGTAGTCATTCGTATATGTTTCCACTGCTTATTCCAATTTCGGTAAGAAACTGGTGGAAGAAAAAATATACAATCAAAAATTTTCACCGGAATTTATGCTAAATATGCTCAAACATTTGGACGACGATACTATAAATAAATTTGGTCTAATAATGATGGATCGATATCCAAATACGTATACCTTTTCCAAATGTCTTACAGAATTATTAGTTCAGCAATATGCGACGAAGTTGCCCATTGGTACCTTTCGACCGGCGTCAAGTAACTTAAGGTAAATTCTTTCCTACGAAACATTATATTTTTTTTGTTTTTAGTTATTTCAAGTTACCACGAACCATTTCCAGGGTGGATGAATAAAGGCACTGCGTCAAATGCTGTTATCCTAGAAGTAGCCTGCGGCAGAATTAGAGTTTTGAGAATCTCAAAAGGAGATACAAATTGCGTTCCTGTTGATATGTGTGCCAACGCCATGTTAGCAATAGGATGGGATAATTTTAGAAATAGGTTATATCCCAATATAATCACATCGGTTTGTTTAAACTCATCTGATTTCAGGTCCCCCCAGAACAAAATTTATAACTTTACTACGAGTAATCTCACGGTGCCAGAATACGTAAAATATTCTTTAAGTAAGATCCAGGATTGCCCTTTTAATTATACATTTTACTACCCATTTTTGATTATGGTCCAGTCAGCCGTTCTATATCACATCTTATCATTCCTGTTGCAAACAATTCCAGCAATTCTTGTGGAAGCGCCCTATATGATTATTCGACGAAAATTTAAGTAAACTAATCCGAATTATTTCTCAATCCAAAACATTAAGTCTCACAATTTTCAGAATGCTGGCTCTTCGACGAAAAACGCAAATTCAAATTAATTTGTTGGCCACTTTTATGCATAGAATGGATTGGACATTTGATACGAATAATGTTGAGAATTTATGGAATTCCTTGAGTGATACTGATCGGGAACTATTTAATTTTAACCTTCAGGATATAAATTGGAAAGAATACTTGCCACTGGCGCTCTGTGGCCTGAAGCAGTACTTTTTCAAGGAAAAGATGGATGAGCAAAGTATTAACAAAGCAAAAAATCATTACAAAAGGTAAGCTAACAACAAAGTTGAATTTGAAACAATATGATTTCCCCTTTCTCCTATTCTTCATGACAACTCATTGGCTGCATTTCACTCTCAGAGTCTCAAGTACGTTTATACCACAGGTGTCAAAATCATAATGAAAAAAGCCCAGTAATAATGCTATTCACGGAAAAATTCAAAGCCAGATGGACTTTGGTATACACCTTTGTTTGGGCATTACAAATAACGGGCGCAGAGATTCCCACCGATATCGTGTCGGCATCACTCAGGCGTTATTGTCCTTACCGTGCGTCAAAATGTTTAATTGCTGACGATTCGCGAACCAGGGTGTTCGCTTCCGCAGGGCTAACTGAATACTAAAAAACCAACCAAAATCGACTGTCCGGGTAGTTTAGGCAGGGAATTAATATCGTTGCATACCGTCTTCCGTCGGATAAGGAAGTAAACTTCCGAGTGCTGTCATGATATGACGTAACCTTAGTTCGACAAAATTCCTGTGCGTGTGTACCCCGCTCTCAGCCTCAGTGATTGGCCCAGGTTGCGGAAATAGGCCGACGTAAAAGAAATCAATTATTACAAAAGAAAAATAAAAACTAGCAAATTTAGTATAACCTTCACTGTCGTCAGATCAGAGGAAGGACGATAAAGGTAAAAGAATAATATCTGAATGCGGTAAATCGTTTATGTGACATTATTTTGCTTTTGTTGGGCCAAGTTTAGACATAATAGCTTTGTTTGCTGGGTCTGTCAGAGTAGCTTAGAGCAACTTAGAGTAGGCGTATGGCGTTCGTTGGGCACTTGCCTGTTCGTTGGAATTCGAGCAAGTTCCTTTAGCGTGGAGATGGCGTGGAGCAGCTTGGAGCAGTTTTTATTGACCCTTCTCAATAGTAGGAGTGCATTTAGAGCAGCTTAGCGCAAGTTTTAATCAGTTTGCGATTTGACAACAGGCTATTGCAATATGTCAGTACTATACCGATCATCATCGCTCATCATGCACTATATAATATCAATGAATAGGTACTGATATATATATATCTATATAGATCTATTTATTTTGTGTCATTTTGACGTTTTGTTCAGATTCCGTATAATAGATGGCCCTACTGGCGTTGGTAACCGTTACTGCGGTCGAGTGGTAGGACTGTTCGTTTCTAGTTTCCGTAGAGAACATAAGTTTCGTCCAAGATGTAGCATCAAAAAATATACTCCTAAGTTTTCTTCAACTCCAAGAGTTTTAATTCATCACACCATCACACAACAAACATTGTGTTTACTTTGAGAATCTATTGACATTTCTGGAGCATTGGGTACAGGCATAAATTCACATATATTGCCAAAATGGCAATACTTGGAAACTGTTCACAATACATTAACTTTTTCGAAAACCTTACGTGATAGGGATCTTTTAAGGCTGGATTCGTATTCAACGGAAAGAAATCTCTCGAAAACCGATGCACGTTCTATTCACAAAATCTATGTTGCCTAGATTCATCAATAGTTTAAAGTTTTGAATTGTCATTTCCTTAAAAATTTTCTTATGTGAGTTCGTACAATGATTTAAATTAAGAAATAAATCCTGTTTTGGAAAGAAAAATATACCGTCCTATTTGAAAAACAAAAGTTGACGTGACGTACTTTTCTCAAAAGGCAAGGTTGCTATAGATATTCAACTACCACTAGTTTTCTAAAGCATGTCTCATGAAGAGCGCAAGATTTTCTTTAGCAGTTTTCTTTTGATTTATAACGGAGACATTCGCAAACTATGTATGGAACAACACATCCAGTAAATGGCCGCCCCGGCTTTGGTGAAAATAAGTTTCGTCGCTGCAGATGATTTTTTGCAGAAAATCTGCATTCACTCTTTGTCCTTCAATGGTCCAATTAGTGAACTTTCTTCGCTGTGCATAGTAACACTTGTAGTTTGTGCACAAGTATAGCCATTTTTGCTGGATTTTAATGGTTTCTCGTGTTTACGCATTGCGAGCGCGTGTGTGTTTTACTGAACCAGTACTGTCGAATTTTGCGACTATTCTTTGCATTGTGGATGAATTTGGAACATTATTTCTACCAAAAATTGGACGCAATCTACGAATTGTAGCAAGCAAACTCTCGCCATTTTGATAGTAATATTTAACAATAAGGACACGTAGAAGTACACGTTGTTGTCTCGTGAAACACTCCATGTTGACTAACTCCCATCTCACCTATCGAATCATAACAGGCAAAATAGCGATCAATTCAAATCTTCAAAACCCTTTACTAGTCAGTTTAGAACAAAACTGACTAAAACCCTGACAAAATTAAGTAATTCTTCAAATCGGTATATACCTTCTATTTAGTGCCCTGACCAAAATACTAAAAGTACTAAAAATCCTGTGTTGGTCATTGTTTTATTTTGGGGTAACTGCCACCTTGTCTGAAATCGCTCATAACTCCTTCTCACATGGAATTTAGGTTTTTTTGTTATTACGCTGAATCCGAATATGGCATTTATATTGCAAAATTTAAAACGGCGAAAATCAAGTGGGGATCCTAAAAATTAAAATTTAAGGAATCTTTGGCAAAATCGAGTTTAGCATTTCTATCGGTTTTAAAGGACGTTTAATCCAAATCTGGTATAAACAATGCTAAATTCAAAATGACGGATCTAAAGTGGCGGCTTAGAAAATTTTTATTAATGGAATTTCGGGTTTTTACCCTAAAATTACCGCATACTTTGCATTTTTACTTATCCTTCGAAAGAGAATTAATATGTGCATCTTGAAATTTAATCATAGCTTTTGGTGGCGCCCGACCGATGGGAACCAACATATTCACAAAAACGCAAATTTGCTTCAATCTTTAACGGTGAAGAATATCACATTAATTATAATGCCCAAGCAAACGTGTATACTACAAAGGTTTAGCTAGGTTTAAATTTTTGCGAAGAGAAATCTTTATGTTACGGCCATAATTGTAGAAAGCGCTGAGAAATAAGCTACATTCTATTAACATTCTAGTTATGTAAATTTAACCGTCATGACTTAATTAGTCACTCAAATAGAACCGAAAATAGACTGTAATGATAATATGTAATAAACAATTCATAATATTTGAAGACTGACATTTCAAAACGTAGTTTTGCTTAACAAGATTTGTAGTGCGTAATATTTCTTAGCTAACAGTTTGCCCAACAAACAACATTTGTATTTGTAATAAATATTTGTAACATTTGATTAATTACTTCTCTAGTATTATATCTTATTCAAATTTGTAATATTAGTATTTGTAAATATTAAAAGCCTTCATAACAAAGCATTTGCATATATGAGGTTATGATAAATAATCCCATTAAGAGGAATCTGTACCCCTATGTACTACTAGCAAAACACGTAAAACTTCTGAGGGGTTTTCTCAGCTATTAGTCCACAGAATCGTAAAAGCAACCCACCAAATTAAAGATAAAAGGTATAATATAATTGTAGGTCTATTGGTAGATTTTTGATATTTTTCTCCGTTATTGACAAATCTGTTAGTGAATCTTCCATTGCCGGAGTAATTTTTTTTACGGAGACAGTTTAAAAGCGAAAAAAGTACCACATAATAAATTTAAGTTACACTTTCCTCGGTAAGAATATTATTATTATTATGTTTATTTTTTATCCTGCACGATGAGAAAATGTCATTTTCGCGTTTCTATGGAGACACGAAAGATGCTATTTGCCCGCCAGGCACAGCCAGACATGTAATGGACAGTTTTCTGCGCTAGCCGCGAAAATAATTGTCCCTATAGGTGGCGACCGAATGGTCTGTCCAATCAAAACAGCTTTCGATTCGGTTTGACGTTTGCGATTAAAAGGTCAACGCTTTTTTATTTGTAAAAGCCAATATGTCAGTGATTCTTTAGAAACCAGTGATTTATTACGTTATTGTTGTGTAGGATAAAAAATTATGTGTGCACCACGCCCAGAAAGAAGCTTTTCGGGCCTCGAGGAGAGCCCAGGCTCGCTATGCTCGCCTTTGCAACTCTTCTCTCGGCCCGGAAAAGAACCACTTTCTCGGCTTGGTGCACAATATACTATTACGCAAATTTTAATAAACTGTTTGTTGGTCTTTTTATCTTTGTGGTTTTTGCTATAGAACCTGCATTACTACCTTTTTAATTGTGCAGTTGAAACTTAAAACCTTTCAACACGGTGCAAATGTTTTTTTTTGTGGTTCTTGCGACAATAAATTGTAATAAGTTCTTGTTAGAAAGAATACTAATATTTATTATCATATTTTTCAGGTTGCGAAACATTCATATGCTAATAAAATATGGATTATTGGCTCTAATTGTTTTAACTTTTGCTTCGAGGATATGAAGATGTGTTTATTTGTATTTTTATATTAGTTTTATTTATAAGGCACTAGAGGTATAGAGAAAAGCAGATAACTATTTTATGTCAGTCTAGAAATTATGTGGTTAAATCTATTTAAATAATTGTAACTTATTATAATTTACGTTATTACACTACGTTACGGTTCTTAACTCATCAAACATAACATTTTATTGTTATTTATGAGTTGCTATAAATACATTACATATATTCTTTATGCCGTGTTTTATTTTTACGTTCATATTTTTAGTTACTGTCGGCATATTAATGCATGCTAAATAATTTATGAAAAATATACCTACTTAAAATTCATAGGACACAAATGTACGTTAACAGTCAGTCATATTACTCATACTAGTAAACATAATATAATATATAATATACAATATTGTTGAAATTTTAATTCCGAGATATCGTAATCATCAACAATTTTGTCGGCTACTATAGGGGCATGTACCTAAGTTCTCGGAACGCATATTTATGATTTATAATATTCAGTATATACAAATCTAAAAACTAAACCCTATAGTAAGTTTAGGCAAATTTTTTGAAATGTCACAGTAGTCTATACTCTACATCATCGATGTGGAGTGGAAGTCTGAGGCATAGTAATTGTAGTCAGCAGGATCAGAGTCAACGTCGCAGTTGAATCACAAAAGATATCGGAAGTCGGAGGAGAAGAGCAGAAGTACAGTGCAGTCAGATTTAGACACAACGAAGGTTTAACCTAAACAGAAGATTCACATTTTGTTTTGTCCTCCAAACGTTGCTTTGCATATTGTTTGAAACTCTGTGGGTATAAAACCTTTAATTTTAAAGAAAAATTTCAAGCCGAATCCTAGAAGATAGTACTTACTACTATCTGTCAAGCATGGCGTTAAGACATCAATCTCTAGTGGCTGCTCGTTGTCGTTGATCAACACAATAGGGGTCTTGCACTAAGTCTCAAAATTAAAAATTAATACGCTCTATTAGTGCCAAACGTATACCAGAACCGTCCGCAAATCTTATGACGTCACGGAGGGTTTAGGCGCGGTTTAAACTTTGATGTTCAATAACAATTGAGTGCAACAAAAATTAAGCGGAAAAATTTTACACACGGGTTGCTTACCACCTAAGGATTTTATTTGTTAAGTTAGGTAAAATCATTCAAGACCCCTATCGCCCGGCCACTCAGAAGTCGTTCGGAGACAGGTAAATATTAGCTTTGTTCGCTGTGTCAATTCCAAATACGTTCAGACATCAGGCGCATGCGTATTGCGAAAGTGGTCGTTCGCAGTGACCACAGAATGCGATCTGTATTTAATATTCGCGGTTCGCAGAGTGAGTCAATTCCACTCCGAATATGTACCAAACGTATTCTATCCATCCTTGGATGAAAGCAGGAATTATTTCTCCGACGCATGCGTACTCCATGCGTACCAACATCGCACCACAACAAAGGCAAGTTCTGTGATGGTTTTTCGTAAACGGTAGGCACACAACATAACCTGTACACTTTCCGTCATTAAATCGGCAAATCAGTGGACAATAGAAGGTAAAATACATATCTAACGTTGCTCTTTCTTTGTTTTTCTTCTATCTTCTATAACACAGAGAGACACGCAGAGACACAAAATAACCAAACATGTACGTAGGCGCGCATGCGCAGTTGATCCGTTCTGGATTTACTCTGAATTTATTCAGAATTGACACAGCGAACAAAGCTAATAGGATGCGTAGTGGACACTGGATAGTTTTGGTGGAGGGGCGCAGTTAGTGTGTTGATGCCGAGCGTACAGTGCCTCTCGCTTCCGCCGAATGTCGTCCTTGTTCTCGTTCTGCGCACACGTCGAGTCAACTTTAAGTTGGCGGAGCTGTACTTTAAACATATTGCTACACAGGCTCGGCGCGTGATATTTTTTCTTGTGTGAGCGCTACAAATTCTGGCGCCTTTCGGAAAAAAATCAGTTACCAATCCACCGGTTTTAACTCCCATTATTGTTATTAATGTCTGACAAGATTATTGGCTTATTTATATGCTTATTCTAGCTACTACACATGATGCAATCAATATAATAGTACCTAGCCTAAATTTCACATAAAAACTAGAATTATTTATTAACTTTATTACAATAGAAACATTACACTAGGGTCAATCCGCGAATTTTTAGTTTTAGGTTACCAAAATCAAGAGTGCTGTAACGACCGTCACGGCTATTTAAATAGGTTTTTTTTTGATGATTTGTTCCTTATTATAATTATAGTATTTAATAAACATTATTACATCAAAGTAATCAATAGCTTTTCTTCTGAAGATATGCTTCATCTCCATTTTGTATCATTCTTCATAATTTTTTTAGATGTTAATATCAATAAATAATCCACCTAATTTGGGCTCATCAGAGTAAAGTTTTTAAATTTTGCTTCATCGTCCCTTAACATACAAAAGCATACAAAAACATGCAAGAAATGTTTTTTTCACCGGTTCTTTTTTGGTTAATAGGGTGCACCCACAACCGTGTTTTAGCAATTTTATTTTCCTGGGGCATAAACCATTGCCAAAACACTAAAGCTATCTCGGTGGCTTCTGGTGGTTTTAGACAAAAACGTTTTCGTCTAAAGGTGTTTGGTTCCAACATGACTGATATGTGTGCGCCCACCCTAAAACTTATCAGTTTGAACATCTATCCACGTCAACTCTAAAAATAGGGTCTTGTTTTTGTTATATTGTTGCATCAAAATAATAACAAAAACAAAACTTCCATTCTAATTTATATTATGACTTATATGACATATATTATGATGCGTATTTTACAGTGTTCATTTTTGTCAGTGTATTTTAGGTGTAATTCTGCAACATGGTTGAACTTTTCTTAAACTTCTGCACGTCTGCATGTCGGGAATGGTCAGGTTTTGACTACATTTCGTTTGTTTGTTTTCGTTATAAAATATGATGCTTTATCATGTTTTCAAATACTCGGGAGGAAGAAGGGAACTCCTTGCATATGAATACGTTTTAACTCTAACGTGGTGTGACGTATTTTCAGCAGAATACGTGAAAACTCTTACTTAAATAGCTGTACAGATCTTTTTTTGCTGATAGAGACATAAAACATTTATAAATTTCGTCATTCCCTTCATTGTCGTCCGACCAAAAGTGACCAAGCATTCTACCAATACCGATAGACGGATTCCATAATATGGTGATATCATTGCAGATAACAGTATACTTAATTTACCCCCAAGACACATCAATTGCTAAACCAAGTCTTGAAACACAAAACAAGCATATTGAATGAAATGTATATTTTAAAAATGATAAATTATATAAATTTTATATTACATTAATACATATTATCAACAACAATCCAAGCGAGGTATAATTATTAAATAATTATTATTATTTTATTATTTAAATAAAAATAGTAATCAGCCTTAAATTCCTGAAGTACTCGTGATGTAAGAGCGTAGGGCTGGTACACTCGAGTAAACTCCAGGGAAGCCTGGACGGGCACATCCGTATCCCCAAGAAACGATACCAACAAGCTGACCATCAACAACCAATGGACCACCGGAATCTCCTTGACAAGCGTCCTGCCCCCCAACCGAGATGCCGGCGCACATCATGCGATCAGTGATTGAACTTGCACCATATGCGGCTCCGCATTCTTTGTTGCTCACAACTGGAACCTTAACAGCTTGCAGTTGGGATGGCAAGTTGCCACCTTCGGAAAGGGTACCCCAACCACTCACGACCGACGTGACACCAGCAACAATAGCTTGGTCTTGGACTGGTAGACCAACAGCAGCAATTCCAGATCCGAAAGTCAAGTCAGCATCAAGTTGTAACACTGAGATATCGTAGTCAATCGTAGCGGAATTGTATGATGGGTTTTGGTGGATGACTTGTACTCCAACAACAGTACCGCCGGAGTTGCGGATGGACGAACCAACGCGTACGCCCAATTGAGATACCGATGAACTGAATAGAAAATATATTAAATTAGTATAAACACATTTAAGACGAGAATAATTTGGTAAATGAATAAATTTTGCCGTCCATAATGCACTGACTATTCTGTATCTAAAGAATATAACAACATGGTTAGCAAAACGTCAAATTTTAACTAAAGATATTACCCGGCAGTGCAGTGAGCAGCTGTGACTACGTATCTGGTGGAAATGATTGATCCACCGCAGATGTGGCTTCCGTGGTACAAAAGGGACACTTGGTAAGGGTAGTCTTCAATATTGACGGCGTTACCACCGACAATTCTGCCATCCAACATCGGTACATGGGCAGACCTTTGCGGAGCCGCTACACAAGTTTTAAGTAATGTTACCTTCCAATAATAATAATAGATTATAAAAAAATACTTTCTTACCTAAGCCAATAGCAACGAGTGTGCAACCGATTAAAAGACGAAACATGTTTATTGATTCTGATGACAATATTGTATCATTTCTCATGGTATATATACTAACCTAAGATCGAGTGGCTGCGTTGTTACAAATATTGATAATAATAATAATCCATCTATTGGTAATCTCTATGAAATCACCAATGATGAGCGTATATTTTGAAATAAAAGTATCTACTGATGTAAGATTATATACCATTGTATATTTAAATCAGTAGTCCTGTGATTATTATTAACTGATTTTTCTTGGGCTGCAGAGAATCATCTCATTATGAGGAATAGGTAACATTAACTGTCCATTTTAAGGCATTCGTCAATTTTTTTTTTCATAGATATGTCTTTACTCCATTATTTGGAAGAGCATTTATTTCTGAATTCAGTTACATTGTTATGCTTTATATAAGAAAACTTTCGAGAAAAGGAGAATTGTTGAACAACAAAATCGGTGCCTAAGCAATTAAACAAGTATAACAAAGGAGTAGTATTTTATTCTTATTGATTTCTAACAGCTGCTTGAAGTAAAATTGTGTTCTGTCAAACCACATCGTCTGATAGCTCATTACAATAAGTTTGGCGTGACAATAAGATGCATTTCTTGATGTTAATTAAATAACACAAGGTGTAAATAATTTGTTTAATCTCTAGGCAGAATTGTATGTAGGTACCAAGAAAAACTTTGTGGCGAAATTTAAAAAGTGATGAAAGAAATTAATCAACGAGTTTTTTTTCTGTAATATTATTATCCTACTAGTTGTGGAAGTTAGCGTTATCAAAGAGTTTGCGACATATCTACGTCATGTTTGTGGTTAATTGGTCAGCTCGAAGGTAAAATACATAAATTAGAATGTGCGTGCGTGAATTGTGATGTCTCGTAAATAGCTCAATTTATTTTTTAAGAGTTCATTAACCATTATTAACTATGCAGATAATATTGCAATTACAAAATAAGCGTGTAATCCAGAGTCTGCTGCGAAAAAACTTCTTTTTTCTGGGTGGCTACCAGGCGTTTCCGTAATGCATTTTTATTTTTTTGTGCTGAATACCAAAAGCCTAACAACGCACAATATTAAAAAATATGGAAGCATGTTAGAAAGATCACTGTTTTGTAATTTTAGCGAATTTAGAGCGGATGAATCTGATGCTCTAGAAATAAACTAAACTAGCAAAGAACAAGTTAAAGCTTATAGTTTGTACATTTACGGGCACCCTGGAGTGTAACCAGCATTTCACGTTTGTTTAAATTAATCCCATGGACTCCTAATATCCATTCCTAAATTATATTGAAGAAGAGTAGGAGCATTGCATATCACTTTCAGACTGATTAGGAGCGTTTCTTCTCTTAAGATGGGGTTCGAAATGAGTAGGCTACCAAATATACCTCATAATTTTCTTGTCAGTATTTCACTGAAATGATTAGGTATTTCCATTCAAATTATGCGTTAAACTGCACTTGAACCCTTTGCCGATAATACAAAAAATATCCGGGTCCATTCTGTCAAGTGTAGTTGACGAATTCTGTGAATATCGGCGTTCTTTTGTTGAACGCAAGAAGACTACGACATAGCCACCAACAATCTCAAAATGCTTCATCTAGACTTGACAGAATTGAGCCGCGTATTTTTTGTATTATCGGCAAAGGTTTCAAGTTCAGTTCAACGTATAATTTGAATGGTAAAACCTAATCACTTCGGTGAAATACTGACAACAAAATTATGAGGTATATTTGGTTGCCTACTCATTTGGAACCCCACCTTAATAGATTTGTTTAGTTCACAACTAGTGCACATTCGTACTGATGTTTGTTTCACAAGTACTTGTTCTGAATTAATGATCCGATGATTTGGTAATTTCAAAAATTCATTCGAAATGAGTTTGGAAGTTCTTGCATGTAGTCGCGTACCGATTCTGAATTAATAATTTGAGCATATTCCAATTTTTTTTTGCCATTTTTTTAGCAAAAAGATATTATTTTGCTCTGCGCAATCTGTAAAAACAAATGAATTTGAAAAATGTGAACAGCCTAAATTTTATTGTATTGTAATCGTGTCGAAAAAATTGAGATTTTAGCGGATATATGTCCTTTTGGGTCCCCTGAACATTTTTGACCAAGGTAAATTAACAAGGTAAATTTCCGTGTGTGTGTGTATGCATGTATGTGTGTCTGTATATACCCGTTTTTTACTTTATCACACGCAGTATGTAAAGTATTGTAATCGTGCCAAAAAAAAATTTTTGAGATTTTAGCGGAAATATGTCTTTTTGGGTCCCCTGAACATTTTTGACCAAGGTACAAAAAAATGTCTGTGTGTGTGGATGTGTGGATGTGTGTGCCCGTTTTTGTGGCGACGATTCCGGAGAAACTACTGAAGGTATCGGGACGAAACTTCATATTTAGAAGTTTCATAACCAAACTTAGAGCTGAAAAGCTTTCTGTTGAAAATGGTCCAAAGGAACTGCAGGTTTAGTCTTAGCATTTTTGAAACATTTTGTAAATAAGCCGCCATTTCTGGAATTTTGTCGAAATAGTTAAATAATAAATTAAAGAAGATGAAATTCTGAATAATTTATCACTATGACATTTTTTGGTACAATCAATAGTTTAGCGGCATGAGCAAATTCTATTTCATAGAGATCGGTCGTACTCCTTTAAAACTAGTAGCCAGGATATGTCAGATTATATGTCAGATATGATTCTAATGACAGTACGTAGTGTCAAACGCAAATGTTTTGACAACCTACTGTCAATATAAGCTGCGTTCGGATATAGTATACCGTACACTTTTTACACCCAATAACACGTAAGTGCCATTTGGACAGCGTACCCTGTGTCAGCGGAGTACAATATCCGACCGCAGCTTTATTCGACATATCTGTCTAGTTCTACTAGTTTTATTTTAATGCAGACATAGCCGATCTCGATCAAATAGAATCTCATGCAGCTAAACTATTAATTTTATATATAGTATGATAAAGTCATGTGCCTGGCCACATCAGATTTTTTTTTTGTGGGACGAAACCGGAGAAACTACTAAGGGTTCGGGACGAAACTTTATATTTAGAAGTTTCATGACCAAACTTAAAACGGCCAAAGGAACTGGAGGTTTACTCTTAGCATTTTACAACGATTTTGCAAATCCGCCACCATTTCTGTAATTTCGTCAAAATAGTTAAATAATGAATTAAAGTAGAGGAAATTTTGTATAATGTATGTCTATGAAATTTTTGGTAAAATTAATAGTTTAGCTGATTGAGCAAACTTTAACTTTGAAAGTCATGAATAGATAGCAGTTGACTCTGTTGGTCGCTCAGCGCTCTGTGCATTATATATATATACAGGGTGTCCGGAAAGTAATGGGACCCAGCTTAACCGTATATTCTTGATGTCAAATGGGACCGATTAAACCAAAAATCCCATAGTAAAAAGTACTTCCTTAAGAAGTTATAAGGTGTTAAAGATAGAAAATATATTTCTTGTTTTGCGTATATTTCAGAAAAGAAACGGCCGATCAAGTTGAAAATTGGCTTTTGGATAAGCCAAACATGATATGAGTATTAGGACATTTGCATATTGTAGAGGGAGCTGTCGGCAGCTTTTTTGGGGTAGTATTATTATGATATTTTTATTATTATTATGACTATGGGCGGTATGACTAAAAATTATGATACGGACGTTAATTTTACATAAAAAATGTTTACCTATTTTATGCCGATAAAATCCATCGTTTTCAAGAAAAACGCAATTAAACGTACGGTGTATTTAATAACTGTAGCTTATGCAATGTTATTCTATCAAGTTACTATGTGTCAAACGTAAATGCATTTGTGTCAGTTTGCTTAACGATACTGTATTTAATTAATTATTTTACAGTTCATTACATATTTGTGGTATTTTATCACAAAAAAATATGCCTCGGCACATTTTTTTTTCAAACTCGGGAATGACCGATATGGTAGCTGTTTATGCTCAAGAGCAATTTAATGGAGCAGCAGCAGCAGGAACATACAGGCAGTAGTACCAAAATCGTCGCCAACCAATAGAAAGCCTTTCCTAAATATATTTCAACGGCTGAATGAACATGGAAGTTTTCGGCGCTAAAGCGCCATGCAGGACAGCCAACTTCGCCAACCATTGAGGAGGAGGAAGATATTTTGTTCCGAATAGAAGAAGATCCTGAAGTAATAGTACGGAAATTATGTGCAGCTACTGTAGTATCCCGGACAAGCGCGCATAACATTTTTCTGCTTTATACCACCACACTAATGTGCAGGCGTTGCTACCAAATGATTTGCCACAAAGACTAAAACTTTGTCGATGGTTACGAAACAAACAAAATCACGGCCCAACATTTTTTGGCCGGTGTGTTATTTACCGATGAGGCAACTTTTACACGCCGTGGTATCTTAAACACACGCAATTCTCACTCCTGGAATGTAGAAAACCCCCATTTATCCAGAAATAAACTTTTCCAACATGCATTTTCAGTAAATGTATGGTGCGATGTTGTTGGAGATCATTTGATCGGGCTTACGAACTTCCTCCTCGATTAAATGGTGCATCGTATTTACTTTTTTTTGGACAACGTTCTACCTACCTTATTAGAAGACATCCCTTTAAACCTTCGTTGTAGTGTATGGTTTATGCACGACGGTGCTACCACTCATTTCCTGCAAACTGTGCGAAACTATTTAGACAACCACTATCCGCACCGCTGGAGTGATTATCCTTGGCCACCGAGAAACCCAGACCTCAACCCATTAGATTTTTTGATATGGAGCTCTATGAAATCTATTGTATACCGGCAAGTCTACTAATACTAGGCAAGATTTGCAAAGAACGATTATTGACGCAGGAAATGAAATTAGAAATAACTTCATTTTTAGAGTACGACAAAACTTAGGAAAACGTTGTGAAAGATGTGTTGAACTAAACGGTGGACATTTTGAAAACCTTATAAATTTATAAATAAAGAATAAGTGAAAATTAAGTTAAATCTTTTATAATGATATAGCTTTTAGCAAATACACAAAATGTTTAATTGCGCTTTTCTTGAAAACGGTGGATTTTATCGGCATAAAATAGGTAAACATTTTTTATGTGAAATTAACGTCCGTATCATAATTTTTAGTCATACCGCCCATAGTCATAATAATAATAAAAATATCATAATAATACTACCCCAGAAAAGCTGCCGACAGGTCCCTCTACAATATGCAAATGTCCTAATACTCTTATCATGTTTGGCTTCTCCAAAAGCCTAAGGGTACCCATTTTCAGGTTGATCGGCCGTTTCTTTTCTGAAATATACGCAAAACAAGAAATATATTTTCAATCTTTAACACCTAATAACTTCTTAAGGAAGCACTTTCCACTATGGGATTTTTGGTTTAATCGGTCCCATTTGACATCAAGAATATACGGTTAAGCTGGGTCCCATTACTTTCCGGACACCCTGTATATATATACAACAAATAGTTTAATGAGCGCTAGCAGTTTTCTATTTGATCAAGATCGCTCGTTTCTGCACACAGAAAAGTGATTATTTGGAACGAGAAAACATAATTTCTTGAATTTATTTACTAGATTCAAATGCATATTTACTTGGATGTAGAAAGTTAGGTATATACAAGAAATGCCACATACTCGATATAAGTAAAATAATTTCTCAGATAAATGCTGTCAACAAATAAATTCTTTCTTTATAAGAACCAATATTGTATTGAAAGAAGTAATTGAATTTTTCGTCCCAAAAATGTTAATTTCTCAAACGAAGTAATAGTAAATCCATCCAAGTGCGTAGTTACTTGATCCAAGAAAATATAAGAAATTTAATATAAGTAAGTATTGTTTACTGAATAAAAACCCACCAATTATTTAACTGAAGTGATTCTCACTTCTTTCAAGTAATCCCTTTCTCTGGAATAAATATGCGCACCGTGATTTTGTCAAGGCTCGCGCATCCGCGCGTGGTGCTGGCGCCGTAAAGGAGCCTAGCCTAACCTAGTACGCAAAACAACAACGAAATACCCGTAGGGGATGTGCCTTGTGATTTATTGGGGATGTGTATTGTGATTTATAGTGTACAATAGACGTTTCAACACGGAATAGTTTGATGTAACGCACGCAACAGTTTAGAACGAGTAAGTAAATATAACATACCTATCTTGTTTATTAGCAATAGAAAACGTATTTGTGCCAAATCTTTAAAATTCTTACATTAAGTAGCTAAAAATATTTACCGGGAATAAAAATATACACTTCATTGAAGACTGTTTACTTACTTCACCAGAGTTAGCACTTTCTTAAATCTAGTAATTATTCCAAGAAATAAAATTTCTTAGTTGAAGTCAATAATCTCTCGCGTATATACGAACCTACCAACAACTTCAGCCAAGTAATTCTCTCTTCGTTCGAGAGATCACTTTTCTGTGTGTGTGCCAGGATTTGGCATATATTGATTCTATTGACAGTATGATGAAGTCATGTGCCTAGCCACATCAGATTTTTTGCCATTCTTTTGCTAATTTTTGGACGAAAAAAAATTTTTTTTTGCTTTGTTGAGAACCGAGATATAGGGGTGCGCCGCTGACGACGCGCCGGCAACTCAGCAGCGCAATATTTAAAAATAAATGAATTTGAAGAATGTGAACAGCCTAAATTTGTTTGCTAAATTTTGACCAAAGAAGATTTTTTTGCTTTGTTAATATCCGAGATATAGAGGTGCGCCGCTGACGTGTCGGCAACTCAGCGGCGCCATATGTCAAAACAAATGAATTTGAAAAATGAGAAAAGCCTATACTTTTTGCTAATTTTTTGCTATTTTTTACCAAAAAAATACTTCTTTTGGTTTGTTAGTATCCGAGATACAGGGGTGCGCCGCTGATGCCACGTCAGCGACGCAGAGTTGTCGGCACGGCAACTCTGCGGCGCAATGTATAAAGAAATAATCTAAACTAAAGTTAGGTTAGTTTGAACACGGTTAGAATTTCAAGTGAATTTATTGGTGATTGGTGAAATCAAACTGTTTGAATATGGTTAAATTTTAAGTATATTCGTTGGATACCAGTGAAATCATCGTTTTGATAATTTTTTGTTTTTCTTTTGTTAAAAGAGATTTCTTTTGCTCTGTTAATTTTCTAGATATGAGGGTGTACCACTGTCCAACGGTAGTATCCTAATCGTTTTGTCAACAACTTGTATTAGGCTGTTATCAGCTGTTTCCGAGATATTGTGAAATTAAATTATCAATTGTATTTTTCAAAAATTATTCTTAGGTAACTAATAAGGAATAAAGAAACAAAAAATACATTTTTGATAATGAAAATATCGCACTTTCCGACAGTTATTATTAATTTGCGATTCTTATGACTTATCCCGAATAACTGGCGGTATGCTAAAGGTCACATAACTTAAAAATGTAACTGCTAATCGATAAATCAGTAAAAACTTATTGACCATCTAATTTGACATTTATAAATTACACAATAATTCATAAATTAATATTAAATATCTAGGATTCAAATAAAACTCGAATAATAATAATAAATACAACTTCTCGCCAGAAGCCCGATTAAGTAATTAATACACCATTAGAAACAAGCTCCTCGAGTTTTATTTGTATCCTTAATGACATCTAATGGAAGGGAGACCTTTATATCAACATTAAATATCTAGATGGTACGACAGAATTCAACGTTGTTTAATTAATATTTATAAAAGACGCTAAATTGTTCATGGTAGTCCAACGCTCTGGCAAACTAGATCTCCTGATTTAGCCCCGTTTGATTTCTTACTATGCAGACATATTGAGGAAGAATTGTATTGGGGTATCACAATGGGGTATTCCGGTGTTTTTGAAATTGTTTTTTTTTATAAAGTATGGGTGCTACTGTTTGCTACTTCACAAGTAAAATATCAAACATTGTTTTAAATTAAGAGAAATCGTTGTTTGAAGTTTGAATTAGGATTGGTCTTTGTGACGTCACAAAGACCGCTCAAAGTGAGCGACTTGACAACGTTGCTATAACTAGGGTGCACGTAGTAAATTTTTGTCTTCTGTTGTTTCAACGTTTAGAATCGCTCGTTTGTTGACACCTGCTTTGGTTATTGAGGTTATATCAAACACTTGTTCAAAATGTATAAACTCCAACGCCGACATTGTTCTGTGCCGGGCTATAACAGCAGTAGAACAGTAACTTCTGATAAGATTTTCTTTACATTGCCGACTAGCGAGATGAGAGATGTTTGGCTTCAAGTTTCAATGATCAAATCATCTCTCAAAAAAGGTACCTTTATTCGTTGTTGTTCGTTGTCAAACAACAGGGTCGCCAACCCTCAACTTGGCCGATCAGCTGTTCGAGAGCTGTCCGCTGTTGCCACTGCTACTAGGGATCGGTAATCAACGTGTATTTCCGAGGGGGTCGGTGAATTCAAACGAAATGCACTTTTAATTGGAATTATCTTATAGAAAAACTAAATCAAAAAGCTCATAGCTTAACTATATGAATCCTCATAAATTGTACAATAGGTTAAACCGAATATCTGCTTAAATTTTGACATGACCGGAATACCCTATTGCGATGAACATGAGAATAAGGGGGCGTTTCGAAATAATTTCTGTAGAAGTGATGGCAAATGTAATATTTCCACCGAGAATCCGAATCCGAGACTTAAACGCAATGACCTAAGAGGGCAAATAACGCACTCATGAAAATCATACTGAAATAATTAGTATTTATTCAGTTTACAATTATCCATTCATTTAATTATTTATTCTTATGACAGTACAGTGGAACCTCGCTTAACGAGCATAATTCGCTCCAGAGTTCGTACTCGTAAAACGAAACGCTCGTTAAGCGAAACAATTGTTTCTATATAAATTAATGTAAACTATGATAATGCGTTCCGTGTCGGACGAAATATGCAAATAAAATATCTATAACGTTTATTCAAAGTTAATATATAGTTAAGAAGCGGGTATTATCTACATATTTTCTTCTATCGCAGAATTAACAAACCTGGAATGCGAACTCTATTTGCAGAAAACCAAAACAATCGATATAATTAGTTGATACATAACTAATTCCTTTTTACTAGAAAACTGTCTAGAGTCAGTTGCCTTTGTCGACGCTTCAAAATTTGGCGAAAATGCGACACAGCATTATCATTAAATAAATGGGTAGCGCGCATAGCCACGGCTTTATTAGGATGATAATTTGTAGGGTGCAACAGTTTCCCATGGTTTCAGCATTGCACTTATTGCGCCAGAAGATTGTTGCTTTTCTGTTAGGTACGTCCTCCTTTGACGACAAACTTTCCTCCTCAACTCCTTGGTTTGAAACGCTCTTGGCTGTGAAATATTCGTCGATACAGGTAAGTATTGATGAAATAGATAGAGCTTATCTCAAGGGATTTAAGCATCAAATTATTCTTTTGTATAAAGGTTATACAACCGTTATAATATAACTTAGTGGGTTAAAGCATGGTAAAACATGACAGATTATAACTTTAACTTTGATTTTCTATGAAGAGGCGGTCGGTATCTTTTAGATAAGTGCTATCCAAATGGTTTTTCAAAACCAAAATTAAAATATTTTCACTTCTTTTGATTGTGTCTGTGTTTTTTTGGATACCATGGATCAGTCCGCGATGCAAGAATATTCCGAAATTCTTGTCTGCATAAAACGCTTGCTACAAAATGTGGTAGAAATTTTATTTTATCCCACACTGCATATTCGTGACGAAGATGATTTGGGATACATATACATATTTTGGAAACTGAAATACAAACATGTTTCAATAAAAAATTATGTTTTATTCGTGCATGCTGTGTTTTGCATAATCTTTCCCTGAATAATGATAACTATGAAATTCAAGAAATTACTTATAAACCTGTAAATGCCAATAAAAATGTTGACAATAACGCTGTAGGTGACAACTTCAAAAACTGTTAACCAATTTTGTTATATGTACATAAGCTGCGTTCGGATATTGTACACCGTTACACTTTTTGCACCCAATAACACGTAAATGTCATTTGGACGGTGTACCCGGTGTCAACGGTGTACAATATCCGAACGCAGCTATTGTATAAAAATAATGCGTGTGACATTTACTTGTAGATAATTGTCTAATCTATAATTTTTGTAATAATTGCTTTACCATCCGTTTTTCACGATTTTCGCCGCTATTTTACACATAGAAGCGAAAGTCGTCTTCCGTAATCGACATGCGTGGTTTTTAAAGGTTACCGACGATATATTAAATTCATATCATGGATTCAGAAATAACTGCGTTCATTATAATAATGGCATACAGTTGTGGAATAATGCATTGATAAAATATGATGGTGACAATACATGATGCAACATGAGAAATTGAGATACTCGGTTATTTCCCCTGCGATTTAAAATACACGAAATCTTAAATAAAAGCAGGTCTGACTCATAATAATGAAACACAATGAAAATAATATGTCAACACAATGTATCCAAGATAATAAATCAATCGACGTAAAATAACTTAGATAAAGATAAAATGAAAAAGCAAGAACAACAAGTATATAAGTAAGTACGTAGGCTTTCACGGCCAGAATCATTTAGAAAATAAATTGCTTCCGGGTATGTATGCCGTGTGTCAAGATTCGTAAATGCTGACGTTTCGCGAAGCATGTTGCTCGCTTCATCAGAGCTAACTGAATACTGAAAACCTACCAAAGAAATCTCCCTTATATACCTAAATTTCCACCTCACTGCACACATCTGGAGCTACCGCTCCCACGTGTTTTTCCACCTGACCGCGTTAAGATCGATTTCCAGACCCTACTAATATCAGTACCGTCCTCACGATTGATGTTGTTAGGATGGCTTCTCTAATAAGCCTTCGCTGATGATTACTCACCCTTGCCAACATCTTAATCTCTTCGAAATCCATTTTCTGTCCCGACTCATGGCAGAATTGAGTTAACCGATTTTGCCCATTCATGAACTTGTCCTTACTTTGTAAGAGATAACCTTTTACCTCCAAATTTCAGATCAACTGCTTCAAAATTGCGGCAGTTATCGTGCGAATTTGAAAAAAAATGACAACCGATTTTGCCCATTTACGAACTTGTCCTTACTGTTTAAGAGATAAGCTTGTATATCAAATTTCAGATCAATTACTTCCAAATTACGGCAGTTATCGTATACACAGACATACGGATAGACGGACAGATGGACATAGCTAAATCAATTCAGATTCCAATGCTGATCAAAAACATATACCGGGTGACCCACGGCATAGGTACTCCCGTTTATTTTTACTTTATCATACGCAGTATGTAAAGTATTGTAATCGTGCCAAAAAATTTTTTTGAGTTTTTAGCGGAAATGTGTCTTTTTGGGTCTCCTGAACATTTTTGATCAAGGTACAAAAAAATGTCACTGTGTGTGTGTGTGTGTATGTGTGTGTGTGTGTGTATGTGTGTGTGTGTACCCGTTTTTGTGGCGACGATTCCGGAGAAGCTACTAAAGGTATCGGGACGAAACTTCATATTTCGAAGTTTCATAACCAAACTTAGAGCTGAAAAGCTTTCTGTTGAAAAGGGTCCAAAGGACCTGGAGGTTTAGTCTTAGCATTTTTGAAAGATTTTGCAAATAAGTCGCCATTTCTGGAATTTGTCGAAATAGTTAAATAATAAATTAAAGAAGAGGAAATTCCGAATAATTTATGACTATGACATTTTTTGGTACAATTAATAGTTTAGCTGCATGAGCAAATTCTATTTCATCGAGATCGGTCGTACTGCATTAAAGCTAGTAGCCATGATATGTCAGAAATTTTGATTCTAATGACAGTAGTTAGTGTCAAACGCTAATGTTTTGACACAATATAAGCTGCTAGACAGATATGTCGATTAAAGCTGCATTCGTATATTGCACACCGTTACACTTTTTACACCCAATAACACGTAAGTGTCATTTGGACGGTGTACCCGGTCTCAACGGAGTACAATATCCGAATGCAGCTTTAATCGACATATCTGTCTAGTTCTACTAGTTTTATTTTAATGCAGACATAGCCGATCTCGATCAAATAGAATCTCATGCAGCTAAACTATTAATTTTATATATAGTATGATAAAGTCATGTGTCTGGCCACATCAGATTATTTGATTCTAATAACAGTAGGTAGTTAACGTTAAATGCTAATGTTTTGACAATAACTTCTGTCAATATAAGCTACGTTCGGATATTGTATTACACTTTTTACACCCAATAACACGTAAGTGTCATTTGGACGGTGTCAACGGAGTACAATATCCGAACGCAGCTTTAATCGACATATCTGTCGAGTTCTACTAATTTTATTTTAATGCAGACATGGCCCATTTCGATCAAATAGAATCTCATGCAGCTAAACTATTAATTTTAATATGGTATGATAAAGCCATGTGCCTTGCCACATCAGATTTTTTTTGTTTATAAAGCTGGACTAATGAAACTTGGGAAAGTTCTTCATTCTTCATTCTTTGGGATACTCTTGAGGCTAATGTCTTCCGGTTTTTCCGGAAATGACGCCATCATTTAAATTTTAAATGGCATCCTATATCCTTTGTGTGATATTTTCAATCAGGATGATATTCTGAACACAAAAACAAATCGAGCGACAATTTTTATGATCAAGGCAACGCAAAAATAACCTCTTTGTGTATTAATCTAGGTGGCTATGAATTGGTGAAAATAGTCGAAAATTGTCAAATAAACGCTAACTAAATCGACTATAGCCGACATTGCATTACTGGCGCCCTCTAGCGTGATTAAGCGTAGCGTACAAATGTTGTTAGAAGCAAGGAAAACGAAAAGAATATTGACGTAATGATCAAAGTCAGCGTTCAAGTGAAAGTAATTCAATGGACTACTCGAAGGAAGTACCCTGATTATTCGAGGAAAAACATTTTTCCGACAATGATACCAAATGCTTGAAATTTTGCTGATAATCGTAGCGTGGAACTCACGTTTAAGGGTACTTCCTTCGAATATTTTCTTCGATTTCCTTGCTTTTAACAACATTTGTACGCTGCGAACTTAACAAAATATCAAGTATTTGGTATCGTTGTAATGGGAAAGATGTTTTCTATCGAATAATCACGGTGTGGCCATTGGGTACCCCTGAATAAATGACTCATGGGCCAAAAACCAATTAAATCACGCTAGAGGGCGCCAGTAGTGCAATGTCGGCCAAAATCGATTTAGTTAGTGTTTATTTGACAATTTTTGATTATTTTCACCAAACTATTTCACCAATTTTCACCAAGTTATTTTTGCGTTGCGTTGGTGATAAAAATTGACGATCGATATGTTTTTGTGTTCAGAATGTCATCCTGATTGAAAATATCACACATAGAATATAGGGTGCCATTTAAAATTTCAATAATGACGTCATTTCCGGAAAAACCGGAAGTATATTAACCTCAAGAGTGTCCACAAGAATGGCATTTTTTATCTATTAACACTTTCCCAAATTTCATTCGTCCAGTTTTATAAACAAAAAAAATAAACGGGAGTACCCATGCCGTGGGTCACTCAGTATATATATAAAAATTAAAAAAAATAAATTTGGAATATATATGCGACATAAACTTCAAGGAAATCTCTCCTATTTCCCCATTTGATAGAGTAGAATAGCCTCGGCCTACATAGACCTAAGATAGACAGACGACCGGTAAAACTTGAAAAGGTATTCGTAACAGTCGTTACCAGTGAGTTTACACAGTTTCAAGTCTAGCCTAGCCATCTTTGAGTATGTATTAATTTATGGTATGTATTAGTTTCATTATTTTTTCCCGATGATAATTTCAGCTTTGGCTTGGGCCAAAAAATTACCTTCGTCGGATACCTTCAGTTAATAATAGCAGGCTAGAGCTGTTTGTTATAAAATTTACAGAACTTGGGCAACATGTATTCGTTTCATAGTTTTTAGTTGTTCTCAATATTCATAACATGGAGTGGTTGGTTCTCGTTTATATAAAAGATTAAATAACACCTTTTCCTTCCCATTGTTTAGCCGTCCTTTCACCTATAGAATAAAATTGATTGCGTTATTATACAAATCCCAGCTCTAAAGAACGGGGTTTGATATCTAAATTATCGGTTTTACGACAAAAAACTATAACTATAACTTTAACAATTATCGAATGATAAATCGTGAATTATAAACATTTCCAACATCAAGTGAAAACAATATTAACATAGGCAAAAATGTATACCGGACAGAATGGGGCACTACTTGAGTAGATTCATAAATTTGAGTAGTGTGTACTGAGTAAAAGTAATACTCTTGAGTATTCTACTCAAACCGAGTTGAGTAGATTTACTCAGAGTACGCATCTACTCAAATCGATTTGTATTTTACTCAGAGTACTACATCTACGATACATCTATAGATGCGTACTTTGAGTAAAATACTCAAAACTATTTTCCTGAGTACTACAAACATCTAATAATAATAATAATAATAATAAAGGTCTTTATTGAAAGAAAAGCAAAAATGCAAATAATTGTACAAAAATATAAATTCTATAGGGCGAGGTTCAGTCCGAGGTGTGTACTGCGTACTGTGTTTCGTGAATGCATACTTTCTTGTGATCTTAAGAGATGTTTTCTGACGGGCGTGTTTTCGAAGGGTCGGGTATTTGCAATTTTAATAGTCGTGTAGGAATCTAGGTGACACACTTCAAATTGCTTATCTAATAAGCGTGGCATTCTGAATTCAACTTTGTTTGATTTATACACGACCTTTTATTATTATTATCGTTATTGTTATTATATTATTATTATTTATTGGAACTCTCTGATAGATCTCATTAAATATTAGGGATGTGCAGTACCGATACTTTTGAGTAACGAATTGATACCAGTACTTTCTAATCGAGTGTTCGTTACTTTGTATTTGTTACTTTGTATTCGTTACTTAAACTGATACTGATATTTTTCAAGTTAGCAATCCTACATAAAATATGGCAAACTATGTAATACCTTTAACATGTCACCTACTCAACATTTGAAACAAATTGTTTCCTTATTGTATCCGATACAAATTACGGAGCACGGACATAAGATTTTCTTATGTTTAAAAAATGTCCAAAACCGCCGCGCCGCCGGCCGCATTTACTTGCTAATTTATTTATAAAACATGAAACTTCTCAGCACATCGTAGCGCCCGCGCCGCAAACAGTCGTGTGTACGACTGGTTGCTGCCTGCTGATCTCAGGCTGTTCGGTGCCGCCTGAGTGTCAATATCTACATGTAATCATTCGTGTTTCGTTACTGATACTTGGTACCTATACGTTCCGGTACCGTTACCAGACTTGATACTGAGTATCAGTAATCATTCGTGTTTCGTTACTGATACTTGGGACCTACACGTTTCGGTACCGTTACCAGACTTCAAAGCGAGTATCAGTAATCATTCGTGTTTCGTTACTTGATACTTGGTACGCGTTTCGTTTCCGTACCGACCGTTACTGATCGTGAACTTGATAATTTACTGTATTTAATTGTACTGTACTTGTGATACCAGAATTGATACTGATATTTTGTTTAATACAAATTTTACGTGTGGTGATTTGTGATTGTCACATACTCTGCTATCTTGGTCACCTTAGGCATCAAGGGTGGCGGTATCAAATTGATAGGCGGGTTGATTGGCGGAGAACGTATAGATGTAATAAGTCAGATTACGATTTAAGTTGGTATTTAACAGACGGTCGGAGTGGCGCTGCAGTCGCGTCAGGATTACCGCGCAAGCTTTTGGCGCGAAAAGTCGAGGAACTGGTAAACGGGGAAGAAAAGGTTCTCTTTGGCATCGGGCTTAGAAAGTAGACGGTCGTGCGTCAAAACGCGCGCCCAAGCGTAGGGCCCCAATGGGGGCCAAGTTATAGAAACTGTGCTGTCTCGTGTTTCTTGTGCTCAACCGAAATAATAAGGTATTTATTCGTTGTCTGTACTTGCTGATTTGTCCATCTCTGCCAAAGTATATCATCAGTGTTAATAGGGATTAAAAGTCATATTTCATGTAAGCAGTTCTGCATTGTTGTATATATTTTTGTTAATAGATTTTATTGTGGTTTTCTTCGGCATATTCATTTTAGAATAATATAAACCTGTCCCTTTTATAGTAAAGTATTTAGCCTTGCATATAGTGGTTAATAAATAGTGAGTTCAAACGTCTCTGACAAAGTCTCAGAGAAAGAACTCTTTAAAGCCTTCGTAAGAGAGATAATTAATTCACGCTACCGTAAGATTAATTAGGATCACATTTTTAAGTGTTAGCGTCGCCAAGCGTCGCTTGGGACGAGTTACCAGCTTCAACATGTGGTGTTGAGGTTAGGTAGATGAGCAAAGTCCTAACGGGGGCCCCCTTCAGTTTAGAGTTGATTAAAGTATAATAATAAATATTGAGAAGGGTGTCCGCCCCATCACATTTTTGGTGGCAGCGGTGGGATAATTTAAGACATTTCAAGTGATTATTTGAGTAGATTATGAAGAAAGCACTCTAGTTAGATTTGTTTGTGAATTTTAGAAGAAAATTGTGTGACGCATTTTAAATGCATTCTAGAGACTATGAACAAAGCAAAGTTAGGCAAACGACCCTTTAGAGAAAGGTGTTTAGGGGCTGGCTTTAGGCGCCCTGTGGATATTGCGCGTGGCATTCCAGGAATTTTGTTTGCTGCTTTAGAGGTGGACATTTTGTGTGATAAATGTCGATATATAGTCGTGAATTTGAGTAGGAAATGTACTGCTGGTGGCAGCATAATAATTAAATATTTGCAGTATAATTTCTTTTGAGTGTTGGAATTGTTTTTTAAAGAAATGTCTTAATTCTCGAGACCGTTCGTTGGAGAAAGTTTGAACCAGATTGTGTTAGACAGGGCTTGAGTTATGATTTATAACGATTTGCAGAACAGGTAGTTTCAAATTAAATTCTGAGGAATTTTTTTTTTTATTGAGTAGAAAAATGGCAGGTAGAAATGGCAACAGTAAACAATAAACAGAAAAAAAATCGTATCGTCAGTGGTCGATTAAGTGAAAGTAAAGTAAGGCTAGGATAGAAACAAAGCACGAGTACACTTTGTTTGGTAAATTTTGAGGAAATTTAATCGAAAGATTGAAACAAGTTAAGTTTTTATTGTGAGCATTTTTGAAAATGGCGGCTCTGAGCGGAGAAGCACGAAACACACACACGCGGTAATTAATTAATAATTAATTAAAGTTAAGGGGTATACTGTTGCAACTGTATTTATAAGTTAAAATAAAGCAGTCATTAAGGGAAGTTGCAGAGTATTGTTTTGTAAGGGAAATGCAACGGCAAAACAGGTAGCAGAAATTCCGAAGTGACGGGTGTCCCAAGTATCCGGCCAGGCAGTCTGAAATGGAGACCAGAAGCTCAGGTACTCGGAATTCCTAAGAAGTCCCCAATGTCAAGCAAAGTGGTCTACTCGTGAAGCCAGTTGTCGTCCCGTTCCCGGAGTCGAAAAATCGTCTAGTGATGAAAAAAGCAGCCCGCGCGAGGCGCAAAAAAGGGGCAAGAAAAAATTACAAATTTGCAGGCAAATATACTGCACTTTGTACGTCGAAATTAGTGCCGGTAGATTTACAAAGGGTTGTAATCTACAGCAAGTGAAGCCCAGTGCGCTTCAAAAAATGGTGTGACCGTAAAAAACGTCCAAAGTGAGACGTAGGGTCAATAACTACAAAGTGACAGATGACAGAATTCCTGTACTTTGTACGTCGATGGTGTTAGAAGAAAAATGACTACACGGACAACGCAAAGGGATGTCTTACCAGGGCCTAAGTGTCGCTGGACAACATCCACACGTCGTGTAGGTCATCTACGAGGTATACGATAGCTTTCGAGGAACATTGGACGTCGCTGGAAATTAATGAACCACCGATGACGCTAGGAGGGAAAATGGACAGAGGAAAACGAGGCGAGAAGTGGAGGCGAGTCATTTCACGATTGCGGCTGTATTTGAAGATGGATAAAAGATAATGTAAGTTATGATGTAATCGGACTGCTATGATACTGCTTCAATGTTGTTTTTCTTTTGTTTCATATGACCAATGGCCCGAGAATGAGGACATTCGCTTGGTTTGGAGAACCGAAGTCAAATCAACACCACCGGACTCCTGGACCAAGGCCGAATTCTTTTGGGTTTTTATTGGGTCATATCTGTGTTTTTATTTCAGGAAATGAAAAATGTATAAAAAGTAATTTTTATGTCAGACATTGTAATTAGCAATTAAGAAAATTGTTTTGTAAGGGGAGATGGTACAGTCAGCAATTTGTTTATTTAGTTTTGTTTAGGGATAAATAATTGCTCAAATAATTATTTATCTTAACGTGGGAGAAATGTAATAAGTCAGATTACGATTTAAGTTGGTATTTAACAGACGCTCGGAGTGGCGCTGCAGTCGCGTCAGGATTACCGCGCAAGCTTTTGGCGCGAAAAGTCGAGGAACTGGTAAACGGGGAAGAAAAGGTTCTCTTTGGCATCGGGCTTTGAAAGTAGACGCTCGTGCGTCAAAACGCGCGCCCAAGCGTAGGGCCCCAATGGGGGCCAAGTTATAGAAACTGTGCTGTCTCGTGTTTCTTGTGCTCAACCGAAATAATAAGGTATTTATTCGTTGTCTGTACTTGCTGATTTGTCCATCTCTGCCAAAGTATATCATCAGTGTTAATAGGGATTAAAAGTCATATTTCATGTAAGCAGTTCTGCATTGTTGTATATATTTTTGTTAATAGATTTTATTGTTGTTTTCTTCGGCATATTCATTTTAGATTAATATAAACCTGTCCCTTTTATAGTAAAGTATTTAGCCTTGCATATAGTGGTTAATAAATAGTGAGTTCAAACGTCTCTGACAAAGTCTCAGAGAAAGAACTCTTTAAAGCCTCCGTAAGAGAGATAATTAATTCACGCTACCGTAAGATTAATTAGGATCACATTTTTAAGTGTTAGCGTCGCCAAGCGTCGCTTGGGGCGAGTTACCAGCTTCAACATGTGGTGTTAAGGTTAGGTAGATGAGCAAAGTCCTAACGGGGGCCCCCTTCAGTTTAGAGTTGATTAAAGTATAATAATAAATATTGAGAAGGGTGTCCGCCCCATCACATAGATGGAAGCTGTCGGTGTTGCGAGGAGTGATTTGCCGGCACTAACTGATTTTTTAGGGATAACGACATTGGATCACAATTCCGTTGGCTGGATTATTATTGAGTTACCTTTAGTGGCGATTACACGTGTTCTATTTATTATTCATTTTTATAATCATATTTATTACCAACTTAATGTGTATTTTATTTAGTTACGGAAATAGTAGTTTATACATGATACTAGAATTGATATTTCATTCGTTGTGCTTGTTGTGATTGATACCTAACCTCATGTAACGATACTTTTTTAAATAAGTATTCGTTACTTGCAATATTTGAAAGTAACGAATACGAAGTAACGAATTGATACTATTTGCACATCCCTATTAAATATATTAAACTTAGATAATATAATTCAGATACAACATATAAGTACTAAAATTACACTAATAGATTTTTAAAATTAATGAAGGTTATCACGGCAAATTGGCGTACCGAGCTTCGCTGAAGCCTACTCCCTTTGCGGGTATCACCACAGCTCAACCCAATTTTGAAAAACAATGCCATTTATGCAAAACACTAGTTTGCAAAGCTAAGGAAAACTGTGGAAACCCCGTGCAGCGTGCAGCGTTGTGGATAGGTCAGTAAAAACACATGAAGACATTATTTATTAATAGGCAATATAGAAAGGAAGGTAAAGATGAAATATTATATATAAGCAGTAAGATAACAGTAAATTTAGGATCTTTATGATAAAACTATCCTCAAAATATTCGCGTTTCCCAAATCCGCATTTTCTTGAATTTCCGAAATTTTCTGTTGCATGTTAGGACAGACATTGGCTCGTATAGGATACACGAGGATGAACATCACTGATGCCCGCAATAAGCACAATCTAACTATTTTTCTACTTAAATAGAACGGAGTGGGCGACAGATGGGTTAAATTACTACGGTATTAAGTTTTACAATGTCCTCCCGATCATGTAAAAGCACCCAATCCGAAGAAATTCAAATCAACAATACAAACTTACCTGCTAGAGAAGGCATTTTATAGTTTGAACCTTGAGAACAGTTTTGTAGATATGCCTAACCATTACTTTGTGTGTTTGCTTTTTGTACTAGGTAAGGTACGGTCCTATTATTATTTTTGTGTTCGATGTGCTTTTCCTTTTTAGATTATTAAGTTTTCATTAATGTATGACCTGACGTGCGAAAATATGTACTATATGAATATGGCTAATAAATTAATTATTATTATTAAGTATGTATTATTATTATTAATGAAATTTTGAGAAGGGCTAATAAACGAAAAATTATTTTTTTGGTACTATTGAGGTTTGTGTGACGGTCCTTTCGGAATTTATTTGAAATTTTAAATGGCACTCTATATTATTACTGTCATATTTTCAATCAGGATGATATTCTGAACTCAAAAACACGATCGTAATTTTGTATCACCGTGGCAACGAAAAAAATACTTTTTGTTTATTAATCTAAGTAGCTATTGGTGAAAATAGCCGGAAATTGTCAAATAAACACCAACTAAATCGATTTTGGACGATATTGTATTACTGACGCCCTCTAGCGTGATTTCATTGGTTTTTTGCCAATGAGGCACTTTTTGCCGTGTACTTTATGGATACCCTGATTATGCGATACAAAAATTTGTCCGATTACAAAGACACCAAATACTTGATATTTTGCTGAAAATCGTAGCATGGAAATGTCGTTTAAAGCAGTGAAATAGAAAAATAAAATACGACTTACAATGAGTGCCGTGGTAGGTAATTACATCTTAGGGCGCACAGACTACTCAGACAGTGCAGTCAAGGTTATTTTGTGTACCTACAAAAACAAGCGGTACTGTAATAAACCAACGTAGGTGGCGCTCCGGTAGCATTTGCGCGCCAAACTCAAATTATCGATTTCAAATTAGTTCAGTTTACTAAAGCTGTTGTAAGATGCGGTTGAAAGAATTATCATTGATTTTACAATACTTGTTTACTATTATGTTTATAATATTACAAAATAATTATAACACTGTCGCGCATATCTTAAGATTATTAGAGAAATATATCAGGGGCCCTGGTAATAATAATCATAATTACACAAAATAAAAACTCAAATTTATTTTAAAAGATTAACAACATTGTGCCATGTGACATTTGTAGTGTTCACCGGGGTAAAACACATACCTTTCAGCATTTCTCAGAAAGCAAAACAGCTTTTCAACTTCATCTTCCGAACGACCACATTAAATACAAAACATCTTTATACACTTTGTACACAAACAATAAAAGAAAATGCAAACCGCCTTTGCCTGTAGATTTAGATGATATTTGACAATTTGTGACAAGCACTGACATTTAGGGCTTGTTTTCATAAAATCCATCTGATGGCTGCATCTGTAACTTAGGGTACAGTGCACTGTACAGTGGATTCAGGCACACAGGTTTCTACAGTCGTAAACAGCGCCTCTACATAGGTTTATGACAGCAGGGCATACATTTAAACCTCACTGCACTGTCTGTAGTAGTCTGTGTTAGGGCGGTCAATCGTAGAATGACAGAAGGAAACGGTCACTCTACGAGAGTAGGAATAGCCAGCCAACTGTAAAACTGAAAAGTCACTAAGGCGGTATGAACAGGTGGAAAAATATAATAATATGAATTTTCTATATTATGAAATATAAAATTATATAAAAATATATATAGAAAGGGGGGGGGGGAGTAAAGGCAGACAGGGAGAAACCCAGAGCAAAAATGAAGCACACGTAAAGTGAAAACAACGGTTTGAAAAAAAAAATTGTTCGTTGACTTGTATTTTTTGATTTGAAACTGTTCGTATAAATCTAATTTGTAGCCCTTGTTACATTTATGAAGGAGCTTAACATTATCGTAATAAATGTTATGGCCTGTTTTAATTCTGTGTGGGTAAAGATTAGATGTTGCCTGACTTCCGTGCTCACTCAAACGTTTTGCCATATTTCTCCTATGTAAATACGTAAATAGCCTTACAGTTCTTACAACTTACAAGGTAAACACTACTTTGATCCGTAATAGACTTTTTCCGTCGATCGTTTATTTATGAGTCAGTTTAGTGAATAGGAAATAGTTTATTAAATAACTATTTTCGTCGATTGTTTATTCATGAGTTAGTTTAGTGAATAGTAAATCGTTTATTAAAAAGGTCTATAAATGCACGATTTCTATTAATGCATGATTTGTTATAGCCAATCAAACGTCGTCATTCTAGGCAATCGAACATACGTGAAATGAAACAATCCAATCAAAACATTCCGTTCTCCGAACCGCAGTAGAGAACTGTCAGTGTCAAATTACATAAATTGTCATATAACCTCAAAAGAAATCGGCGATGAAAAATCTATGTAGACGCCGCCAGAACAATACGATCGACGAAAAAATGTTGTAACCAACTCGAATATTAATCGGCGATTAATGATCTCGACAATTAAGGCGCTCGCTAATCGCTCGCGCGTTAAACAGTCACGATCATTAATCGCTCTTTTTAATATACTTGTTGGTTGAATAACTATTATCTACGACTCACATATAATAAGTTCATTGCATACGAATCTATGACTATACAATCCCCATCATTATTACACGCCAATGATTATAATGACACTAGCGTTGTATAATAATGACAGTTCGTTCAAATAATGACTTCATTATTTGAACGAACTGTCATCATTATATGACGCTAGTGTCAAAGTCTGTCAAAACCTACGTAGATGACAGTTATGCGACAGTTCGCCTCGCCATCATTGACAAATACCTTTAAAATATTTGATATAAAATGGAATTTATGAGTCGTAGATAAAACGTCGTATTTGACTCGCACACAACGGATATAAATCGCTCGCACGTTTATATCCTTAGTTATGTGCTCGTCAAATAATATACTATTAATGCACGATTTCTATTAATGCATGATTTGTTATAGCCAATCACACGACGTAAAGAAGTCGTTTGATTGGCCAATCGAACATATGTGAAATGAAACCTTCCAATCAAAACATACCACCCTGTAGAACTGTCAGTGTCAAATTACATGAATTGTCATATAACCTAAAAAGACATTGGCGAAGAAAAATCGATGTAGACGACGCTAGAAGAACACGATCGACGAAAAAATTTTGTAACCAACTCGAATATTAAACGGCGATTAATGATCTCGACAATTAGCGCTCTCGCTACGCTCGAGCATTAAACAGTCTCGATCATTAATCGCTCTTTTTAATATACTTGTTGGTTAAATAACTATAAACGATCGACGCTGCCTAGACAAAAGGCTAATAACCTGGGTATGTTTTATAAGCAGGTATTATATTAAACGGTTTGAGAATATTTTGAAGTTTTTGACTGTCGTTAAAGAAAGTAATCGGTCTGAAACAAGGAAGGACCCCACCCCTACTATTAGAGTACAGGATCGATTCTAGTTAAAGTATGGTGAAAGGTTTTGTTTTTTTAGTTTTTTGATGGAACCCATTGTTCAAAGTCAGGTCGTTAATAAATGCAAGTTCAGTCATTTTATCTGTATAGTTAGGCAAGTAAATCAAATGTGAAATGTTGAAAGAAACTTTAGAATTGTTTATTTTTTAATCTTTAATTTTTGCAATTATAAGAACGCTTTGGTGAGTGTTGCTCACTGGTTAATTTATTTGTTAACTACATTCATCGTAGCTTTCTAAATACGAAACTTATTGTATTAAAATTTCATTAAGCTTAGACTATGACGCGCTGAGCTGATGTTAAGTGCAACATAATAGGAAAAATGTTTGTGACGAAGGACAGGCCCATACTTAGAAAATCATTACAATAACGATGTGGGGGTGAATTAAAAAGGCGACAGAAATTTTAGTCAGTTAAGACGTGTGCTTCACAGTATACCTTGACGTTCTATGTTGACGTCTGTATTAGTGCTGGTGAATTTCGTATTGCTAAGTCCAAACTTACCCATACGATCGAACGACGACATTAACAGTCCCTTGGTTCTCAACACACGATTTGTCACCCAGCGAGTCAGAAGCCGAAGCCGAAATAGATCAGACAGTATACGAAAGCTAGGAATTGTGAAGTACGTGAGTACCGACATTGTATTTGATTGTATCAATTGGGAAACATCTCAACCGACGTTTTTCTTGTAATCTGAATATTGAAATTGAGTAAATTATTCAGAATCTCCTCTACTTTAATTTATTATTTAACTATTTTGACGAAATTTCAGAAATGGCGGCTCATTTGCAATAACCTTAGCCAAAAATGTTCAAGGGACCCAAAAAGGCATATTTCCGCTAAAATCTGAAATTTTTTTTTGTCACTATGATAAAGTAAAAGCGAAGGGATGCAATGCGATGTGAAATTGAATAAAATTGATCGCAAGGCATTATAGTAGGAGTAGAGGAGGGCTTTCTGTAAATGTTGAATGATAAGTTGTTATCATATCTAGAGATGGTTAAGTACAGAAAGTTTAATTGTTGATTAGTTTCTATTTCAAGAGTGAATTTAAGTAAAGGGCCAATATTATTAACGTAAGCTAACATATTTTGAAGGGTGTCTAAATCTCCCTTCCAGAAACAAAAAGTGTCGTCGACATAACGAAACCATCTTTCGACATGATATAGGAAAGGGTTTATGGAGTTGATAAACAAGTTAGTTTCAATATAGTCTAAGAAGACATAAGAGAGAAAACTTGACAAAGGGAGACCCATTGGTAAACCGTCTTTAATCTTGTAAAATTTATTATTGAAAGTGTAAAAAATTTGTTGAATAATGTGTTGTAAAATTAGATTAAAATGAGGTATATGGGAGTGATCGGTAAAATGTGGTTTGAGAAGCTTATCAATGACTCCGTGTTAAATATACAGGAACGGTTGAATAAAGATTTGTGACATCGAACAATGGTTTCCCTCAAAGATTAATTTTCAAAATATTTCATCGTACTTTCATCAGAATCGGTCCTCCTTTGTTTCAGATCTTTTACCTTCTTTCACTACAGTCAAAAACTTCAAAATATTCTCAATCCGTTTAATATCATACCAGATTTTAAAACTAATACTAAGGTTATTAGCCTTTTGTCTAGGCAGCATCAATTGTTTAAGGGTGGATCTATCAATGCAAGGTTAAATCTTATAGTTAACAAACTGGTAGTTTACGTTAACTCCTAGTTACCAAAATGTCGGGTCTTTCAATGCAGTCTAAACTTCTAGTTAGGCGAGTACGGGTTAAAGAGAGGTTGGCAATGAAAAAGCAATGTCGCCAACCATCTGTAAATAAGATCTTAGTAATTTTCTGGTGATATATAGCGCTTCGCTGTCAGCTGTGCAAAGGTTACCGCATTTGTATGAATTTCAAACCTTCGACATTTTCTTTGTATATGAATTTACATATTATGTTGTTTTCTGTGCATTTTATTTTCTATAGACCAGTGGTTTTCAACCTTTTTACCTTGGCGACCCCCAAAATCTCCTAGCAACTAGCGCGGACCCCCTAAAGGTAAAAAGACCCTCTAATATTTCGAAATACTTTTTTTTTAAATAACAACGCGCAAGTGTACAATCAAAAACTCTTGGGTCCATCGCGGATCCCTTACGATAGCTTTGCGGACCCCCGGGGGTCCGCGGCCCACAGGTTGAAAACCACTGCTATAGACCATTACGCACATGTGATTGTATTATATCTCATTTGATAAGTTATATATTTATAATTATATTTTGTTTATTATAACAATAGACCTAACCTTGTTTATTTTGATCTAACCTTACGTGGAAAACCGCAATAAGTATTGGTAAAAGATCTTCGAAGAATAAAACTTAACAAAATCAATCATTTATGTTTTTACATTATTTGATTAGTTAGCGTTCAGCGTTCAATACTGTTGGATATCAATTAAGTGGCAGAGCACATTGTGAACCAAATACTTACCGACAAAGGTTACGTTATAAAAAAAAACACCAGACTTATTTATAACATAAAATTTGTTTATTGTAAAGTGTGAGAAAATATTTGGGCAATATCTGTGCAATATATAACTAGATATATATATATATATATATATATATATATATATATATATATATATATATATATATATATATATATATATATATATACTCCAGATAATAGTAACGTGGGAAATTCGGTCAAATGGGTAAGTATATAAAACTCCTTTTATCTAGTTCAAATTTTCGTCTTTAATTTAAGACTTCCTCAGGAACAAGCTAATAAAACACAAACAAGGGCTTAATTACTGAAACGTCAAACTTAAAATAGCGGACAAAAAAGTTTCTACTTACAATTAGAGTATCATAACAGTCTGCATAGTGAGAAACATCCTCGGAAAAATCATGTCATTTTACACCAACGAAATCAATAACCATTACACTAAACAGGCAAAACTAATCACAAAATAAACTGCAGAGCGACACATGTCTTCACAACACGTAAAAATAGGCTGAATGACCACGTCCACACTGAATACAGAACTGGCAAGGCCACCAACATTACCACCAACTCTATTTTACGTTACCATTTAAAATTATTGTTTATTAAAAAAGAATAAATATTGCTAAGTTGACTGGTGTCAGATTTAAAATTTAAACTACTCCTCATGTTAAGCTGAATATGGTACATTTCCAAAAATAATCTAGATTTATAATTATTTTCTACCGCAACAATTTTGGTGTCCTCCCACTTCATATTATGGTCCATCTCAAGCGCGTGTTGTGCAACAGCACAGTTCTTTTTCCCTAACTTTAAATCGCTTTTGTGTAAAGCTAACCGGGACTTAAGCCATTGACTGGTTTGACCATAATATTTCATGGGACAACCACCACACGGAATACTATAAATGACATTGGATTTTAGATTTTAGATTTTATTTTGTGATTAGTTTTGCCTGTTTAGTGTAATGGTTATTGATTTCGTTGGTGTAAAATGACATGATTTTTCCGAGGATGTTTCTCACTATGCAGACTGTTATGATACTCTAATTGTAAGTAGAAACTTTTTTGTCCGCTATTTTAAGTTTGACGTTTCAGTAATTAAGCCCTTGTTTGTGTTTTATTAGCTTGTTCCTGAGGAAGTCTTAAATTAAAGACGAAAATTTGAACTAGATAAAAGGAGTTTTATATACTTACCCATTTGACCGAATTTCCCACGTTACTATTATCTGGAGTTGTTACAAAGTCACGGTCGTTATTTTAATTACACTATATATATATATATATATATATATATATATATATATATTCGTACGGACATACCGTACCCTTCCGGACTTCATCAATCGAGATAAAACCAAGTTGATTCTTTTGACAGTCGAAATCGCTGATTTCTTCACCATCATCGAATCGACAAGAACCATCCAAAAGATTTATATCTGTGGTAAATAAATAAAATCTCACAACATATGTAACGTTTTACGTTAGGTTAGAATATCCACAGTGCCATTCTGTATGCGCGCGCCACCGTAAACTAGGAGTTAGCGCTTTAACTATCAAAAATTCTGCCGGGTAAAATTAACCACGATTTAAGTGGTAGTTAGGGGTAACCCGACAATTGATGAACCCGTAAACTCAAAGTTAAGAGTTAACCTAAATTAAACCCGTAGTTACTGTTGCAACCTTGCATTGATAGATCCACTCTAAAGTCTATTACGGATGTGCTGTTTACCTTGTAAGTTGTCAGAACTGTAAGGCTATTTCCATAGGGCGGACAGGGAGAAAACTGGCTAAACGTTTGAGTGAGCACAGAAGTCAGGCAATATCTAATCTTTACTAACACAGAATTGAAACAGGCTATAACACTGATTACGACAATGTTAAGCTCGTTCATAAATGTAACAAAGGCTACAAATTAGATTTATACGAACGGTTTCAATGGGAAAAGACAAGTCTAACCAACGATCAAATTAATTTTTTTTTACTGACCGTTATTTTCATACTATTAATTGTGCTTCATTTTTGCGCAGGTTTTCTCCCTGTCTGCCTTTATTTTGCCCCCCTTTATTGTTCATACAAAAGTAGGCACATGGCACCCCTACTTTGCGCATTAATGGCACAATGACATGACTCAATATTCTCGCAAAATATGTGTTCTATCTTTCTAAATTATTATAGCAAATATGAATAAAATCGGTTCAGAAGCGCATTCGTTATAACAAATGATTGAGTTGAACTTTAAAGCAGTTACAACGAAATGAAAATTTATTGCATATGGACTGGATAGATGTAATCGTCATATATTCGACCCAAGTATCTGTGGTTATGCCCATAGAATTACATGGCATATACACTGTGGGCAAAAAAAAAAACGGTACACATGTTTAATTACTCGTATTTCTCATAACATTTAGTCAATTCATATATTTCTTAAAAAATCGAATTGCTTGTATTGTGAAGATTGTAAACGTATATTCAATCCAATGTTATGTTATACTATGCAATATTTCTAATAACATGGGGTCAATTTAATTTGAAATGAAATGCGTCAGTAGGTGATGACATCGGTCTTGTTTCCTCAAAAAGGACAGTAGAGATATTATACCATCGCATACGGGCGTTTTTTTACAGGGTAAAATGTTGAACCGCGGAGAAGTTAGCCATAAAAGATATCCATAACTTTTTTTTATCGAATTTTTTAATGAAACATATACCAAACGATAGAGCTGTTCGAGTAGTATACGCCATAGTTTTGCACCGAAAATTTATCAAACAGTTTTGCCTAAAATTTGACTTAATTAAGAGAGCGTTATCTAATAGAACGCCCGACGCTTATATACACAATTACAAATTACTCCGTCCACCGACATCACAGAGAATCGACGTCAGCCAATTCGTAAAGCACATGAAATTCTGCATCCGACGACGGTATTAATAGGCTACTAGCCTTAAGACATCCTACCCTAATGCGTCTGTAAAATGAGAAATCGCTGCGCAATTCGCCAGGTGAATGCTATAAATATTTATAACTTCTACAAATATTATTGCATAACTCTCTTTCATACATCAAATTGTAGGTATTTAAAAGGGCTAGCCACCCTCGACAGCTCGGAGTTTTGCACCGTTGCTAACAACCCCTAAATGGCCATAGTATATAACCACCCATATAGTAAAAATTCGCCGGCAGCCAGAGATAATTGTTTATAACTTCTACAAATATTATTGCATAACTTTCTTTCATATATCAAATTGTAGGGTATTTAGAAGGGCTAGCCACCCTCGACCGCTCGGAGTTTTGCACCGTTGCTAACAACCCCTAAATGGCGATAGTATATAACCACCCATATAGTAAAAGTTCGCCGGCACTCAGAGATAATTGCTTATAACTTCTACAAATATTATTGCATAACTTTCTTTCATATATCAAATTGTAGGTATTTAGAAGGGCTAGCCACCCTCGACCGCTCGGAGTTTTGCACCGTTGCTAACAACCCCTAAATGGCGATAGTATATAACCACCCATATAGTAAAAATTCGCCGGCAGCCAGAGATAATTGTTTATAACTTCTACAAATATTATTGCATAACTTTCTTTCATACATCAAATTGTAGGTATTTAGAAGGGCTAGCCACCCCCGAGCGCTCGGAGTTTTGCACCGTTGCTAACAACCCCTAAATGGCGATAGTATATAACCACCCATATAGTAAAAGTTCGCCGGCACTCAGAAATAATTGCTTATAACTTCTACAAATATTATTGCATAACTTTCTTTCATATATCAAATTGTAGGTATTTAGAAGGGCTAGCCACCCTCGACCGCTCGGAGTTTTGCACCGTTGCTAACAACCCATAAATGGCGATAGTATATAACCACCCATATTGTAAAAATTCGCCGGCAGCCAGAGATAATTGTTTATAACTTCTACAAATATTATTGCATAACTTTCTTTCATACATCAAATTGTAGGTATTTAGAAGGGCTAGCCACCCCCGAACGCTCAGAGTTTTGCACCGTTGCTAACAACCCCTAAATGGCGATAGTATGTAACCACCCATATAGTAAAAATTCGCCGGCAGGCAGAGATAGTTGTTTATAACTTCTACAAATATTATTGCATAACTTTCTTTCATACATCAAATTGTAGGTATTTAGAAGGGCTAGCCACCCCCGAGCGCTGGGAGTTTTGCACCGTTGCTAACAACCCCTAAATGGCGATAGTATATAACCACCCATATAGTAAAAATTCGCCGGCAGCCAGAGATAATTGTTTATAACTTCTACAAATATTATTGCATAACTTTCTTTCATACATCAAATTGTAGGTATTTAGAAGGGCTAGCCAACCCCGAGCGCTCAGAGTTTTGCACCGGCGCTAACAACCCCTAAATGGCGATAGTATATAACCACCCATATAGTAAAAATTCGCCGGCAGCCAGAGATAATTGTTTATAACTTCTACAAATATTATTGCATAACTTTCTTTCATACGTCAAATTATAGGTAATTAGAAGGGCTAGCCACCCTCGAACGCTCAGAGTTTTGCACCGTTGCTAACAACCCCTAAATGGCGATAGTATGTAACCACCCATATAGTAAAAATTCGCCGGCAGGCAGAGATAGTTGTTTATAACTTCTACAAATATTATTGCATAACTTTCTTTCATATATTAAATTGTAGGTAATTAGTAGGGATAGCCACCCTCGAACGCTCGGAGTTTTGCACCATTGCAATCAACCCCTAAATGACAATTGTATGAAGACACCTATATAGTAAAAATTCCCCGGCAGCTGCAGATGAATGTTTATAACTTTTATAAATATTAGTGCATAACTTTCTTTGATACATAAAATTGTAGGTAATTACACCATTGCTAACAACCCTTAAATGACTATAGTCTGTCGATACCCACATAGTAAAAATTTGCGGGCAGCCACTGATAAATGATTATAACTTTTACAAATATTGTTGCATAACTTTCGCTCATACGTCAAATTGTAGATGAGTAGATGGCCATAGTGAATGCTGCAAGTCAAACAACTTAAGACGTGCCACAGTCGCAGGCAATATTTATGGTTCATGGCCGCCGATGTAGTATGCTGATGACCCTGTAATTGGCATAACCTGTTTAGGGATGTTCTAATGATCTATTATGATTATTATTATTATTAGTATTATTATTTAATAGAGCAATTTAGCATAATATAGAAATGAAGCTTTGTCACTTGACTTAATTGTTAAGACAAAATTCACATGTGTAGTTGTCGGTATCTGGTAGAGCAGAACCTATACAAATCGAATGGACGTTTTTATTACATTTGAAACATTTTAATGAATGTGTGCCATCGTCCCAAACGTCCCCGCAGTACAGACACTTATTTTTTAAATTATCTGAATTTTGTAAAATGTTCTCCATTATAGTTCTTCTGTATTGTTTAGGATCAAATGTTTCTATGTTATTGTTCTTTATTATGCACTCTGCATAGTAACATATGAAAACCCCACAATTAAAACCATCTTTCTGCAGTGGATAGTCTATTGTTTTTGTAGTGTGGAAAGGGGGGGTGTGGTGAGGTGTGGAAAGTGGTTTTAAAAATTTCTCATATACCTCCAAATACGCGGCAGCTGATTTTTCACATTTTGACATTGGGTCCATATAAACAAAGACGTATGTGTTGAGATTCGCATACGCAATTGACCAGTGCCGAATATCTTCGTGGAAGATTGGGAACAGAAGTTATAAATATTTATAGCATTCACTTGGCGAAGTGCGCAGCAATTTCTCATTTTACAGACGCATTTGGGTAGGATGTCTTAAGGGTAGTATCCTGTTAGTACCGTCATCGGATGCAGAATTTCATGTGGTGTACAAATTTGCCGACGTCGATTCTCTGTGGTGTCGGTGGACGGAGTAATTTGCAATTGTTTATATAAACGTCGGGCGCTCTTATTTGATAACGCTCTCTTAATTAAATCAAATTTTAGGCAAAACCGTTTGATAAATTTTCGGTGCAAAACTATGGCGTATACTACTTGAACACCTCAATCGTTTGGTATATGTTTCATTAAAAAATTCCATAAAAGAAAGTTATGGATATCCTTTATGGCTAACGTTTGGGCTTTGAGCTCCGTTGTGGAAACGGCGCGGCGGCAGCGACACAAGCATACCGCCAAAGCAACTTTTGCCGCCTGCAAAAAGTATCGGTTCCTTTGTCGGCTTTGAGCCCTATAGAACTCTTGGTGTTTTCACACGAAGCCGATCTGCCACTTACGGTTAACTTTTATGTGATTATCACGTTGAATTATTTTATTTAATTAATTATGTCAAATTTTTCGAATCCTATTTTTGTGAATAAATTTAATTTATTTTTTATTGCAATAATTAGCGTATTCTCGGACTTTAATAACTTCTCCGCGGTTATATAGATTCGGTTCTTATGTACATTTTGTTACGAATTTATGAAAACATGACTTATGTAACTTGAGTTATCTATCGGTGTTTGCACATTCATATGTCACTGCAGCAGCCACTTGATATGTAATTGCCCGTCGTACTGGTTCCGTACGGATATTATCGCCATTTCAGGGTTGTTCGCCGTCGAACAAAACTCCGAGCGGCGAAGGCTGAGAAGCCCCTTTAATTACCTACAATTTAATATATGATAGAAGGTTATGCAACGATAGTTGCAAAAGTTATAAACATTTTCCTGCCACAACCACCCGACATATGATTGCCGGGGGGGAGGGTCGCGTACTGACATTATCGTCATTTAAAGGTTGTTCGCCGTCGTGCAAAACTCCGAGCGGCGAATGGTGGGAAGTCCTTTTAATTACCTACAATTTAATATATGATAGAAGGTTATGCAGCGATAGTTGCAAAAGTTATAAACATTTTCCTTCCACAACCACCCGACATATGATTGCCGGCGGGGAGGGTCGCGTACTGACATTATCGTCATTTAAGGGTTGTTCGCCGTCGTGCAAAACTCCGAGCGGCGAAGGGTGGGAAGTTCTTTTAATTACCTACAATGTGATGTATGATAGAAAGTTATGCAACAATATTTGCGAATGTTATAAACATTTTCCTGCCACAACCACCCGACATATGATTGCCGGCGGGAATGGTCGGGTACGGACATTATCGTCATTTATTTAGGGGTTGTTAGCAACGGTGCAAAACTCCGAGCGGTCGAGGGTGGCTAGCCCTTCTAAATACCTACAATTTGATATATGAAAGAAAGTTATGCAATAATATTTGTAGAAGTTATAAACAATTATCTCTGGCTGCCGGCGAATTTTTACTATATGGGTGGTTATATACTATGGCCATTTAGGGGTTGTTAGCAACGGTGCAAAACTCCGAGCTGTCGAGGGTGGCTAGCCCTTCTAAATACCTACAATTTGATGTATGAAAGAGAGTTATGCAATAACATTTGTAGAAGTTATAAACAATTATCTCTGGCTGCCGGCGAATTTTTACTATATGGGTGGTTATATACTATGGCCATTTACGGGTTGTTAGCAACGGTGCAAAACTCCGAGCTGTCGAGGGTGACTAGCCCTTCTAAATACCTACAATTTGATGTATGAAAGAGAGTTATGCAATAATATTTGTAGAAGTTATAAATATTTATAGCATTCACCTGGCGAATTGCGCAGCGATTTCTCATTTTACAGACGCATTAGGGTAGGATGTCTTAAAGGTAGTAGCACTAGTAGCCTATTAATACCGTCGTCGGATGCAGAATTTCATGTGCTTTACGAATTGGCTGACGTCGATTCTCTGTGATGTCGGTGGACGGAGTAATTTGTAATTGTGTATATAAGCGCCGGGCGCTCTATTAGATAACGCTCTCTTAATTAAATCAAATTTTAGGCAAAACTGTTTGATAAATTTTCGGTGCAAAACTATGGCGTATACTACTCGAACAGCTCTATCGTTTGGTATATGTTTCATTAAAAAATTCGATAAAAAATAGTTATGGATATCTTTTATGGCTAACTTCTCCGCGGTAAATGTTGAAACGTGTTTTTTTCTTACTAAAACGTTAGGAACAAATACACTGATTGCAAAGGCACAAAAAATGTAATTGCGTACGTGAGTTATCTTTAAATATTGGGGAGAAGCCATCACCAACTTATCAACTTTTCAATTTTTCAGTATCAATTATGATCAATTTTAGACAAAATAAATGTTACTATTTCTAGATTGTTTGTGCGAAGATTGAATCGGAGCTAGAATCAATATTAATTGTTGCTTATATGTCACAACTTCAAACCAAGTTTTTTCATTGTTAATTGCCATGGCATTTTTAAATTAAGAGTATTTCCGACATCAGCCTGAACTGTCTGAATATACTGTGTTACTCGCAATTTTGTTAGACTTTTTCATTTTAAGATGTTATCTTTACAGGAAAAACGAACAGCCAAGGCCTGACTGGCCGACAAATAAACGGTAACTCATAATTTTAGTCCCAAAACATTTTGCAACAGCAACGATATCAAAATTTGTAGAAAAATAGCTGCCCAACAAGTGTGGTATATAATATAATTACATGAAGCGGATTCGAAATAAGAGAAATTCTTCAAATGTCAAAATCAAGCATGGTGCCCTTCAGACAACTAAAAGTTGGCCATAGTTTCTCCACAATCATTAAAGATAACTCAAGTGCAGAATTGGATTTGTCGTGCTTGTGCAATGTTATCGTTGCGAACGCCCAACTCCATTGTTTTTTTTTTGAGTAAAAACAATAAAGGACGCTATTTCACAATGTCACCGACGATGCTATAAAATCTGTACTGTTCTTTTTGACCAAAACCAAACAAATGGCATTACCTACAAATTTTAATACACCTTCAGTTCACATTAAATTGTTCACGACAATCTGTATAATTTTGAATTCTAAGGAATCCCTAAGTATTCTATTTAGTTTTTATTCCCACGGGAGTTCTCCAGAAAAAAAGTTATTGATACACGAACCTTCAGGCCACAATTCTGGGTTTTTGGTAGCAGCTAGTTGATCCATCGCAATAGATATTCTGAAGGAGTACTTGTCCGGTTGTTGGTTGCAATTATATTGCAACAACGCAATTATATTAATCTGACTAATTTTCAAGTGGTGTATTATGCCTTCAGCAGTAGTGTGTTTAGCAACGCGTAAAATATGAAGGTGTCCGTTCCTGCTAACTCCTGTTAGTTTCGAGTTCTGGGCAGAGCCTCGAATGATTTGACCCTGATTTAATTTCTTTTTGTACGAAACAGTGGTGAATGCAGAATCATCTACATTATTTATTAAGTTTAGTGTTATATCTACTTGTTTTATTATTGTTTCACTTGGCATTGAGGTAGATTTTCTTAATTTGTCCGAAAATGTTGGTGAAGCTATAGGACTGCTCATGTTGGAAATAACAAAACTCCAAAGAACTCCAAACAGAAAACGACAAAGCGCGAGACGAGGTTGCATTTCTAAAATCTACCGTGCAAAGTTCAGCCGCGCTCCTATAGATGGTACGAATACATGCTCCCCGCAAATTGTGCTAACAACACCTACAAAAGTGCTGGCTGAACCAACCAAAGTTAGCCGTGATCACCAAGCGAAAATGCCGAAGAAGCTAACAAATGAAGCAGTCAGTTCAATTGTTAGCTTCTTCGCCGTTCTCGATTGGTTGATCGGCTAACTTTGGTTGGTGCCAAGAATGATAGAATACAAGATTACGCATTGCGCAGGTTGTCATTCAATTTTGAGCGAGTTTGACAATCAGCTGATTGCTGTGACGTCACACCAGACCAAACATTGATAACACCTTGACTACATACGAATCATAACAAAATACAGATTACTGTGACAATACGTTGACATGACGTTGACACATAACCAAATACATTTCCACTTAAAAATATCGAAAATGTGCGGTGGTGGGTTGCTCAACGAGAAATGAAAACAAAGCATCAAAATGCAGTTTATTTCATTTCCATCCGAAGCCGACGTTTTAAAAAAATGGATAAGTTTCTGCCGGCGAAGAAATAATTTCAATTACAAGATCAGCGTCATTTGCATGGAGCATTTTATAAGTGTGGCCAAATGGTAAATTAGATCGCTAGTAAAGATTAATTAATCATTTTATCCGTACTTGACCTATAAATCATCATCCTGCCGACGATGACATTATTACAATTTAGTTCCCCAATTGCTTACACCGATTTTTTTTTATATAACCTAACTAAACACTGTTTAATATTTCACATCATGTTGACATCTCCGTCATATGTTCGTTGACAAAATATATGCCACTTTGACACTTAGTTTTGACAGCAATTCTGGTGTGACGTAGATGCGCAGAACGAACCGATTTTGGTACGCCGATGGGCGTAATCTCTGTTTCGATCATTCTTGGGTTGGTGCAGCCAGCACTTTTGTAGGTGTTGTTAGCACAATTTGCGGTGAGCATGTATTCGTACCATCTATAGGAGCGCGGCTGAACTTTGCACGGTAGATTTTAGAAATGCAACTTCGTCTCGCGCTTTGTCGTTTTCTGTTTGGAGTTTTGTTATTTCCAACATGAGCAGTCCTATAGTTTTCATAACCTCTTGAGTGATTAAGTTTAGTGAACTTGAGACTTTTGGGTAATCAGTTCTTCGAGATTACTTACTTGTTTGTTTGGGATCGGAGGTGAGTTCCAAGTCGATTTCTTTTGCTGTTGTTGTTATTGTTGATGTCGTATCTCGTGGTGCTTTACAATAAGAAAATGTCCAGGTCTCCAGTTCTCTAGAGTCCCGCATTTTCACAAAAGCTTCGTTTATAAATGAGGTTAAACTTCCATTGGGGGGAATAGATCAGAGAACATCATGTAGGCCTTACTTTAAGGAGTTAAACATTTTGCCCCTGCCGTTTATTTATATTCTGCAGATTCTAAACCACACGCACAGGAATGCTGGGTCTTTTAGGGCGCTGGGTGAACATGACTACAATACACGTAACGAACATATACTGGAGTTTCCACTGCACTCCACAAGCAAATACGAAAAGGGTCCAAAGTATAGATGTATTACTATGTATAATAAGCTGCCAAAGAAAATTAAAGAACTTAATATTAACAAATTTAAAAGAACAATTAGTGCTTTGTTACATGGACATTGCTTTTACAGTGTAGAGGAGTATTTGTTGTGTGAATTGTGAGGTGTTGGTTTTGATGGGTAGTTCGGGTTGTTGTTTTTAGTCTCGCTAGCTTTTTCTGAGTTTTTTTTTTGTATATGGCATGTAAGGATTGTTAAAGTTAAGACTGTTATATACTTCTATTGATGTTAATCTTTAGCTGATAGTTGCACTTTACTGTATTGTGTATCCTGACTTGTCCTATATCATGTATTTTGATCTAATGTGGATAAATAAAGTATTTCATTTCATTTCATTTCGTTCCTGAGTATTGTATTTTCATTAAGACTGATTATACGTTAATCAAAGGTATATTTCGTTAAACAAACATTCGAGATCTACTGCTAACTTAAACTGTTCAATGAAAAATTAATATGGTGTGTCCTTTTCTTGAATAGTAAGTAGTTTCACTTCTACCGCGTAGCTACTACGCTATTTTTTAAAGTTCTTTATTCTATATTACTATTTCTACTTAATAATCACACATTTATATGTTTCTCTTCTATTTGTTATCTATTTACTTTTTATATCTGATACCATGACATCATTGTCTTGATTTATTTAATTTAATGTCTTTTATAGAAACCTTTCTATATTTATAAACATTTCATTTTATCATTAATTCTATTCAATATATAAGTATTTGTAATTATTAGAATGTATGACAAAAATAGCAATTATCGTCAAAGACGGAGATGTATCGTGGAGAAAGATATTGGTCGAATAATTCTAGCCCTTTTTACTATGTAATCTTCAATTTATTGTTACTCGAATCATTTCAACATAATTAGTGTTGCAATTCCAATAGTGTAAACTTTAGAATGTCTAACATAATCGACACTTTTGTTCCTTATGGACACTTTTGTTCCTTATGTACCTTTCAAAATTTTTCTGGAACGAGCCGCCTATGCATTGCCTTATAAGGCTATCTCAACATCATAATTTTCTGCCCGCCGCGCAGGAGTAAAAGTGGAAGTACCGTCTTCTTAGTTTGAAACAAACTCATCAACCATTCCGTTTGTCCGGCACCACAGCCGATAGCGTGGCAAGGTCTGATAGGTGTTCATGTTCTATGATAAAAATTGTATAAGACGATGTGATGATAATGAGTTGGATTGATGATGATGATGATAATAAATTTAATTGTTTTTTATTCATTTATGTTTCAGTTAAATTAATCGTCTGTTGCACAAAAGTGAAAAATGTCGAACGTCTGCAGTTTTTACGAGAATAAGGTGGTATTTATCACAGGTTCTACTGGTTTGGTTGGCACATGCTTGGTAGAGAAGATATTGCGATGTTTGCCAATTAAGAAATTGATTCTCATGATTAGACCCAAACGTGGAAAATCAGTTGAAGAGAGAATTAGACAGTACCCGAACGATATAGTGAGTACGTTTTTTTTTTTCAACTACTCGATGACGGATTGTTAGGTGTTTTCCAGAATTGACAAAAATACTTTCAATGACAAAGTAACATGGATAACCGGAGACCTTAAATTGGATATGTTTGGACTGTCAATGCAGGATTTATTGATGATAAGAGATTCTGTTAATGTGATATTTCATGTAGCAGCAACCATAAAATTTAATGAACCACTGGCCAATGCACTTAAAATTAACTTTAGTTCCACAAAAATTATGCTTGATATTGCTACAGAGTGCAAATGCTTAGAGGTAACATGCTTTCAGAAGAGGGAGGGCCATTTAGAAGGTTTTGAAAAACATAGTTTTGTTGAAAACGCATTTGATGTTTGAAGCGACATCATATTTGTACTATTTAAAATGTACAGGTCTGATTGTGGCCCACACAATTCTGTGTTATATTTTCCATGATTCGTTTGATGAATGTTTCTATAGGTTCTACCCGCGCATATGTCCATAGACAATGTGTCCAGAAATTTGTGGCATATTTAAAATTTCTTATTGTATATTGTTATACCCACGCTCTTTAAGAATATTTGAGAATATATTTGTTTTCTTAACTCTACAATGGCCTTCACCCGCAATATATATTCTTTATAAATATACGTTTTATTGTTATTTTAGTCATTCGTGTACGTCTCTACTGCGTATTCCAATTTTGGTAATAAGGTGATCGAAGAAAAAATATACTCACAAAAATATACCCCGGAATTTATATTAAATATGCTTAAACAGTTAGACGATGCGACTATTAATAAATTATCTTCGTCAATGCTACATCCATTTCCCAACACGTATACATTTACCAAAAACATTGCAGAATTATTAGTCGAGGAATATGCAAAGAACTTCCCCATTGCGATTTTCAGACCAGCATCAAGTATTGTTTTAACTACACCAGCACACAACTAAACCTATAACTAACATTTATGATTTTAGTTACACCTTCTTACGAAGAACCATTCACAGGGTGGATAAACTCCCAGTCTGCACCAAACAACATGGTTGTAGATACTGCTAGTGGTAGAATGAGAGTTATTAGGACCGCACCTGGCGAACTAAATGCTGTTCCTGTAGATATGTGCGCTAACGCCATGTTGGCAATAGGATGGGAGACTTTCCAAAATAGGTTACTTCGTTAATATTAATCTAACACTTTTGAAACAATTCTGTTGCAGATCTCCAAAGACTAAAGTTTATAACTTTGCATCAAGCAATCTTTCGGCAAAAGAATATATAACATATTCGCTAAAATCAATCCGCCATGCTCCTTTAAATAACACATTTTATTACCCTTTCTTCTTTATCATCCACTCTGAAAGACAATATAAAATTTTGGATCTCCTCTTACATACAATTCCCGCACTAATCTTGGATACACCTTCGATGGTCCTTGGACGTGAATTAAGGTATATGAACGATAATAATTTGACAATATTATGAACATATTCATATTTTCAGTGCATTGTCGGAAAATCAAAGAATTAAAACTAAAATGGATTTGATTGGCAAATTTTTGGTTAAACTAGACTGGATATTCAAATCCGATAATATAGAAAGCCTTTGGTCACAGCTGAGTGAGAGTGAACAGAAGCTGTTTAATTTTAATCTGGCGGGAATAAATTGGGAAGAATATTTACCTCAGGCGTTCTATGGACTGAAAAAATATTATTTGAAGGAAAAGATGGATGAGTCAAGCATAGGTGAAGCAAAAAGGCGTTTTAATAGGTAACATAAAATTAGTAATATTTAAACTATAATATTTAAACACCATGAATACCTAATATACCTTGCGAGTTACTAGACACACCACTTAAAAATTATATCCAATGTTGTTGAGGTTGCCAAGAATAAACCGTTAGCCCTGGTGGCAGGAGACGGGTGGCGGGTGATAAGTGACCGGATGATACGTGGCTCGTGTTTGTGGAGTATTTTATAATACATTAATATATAACACATTGAACACATTTAGTACTCATATTTATTCATGCCAACCATTGTAAAATTGTTAATTCGGAGAAAATTTTGCCACATCTTCAGGGTATTGCAGGTGGGGGTGGTAAATAGAATTGCGGTTGTGAATTTCTTCCTTGGGGACTTCTGAACAATTGTTAATAATCTCCTGCAAGTTCTCTACTAAACTCGAATATTGAAAGAAAAAAAAGAAATATATTTCCAATATATTTTAAATGGGAAATTTGATGTGCTTGATGGCACGTATTAACGTTAATTGACTTTTCCCAAACTTGTAGGGGAAAGCAACAGATTGGAGGGATCGTTGCCCTCCATCAACAAGACCGCTTTTTGCACCACCCTCTCGTACAGTTAGACATTAATAAATAACAATATGTACTTCCTCATTATTTGAAAAAATCCTTAATCCTAATTGTTACTGATATTTATCCGTAACATTTTCATTTCACCGTGTTAACCCTACAACTTTTCTTATGACATACATTGAAGTTTAGCTATATTTGCATTTTTTAACATTTTGTTTTAGGTTGCGGAACATCCATTTGCTAATCAAATACGGCGTCCTACCATTGTTTGCTTTAAAGCTTATATCAAAAATATAATATGTAAAATAAAATAATTACATTTGCCGAAATTTTTCAAACTTCTTTGATGAGACGGAAGATATTTCAGGCAACAATTACAAGTGATTACAAACTTGATCGAGAAGGGTCTCCAACACAAAAAAAAATTGCTCAAAATGTTAAAAATTAATTATCTTGTTGAATAAAGTTTTCCATCTTTCAATAAAAACAATATAATGCAATTGTTGGTTGGGTTTATCAAGAATTAAAAGTAAATAAAAACTATTGGAGTTTGAATAAACCCAACTAACAGTTGCATTAATTATCTTATTTTTCCAGCCGTATAACATTTAAACTTTGGTTCTCTACGAAAAAAACATTTAGGAATAAGCTGCCATACCTTTTACACTAGAATCTATGTCGACGAATCTGTTTATGCTGATGCTAATGGGATTAGGACTGTTGGCACGACATAATTAGAAATACAAGGAAGATACTTGGCATCATTTTTGTGGATTTCAATCGGTGTGATATGGTCGTCATAATGATGAATGTTTCCTGCAGTTTTCTTTCGTCGTTTCACCCCGCAACGAATGTTGTCGTTGGTATTATTTTAAAATTGGGTAAGCGTTGCATTTCAATCCTAGAATCTTAAAGGGACTCGGCAATCAAGATAGTAACCACAAAATTTTCCAGATTATCCACATTATCTTGTAAAATATTAAAAACGAAAAGTAGGGAAAATCAAATCTCTATTAATAGAGCTCAGAGAGTGGTATACTATATTGTGTATCGCTACAAAAGTAAATAAATACACTACTTAGGGTATCGATTTGCGTTGATCAAAAACATTGGACTGTAAATCTGGTTTGCGTTGTTAAGTTGCGTCCTGATTAGTGGTAATGGCAGTGGTAGCAGACGCCATTATAGTATTTTGATACAAAATTGCTAGTGACTCATGTTTATATACATACAAACTCCTATGTATCAGAACGCACCTTTACGCTTTGATATGCGTCGTTACAGTTTCTTTGAATATTCCGTGCTATTGTTTTTGATATTGTTGTACTTACATATTATATGTACATTACTAAACCTAGTCGGGAACATAAATTGAAATGTATATATGTTCCCACCCTATCATGCCTAGCAATGTAATGCGACTCAGCTAAGACTGCATATGCCGACAATAAATGATAGACATGTTCCGGAGCATCAGTGATGACACAGTCTACAACTGCCATCATGAGCAACTCTCATAAGCTTCTGCTCATGGTATCTGGTACGTACTGCCTGATCTTGCACCGCTATGATAGAGGATTCCGTTTCAGCCTTAATATTCCCATGACGACGGCAAGATAACGATCCAGACTTTGAAATACCATCACCCTCCACAATTCTTAAAAATTGACCATGCATTGGCTTACTAACATAATCCTCTCTCATTTTTTACTTAATCTGTCGCTTGTTATTGTTATTATTATTATTATTATTCTTATTATTCTTGCTTTAAAATCCTGTGTGAACCTCCGTGATGACTAGGGGCCTGTATTTGCTTTTTCGTTGTTATTTGAGAAAATGAGGTTCAGTTTACTCCGTTACCAGCAAAGTTGCCATGCATGTATGTATTTCGGTGCTCCAGCTAAAAGCAGTTTTTTTTGTTTTTGTTAATAAAAAAAAAATCCTGAGGCGCCAAATTCAAACCATGCTTAACAACGTTTGATCACTCTGCGTACTACACACCACCTTTCCACAGTAAAATTAGTTCTCAAAACATGGAATGGATTTGGGAAAAAGTTTCCTCATATATTGCTATATCCAAACAATATTCAGTAACCTTTATTTAATCGCTTAACTGTAATATTAATAAACATAATCGTAAATCTTGTATTTTAAATTTAAAGATTTCCAGAATTTATAAGCACCCAATCCCTCGGTTGTGTTCATCGCCAGGTCATCAGGACTTTTGATCAGAAGATAATTTAAATTGCCATCTTTGACAACAGGATCCCATATGATGTTCTGAGTATTCGGTACCCTGTAGCGAAAATTAAATTAAATACATTAGGTTGTAATATCTATGTATTATATCAAGGTTACTAGAATAGACAGGTTGTCTGTACGACCGGTTACACAAAGTATTTTCAAGATAATAGGGACATATTAATACCAAAATGAAGCACACGCTATTTAAGATGAGTATCCAAGATGGAAGATAATGTCATCGCCGTCGTGTCCATCGCGTAGGATGCAGTTTGTGACTGTTAGTCTGCAATCGTTTACCACATGCTCCAACAGCGCTTGATTAATAGTCGTGCCTGATGAATGGCATACATATCGTCATGTCGTCAAAATTACGAAGCCTATCAGCATGACTCTTCAGAGAAAAAATCATTGAAATCACGCACAATCGCCGTTAATTCATTGCGTAGTTCATGTCAGATACCATCCCAATTACATTATCTTCCATACATGATACACACTTTAAATGACATTGTGTATCTTCATTTTGGTGTTAATAGGTCCTTATTAAAAATGCTTCGTGTAACACCCATTTCTAAATAGTCCGATTCCCGGTTGCTATTCTGCATGATATGAATAAAGTGATATGAGGGAAAGGAAATACTAATGTCCTATTGAGTAATTCCGGCCGTTACAATTTTTAAGTGGGCTAATTAGTCAATACAACTTGCATATATCAGTACCCTCACTATTTATGTGATTATGTTTTGCTCTCAATCATAGAAGAATATGTGGTTCCCTAAAACCAGCTTGAGGAGGTAAAATATTCAAGATAGTTTTCCAAGCACTTCCGGGCAAATGGAGTTAGCCACACCTAGTTATTATGAAGGCATTATGTATTCAGTACTCTTGAAGTTAGTATGAATTCCAGTTTTTCGGAAATAACGTCATCATTGAAATTTGAATTGGCATCCTATATTATTTGTGTAATATTTTCAATCAGGATGACATTCTGCACACAAAAATATATCGATAGTCAATTTTTATCACCAAGGCAACAAAAAACTAGTAAGAAAATTATCTTCAGCCACGCTGAAGTTAAAATACCCCCACCGTAAAATATTTAAAAAAAAAAACAAGTGAACCGGTTTTGCCCATTCTCGATCTTGTCCTTACTTTTTAATAGATACGCTTGTATACCAAATTTCAGATCAATTGCTTCAAAATTACGGCAGTTATCGTGTACACAGACGGACAGACGGACATAGCTAAGTTGATTCAGTTTTCAATTCTGATATAATATAAGTCTATATCCGCCTCCTTAAGGGTGATACAAATGTTGTATCAAACTCAATATACCCTCACCACATGAAATGTGGGGGTATAATAAATTATTGCTTAATTATATAATTCAGCGTAGTGAACTATGGATGAATACTAATATCCGAATTTGACAGTTCTATACATTGCAATACACTGCTGATTCTTTGAGGTTATTACCAGGTATTATTGATTATTAATATAATTATGGTACGTTATTAATTGTTGTTGTCAATTCTTATTTAATTTATAATGTGCATCGGAATTATTCTTGTTTAAATAGCAATTTAAAAAATTCCTCTCCTAAATACAAAACAAGTTCTCATCAAAACGGTGACGCGTAATACAGAGAACTGCTAAATTCGGATGGCAGCATTTATCCATAGTTCACTACCGTGACGCATTGATCATTAACGCATCGTTTACCTATTTTCTATTTCCCTGCTTCGAACGACATTGCCTCGCAAGATTTTTTGGCTATGAATAACTCCATGTCATCGGTGTTGATGTAAATTTCTATCAAAGAACAAAACTTCAAAGTCCAAAGAGTTTCTATATTTATTGACTTCTTAAAAAAAAATTTACAAGATTTTTTAGCAAAATATCAAATATTTGATATCATTGTAATTGGGAAAATGTTTTCTATCAAATAATCATTGGCAAAAAAGCAGTCAAATTACGCTAGAGGGTACCAGTAATACATTATCGATCAAAATCGATTTAGTTAGTGTTTATGACAACGTCCGACTATTTTTACCAATTCATATCAGTCCACCTAGGTCCTAGATTAATGAACAAAAAAGTTATTATTCGTTGCCGTAGCGATAAAAATTGACGACCGATACCTTTTTGTGTTCACATTTATTCATTAATAATTGCTTAAAAATCATTTTGATAGTGTGAGGGTACTGACCGGCCGAATGTTATAGTAATTAGCCTAATTAAACGCACAAAAATGAGTCCGATCGTTAAATCCGTATTAATGCTGATTTAATAATACAACTTACAAATGTAATGGAAAATGTAATATGATGAAAATGAAAAATCAAACAACATATAATAATATGTAGGTAGGTATAATATGTACACTGATCTAAAATGGCGAAGGACAGGTTGAATTTCCCGTCAAATTGAATAATTCTGATAATGGTATCTAATAGTTGCAAATGACAGCTGTTATTTTTGTACAGTAGTGTAGGTATACTTTTTTTGTTATAATTATGTATATTAAATTGAAACAATGAGAGTTTGGAAGTCATTTAGTCTTGGTTATTCTTGGTAAAGACATTGGACATGAATAAAACTTTAACAAGACAGCAAATTTTAATACTAGTACATTTCAATATCAAATATAAATCATGTCTCATATCTTAAGGGCCGATCTTACAATCGTACGTATGCAGTATAATAGTTATTCCCAGCATAAATAATCCTGTGCCGCCTCCGATTGGCTAAAATATTTGTTTCCATAGTAATAACAACTTATTCTAGTATTTATACCAAAATTTAGGTTATCCCATGGTATAACGTGTTATGTAAGATTGGCCCTAAGGCCCGATCTTACAAAGCACGTTATACCATGGTATAACTAAATATTGGTATAAATACCAGTATAAGTTGTTATTACTATGACAATACAAATATTTTAGCCAATGGGAGGCGGAATAGCACTATTTATACTGGGAATAACTATTCCACTACTTATACCTGCACTTGTAAGATCGACCCTAAATCAAATAAAATAAATATATATAGTATTTATAACAAATTAAATCCCAAAGAGATAAAATATTGTTGCAGAGCAACGTAACGCTTACTGACGAGTCCACTATCGTATCTGACAGTGATCATAACCTGTATCCTGCACGCATACCACCTTAGTAACACCAAATATGATCAAAACTGTGGCGAAAAAGTCAAACTGTCGTTCGTCATTTTAGATCATCCTGTATATACTCACCCAGTTTTTGCAAAACTAGCTAAGAAGTCTAACATTACTCCCTGCATTCGTTCCTCTTCTTGATTTAATTTAGTTGGTATTGAGGAATGAGGGAATTTGGAATCGTATAAGTAAACAGCCTCTGCTGCGTGTATAGCACCATCTGAGAGAATAAACAAGTTTTAATCAAAATTAAATTGAAATTAAATTAATGCGATCTTGGAAAAGGTACCATAGCATAGAACAGAAAACCAAATTTTGAGCTTGAGCAAGAAAAGTAATATCGAGTGAAAATTGTTAATTTTTAGATTTTATCAGCATTTGTTTTTAAACCTCGTTTTAAGCTATGCTATATTTAGCATACAATATATAACTCCACTGTAGATTTTCGTGTATGGCGGCGTTTAAAACCAAGTGCAAAGTACAAAGTACTAGCTTCAAAAGCTCGCACACGGGTGATCTATGATAGAGGAGGCTGTTTTTTATTAATGAATCCACGCGAATGTAGTTTGATAATAGGGTATTTGACTGTATTAAAAATATGGCTTGTATTATAGTCATCATAATAGATTACAGTTTAAGAAAACTATTTTTATTACTTTTCTAAAAAAAATATGCTTTATTTCTATTAAAAACCAAAAGTAAAATTGAATTTTATTCACGTCCGATCACGTGATTGAAAACGCTCTGTAATTGGCTCAGTGTACAGTGACGTCATTCTTTAGTACGCTTAGAGCGCGCTTGGTTTGTCAGGGTAGGGTATATGGGCAGAGGAATGCTCAGGTAACCTGGGTCGGCTGTCTCTCTCTTATATGCAGATAAACGCCGTATGACGTTAGTCCGCCTATTATGCTGCGCGTCACTCTCACCGTACAATACCGGGTTATCCGAACGCGCTCTTATGCTTCTCCCGTTTGAATTTAATAGCACTAAAGTGCCATGTAAGCATAACTTTGTAGGTTAGGATAGCCCTAACCTTAAGCTGTCAGATCAGATAATACCTGGTTCAAAAATACGATAGATAACTTATTCTAGTCAGTTTTACTTATGTCGCAGTAATCTTCACGACAAAAAACACTTGTATTGGCCGCTATTTATTTCATTTGGATTTCTACGAGCCAACCACTTTCTTCGCAGTTTCAAATCTTGCGAAACAGCTACAAATAGTTTATCCGGAGTTTTTCTTGACGTATTTCTGCATTGTGGATTTATACACCATTTATAACCCATTTTTATGTAGAAATTGTGAAAACAACACATCATAAAACACAAATGCCAAATGGCTACGATGCCGATGCTGCCAGACCATATGGGCCGATTTGACATCTACTATCAGGTGACGTCACACAACAGAAAGTATCGTTTTGGCGGGACTTTTTGTGATTCAATTTTTAACGCTGATTTTTATAACATATTGAGGAAATAATTACGAAAAATAATGCATTTACAATGTAGAGTGATGGAATAAACACACTAAGATGGTTTTCCAATAATACTCAAATACCCTATTGTTGTTTTTAGACAATTTTGAGGTTGGTACCGGGTTGCCAGATTTCCAAAATCACAGATCGGGACAGTCATGGGCGCGTCCAGCAGACGCACCGGTAAGTCACCGGTGGATTAGCGGTGGAACTAACCGGATTTAACACTCTGGATGCGTTTTTAAACTTAGTGTCAGTATCATCTTCTCTGACAATGCTCCATGCTTATAATGACAGACTTTTTGTGATTTATTTATTTTGACATAATTTTACAATCACCAAATTGGTAACCGGTGAGACGCACCGGTTGTTTGATATGTGCATCCAGCACAAATTTGACTGATCGGTATCTCACCGGTGCACAGTGGGGCTCCGCTGTATACGGGAGGGACAAAAATGGTTTTCACCAACTACCTCCTACAAAGTAGAAATTATTTTTATAATAAAGTAGATAGAGTGAAGTTTGATTTGCCCAAACATTTTATTATTTGAAGGTCTTGTTGTTATTCTACACTACGCCAAAGTTGACCTTATCGGTTACTCGCAAAAATTTATTGCGCGCATACCCCACACAAGTAGTGATTTACTGTTATGTATGCATAACTTTTCTTAACGTATTATACATCACTGGAAAGAGAATTACATCTACCTTTCAAGAATGCTTTGCTTAATTTCTAATACTTATTAGTTTTTGTAAAAAAAAAATATTTTCCGTGACCATGTTAAAAATAGTAAAAAAAATACTTTGACTAAGCTTTTGGTCTTTGCCTCCATTTGCCTCCAACGTCTAACATACTACGTTTGATAGCTCTTTTATCTAGCTACACAATGCCATAGGTTTATTCTGCCCCTGGGCGCCCCTCTATGCTAAAATTGAAAAATTCTGAAGTAGTGTACAATAACAGATTTTTAACACGTAACGTCTTTCTTGGTAAGTTACTTTTTAAAATGTTTATACATAAGCAAATGTATCTTTAGTAGCAAGAATTCATTATTTTGCGTTCTTTTATATAACAATACTAACATTTGGAAAACTTGATATTTCAACATTTGCTAGCAAAACTTGGAATGTCTTTGGAGTATCCGGCTTATTATACTTATTAGATGTAATCTTTAAATGATTGACGTCTATTTGACATACATGTGTAAAAACTGAATGGTTATTTGAGTCAAATTTTTCTACAGTCAGACCAAACACTTAACAACAATGAGTTCTATAAACATTAATAAACGCGAGTTATGTGTTACTCTTATAGAACACGGAAAACATATATCTTCAGTGCAGCGTTATCTTGAAGATAAGTTTCCTACTCTCACTGAAGCCAATTACACATGTGCTATTGTGAGAATACAGAAAGTTTTTTTGCCACATTTCAAACAGCGTTGGAGTAATGCTAATAGAACTAAGGACAAGTTTTTGAGAACGAACGCTGACTGGCTTGATGGAGATTTCTCTATACAGTTCGATGAAGAGCAGGAAGGCCTTGCAAGGATTATGAATTATCATCGGAGAAAACCAAACAAAGAAAGGCGATTAAATTATTTCGGGACTCTGGACTACAACAAATCCATCATTCTTACGTACAAGGACTGCGATCGATTGGAGAATTGAAGCACGCTACCGTTGTTGAAGAATTGCGGTTTGCATCGCCAGAAACCTTGGAAGTAATTCATAAAGATTTATTACAAGAAAATTCAACTGTGATGCCTTATACAAACCAAAAAGCTCTGGCAATCTTACTTGATATGGAGTTAACAAAAGAGCAGTACAACTACCTCAGGAATTGTATTGAAAGTAAAGGTCTTCATTTGTTTCCCACGTATAAGCAAATGGTTGAAGCTAAAAAGGAATGTTATCCGGATAATTTGGAGATAACAGACATATGTGCAAAAGTTGAACTCCAATCTCTTTTAAATCACACCGCTAATAGATTGTTAATGATTGATTCCATTAATATAGCTGATGGTGGTTCTAGATACTCCTTATACAGTAAGTGGGGATTTGATGGTTCTTCTGGGCAAAGCGAGTATAAACAAATTTTGTCAGGTGAAAGCCAATTGATATCTGACTCCCATGTGTTGATAGCATCGCTTGTACCACTGGTTCTTTTTAACGACGATAATGGACATATTATTTGGAAAAATCCATCACCTTCGTCAGTCCGATATTGTCGTCCTATTCTTATAGAGTTCGCAAAAGAAACTCCAGAGAAAACCAGGAGTATTGTCCAAAATATTGAATCGCAAATACTTGCACTTTCTCCTACTTGCGCAATATTAAACTAGAAAAGACTTTCTGTGAAGCACACCTTACACTTCACTATGATAGATGGTAAAGTGGTTCAGGTCTTAACAAATACACCATCAAGTTCCACGTGCAATGTATGCCTAGCTAAGCCAACAGAAATGAACGATCTTGCCCGCGTAATGCAAAAGATAGAAAGAGAGGAAACCTTCAGATTTGGGCTTTCAACTTTACACGCTTGGATCAGATTTATGGAGTTAGTTCTTCACATATCCTATAATCTGTCATTCCAAAAGTGGTCTGCAATTACAGAACAAAATAAGAAGGAAAAGGCAGATAAGAAAAAAGTAGTGCAAGAACGTTTCCGTCAAGAATTGGGTTTGATAATAGACAAACCTCGTCAAGTTAGCGGAAATAGTAATGACGGTAATACTGCAAGAAAGTTTTTTTCCTATTCCACTTGTACGTCTGAAATAACAGGAGTTGATAACGAATTGATAAAGAGATTCCATATTATACTTCAAAGTATGTCTTGTGGTAAGAAAATTGATGCAACAAAATTTGGGATTTACACTTGCAATACAGCTGAACTATACGTTAGCAAATATAGTTGGTACTACATGCCCTCTTCAGTTCACAAAGTTCTTGTTCACGGAGAGAATATAATCAGATACCATTCTATTTTGCCTCTTGGACAGCTATCTGAAGACGCACAAGAAGCTAGAAATAAAGATTATAAAAAATTTAGACTTCGTCATTCTAGGAAATGTTCTAGATCAGCGACCAATGAAGATGTTTTTCATCATTTGATGTGCACATCAGATCCATTTATAACGAGCATTAGAAACCAACCTTCACAGAAACACATAGATGTCGATGAAGAAGTTATCGATTTACTAGAAGATTAAAATTATTATTTCCTACAATATTTTGAAACAATTTTTATGATGTTAATCAATATTTAACATTTTTTTAATATAATCGTAGAATTAATAACATTTTTGTTTTGATTTAACGCCACGCGTAGATTTGCAATAATTGTTTACATTTTGGATTTTGAGTTTGCCATATTTCATCCACCATTTTGAATTTTTAAAATCTGACATCGGATTTATAATTAGTGACACAAAAACACCTTAAATATACAGTTTTATTACAAATGACACAAAACCAAGCTTGCGACTTAAAGGATTCTTGTTTGTTATTTTATAATAAATAAATTATTAACATTTTAATGGTTTTTTTTCTCAGATTAAACCTTAGTCCTTTCTTGTTATGCACACAAAATTTTATAAGAATTCATCTAAAAATGACAAAGTTACAGAATGTTGTCCCCGAAAGGTCATTTTTGCCCCACTGTGCGGTGAGTGTGCTGGACACGCCTAATATTTCGACAAAGAAAATTGTTGACTTTTTCTAATTGTTTCAAGGCGAAACAATGTTGTTTTAATACCACGCAAATATTTTAATTCAGTTAGTTGTAGAAGATACTAGAATATACATTATTGATTTGGGAGCTCTGAAGGAAATTTCAGTTTTTCTTGCTGAAATGCCTATTTAAAGATTCTCGGACACCCGGCTTCACCAAGTTAATACCATTATCAGACCTGGCGCCTTTTGAGATAATCCGTGATGACATACTAAAAACCTAGCTAAAATTCATAGTTAAAATAATAGCTAAAATTCGGTGTATAAATAATGTGCAAAAAAATATTTTTATTGGTTTTTTTTTAATAAAAATTGCTTCTTGTTTTGTCAAAGCAGCTTTTTTAATCATAATCAGGAAAACAATTAGAATAAGTTGTATGGTACTTTTTCACGACAAGTGGCAGTAAGCCGCTGACATAACGCGCAAACGTTCCTATAGGCACTGACGTGTGTTAGAATGAAATAGCAATCTTCTTTATTTCATTCTAACACATGTCAATGCGTAGGAACGTTTGCGCGTTATGTCAGTGGCTTACTGCCACTTGTCGTGAAATAAACTCTAGTTTGTTTTATATTTTTTGTTGTTGGCCAGTGTATTTATTTGTCTTTGACTCTCGTTTTCTTAGTAAAAACCCACTCGCCAACTCGCAACGGAGTACAATCCATCCGCCGAAGAGCGTGTACGTACAAATAATAGGAAATCCAGCATTGCTCTGACCCTGGAGATGGACCTGCATTCATAAAGTTAAAGCAAATAATACAGGGCAAATAAAAATTGATTTTATTTATTTATTGATAAGTTATTGTAGCTAAAAAGCATCTTTTAAATACAAATTTCTATTTTCTTTATATTATAAATATTTATTTGCTTTCCAGATCACGCAGCCTGTATAAGAAAAACTCAACAAGCCATAACATCGTTGTTAATGATCAGATTGATGTGAACCGAAAATTTAACATATTGGCTTATTTTCAACTATTAATTACTGGAAGTTGAATCCCCATGGCCATCACTTTTTTGTACAGTTGTATGTCAACTTTTGATTTTTACATTGCTGGGTATATTTTTCTCGAAAATTTAGGATAGGATATATTTCTGAATCCAATGTTCAAATTAAGTGACCTTACATAATAAGCACATTTTCTAGGCAAAGACAATTGAAGATTGTAGAATATTGATTTGAACTCTAGGAAACGCCGATTTTGTGAAGGAAAAGTGCATCCTATGCACTTTAATTCACAAAATCCAAGTTCCACTACCTGATTTCATAAAGGCATTAAAAAGAGCATTACGTTTACTTTTTGGTTTACATCAATCGCCATTTAGGAGAGGATCTATTTCCGAATTCACTATTCAAGTTGAGTGGCCTTAAATAAGAAAGTTTTCGAGAAAAAATCAATTGAAAATTAGAAAATATCGATAACTTTGGGGAACGCCAAAGTTCCACTAGTTTATACGCAGCCATTAAAAAGGCTACGTTTACTTTTTTGTTTACATCAATCGGATGTCCACTTTTTTATACAGGCTGCATAACATTTCAAAAGAGGCCGTTATTTCTGAAACATGTATAGTGAACAAACGTATTTCGCCGTTCTGTTACCTAATTAGTGTCATCAGTGTCGTTGGTTTTCGTCTATTATTGGTTCATTTGATCACTAGTTTCCCTTGGTCAGTCATAAGATAAGCGGCTACCACGCGGTCTATTGGGTTTGTAGTATAATTTTCGTGAGCAATTAATCATACAGTCTACGTGGTTAGCGATTTTGTTAATTTGGAAAGTCTTGGCGCAAACAATGCGTACAATTTTTATTTTTTAACTTCTAATTGAATGTAGCTGTGAGTAAAAACTGTATGTAACAATAATTAAGAGCACATAATGAGAATGGGTTAATGTTGAAAAATATCCACAAAATGATGTTTTATTACTATAAAGCGCCATATGCGATGTTTTCAATGTTTCAGTTTTTTCCCTTTGTGGATGTGTTACAGATTTGAACAATTTATTGCTAGTTTTAGTAAACGGCTATAAATGATTGTAGTCGAAGTATGCCATGCCCATGTTACTACATTTCTGCCACTTTACACAAACAACTATCAAACTTACCTTAGGTTATGCAACCAATTTAACGGTTGCGTATAGAACATATCATGGTAGAATTCAGTTGAAATGAAGCGGCAAACACAAATTTTTACATCGGATCTCAGCACCTACTTCAACTACAATCATTTATAATAACCCTGTATATTTTTCTACCACATTTAGGACATTCCGCTGTCGGGATTTTTAGGGGTAATGCAGAACTCAGGATTTGACGGTTGAACTCGGGACAATCCCGCTCAAATAGGTACGTCTGGCGACCAGGGTTGCCAATTTAGTAGAATTTCTACTAAATCTGGTAGAATGAAACATTGATCTGGTGGTCAAATTTTGAATCTAGTAGATAGTGGAAAATCTGGTAGATTGACATACTTTGTTTAGTAGTTTTCTGTTCTGTAGTTATATTACTTGACTTAGGGTCGATCTTACAAGTGTACGTATAAGTAGTGGAATAGTTATTCCCAGTATAAATAGTGCTATTCCGCCTCCCATTGGCTAAAATATTTGTGTTGTCATAGTAATAACTACTTATACCGGTATTTATACCAATATTTAGGTTATTCCAGAGTATAACGTGTTTTGTAAGATCGGCCCTTAAACTAATATAAGTAGGTACAGAATTTCTTTAGTATTTCTACAACAAATATTTATTTCATACTACGTAGGTATATACATTATACCGCATTGTAGGATATGCATAGGTGATTGTAATGTTGGTAGATTTAGTAGAATTTATGTGAACCTAGGCGAGAAAACTAGACTAGTGGAATTTTTAATAGAAAGTCGTGTCGATTGTTGTTAAATTTTTGGATAAGATTTTGCAGGATTAGTCAAAATTATTGGAACAACTAAATAATTCTTTAATCATAACCAATTTCAAAAAATGTTGACACAAAAGTGTTTTGTATTTAAATAAGCTATCGTTTAAATTTATTTTTAATATACCGGGTCTTCATTTTTCATGGAAATTTGGTAACCTTTCCTTTTTCCAATAGAACATATGTATGTTTAATATGTTTAATTTTTTCAATTCTAAGATTAATTCTAAGAATTTTTTGTATTAATATTTTTTTTTTGTAAAATGTTTCATTTTTATTTATAAGCAATTAATCAAAGTTAGCCAAAACTACCGGAACACCTAAATAATTTTATCTTCCAACAATAAAAAAAAATTCAAATAAATGTTTTTTTGGGTTTAAACAATCTTTCGTTTAAATATATTTTTTGATTTTATTATGGAAATTTGGTAACCTTTCCCTTTTCTAATAAAACACTGTATATTTTTATACATATTTGTTTATTCTAAAATTAATCTAAGAATTTTTTGTAAGAAATCAACGCATCATTTTTGAGTTATAAGCAATTAATCAAAACTCCTGAACTGTAATTAATACATACACACACATACATACACACATTTATATATTTTTTAAATCCAGTTTGAACATTTCATTTAATAGCTTTGCTTTTTATTGATGTTTGTATTTTTTATCCGTTCGGTTAAAATAAAAGTTCATGAGTTTCGATTAATTGCTTATAACTAAAAAATAATTTATTTTGTCAACAAATTATTCCTACAAAAAATTCTTAGAATTAATAGAATAAAAAATCTGATGGGGCCAGGCACATGACTTTATCATACTATATATAAAATTAATAGTTTAGCCGCATGAGATTCTATTTGATCGAGATCGGCTATGTCTGCATTAAAACAAAACTAAAGAACTAGACAGATATGTCGATTAAAGTTGCGTTCGGATATTGTACTCCATTGACACCGGGTACACCGGGTACACAGTATATTTGACGGTATTGTCAAAATGTTAGCGTTTGACACTTTCTACTGTCATTAGAATCATATCTGATATATAATCTGACATATTCTGGCTACTAGTTTTAATGCAGTACGACCGATCTCGATGAAATAGAATTTGCTCATGCATCTAAACTATTGATTGTACCAAAAAATGTCATTGTCATAAATTATTCAGAATTTCCTCATTTTTAATTTATTACTTAACTATTTCGACGAAATTCCAGAAATGGCAGCTTATTTGCAAAATCTTTTAAAAATGCTAAGACTAAACCTCCAGTTCCTTTGGACCATTTTCAACAGAAAGCTTTTCAGCTCTAAGTTTGGATATGAAACTTCTAAATATGAAGTTTCGTCCCGATACCTTTAGTAGTTTCTCTGGAATCGTCGCCACAAAAACTTTTTTTGGCACGATTACAATACTTTACATACTGCGTATGATAAAGTAAAAATGTAAAAATATACGGGTTATTCTATTAGAAAAAGGAAAAGTCATCAAATTTCCATAATAAAATATATTATGTTATATATAATATTAAAAATATATTGAAACGCTAGCTTGTTTAAAACAAAAAAAAATTGTTTAAAAATTAGTTTGAATTTTTTAGCAGTTGGGGAATTCTTTAGATGTTCCGGTAATTTTGAGAAACCCTGTATAAAATCTTAGGTTCTATAAAATCTGAGGTTAAGTGCATTTTCGTCTACGTCTACAAGTGCGATTCATATTTTCAATCGGCTGTCATGAACGTTTAAGTTTTTGCATTCAAACTAAATTGCTAATAATAAAAAGAACCGAGCTGAATTCAGTCGAGTGAAAGTATAAAAACAAACTGAAATATTAAAATCACAAATAAAAAAATATTTTGAATTATTAAATAATGAAATATGAAGTTTTTGTCCACTATTAAAATCTAGTAGAACATTTTAGTAGAAGTAATGATAATCTAGTGGAATTTTAGTAGAAAACGTAGTTGTTCTAGTGGATAACCATCCGTTGGTTTTGGCAACACTGCTGGCGACCCTGTGTTGGTATACCGTCAATTTCTAAATTTTTTATTTCACATCGTGCGATTTTTGTGTTTGCTATTTTAACAAACCCCATGACGATAACAAAAACCAGTTTGTAATTAATTAATTAACGTTGATACAAATTAGTTAAAATAGTCAAAATTGCTTATAATAATGTTTCTAATTACAGCTTACACACATTCTGAGCGCTATCTTTCTCAGGCAACAGCTGATTCATGCTTTTTAGCGTACAGTGTCGTTTTTGGCAAGAATGGTTTGTTATTTTCCTTATTCGCAAATATGTGAAAACTATTAAATAGGGGCAAAAGTTGCGCATACGCGTGCTGAGTAATATGACAAAAACTGTTTTTCTTTTTTTAATTTTCATTTCTAATTCTTGATGTAATGGAATTATACATATATATATATATATATATATATATATATATATATATATATATATATATATATATATATATATATATATATATATATATATATATCAAACATTCTTAATTTTTTAAGGAAACTGTAATTTTATGAACAATATTACAGTCAACAACCGAACAACAAAATTTGCCAATATAATATTTCATCCTTTCCCATGTCGCATCACGTATAAACAAATACATTGCTTAAAATTTTAAACGAAACTGATAACGTACCTAAATCGGTTGCATTAAAGACTTTCTGTAGAGCTTTATTAACACCGTCGTATCCAAACAGCATAAAGTAGGTATTGGCAGAAGACAACCTGGCACCCAATTTTGCTGATATTTCTGCGCCCATATGAAACATTCTTTCTGAGCATACCTAAACAAACATTACCATAAAAATCCAATTAACCTTCAACCAAATCAAATACCTTGACCAACGAATCAAAATTACTACGAGATAAACTCTCATTTTTGAAATAGACATGTCTAATATTATTGGAAATCTCATTCTGACTTTCTTCGTCGACATCATAGAACTCTAACATACTTGGAAGCATCGTGGTCCATTTTTTGTTCAGCTCCTCGATTCGACGGTAGAATACTAAACAAAAAACAAAATAATCTTTGAAATGCTATTATAATTATTTATACATTACCAATCGATGGAATCATGCCTTCGTGTGTTGCTTGTGACAAAATAAATGGTATATTAAGTGAATGTCCTTCTTTCAACTGTTCGTAAGGATGTCTCACCAGAAATGGATTTGGGTTCTTTTCGATTTGCTCTTCAATTACTGGTCCGAATGGAGCCACAGGAATCAAGTTACCATCGCGGTAGAAACTGGCCAAAGAACCAATAATTTCGTTGGTCGATTTATTTCTCATACATTCATCAACTTCTGCATGGTCACAACCTAATATCTTGATCAATTTTGCCCCTTCCGATCTTGTTCTTTCCCTGACAGCCCATGGGTCAAGCGCACTGCCGCTTTCAGCCCAAGCTCGGTGAAATAAAACTACAAAAGCGTAATTTTATTAAAACGGTTTAAAACATTTAAATTCAGTTTTCGTAAGTAAACCAAAAAATGAAAATCCGCTATCGATTTATAATAATGGCGATTTATAATAATTAAAAATAATTATGATTTTCATAAATGCGCTCTGTGTCTTAGTAAAAATTTGCCTCTCGACGTTTTCGTCCAGCAAACTGTTAATAAAAAAACAGTAATAAAAAAAAATGTTTTTATTTGCGTGTAGATATGGACCTTGAAAAGTATCCATCCAATAGGCAAGAAAGAAAGTGGGTGTAAGATGTATGTGAGCAAACTTGGTAGAATTGTAGAGTTACCAATAAGTAATAATTGATTAATGTAATAATTGAAAACATGCAAATGATTGCTTTAAAGAAAAATTATATGTTGGTACATATACAGGGTTAGCCAAAATTACCGGAACACCCAGATAATTCTACAACGGTAAAAAAATTAAAAAAAAAATCAAACAAAAGTTTTTAGACTTTAAACAATCCATCGTTCAAATATATTTTGAATATAATATAGGACTAATTCTGGACATTGTTTATTAAAATAATTTTTTTATAAAATGCATCATTTTTGAGTTTTAAGCAATTAATTTAAATTTGTCAAAATTACCGGAACACCCAAATAATTTGCCATCGGTAAAAAAATTTCAAAAAACATTCAAACAAAAGTTTTTGACATTAAACAAGCTATCATTAAAATATATTTTTAATATCAACTGTTTACGGGAATTTGTTGATAGGTTGGGGCATTGTCAAGCCGCTCAGGGATGGCAGTTTGAAACTTTAATTTAATTGTTTTGTTATTTTTTCTTCACATTGTTATTATTTATCCGTTCGGCTAAAACAAATGTTTTGGAGTTTTGATTAATTGCTGATAATTAAAAAATGAATCAATTTATAAAAACCTACTTGAAAAGAAATTCTTAGAATTAAAAAATAAAAATGTACAGGACGTTTAATGAGAAAAAGGAAAAGTTTTCCATACTTCCATAATAAAAGAAACACCCTGTATATTAAAAATATATTTAAACGATAGCTTGTTTAAAGTAAAAAACTTTTGTTTGAATGTTTTTTGAAATTTTTTTACCGATGAAGAATTATTTTGGTGTTGCGGTAATTTTGACTAATTTTAATTAATTGCTTAAAACGCAAAAATGATGCATTTTATAAAAAAAATTATTTTAGTAAACAATGTCCAGAATTAGTCCTAAAATTATAAAATGTAAAAAGATACAGGGCGTTCCATTTGAAAACAAAAGATTTACGCGATTTCTATAATAAAATGAACACCCTGTATATTCAAATTATATTTGAACGATGGATTGTTTAAAGTCTAAAAGCTTTTGTTTGAATTTTTTTTTGAAATTTTTTACCGTTGTAGAATTATTTGGGTGTTCCGGTAATTTTGGCTAACCCTGTATAATTAATAATTATGTGTTGGTACGTCACACAACGGGGAAAAATGATTTTTAGGGGAAAAATTCTGTAACTGCAACTGTAGCTGTAAATATATTTTATAAAGTTACTAACACTTTACCCAACATCATAATAACTCGTGTTTGCAAAACTAGAGTGTTCCTTCGACTTATATGACTGTGTACCGACTTATGAACTATGGTGACACCATCCAGGGTCGTGCGGTAGATTTTCTCAGTATGATGCAAATCGTCGAAATGCCGCCCCTTAAATGTTTTTCTTCAAAATTCTTTAAAACACAATTGATTAGAAAAAAACTGCACCAAATGTATGAATATTATTTTTATTTTCAAAATATAAGCTACTTATATAACTAGTTTATATTTTCAAAGTTTATATAAACTAAAATATAAAATAATGATACAACAATCTACTACAGTTTTACCCTTCTAACTTTAACTTTAGCAAATTCGTTAATTAAGAATGTATTGTCTAGAGTGGTAGCTAAAGTAGATTCAATAGAAATTAATGATAGATTTCTCAGTTTAGTTTGGCGTAACTGAAAATAAAACTAGTAGAACTAGACAGATATGTCGATTAGAGCTGCGTTCGGATATTGTACTCCGTTGACCCCCGGGTACACCGTCCAAATGACGTGTTAATGTCGTGTTATTAGGTGTAAAAAGTGTAACGGTGTACAATATCCGAATGCAGCAAATTTTTTTTTGGCACGATTACAATACTTTACATACTACTAATGATAAAGTAAAAATGTTGTCGTTTGTATTGAAGAAGACGCTGCATCATTAACAACTAGGTTTAAAGAATGGCATGCGCAGGGCACATAAAACGTCCTTGGATATTTTTCGAGTATTCTATTATGTACACCCTTTCTTAGGCTGGGGCCACGGACCGAGCGACAGCGGAGCGGTGGCGTCGGCGACCGTTGTGTATATACCTATATACATACGTATATATAGATATATACACAACGATCGCCGACGCCAACGCCCCGCTGTCGCTCGGTCCGTGGCCCCAGCCTTACTTCTTTCATATTTGCTTCGGTGTCATACCCTTGTCCTCTAAGCCAATTTAACTCAAAACCTGACTTTTCCAAATGTGTCGGAATAGGTTCTGTCAAACCCTCTCCGGTTGAATCACTAGCTTAAAAACCCATTAAAAGATTCTTCAATTTCATAAATATTTTGAATGGCGTTAAAAGCGACAACTCTAGTAAAACTGTTTATGAGAGCTGTTCAATATGACTTACGTCTGGGGTACAATCGGCGATTATCGAAAAATATTTAGCTATTTGTGTTGTCGACAATTTTGCTTAAAATTATATTTCCCATCAAATTTATCTATTCGTCTTGTATATTATTACTTAGATAAGTCACAGACCATTTGTTTTGATTTCCCTGCTTATGCCGCCCCTTTAGGCATAGGGTGCCGCCTGATGCGGCCGCCTCTCTGTATCATAGCACGGCACGGCCCTGACACTGCCTGACACCATCTAGAGATGATGTGCAGGCAATAATAATAATCCAATGTTGTTTTAATAACATTAACTATCAAATCAAATATGCTATTATTACAACAAAAATAAATACTACCTTCACTTGTATTCTGCTTAAAGAAATGGAGGTGGACGCTTGCGCCACCAGCGGATACCCCAATAAGTGTAACAGAGTTTGGATTGCCACCAAATAGTTTGATGTGTTTCTGGACCCATCTCAATGCCATCACTTGGTCCTTCAAGCCATAGTTACCAGAAAACGTATTATCCTCAGTTGCCAAGAAACCTAAAGTATACGGACAATATTACATCAACAGTGTCACTGTCAATGCTGGACGGCATTATATAAAGGGTGCATCGTAGGTTGATAATTTAATAGGAAAACAAAAGCGAACTAAATAAAGTCTGTTGAGAAAGTATAGTTTATCTAGGCCATAATTTACGTATTATATCAGCCGTTAGTTAAAAAAAATAATATATTCAGTGAAAAGTAACCGTATCAATGGAACTAAACGTCCGTAATCTAAACATTGTTCCCTAATAGTTTCCTGCCGGGTAGTTCGGTATCCGGTTATGGGTTTGGCCGGATATCCGGTTATCCGGCCAATCCCTGATCCGTTTCATCTCTACTCGTATTGATTGGTTGTATATTTGAAGGGATTTATTTTATAAATAATTTGTGGATATTGTCCGTGGTGCAAAGTATGGCGATATTAGGGAAATAATAATAATAGAAATTTAATAATAATATTCGGGGTGTATATATATATATAGTTATAAATATGTAATTGTTGTTTTATAACAAAATAGGTTTAAACTTAAATACAAATTATTTTGGCTAATTCTGCTGCCATTTTTTTGCTTATAATTTAAAGTAAAGTGAAATTGAGTAGAGAATTTGTCTGAAATTCAACCATGTTACCTTACCTAAAATCACCTTCAAGAAGTGCTGTCAGTGCTGCAAAAACTCAGGCGAAAGTTTCAGGATTACCGGTAAATGTACAAAGTTTAGATCAGACAGATACATCAACTGAAACTTTTTCCTAATATAAAATTTAAATGCTATACGTTGTGATGTGCGCTTTTGAATGCTGGAAAATATCTCAAAATGACAAAACCGTCCAGCAAAATGCTTTAGGTCTGATCACCCTATACTATACATAAGATAAATAAATGCACTGCAATAAATTTGTGAAACTATATGTAAATTACCAATTGGTCCAAGTCTATAGTTAAACGTTACATAGACTATATCTCTGTCCATTATTTTTGAAGGGCCGCAGAAGTCATAAGCGTTTCCCATCATAAACGCCCCCCCATGAATGTGGACGACAACATCCAGCTTTTCTGTTCCTTCCGGGCGTAGAACTGGTGTATAAACGTTTAAATACAAACAATCTTCTGTGCCTAAGGTATAAAATAAAAATTGCTGGCAAAACTAATAACGCAACAATATCTGTAATACGTATACCATAAGGACCTGTGTATCCGAGTTGGGGACAGGTATATGTCTGATTGGCTACCAATAGGTTGTTCCATCGATCTACTGGTTGAGGATCCTATAAATTAAAAGCAGGGAAGATATTGATGTTATCAAAATTTTAAGTTCACCGTACGATTACCAGAGAATCTCAAAAAAAATACTAATCTGATTGTATTAAGGATCCCGTCTCCGACCCCCAAAACGCCAAAATAACCCACGCCATAATTATCGCGCCAATCGTGAAATGCTCGCTACCATTCGATTCTGAAGGTCCTTATGCAACTGCCATCGGAAAGGAATTTCAATATTTATGTAAGTTATTTATGTAAATTTTAGTGTGGACTACAGATATAGAAATGCTTTCCGATGGCAGTTGCGTCTGATTATAATCTGCTGTAGTACATTATAAAAATATAATTAAACGTAATTATTTAGAGCACAAGTTATTTTATCTGAACTTCTCTAGAATTTCATTTTGGATTATTGTGGTGCGTGATTGTAGTGAGTGGGAAAACATGTTTAACAGCGACGATTGTAAAAGTAGTATATTATCATCGACTAGAAAACTCAAAATCACTGCAGTATGCACTCCAGTTGAATATTTGTACAAATAGAAAGCAATACATTTATTTTTAGGTTAATTATAATAAATACCAAATAAAAACACACATCTTTATAGTGGCGCCATCTACATCTGGTGATTTTTTTATTTCGAAGCTTTGCGCTATTTGAATTGAGACGGGAACCCTAAACATGTCTTGTACCATATCAAATTACTAAGAAGAAATGCTGAACCCAAATGTGTATAAAACCAATAAAAAATAAATAAAAACTATAAATAACTTTCTTTAGTTATTAATATACAGGATGTTTCTTAATAACATGCTAATATTTAAGGAGGTTATTCTTGTGTCCATTTAGAAAAAAATCATATAAACATATGTCCGAAAGGTCTTAACTTTTGAACTACAGGGTGTTAAGACAAAAATCTGTATTGTTAATTTTGATGACTTAATACGTGACAACTAGACTAGGTAGTCAACTGTCAAAACAGTTTTTGTTTTTTTTTTGGGATGTTGCCATGTGCACAAAGCCAGTGGCTCGTCTGTGCGGCAGTCGGGGAGACGGGGTTGGGTTGGGTTGGGTTGGGTTGGGTTGGGTTGGGTTGGGTTGGGTTGGGTTGGGTTGGGTTGGGTAGGGTTGGGTTGGGTTGGGAAAAAAAAATCAAGAGACCAGATTTGCTCAGAAAGGAATGAGGATTTCAAAAATAATTTTAGTTTGAGAAAAAGCAGTGGTGTATTACTTTTCTGGCAAGAATAAAAAAAAATGCTTGTACAGCAGAAAATGCCTTTTGATGAATAGAACATGCGTACTTCGTTTCACAAGAATATCTAGGGTCATACCAAAGCTATCATAAAAAAAAAGATTTATTTCTTAAATCTTTAGCACCTTGTACAGTTACTGTACGTTATCTAAATTTTCCAGGGTGGCAAACTGATTGGTTTTAAGTCGTTTGGTTATCTAAGAATATGTTTATGTCACATTTGATTAAATTGGACCATAAAATAATTTTGAACGGCTAGATTCGCATTATATTATATATCGCTATGCTGTCTGTCTGCTGGACATAATATATGAAAATTGATTTACAAGTACGACAATTTCAACGGACTAAGGAAACTTGTTAAATTTAAATAAATAGTATGGGAGATTTTAGTTTCTACACTTGCCTTAAATCTATTGATTCCGATAGGAGGTGCTACATAGGGAATTCCGTCGAAACTTAAGTAGTCTCGACCATGGTACGACGTTTTGGGGATACCTGCTACAGGGCCGTCTTCCAAGCTTACGAGAAAATCATCTTTTTGGCCATAAGTTGTACCTATAAAATAAATATAATCCATGATATTGTTATTTAATGGCATAATTCATACCTATTATTTTTATATTCTATCAATTTACAATTCATTTAACTTACCCAATACTAAGAATGTGAACAAAAAACACACACGTTTACCCATCGCCTTCTATTTGTAGATTGATGAGTGTGAAATAACTAGACTGATTCTAACAAAATGATCTCAAAAGTATTATCCAATTCAGTTACGTAATAATGAACAATCTTAATCACGCAGAAGGTCACTCTGTTTGGGCGTCATAGATGTGGTAAAATTATAGAATAATTCGGCTAAATACCATCGCTCAGACATTCCGGCAGTTGTGCCAAAACCGCACTGAGCCAATAAACGCTAAGACAATCTTTGTACACATTTAATATAAAGTATACTTACCCCGGAATTTACATTACATACAATGGCGTAGCGTGGGTGTCAATGGAAAATTTCGCCGCCCCCTTATTTAATTATTTCAATTTAAAATAATAAAAATATACAGTAATTCAAAGAACTATTATATTGTGTATTGTTCGGTTTACAAAAGTTGATCTTCCATAATTTTTAATTAATTTCAATTTTGAAAAACTCCTCTCACAGCTGGCATTGCTTAAGGCAATTGTAAGAAATATTCGGAGCATAATTATGATATTGGGCAGACTATCTTCCATATGGTTTTTATGTTTAAAACAGTTTGTTTTAAAAGAGTGTTTTAAACATGTTTTAAAACAAATATTTTGTTTTAAACTATTGTTTTAAATGATGTGTTTTAAACATATTTAAAAAAAAAATTGTAATTCCATCGGACAATGCCTTTTGTCTCAGAACCTTGCTCAAAGATTTTATTACATTTTGATCGTTTTGTTTAGTTGGTGAGGCAAAAGTTGTTATAATCCAAAAACTTTTATTTTTTACGAAATTTTATTATAATATAAAAAATTCTTTAATTCTAATTTTCTAAATTTTTATGAAAAAAATCGTATTTTATAGTCTTGCACGCTATCTAGCACGCTGATCGGCCTTTTATTGTCCCTTACCTGACTTTTGTAGACTGGCAGTGGTTTAGGCAAAAAAACAGTACAAATATTCAGTTAAGATTTAGTCAATTCAATTATTTCTCTTAACTGAAGACCCGAAAAGCTATATTGTGATGATTACAAAGACACCATATTCGCAATATTATGACATTTTATAATATGTTACTTTAGGCATGCATGTGCACCATTTCAGGCACGACACATCCATTTGGGTCGGTACTTGAGTTATCTTTAAAGAAGACGGACAAACAAATAATGGCCAACTTTTCCCTTTTTGTGGACGCCATGCATGATTTTAACATTTTTTAATGATGACTCTTGCTTCTGATTCACGTATTGTACCACAAATAATGGGCTGTTTTCTTTTAAATTAAATTCATGAACGCAAAGAACGGAAAGGTTTGCTTTAAACTTATGTGTCATACTCAAGAAACGTTAATTCTAGCTCCGAATCAGTCTTTGCAAAAGCAAACATAAAATACTAACATTTAACTATAATTGCCAGCTAAACAACAAGTGTGATACATCACAATTGAAAGTGAAGAAAAGACCACATAAAATGTTAAAACCAAACATGGCGGCCATATGAAAACCAAAAGTAAGCAATGGTTTCTCCAGATTGAATTATAATACATATAATTAACGTGCATTGCCAGTGCAGTTCTAGAGCGAATGAAAAATTTCGTGCTCATTTCAATCGCCCCGAATCGTAGGTGCGACAAAAATATGAAATTTTGCCGCCCCCTAAAAGTGCCGCCCGGGGCGCCAAAAATCGTGGTTGTAGATAGTGCTAGTGGTAGAATGATAGTCATTAGAACCTCATCTGTCGAACTAAAGCATGTTCCTGTTATGTGTGTGCGCTAACGCCATGTTGCCAAAAGTTCAAAGTTGATAATTTTATATTAATCAATCTTCCGGCAAAGGAATGTGTAAAATTTCACTAAAATCAATCCTTCATGCCCATTTTGTTAGCCATTTTAACATGTTACTACCCGTTCTTCGTTCCCTCCCACCCTGAGAAACAATGAAACATTTTGGATTTTCTCGGGAAAGTTAATTGGCAAACTTTTGATTAAGGCTCTCGTCTCCGATCCTCAAAACGCGAAAATAACCCACGTCATATTTATTGCGCCAATCGTGAAATGCTCACTACCATTTGATTCTGTAGGTCCTTATGCAACTGCCATCCGAAAGAAATTTCAATGTATATTTCAATATTTATGAAAATTATTTTTGCAAAGTTTGGTGTGGACTACAAATATAGAAATGATTCCGAAGGCAGTAGCGTTTGATTATTGTCTGCTGTATTGCATTATAAAATATAATTAAATGATAACTATAAGTTATTTTCTTCTGAACTTCGCTGGACTTGCACTCTGGAGTATTGTAGTGCTTGTTTATAGTGAGTTGGATAACATGTTTACAACAGCGACGGCTGTGAAAGTACTATATCTATGACGGGTGGGCAAAAGAGTATAAAAGCATACCATTCTAATAGTGACTTATACTCGTTTGCCCACGCATCATAGAATTATAATCGACTAAAAAACTCACACACAGTCCAGTTTGAATATTTGTACAAATAGAAAGTTTATTTCTTTAGGTTATACCATACGCAAATGTAATAAATACGAAATAAAAACAAACATGTTTATAGCAGCACCATCTACATCTGGTGATTTTTCATCTAAAGTTCGCTACAGTTCGCTATTTGAATTGAGATTGGAGCCTTAAAGTGGACTGGATATTCAAAACCCACAACATAGAAAGACATTGGTGTGAGTTAAATTAAAGAGAATAGCCCTATAATTTTAATCTGTAGGAGATACATTGAGGTAGAATATATTTACCTCAGGCGTTCTATGAACTCAAGAAAACTATTGTTTAAGCAAGAACAAGAGAGAGCGTACGCGATAGAAGTGAAACCTCGTGAGCACAGACTAGATAGACACTGCAGTTGTCAGATAGAACACAATGCGTACAAGTGAACAATATAGTATCTCACAATTTAAAAGTTTGTGGCACTCCTCAAGGCTCAATTATTTCACCGTTGCTTTTTACTATTTATACAGCAGATTTTTTTTAAAGAACTCAAACTTTGTACTCCGCACTTCTTTGCAGATACACAAATCTCTTACAGTTTTTATGCTAAAGACGTCGCTGTATCTGTCAAGAGGATAAATGATGATGTGCGGAGACTTGTTGATATCTCACGATGGCACTGTTTGAAGATAAATGAAAAGAATTCTCAAGTGATAACTTTTGAAAGAGACTCGCAGGGAGGCATAGAAAACATAATTATAGAAATCAATAGCACACAGCTAGAAGTATCTAAAAAAGTAAAAAACCTGCGAATCTACTTTGATGACAAATTACTATTTATTCTGCATATAAATAGGCTCATCCAGAGATCATATTGCTTTATGAAATGTCTATCCGCCAACAGGCACTTAATGAGTGCACACCTTAAAAATGTTATGTGATTCTCTTGTTTTGTCTAACTTTAATTATTGAGATGTTGTCTATGGCCCGTGTCTGGACATGGAGTATAAGGGCAAAATACAAAGAGTGCAAAATGCTTGCATTCGATTTATTTACGGACTAGAAGACGAGACCACTATCACATAAAGTCAGAGAACTCGGTTGGCAGGAGCGGAGGGACTGCCATCTCAGCACATTCATCCACAAAGCCTGCACATCTGGCACGCCTTCGTACAGACAAAATATTCTCGCTCCATGATATGCCATACACACTCCAAAATACTACGCTCGTCCTGACCGCATGAAAACTGACTCTTGATTCGTTTAAGAAGAATTTAAAGATTTTAATGCTGGGACTGCGGCTAACCTTATAAAGGGCATAACTGTTGGTTGTGTGTGTGGACAAATACTTCAATTGCATCAAGTATTTGTCCTATACTTTGAACGGTTTGTGCAATTCCAAAAGCACCTCCAACATTGGAACTATACCATCTGGCAATTTCTGTATCAAAACATTAATAAAAAACTCTTTGTAGTTTATAATTCGTCATCATCATCATCTTCATGCAGGTTGATTACAATAACTTTATTTTTTACGTATGCCCAGATTAATTCAATTGCATTAAATTCTTAGTTGGCTACAGGTAACCACAATAATTTTACTTCGTCGCATCTGATTTGTTTTTCAATAGAGTCTAACAGAAGTACCTTCTCATCATGGTGAAGTTTTGACAGGGGCAACAGATGTGCTGTAGCTAATTTCGAAGAAAATGACATTTCCTCTTGGAGTTAAACGTTTCCTTTCAGCACCCACGCGGTTACGCCAGATATTTTCCAAGCTATAGTTGGATTTCTGAAGGATCAAATATTGCATGATATTATTACTGTAGTGGATTTTGAGAGTAAAGCTTCTCCTTGAAAGAAGTTACTGAAATTGATAATTATTTGGAAAATAAACTGCTTCCGGGTTATGCCGTGTGTCAATATTTGTTAATGCTGACGTTTCGCGAACCATGTTACTCGCTTCTTCAGAGCTAACTGGATACTCTGAAGAAGCGAGCAACATGGTTTGCGAAACGTCAGCGTTAACAAATCTTGACACACGGCATAACCCGGAAGCTTTTATTTTCTAAATTATTCTGGCCGTGAAAGCCTACGTACTTACTTGATAATTATTTGTTTTACTTCCTTAGAATAATACTTCGGCATTTTTGCTGAATACTTGCAAAACACGAACACGCATGTTTACAGCTCTTGCAGTCTACTAACAATAATAATAATAAAACCTTTATTATATGGCAGTATGACTTTCTGTTGTTTTCGGTGACGTCATAAGGAAAAATTAAGAAATTAGAAACAGTTAGCCATTTCTTGTTGCTTGAAAGCTTGAAAAATGTAGAACTAAGCTGTACTTTTTGTTTTGCGAAGAGCTGTGTTAAGCAGCCTAAGCAGGTACGTCGCTCTTACGTCTATAAGCATGATACTTTCAAAATAGTACTGGAAAAAGCTGTTTAATTTTTTTTTTAAAACTCAGACGGAAGTCGGTTACTTTTGTATCCCTTATTTTTTATGAATATTGACAATATTATTCCGGGTGATCTATGAAATAGGGGAGGCTCTTTCTTTCTTTTTATTTATATCAAGCCGCGCGAATGATATTGGAACACTGTAAGGCAAACACAAAAATAGACGTTTTTAGATAATTTTGAGGTTTGTAAGAGTTTCTGATTTTTTCGGTCACGTCATATGGAAAAATTAGGAATTTCCTCGTACGAGATAACAATGAACAATTGTTTGTTGCTTGAAAGCTTGAAAATGTACAACTAAGCTGCACTTTTTGTTTTGCGCAGAGCTGTGTTAAGCAGCGTAAGCAGGTAGGTCGCTCTTACGTCTATCAGCATAATACGTTCAAAATTGTACTGGAAAAAGCTTTGTGTCATTTTTTGATTTCTTTGAAGTAGTCTCGTCACACACACAATAAAATGGGCGAAAGAAGACAGTGTGAAAAATGAGAGACAAATTCCTTAAGTTTCTGGTTCGATCTGCAACATGTGCAACCTCTTCCTCGAACACCAATCAATGATGCATTTTATTCTCATCAGGTGACTTATTATGTATTCTGCTGTGTAGATACTGAAGCAAAAAATCCAACATTCTATACCTGGTCGGAGGATCGAGCTGGAAGGGGATCACTAGAAATTAGTTCAGCGCTTCTAAATTATCTGGATGCGCTGACATTCTTAAATACTTCCGTTGTTTGCCTATTCTGCGATGGATGTGGTGGTGAGAACAAGAACTCCCACACTATTCACAGAAAGGGTACACTCGTTTTTGCCCGCAGATAGAGATTTTGGCCGCGTACAAAAACAACTAAGAAGACATCCGACAATAATTTCATGTCAGGAATATGAATAAATTTATAAAGAACATGGAAACGTTAAGAGATTTGGAATTGATTGGAAAATTATTAACGTTAAAGCATTCCAATATCCTTTGAAAAAAGTGAAGGGGATTGCGGATATGAAAAGAATTTACGTTAAAAAAGTTAATGATGTAGTAACAGTCAGCAATTCTGTATATTATACGATTTGTTGCACATCTCTTGAAAAACTCCTTAAACCCAAACACACTGATGATGACTTAACCCTCGCTGAAGTAGAAACAAGCCCTGGTATAGCAGAAAAAAGAAAGGCTTCATTTAATGGTGCAGCAATTCGGAAAGGATTGGACGAAATCGCAGAACCTTGAATAGTATGGACAAATTCTTGACAGATCACAGAGTCAGAGTTTCGACGCGCATTGCCAGTGCAATTCTGATGGCACTCAAGTTTTCCCAAGTAGAAACACTATTAGTGTTTATGAAGTTTATTATGTGTAATCCAAAAAAATACTTAAAGTATTTTCATCGCATTTCCAGATGCAAAACACATCGTCCAGGTATCTGATCCTCTAACAACAAATGCAAAGTTTTTTCTGCTCCTGTCTCCATTTTGACGTACGTACGACAACTCGTTTAATAGGTTTAGATCCAAACCAATCCAAACTGAATTAATTTTTTAACATGTATATTGACGTTGATGCGAGCTCTGGTTAGCTGACCGTGAGTTGTAATGTTTTATTGTAATGCTTGTATTACTATTTTGACTTTTAATATCTTAATTTTACCCTAATTGATATAAGTTATGTTTGTAGATTTAAGCTGATAATGATAGATGTAAGCTGATAATGATATAAGCAAATGATACAGAAATTTTCATTACATTGATTTAATTATTAAATTGCACTTTTGAATATTGACTACTTCTAGCATAATAAATTATTATTCCAAATTAAATTTAAATCAACTATGTTGCATATTAAACAATTTTGAAACAAGAAGCTAAATTTGTCAACATTTTCTTTAAATCAGTAACTTTTCAAACATTCAGATATTGAGACAAACCAAAAAACAATTTGTATGGCCTTGGACGAAGTTCTTGAGAAATTCATAATTTCTCAACATAAAGTTGGACCACCAGGATATAGTTTTTGTTTTCCCGGTTTTAGTTTTAGGACAGACTTTGGAATTACTTCTCACAATAAAATAGTAATAAATATAATGAATTAAATTAATTATAATAGTTAATAAAGGCTTTATTTATCTATTTTATTTATAAATTCAAGTCCGATAACATGCAGTACATAGTAGTACATTTTTAAAATGAAAGAAACAAATTTACTTATGATGTTATAAATTCTTTATTATTTTTCTGTAATTAATAAAAATTACTTAGATTAGATCTTGGCAGTTTCGGTGATGTACCCGCGTAGGGCTGGTACACTGCCGTAAACTCCCGGGTAGTTTGGACGGGCGCATCCGTATCCCCAGGAAACGATACCAATAAGTTCACCATCCACAACCAATGGGCCACCAGAATCTCCTTGGCAAGCGTCCTTTCCGCCTGTTGAGACACCAGCGCACATCATGCGATCGGTAATTGAACTTGAACCATAAGCAGATGCGCAGTCTTGGTTGCTCACAACTGGAACTTCAACGGCTTGGAGTTGTGATGCCGATGATCCACCTTCGGTAAGAGTGCCCCATCCAGTCACTACTGACATGGCGCCAGCAACAATGGCTTGCCCTTGTACTGGGAGGGCAACTGGGGAAACTCCGGCTTCCCAAGTCAACTCAGCAACAAGTTCCAATACCGAGATATCGTAGTCAGTGGTGGGAGAGTTGTAAGATGGGTTTTGGTGGATGGTTTGAATATCAACAACGATTCCACCAGAATTACGGATTGAAGAACCAGCACGGATGCTCAATTGAGATGCCGATGACCTGAAAAGCAACGACATATATTTTTCTGTAAACAATAATTTTGTTAAATGCGTACCCAGAAGTGCAGTGAGCTGCTGTGACAACGAATCTGTTAGAAATGATTGACCCTCCGCAAATATGACTTCCATAGTACAATAGCGACACTTGATAAGGGTAGTCTTCAATATTGACGGCGCTGCCACCGACAATTCTGCCGTCCAACTGTGGTACATTGGCAGATCTTTGTGGAGCCGCTATGGCATTTAAGAGATGTTAGAATATTATGTAAAAATCAGTCTGTTTACTTACCAATGGCAATTGCGACAAGGGCGGATGCGATCAACAGGCGAAACATATTGAGCGAGTCTGGTGCCAATACAGACATGTCTACCATTTATATACTAGGAGAGAACCACCCATTAATAAAATAATTATCATGATGTGATGCACATTGTATATCTGATATGGCAAAATAGGTTGGTTGAGTGGCATATCAACGAAAACGCATTGAAAAGTATTTTTTTAAGTAATCGTAATCTATTGTTATTCCCCATATCTGCTTAATTTAGAATCTAATATTTTAAAACAATTCTAGTTTTGAAACTTAATAAACTCCACAAAACAATAATCGGGTAAAGTTTTCTTTAAGCTGCGAAATATGCAGGCGCTTATTTACATTGATTATACCACTTTGCATGATGGACACACCTTAATTAATTAAATAATAGTAATAATTAATAAAGCCCTTATTTATTTATTTAAGTCCAATAACAGGGAGTACATAGTATATTTGTAAAATGAAACAAACAAATTTATTTATGATGTTATAAATTCTCTATTATTTTTCTGTAACTAATACAAAATTACGTAGATTAGATTTTGGCAGTTTCGGTGATGTACCCGCGGAGGGCTGGTACACTGCCGTAAACTCCCGGGTAGTTTGGACGGGCGCATCCGTATCCCCAGGAAACGATACCAATAAGTTCACCATCGACAACCAATGGGCCACCAGAATCTCCTTGGCAAGCGTCCTTTCCGCCTGTTGAGACACCAGCGCACATCATGCGATCGGTAATTGAACTTGAACCATAAGCAGATGCGCAGTCTTGGTTGCTCACAACTGGAACTTCAACGGCTTGGAGTTGTGATGCCGATGATCCACCTTCGGTAAGAGTGCCCCATCCAGTCACTACTGACATGGCGCCAGCAACAATGGCTTGCCCTTGTACTGGGAGGGCAACTGGGGAAACTCCGGCTTCCCAAGTCAACTCAGCAACAAGTTCCAATACCGAGATATCGTAGTCAGTGGTGGGAGAGTTGTAAGATGGGTTTTGGTGGATGGTTTGAATATCAACAACGATTCCACCAGAATTGCGGATTGAAGAACCAGCACGGATGCTCAATTGAGATGCCGATGATCTGAAAAGCAACGACATATATTTTTCTGTAAACAATAATTTTGTTAAATGCGTACCCAGAAGTGCAGTGAGCTGCTGTGACAACGAATCTGTTAGAAATGATTGACCCTCCGCAAATATGACTTCCATAGTACAATAGCGACACTTGATAAGGGTAGTCTTCAATATTGACGGCGCTGCCACCGACAATTCTGCCGTCCAACTGTGGTACATTGGCAGATCTTTGTGGAGCCGCTATGGCATTTAAGAGATGTTAGAATATTATGTAAAAATCAGTCTGTTTACTTACCAATGGCAATTGCGACAAGGGCGGATGCGATCAACAGGCGAAACATATTGAGCGAGTCTGGTGCCAATACAGACATGTCTACCATTTATATACTAGGAGAGAACCACCCATTAATAAAATAATTATCATGATGTGATGCACATTGTATATCTGATATGGCAAAATAGGTTGGTTGAGTGGCATATGAACGAAAGCGCATTGAAAACGTATTTTTTTTAAATAGTCGTAATCTTTTGTTATTCCCCATATCTGCTAAATTTAGAATCTAATATTTTAAAACAATTCTAGTTTTGAAACTTAATAAACTCCACAAAACAATAATAGGGGTCAAGTTTTCTTTAAGCTGCAAAATATGAATAATATGCGTAATAGTCTTTGGTGTTCACATAAGATTTTGATGACGAATATTGGCGAATATCCTTTTCTGTCTCATTTTTCACACTGTCTTCTTTCTCCTATTTTATTGTGTGAGTGTGACTAGACTACTTCAAAGAATGCAAAAAAATTAAACAGCTTTTTCCAGTAATATTTTGAAAGTATTATGCTTATAGACGTAAGAGCGACCTACCTGTGTAGACTGCTTAACACAGCTCTGCGCAAAAGTACAGCTTAGTTGCACATTTTTCAAGCTTTCAAGCAACAAACAATAGTCCACTTTATCTCGAACGAGGAGATTTCTGAATTTTTCTTAATTTTCCATATGACCGAGTCACCGAAAAACACACAAAATCATACAAACCTTTAAGTTATCTAAAAACGTTTATTTTTGTGTTTGTCATACATGGAATGCTCCAATATAATTCACGCGGCTTGATATAAATAAGAAGAAAGAAAGAGCGTTCCCTATATTATAGCTCACCCGGATTAATATTGTGAACATTCATCAAAAAATAAGGGATACAAAAGTAAATAGCTCCGACATCCGTCTGAGTTTTTGGAAGTTTTACAGTTCCGATGTGCACGGTCTTAAGCTGCGGATACATTATCCACACGTCACGTGCTAACACGTTTCAGTTTTTAACCTTTGAAAATGCAATTATTGTGTTACAAATTTTAAACACCCAGTATAAGATATTATAATAAACTACACATCATATTGTTTGGTTATACTTAGCGTTTGCGACTACTAATTATGAAACGTTAAAATTTTTTATCTACGACTCACATATAATAAGTTCATTGCACACCTTTCTATGACTATATAATCCCCATCACGGTACACGCCAATGTTTATAATGACTAGCGTTGTATAATAATGACAGTTCGTTCAAATAATGACTTGATTATTTGAACGAACAGTCAAACGAACATCATTATATAACACTAGTGTCAGTCTCTCAACACCTACGTGGATGACAGTTGTACGACAGTTCGCCTCGCCAACATTGACAAATACATTTAAAATATTTGATATAAAATGGAATTTGTGAGTCCTAGATACAACGTCATATTCGACTCACACACAACGGATATAAATCGCTCGCATGTTTACACGCTCGGCGAAGACTCGCGTATAAACTTCATGCTCGCGATTTATATCCTTAGTTAGTGCTCGTCAAATAATATACTATTATGAAATAAAATGAAATGATAAAAAAAATAAGACTGCTGTCAAAGCATAATAATGACAGTGCGTTTGTCCACTTCAGTCCACTTCATTCAAATGAACTATCACTCCATTCAAATGAACTATCAACGCCGACGTGGTTGACAGTTGATTAACAATTCTATGACGTCACCATTGACAAGTACATTTAAGGTATTTGATATAAAATGGAATTTATGAGTCGTAGTTAAAGCGTCGTATTCGACACGCAAACGAAAACGAACTGTTATTATTTATTATTATACTTTGACAGCACTTATTATACTGTTATATTATACTCATAGATACGAATATAATGGACTTTTTTATATGTGACTCGTAGATACAATAACAAATCTGATGTGGCCAGGCACATGACTTTATCATACTATATATATAAAATTAATAGTTTAGCTGCATGAGACTCTATTTGATCGAGATCGGCCATGTCTGCATTAAAATAAAACTACTAGAATAGACAGATATGTCGATTAAAGCTGCGTTCGGATATTGTACTCCGTTGACACCGGGTACACCGTCCAAATGACACTTACGTGTTATTGGGTGTAAAAGGTGTAATGTAATATGCGAACGCAGCTTATGTTGACAGAAGTTATTGTCAAAACATTAGCGTTTGACACCAAGACGACCTACTGTCATTAAAATAAAAAAATCTGACATATCCTGGCTACTAGTTTTCATGCAGTACGACCGATCTCGTAGAAATAGAATTTGCTCCTGCAGCTAAACTATTGATTGTACCAAAAAATGTCATAGTGATAAATTATTCAGAATTTCCTCATCTTTAATTTATTATTTAACTATTTCCACGAAATTCCAGAAATGGCGGCTTATTTGCAAAATCTTGCAAAAATGCTAAGACTAAACCTCCAGTTCCTTTGGACCCTCTTCAACAGAAAGCTTTTCAGCTCTAGGTTTGGTTATGAAACTTCTAAATATGAAGTTTCGTCCCGATACCTTTAGCAGTTTCTCCGGAATCGTCGCCACAAAAACGGGCACACACACACACACACCCACATCCACACACACACACACAGACATTTTTTTGTACCTTGGTCAAAAATGTTCAGGGGACCCAAAAAGACATATTTCCGCTAAAATCTGAAAAAATTTTTTTGGCACGATTACAATACTTTACATACTGCGTATGATAAAGTAAAAAAGTGATAGTATCACAAAAACTACTAAAGATACATATAGAGAACCGTAATATTGATTGATAGAGAATAAGATTTTTAGCAAATACGTGACGTGTGGATAATGTATCCGCAGCTTAAGACCGTGCACATCGGAACTGTATAACTTCAAAAACTCAGACGGATGTCGGTTACTTTTATATCCCTTATTTTTTATGAATATTGACAATATTATTCCGGGTGATCTATGAAATAGGGGAGGCTCTTTCTTTCTTTTTATTTATATCAAGCCGCGCGAATGATATTGGAGCACTGTAAGGCAAACACAAAAATAAACGTTTTTAGATAATTTTGAGGTTTGTAAGACTTTCTGATTTTTTCGGTCACGTCATATGGAAAAATTAGGAATTTCCTCGTACGAGATAACAATGAACTATTGTTTGTTGCTTGAAAGCTTGAAAATGTACAACTAAGCTGCACTTTTTGTTTTGCGCAGAGCTGTGTTAAGCAGCGTAAGCAGGTAGGTCGCTCTTACGTCTATCAGCATAATACTTTCAAAATTGTACTGGAAAAAGCTTTGTCATTTTTTGCTTTCTTTGAAGTAGTCTCGTCACACTCACACAATAAAATGGGAGAAAGTAGACAGTGTGAAAAATGCGAGAAAAAAGGATATTCGCCAAGTCATCAAAATCCTATGTGGCCACAAAAAAATATTATGCATATTATTCATATTTCGCAGCTTAAAGAAAACTTTACCCGATTATTGTTTTGTGGAGTTTATTAAGTTTCAAAACTAGAATTGTTTTAAAATATTAGATTCTAAATTAAGCAGATATGGGGAATAACAATAGATTACGATTACTTAAAAAAATACTTTTCAATGCGTTTTCGTTGATATGCCACTCAACCAACCTATTTTGCCATATCAGATATACAATGTGCATCACATCATGATAATTATTTTATTAATGGGTGGTTCTCTCCTAGTATATAAATGGTAGACATGTCTGTATTGGCACCAGACTCGCTCAATATGTTTCGCCTGTTGATCGCATCCGCCCTTGTCGCAATTGCCATTGGTAAGTAAACAGACTGATTTTTACATAATATTCTAACATCTCTTAAATGCCATAGCGGCTCCACAAAGATCTGCCAATGTACCACAGTTGGACGGCAGAATTGTCGGTGGCAGCGCCGTCAATATTGAAGACTACCCTTATCAAGTGTCGCTATTGTACTATGGAAGTCATATTTGCGGAGGGTCAATCATTTCTAACAGATTCGTTGTCACAGCAGCTCACTGCACTTCTGGGTACGCATTTAACAAAATTATTGTTTACAGAAAAATATATGTCGTTGCTTTTCAGATCATCGGCATCTCAATTGAGCATCCGTGCTGGTTCTTCAATCCGCAATTCTGGTGGAATCGTTGTTGATATTCAAACCATCCACCAAAACCCATCTTACAACTCTCCCACCACTGACTACGATATCTCGGTATTGGAACTTGTTGCTGAGTTGACTTGGGAAGCCGGAGTTTCCCCAGTTGCCCTCCCAGTACAAGGGCAAGCCATTGTTGCTGGCGCCATGTCAGTAGTGACTGGATGGGGCACTCTTACCGAAGGTGGATCATCGGCATCACAACTCCAAGCCGTTGAAGTTCCAGTTGTGAGCAACCAAGACTGCGCATCTGCTTATGGTTCAAGTTCAATTACCGATCGCATGATGTGCGCTGGTGTCTCAACAGGCGGAAAGGACGCTTGCCAAGGAGATTCTGGTGGCCCATTGGTTGTCGATGGTGAACTTATTGGTATCGTTTCCTGGGGATACGGATGCGCCCGTCCAAACTACCCGGGAGTTTACGGCAGTGTACCAGCCCTCCGCGGGTACATCACCGAAACTGCCAAAATCTAATCTACGTAATTTTGTATTAGTTACAGAAAAATAATAGAGAATTTATAACATCATAAATAAATTTGTTTGTTTCATTTTACAAATATACTATGTACTCCCTGTTATTGGACTTAAATAAATAAATAAGGGCTTTATTAATTATTACTATTATTTAATTAATTAAGGTGTGTCCATCATGCAAAGTGGTATAATCAATGTAAATAAGCAGGCGCTTATTTACATTGATTATACCACTTTGTGTGCAAAGTGAAGGCCTTCACTTTGCAGATTTTTTATTTAATTTACTGGAGACATGTTTCGGCCTTAATGGCCATCATCGGTCCAATCTACATTAAAATCGAGGTATACAGAGGACAATTTAATAAGAAATGGTTTTCAACTTACAGTCGACAGGGGGGTGCTCAACCAGCATAATCAGAGCGGTCCGGAGGGGCTATTTTAAATTATTGAGAGACGTCAACTAGCCAGGCGTGCGGTACAAAACAGAGTGCCGCTGCGAAAATGTGCGTATGGACGCAGTAAAGCATAAGTGTGAAGTTAGTTGCTGTCAACCCTCCGCAAGATACAATTCTCGAGTGTACCCTAAGATATAACGAAATACAAATTTATGAAAACATCATTACACAGTTCATTTGGTACATTAAATGTGGTATTACAAAATTAAAAACAGTTGGGAAGCCAATTTCTTAAAAGCTCTCCCAAGTAAAGTTATTAAGGCCATTAAGGCCGAAACATGTCTCCAGTAAATTAAAAAGTAAAATTAAATCTGCAAAGTGAAGAGCCTTTTATTTACATTAATTAATATGAATTATTATTTTATTCTGAGAAGTAATCCCAAAGGCTGTCTTAAAACTAAAACCGGGAAAACAAAAATGATATTCTGGTGGTCCAACTTTAGTACATTGCATATGACTTCTCGTCTTTTATACTATGTCGATGGTTGTTCACCATAAAAGCTAACCATTTTTCTGTTAAAAAGTTTATACTTATATAAAAATTTAAAATTATCGTATTAACGGTGTGGATGCTTCTGTAAACCTTTGGCCACGTTTTAAGCCATTGTATAACCACACTGTAGCTTTGTAGACATTGGCGGTATTCTAATCTAAATGGTATACTTTCTTTATTATAGAAAATTGCTAAAATGGCCTTAGATTCAAATATTTTATAACATTATTTGCCGCATGTGTACTTTTTTTGATACAATGCTACGAAAAAACGCGGCATCTGCATGTAGATACTGCACTCTTTCATCGTATTTGCACATGCCGCGTTTTTGTCCAATATCATTCAATGGATTTTGTAGGAAGATGGCGGCTAGTTAGTTCTGACAGTTCTGGTTTTGTGATATGTATTCTATTCGCTAAAACGAACGACAGAATCACCCCCTCGTGGTAAAAGAGTGACTTACTCTAAACAGGATACGGTGGCCAGTACTTGGTAAACTAGTATTTGTAAACCTATTAGTGAACGAAAACATGGAAAGGGCAATGAAAAGAAGCAATAAGAGTAACAACTATTGTTGTGTTCCTCAGTGTAGTTCATTTTAAAGTGAAGCATTGTCATGCCACATATTTTGAGGTTAAACACTTTGCAATTATGTTCTAGTTAACATAACCGCAACCAATTACATTGCCATTATTATTAGGGGCAATACCATCCTGTAGCCTTCCAAAAACTTCTAATTAAAGTTATATCGTACTCGTATATACACAGAACACCAGGATTTTATCCCGTTTAGAGCAGCCATAACTATTTTTTGCAGCGCCATCTACATTTGCTCGTTCAGGCGAAATGATTTCTAAAAATACAGAATACACAAATAAAAATACAAAATACGTCATTTGAAAGTCACTACACCTGCAAATTTGTACGAATTTGTGTCAATTACCTGATAATAATCTATACGATCAGAAGAAGTACGGAAGAGCGCGGCATCTACATTTTTTGCTATACTGTTTCTATGTCTATATTAAGTCTGTTTGTTTGTTGTATTTTATAAGGTATTTACCTTAACCTACTGTATTAACAGAGTGCCATGAGTATTTTTATACCCCCCACATTTCATGTGGTGAGGGTATATTGAGTTTGATTCAACATTTGTAACACCCTTAAGGAGGCGTGGCAGATATAGACTTATATATATATATATATATATATATATATATATATATATATATATATATGGATTTGATCAGAATTGAAAACTGAATCGATTTAGCTATGTCCGTCGTTCTGTCCGTCTGTCCGTCTGACCGTCTGTCCGTCTGTCCGTCTGCCCGTCTGTCCATCTGTGTACACGATACCTGCCGTAATTTTGAAGCAATTGATCTGAAATTTGGTATACAAGCTTATCTCTTAAAAAGTAACGACAAGTTCGTGAATGGGCAAAATCGGTTCACACAGTCGACAGTCGTATTGTCCCATTAAGGTCGGGTGTCCACCGGACCGGGCCGATAAATATCGGCCCGATCTGAGCCGTACGATAAATATCGTGCACATGTATTTTTATTGGAACCGGTCCATTGACACGATATTTATCGGGCATGACACACATCGTGTCAGTGTGACGGTTCCAATAGACTTCCATGTCCTCGATATTTATCGTACGATTCAGATCGGGCCGATATTTTTCGGCCCGATTCTGCAACTTTTTGTAAAGGCTCATTTGCTCTACAATGTAGTAATACTTGCTAGTAATGGTCAGAAATATTTGAAAAAAAACTGTGATGGCAGCTACTTTTCCTAAATGGAGGGCTTTCACGGAACCTGTCTGGGGAGAAATTTAGGATGTTTATTAGGGCTCTAAAATTCATTAGGACTGTAGAGTATATATACGACAACAGTTTCCACTAAGAAAGCTTCAAAACAAAATAAAAGGCAGGGGGTGACCCTCTCAAAAACAAGCATATACCTTATATCGGTTTATTTGCCTCAACAAGCCAAAAAGTTACAGAAAATAAGTTAAAAAGTTATAGAAATTACCAGACAAAAGATGTAACTATGTAACTCCACAACAAGCAGTATACACTGTCATACGACAGTGATGATAAAGTACAATTTTTAATGTAATAATTAAAAGGATTAGAAGAGTAATTTCAACATCAAACATTAAGAAAATGACAACTTTTTTGAATACATTTTTTTTCAGTTTATTTAACCGAGCGTTTTCATTGTTTCTGAACATTTTTTATAATAAAAATATAGAAAAAAAAGTATTATTTCTTTAATTACACCACAGTGAGCGAGAATGTATAAAGGTAAAACTCACCAAGTACAAAAATCATAGTCTCTCCGTGATGTGAAATAAAACAGTTGCACACTGTTTAAGCATTAAATTAACTATATTATATACAGGAAGTATATTGGCTTCGTTTTTCAAATTGTAGCAAAATGTTAGTTGGTGACTTTTACCTTTAACCCGATGATAATATACATATTACGTGAGATACTTATAACAGTATTAAAAGTCATATATATTATGCGTTAAATTTAAAGAATTCCAAAATGTATAGACGCCTAAGGGTTCAGTTGTATTCATAGTCAGTTCATCAGGATTTTTGACTAACAGATACTTTAGGTTGCCTGTTGTGCTCACTGGGTCCCATAACACATCCTTTGCCCTCGGCACCCTACAGAATTGATAAATTAGTGTCATAATAAGCAGAAGATATAAAAATAACAAACCCTGTTTGCGCAAAACTAGCCAAAAAGTCTAACATAATTTTCTGCACTCTCTCTTGTTCAGGAGTAAAATTTGGTGACAATAAAGGACTCCAATCCGAATCGTACAAATACATACCCTCCGCTGCATGCATAACACCATCTGCAAAAGACAATGGATAATGTAAAGTATTAAAGTAAGACAGGTACACTAGTTAATGTCTAGCGTTAGAAACTATAAGTACCTATGTCAGTTATATTAAACATTTTCTCTACAGATCGATCAGGTCCCTTGTATCCAAACAACATAAAGTATGTTTTGGCAGAAGATGATCTAGCTTCCAGTTTTGCTGTTACTTCTGCACCCATATGAAACATTCTCTCTGAACACACCTTAAACAATAAAATTATGAATATATCTTTGTTGTATAACAGACAGGATACCTTTATCAATGCATCAAAGTTGCTACGGGATAAGTTCTCATCCTTAAAATAAAAATGTTTAATTTTTGTGGAAGTCCCATTTTGTGTTTGCTTGTCGGTATCATAATATTCCAGCATCAGTGGAAGAAGCGTGTTCCATTCTTTGTTCAGATATTCGATTCTGTTATAGTAGACTAATTAAATGTAAAGTTATAATTAGTTTCAAAATACTAAGCTCTACTTACCAACTGATGGAAGCAAGCCTTCATGCGTTGCTTGCGAAATAATAAAAGGTATATTAAGGGAATGCCCGGCTTTCAACTGTTTGTAGGGATGTATGGTCAGAAATGGATAAGGATTCTTTTCGTTCTCCTCTTCAATCACTGGGCCAAATGGCGCTAGAGGAACAATGACACCATCGTAGTAAAATGAGGCTGTACCATTAATAATATCCTCGGCTGATTTTTGTCTCATACAATGAGCAATGGTATTGTGGTTACAGCCCATGTTCTTAATCAGTTGCGATGATTCTGATCTTGTCCTTTCTCGCAGAACCCATGGGTCAAGAGCACTGCCACTCTCAGCCCAAGCGCGGTGAAAGAAAACTACAAGTAGTTGCTTTTTCACCTCAATTCTTTGAAATATATTAAAGCATTTACCTTCTGTATGATTTTGGTTAAAGAAATGAAGATGAACACTAGCGCCACCAGCGGATAATCCAATGAGTGTTACCGACTGAGGATTGCCACCAAATTTCTTAATGTTTTTCTGTACCCATTTCAATGCCATCACTTGATCTTTCATGCCATAATTACCCGGAAATGTATTATCCTCAGTAGCCAAAAATCCTATGGGTTAAAATTGATTTTGAATTAATTAACTGTTACAGTTAATTTGTAAGTCATAATATGTTACCCAATGCCCCAAGTCTATAATTAAAGGTAACATAGATTACATCTCGGTCCATAATCTTAGCAGGCCCAGAGAAGCTATTTGCATTTCCCATCATGAATGCCCCGCCGTGAATGTGAACCACGACATCGACATTTTCAGGTGAGTTAAGGCTATCACGTGGTATATAAACGTTTAAGTATAAACAATCTTCTGTACCTATGTTATAAAACAAACAGGTTGGTAATTAAAACTACAAATAAGCACTTCAATACAAATACCAATAACTCCTATTTGACCGAATTGACTGCATGTGTACGTCTTATTTGCTAACAGTAGGTCGTTCCATTTTTTAACTGGTTGCGGTTCCTTAAAATTTACAATTAGAACTTATTAATTTACTCGCTATTGGGTTCACATTAAGTGGATTTTCTAATAACCATAAAACTGGTGTTTAATTACTTTTGTGGTTTAGTACTGGACAACTCTAGTTTCATATAAATCTAAAAAATCTTTTTTTATTTAGTTATTCTCACTGCGGAAGAAAGTGTGATATCCATCTTAACCCCAAGGTTTTAGTTATCAGACTTAAATGTTTGCTATTAATATATCATAATCTTTTAAATAAAGACTTAACTTTATTTCAATAAACTACAACTGCTGTGATTGTTACAGCATAATATTTAACATATGTTGATTTCATTAAGTATTATTAATGTTTTGCAAATGCTTTTATCGATATTTGTATCACAACCGTGGGCTATTTTCAAATGCGGTTTAGAGTGAGATCAGCAAGAAATTTAAAGTTGCCGGTGCTTGTGGATATTTTTCTTTAGGTAAGTCTTTGACTGACCAGCAAAGACAAACACGCTAGTAATATTCAAGTCTTTAAAGCCAGTGGTTTACCACTGAAAAATATCATTATTGAATTGATTTTAAAGTAATTTAATGCAATTTGGGCTCTTCGAAACATTTCAGCTACCTTTTAAAAAATTTCTTTTAAAATAGTAACTAAATACTAAGTTAGATCATATTTCTACGGCCAAAGCTGAAAGAAAGAATAAATTAACCATTTTCAATACGGACAAAATAATATAGACACCAAAATACATAGCTAAAAAATACAAAAAAAAGTTTGTGACATTATTATCTTTACTTGCCTTAAATCTATTAACCCCAATGGGAGGTGCTGCATAAGGAATTCCTTCAAAGGCAAAATACGTACGACCATAGAACGATGTTTTTTGCACACCCTGTATAAGACCATCATCGAGAGGGACAATTAAGTCATCGGCCAGGCCATTTGCTGTAGCTATAACATAGTTAATGTATGGATTATTTACGTAAAATTAATTCGTATTACGAACCAAGTAAATATGTGAACCACAAATATGAAACTTTTCTCATTTTGCCTCGCAGAAACACTGCCGAAATAAATATTCCGTTATAATATTTGGCATACACATACATATGTACAAGAGGTTATCATCGTGATCCCACATAATCTTGACATAAGGACTTATGAAACAGTGCACAAAAAAATCAAATGTTATACCTTTACACACATCGTATATTCACCAATACACTGAATAATAATAATAATAATCTTTATTTCCCAATACAGTTGTATTATTACAAAAAGTATTACAGAAAGTCACAAAAAAAACATCAAACAAATACAGCGAACAAGCTAAAGCGAGTACATACCAACATCGGATGCAACAAATTCTTCTATACTATAAAAAGAACGTAGAATGAAGAATGTTTTCATGCAATCCTTAAATCTACCCAAGGGCAGTAGTCTTAAATTATAAAATTTAACTCCCTGGTAAATTGCAGATTGTTGGCACATATGTAACCGGTGTAGCGGTATAGATAAATTACCTCTTTTTCTGGTATTATATTCATGCTCACTAGACTGAGAATGGAAGAGCTGGAAGTTTGAGTAGATATAAAGTAGACAGTTTAAAATATAAATTGAAGGTATTGTCAACATATAGATGTGAATATGTTGTACAAACACTGCCGAAATAAATATTCCGTTATAGTATGCCACACACAGTGGCGGCTCGCAGCTAAAGTTAGTGAGGCTGCTGCACCAGAAAATTTTTACCCTTTGTTTGAAACAATAATGTATAAAAGAAAAAAACTTATATCAAAAGAAAATTTATTAAAATACTTAAATAAAATCGTAAAAGAATTTAGGAAAAGAAAGAAAATAAAACGGAGTTCTTATTTACTTTAACCTAAATTGTAGTTACATGCATTAAAAAAATGATGTATAAAGTATTTTATAAAAGCTTCGCTCTAAAAAAATTGTGCTAAAAATGAAAAACTTTCTAAATGTTTTATAGTTTCATGCATTGTCACAAATAAATTAAAAGAAACATTTTTTAATTTAAAAAAAATCAATTTTCTTTATTCTTTTATGCGAGAATCTGTCCACATGCAAAATTTCAACTCGATTGGACATTGGGATGTAGGTAAAATATCGATTACAAGGTTTAAATGTAACAAACAAACAACTGAAGTTAAGATAAGTGTAGTAAAATTGTTGTTTTAATTTGCGCCAGAAGATCAATAATTTTCTCCCTAATCTCTGGATGACAACTGAGAAACTTTTTGTCAATTGAAAGCACTGCAATTATTGTTCTAAAGGAGCTCCTACACGCAGTGCCAACGTCTCGCCAACGTTGGTGATGTGACGCGCTGCGCGTAGTGTGCGCATTCACTTCGCCAACATTGGCTAAGGTATTTGGCCAATGTTGGCGAAGTGGTATTGGGCGTTGGCGTTGGTATTGGGCGCAAGGTATTTCTGTGTATCGTAGAAGGCTCGTAGCGTCCCGCGTAGAGAATTAAAAATGAACAGTGAAGACGATATCATTGCTGTTGCCGCAGCTCCCATTATTTTAAGCAGTGCATTGTTGCTTAGAATTAAAAAAAAGTAACCCTCGAAAGAGGACACTGTTTAATAAGGTTGTTAAATATTAAACATGTTTTTCAGTCATTATATACAGTACGTTGGAAAATATTAAATAGATTAAGGAATACAAATATACAGCAATACAGGTAACAAAATTATTTAGTTTTTTATATTTGCCACGTGACATTAAAAAAATCTCCCTTTTTATTTTCTTTATGTTTCAAGCAACAAATGCGGAATAAGATGGGATAAGATCTGATACACTGAGTGCTCTATATTTTTATGCAGGACCCTGTTAATTTGTGTCGTTTCTTTATATAAATATTTCATTTCAGTCAAATCTATGAATTCATAATTTTGATTTAAAATATAATTTATATAATAAAACTGAAATTAATTATAATAAGATACAAAGAAAAATTGAGAACCCTTACATACACGGAGTTTTAATTATACATAGATGTTAAAACGCCGTGTATGTATATTATGTAGGTATATTTATTATCAACCCAATATTTTTAGTAACAGATATACTTTTTGATATTTTTCTGATAATCAAAATAAGGAAAAGCATCCAGTATAGTTTTTAAACTTTGTTGAATACATTAAATACATCAGATTATTTAAATTTGCCGCTTAAAACTAATCTATAAATTGATAATTAATAAATAGTTAATTGTTTTTAATTATGTAAATGCAACTTTGTTTGATTGTAGTCAAGATTGTAGGGAAGAGGGTTAAGCGCAGTCCTTGGACCCCTATACCGTATGACTCCCCATCGTGTGTAAATTTATATCCCGCTTCCCTCCAACCCCCTCCCTCACCTTTCCCACCCCACCCTAGCGAATAAGGTTGACCGAAATCCCAGAACCTAAATACCGTATGCCTCCCCATTGTGTGCGAATTCATTTATAAAATTTTAATGATGACGTCATTTCTGGAAAACTCGGAAGTCATACTAACCTCAAGACCATCCCATAAATTGGCATTTTCTGTCTATTAACACAACGTTTATTCCTTCGGCGTCAAAAACACAAAAATAAACAAACGTGCCTATGCCGTGGGTAACCCATTATAACGACTTCAATAATGTCTTCAGAATATTAATTTATTGTTTGTTAATTTATTGTAACTGTAAGGTTAATATAATGCTTATAAGAACCATAATTATTGTGAATAAATTTACAAAATATTAAAAAGTTTTCATGTTTTTACATTTGGGCAATCAGGCATGTGGGCAAATAATAAATCATCATTGTCCTTAAAGTACGTACAAACATAAATAATGCAGTATATATGATAAAACATAGATAGATAACTAAACTTTTCATCGGTAGTACGTACAATGCTAAAACAGAATGAAATAAAGCGGACAAGGTCGACATATTGGCGATGTACATTGGCACAGTTGGGTCCCGCTACGCGAAGCACTCCGATGGCCAATGATGGCCCCTATTGGCACTGCGTGTGGGAGCACCTTTAAATACGTTTTGATATGCCATCTGCAGGTTGTATAACTACTTTCTACTACCACGGCAGGGTCGGCAATCATTTCTATGGTCGGCACCGACAGCACTGCGGGAGTGGCAGTGCTCTGGCTATCAGGCCGGTAAAACAGCACATCGTTGGAACTGTAAACATCACAGTTCCATACAACGATTTTTGTATATTTTTCTTATACTGAGGGATGGCTACTGCCATTAAGGATTAAGGACTACATATTGTACAAGTGTAAAGAAGGACTTCAACGAAAAATGACTTAGTATGTAAATGTCCATAATATCAAGTGGAAATAGAGCGTACTGCAGGTCCACAGTGCCTATACGCGAGCCGTCACTGCATACACATACATTTATACTGGATGTTATCGTCGTGATCCCGGCCAATCTTGACATAAGAAATTATGAAACAGTGCACAAAAAACATCAAATGTTATACTTTCATACACATCGTATGTTCACCAATACACTGAATATAGATGTGAATCTATTGTACAGGACGAGTCGCGACGGAAAATCTTTTTCATATTTACAGGATGTTCATTTAGGCGTGAAAAAAAAATTATGTTTTTAAATAGAATGCCTCATTCTGTTTATAATAGTTATTTATGTACCAAGGGCATTAAGGATGTTTATACCCCGAGGGTGACCGACTTAACAAGCTCTCGGGGCTATCGGCCTTCGAGCTTTTTAAGTTACCCGAGTATATAAACATCAGGTAATGCCCGTGGTACATACAAAATTTTATGTCCTACAATGGTTTTGTTCCTCCGTTTGAATAATATTAATAAATATTTTGACGTAATTAAGTGATCTGCGTATAAGTCAAATATTTGATGTATCTGACATATAAACCAACGCTTAATGCCCGCGCGGGCGTTAAGACTCCTTAATGCCCTCGCAGACATAAAGTAGCTGTTTTCGCGCCGGTATCTAAGATGTAAAAGGCCACTTTATGATCATGTAGTGTAGGAAATAAACATAATTAAAAATTCTATCATACTACATTATGAACACCTGCAAAGCTTAAGAGCTTTTTATTTCTTAATTTATCTATATCTCTTTGCAACATGGACCCGAATCATAAAAATAACAAGTAGTTGGTGTCATTGTAGACGGAAAAATGTTATCTGTCAAATAAAGTGTACTCATAAAGTACATACACTGGAAAAAATAATTTACTGGCCAAAAACCTGTTAAATAATTGTCGGTAATTTTCACCAATTTCATACCTAGATTAATAACAAAAAAAATATTTTTTTTTGCCTTGGTGTTAAAAAATGACGATCGATATGTTTTTGTGTTCAGAATGTCATCCTGATTGAAAATATGGCACAAAAAAATAGAGTGCCGTTTAAATTTTCAATGATGACGTCATTTCCGGAAAAACCGTAAGTCATACGAACCACAAGAGTACCCAAAAAATGGCATTTTTCGTTTGTTAGCACTTCTCAAAATTCATACGCTCAGCGTCATAAATAAAAAAAAGTGGAGTTCTTATGGCGTGGGTCGTCCGGTATATCGACTTTCTATACAGGGTGCAATAATTTCTTTTGATATATACATGATGTTCCTAATTATCATGTAAATACGAAAAGGGGTAATTCTTTGGCTTATTTAATGACTAAAAATTCATCTAAACATAGGTCCGCAAACGCTTCGTTGCCGATCTACAGGGTGTTGAAATTTCAAGATTTTTTAGTTTTTTCTTTATAGCTCTTGTATCCTAGTTTTAATTTTTAACAGTTGGTGGCGAATAAAATGTCAAACCAAATACAAACAAAAGGTCATCTAAACTAAATCAAGCCAAGGCATACTAGACCAATTATTTAAAAAATTTTAATTTCATCTATCGAAACACAGAAAAGCTTTTATTTTTTTTCTCGATAACGGTGGTAAATACGAAAAACCCACAAGAGATTAAAATGCTTTAGAACAAAACAAAAAATGAATTTTGTTTTTTAGACACCACCAACGCCGCACCGAAAAAAAGTTTATGGGGAGAAAAGGGGGCAGGCCCCTGAAAAAATATCTCCCTGTAGATTCTTAAAACCATTTGGTATGCCCAATGATGTAAGTCCTACAGCGTAACCCATATTCCAAATTAGAGCTAAATATCTCAAAAACTACAAGAGCTATAGAGAAAAAACTAAAAAAATCTTTAAATTTCACCACCTGTAAATCGGCAACGAAGCGTTTGCGGACCTGTTTATATGAATTTCATTAAATAAGCCAAAGAATTACCCCTTTTCGTATTTACATGATATTTAGGAACACCCTGTAGAGTAAAAAATTATTCTTTTCTCTATCTGGCACCAGTTTTAAGTAATTAATTATTTAAAAATGCAGAATCTGACGCTACACATTTTTTGGACTTTTTTTTACTCCGTGATCAGCTGAGCGAGCCGTGTGAAACCCCGTGTTTTCGTCATAATTGTGTTACCGCCGAGCAGGAGGAAAACTAGGGGTACCCTCTTCTAGTTTGAAACATCTCCAACAACACTGTTGTAACAGCACGGATTGTAATCGCTGGAATTAATAGTAATCATTTTCTCTAGGATACCAATTCTATATTAAAAATAAGTTTAGGTAAATAATATTTTATTTTTCCACCTTCGGACAAAAACAGTAGGTATTTGTGCAATTTCTTGTCATTAATAGTTAGTTATACATATGCTGCGTAAAATTTAAAGAATTCCAAAATGTATAGGCGCCCAACGCTTCAGTTGTATTCATGGTTAGTTCGTCAGGATTTTTAACCAATAGATATTGTAGGTCGCCTGTTTTACTTACAGGATCCCATAAGACATCCGTTGCACTCGGTATCCTACAGCATAAATAAATTATTGCCACGATAAATAGAAAAAGATATACAATAAGAACAAACCCTGTTCTTGCAAAATTTGCCAGTAAATCTAACATGATTTCCTGCATCCTCTTTTCTTCTGTAGAGAAATATGGTTTTAATATAGACGGCATATCAGTATCGTATAAATAAATACCATCCGCTCCATGCGGAACACCATCTGCAAATATTAAGCGATGTTATGATGTATTAAGTAAAATAAAAATAAAAAGTAAAATAATTCAAGCACAACATTTAAAGCTACCATTACCTATGTCAGTTGCATTAAACATTTTCAACATAGTTCTATCAACTCCTTTGTATCCAAACAACATAAAGTATATGTTAGCAGAAGATACTCTAGCTTCCAGTTTTGCTGCTACTTCTGCACCCATATGAAACATTCTCTCTGAACACACCTTAAACAAGCAGAACAATCAAATTATTAATATATCTAGTATGTATAACAGGTATCATGCCTTTATCAATGCATCAAAGTTGCTACGGGATAAGTTCTCATCGTTAAAATAAAAATGTCTAATGTTTGTAGAAATCTCATTTTGTGTTTGTTTATCAATATGATAATATTCCATCATCAGTGGAAGAAGTGTGTTCCATTCTTTGTTCAGATGTTCAATTCGGTTGTAGTAGACTAATTAAATGAATAGTCATAATTTAATTCGATTTGTTGCTATATACTTACTAATTGATGGAATCATGCCTTCATGCGTTGCCTGCGAAATAATAAAAGGTATATTAAGGGTATTCCCTGCTTTCAACTCTTTGTAAGGATGTCTGGTCAGAAACGGATTAGGATTCTTGTCGTTCTCCTCTTCAATCACTGGTCCAAATGGTGTTAGAGGAACAAAGGTACCATCGTGGTAAAAAGACGCTATGCCATTAATAATTTCCTCGGCTGACTTTTCTCTCATGCAATCAGCAATATTTTTGTGGTCACAGCCCACATTCTTAATCAATTGCGAATGTTCTGTTCTTGTTCGTTCACGCACAGCCCATGGGTCCAGAGCTGTGCCACTTTCGGCCCAAGCGCGATGAAATAAAACTACAAAGTTTGCTCATTTAGCTCAATTTCTACAAAATATTTTACAATACCTTCTGTTTTATTTTGGTTAAAGAAATGGAGATGCACACAAGCGCCACCTGCCGATATTCCAATGATTGTTACCGAGTCAGGATTGCCACCAAATTTCTTAATGTTGTTCTGGACCCACTTCATTGCCATCACTTGATCCTTCATACCATAATTGCCAGTAAATGTATTGTCCTGAGTGGCCAAAAATCCTAAACGATAAAATTGATTTTAATTGATTTTTGTGACTTGAGTTTATATTTTACCAAATGGCCCAAGTCTATAGTTGAAGGTCACGTAGATTAGATTACGGTCCATAATTTTAGCAGGCCCAGAGAAGACATTTCCGTTTGCCACCATGAATGCCCCGCCATGAATGTGAATCACAACGTCAATATTTTCAGTAGAGTTAATGCGATTACGTGGTATATAAACGTTTAAGTATAAACAATCCTCTGTACCTATGTTACAAAATAAAGAGCTTGATCATTAATAGTATAAAATAAGAACTTCAATAAGTACCAGTAACTCCAATTTCACTGAGTTGGGTGCATGTGTATGTCTTATTTCCTAACAATAGGTCGTCCCATTTCTTAACTGGTTGCGGGTCCTAACAATTGGTGAAATCAGTTAACTTATATTGATGAACTACGTTAAATGCTATATACATATTTCTAATTTATGATCACGCATCATGGACAATTGAAAATGAATAACCAATGAATCATTGAGTTTGAAATCTCAGAAACAATAAGATTTTTGGAAAAATAGATAATATCATAATTATTTATAGCTCGTAATATTGTTTGCAAATGTTTTTTGAAATGTTTCTTTTTTCGTTCCGTTTTAAAAATATTCCGTAAAGCTGAAACGTCATCAATTTTCGAACTTAACTCAAACTAAACTTCATTTTTTGAATTGGATGAATAGATTTGTCTGCATGTACCATGCACATTTTAGGTTTTAAAGAACAACATTTACAGCGTACTGTGTGTCAAGGAACATTTTTTTGTCGCCATATAACATGTTGGATACGCTATTTTGTATTTTGACGGTATATCTGCAGAAATCAGGTTTTTTTTTGGTCGCTATATTTAATCCGCTATCTTCAATTTTTTTGAAAATTTGCTATTATTATTTGTAATCAGTAATCTTCAAATATTACGGAAAAGTTTCAAGCAAATACAACATTTTAGGTCACCATATTTGTTTTTTAAACATCTGACAACAGATTCGGATACAGACTCCCCAAAATTTATAGTATAATAAGTATTTATAAGCTATGAAAATACAAAATAATATTGTTAAATGTATCTACGCTATTTAGGTTGTAATGCATATTTAAATAAAATATATTTTGTGTCAAACACAAAATAACTAACTTCTATATTTTATAAGCAATTTTAGTTTTTGGTACTGTTTTCGAACTCACCGATTCAAATGTTTGTTAGAAAGTATAACATTTGCTTGCCTTAAACCTGTTGATTCCAATAGGTGGTGCTACGTAAGGAATTCCTTCAAATGCGGAATATGTACGACCATAGAACGATGTTTTATGAACACCCTGTACACGACCATCATCAAGAGATACGATTAAATCATCGGCCAGAACATTCGTCACCGCTATAAAGTAGTTTATTAATATATCGTTAAGTAAAATACTACTAAATCATCTTACCCAATAAACAACTGATCAACAAAGATGCAAGTTTTCCCATTTTGGACTAAAGGATTACTGTCACTACAAGCGTTAGTATACATAATATGTATATATAAATATGCTGTGAAGGTTATCACAACGAACTTGCTTAACCTACACAATAATGATTAAAATGAATGTATTTTAGCTATTCGTCTTCATAGAAGCTTCCAGTATTTTTTTTTAATAATTGTTTGCGATGCGAGAACCATGAAGATCTAAATTCCTTTTTAAATAATTTTACAGCAAAGCAAATTTCAGTTTATATTTTACTAAACAAGAAAAACTCGTAATAAACAAGAAGCTCTCGTACTCTCAAAGCGATATTTTTGCTCAAATTACTAACAAGTGTACAATCAATCAGATCATGTAGTTTTCTCACAATATGACTATTGGAAATTAATAAAAAATAAACATTAAATGCTAACATAATAATAAGGTAGTAAAGGTCAACAATGTAAACATCTGTTTGTATATATAGACTGCATTAAAATCTTGATCAATTGATATTAATCACACCGTGATAGCGGTTATATACTATTTATCTAATTATTATATTTTCTAATACAAAACTTTTGTCTAGACATACATGTACCTACATTTTTAAACTGCATTCCATTGACGATGTATTGTTCAGGTAAATTTTTCAATGTAAATCCCAGTTTATATTAGGTGCAAAGTCCTTAAAATCGCGATAAATATGTGTGTCGTCAGATTTGACGTTTCAAATACCCACGTAATTTTGTATTATCATTTCGTAAAAGTTTTCATTTGTATTCTCCAGATGAATGAGATTATTTATTATAAAGTGAATGTTACACGGATGAATAATATGTGAAGAATTAAAATGTATTACTTATTGATAAGTCCTATGAAATTAGCCCCCATGGTCACCAAAACTTTTGATAAAACACTATCCTTTGCCCATTGTGTGCCCTCTAATGCTATTTAATTAACCACAAACCGATTTTTCCTATCATAAACAAATAAGATTTTTTTTCCGAAATTTGATGTACCTACTAGACACTGTAACAAAGGCACAGGGAATTAAAACTGATTTTCTTATAAAACCTTAAAATATCCAACGTCTACTCAAATAAATACAGTAACATCTAAATAATTTGATAAACTTCTTCTTTCGTTAATCTAGATGGATTTGTTAGCATCATATCTACATCGTAGAGAAATCTTGAATCAAGTGCGTGACCGACACCCTCTGTAAAATGCAACAGTTAATCAACAATGTTCCATAGGCCAGTCAAATTTAATACGAAGATTTGAACAACAGAAAAAAATATTTAGTTAGTTAAGTGAAATGACCGAATGCAGAACACAGTAAGTGAAGTGCTAGTGCTTCTTGTTGAGGCCAAAGTAAAAATAGGACATCACTAGATTGATACTACGAATAATGAAGTCATTATTCGAACGCACTGTCATGATTATGCAAAGCTAGTGTCATCATAATCATCGGTGTATCGTCAGATTTGACGTTTCAATTACCCACGTATTTTGTAAAAGTTTTCATTTGTATTCTCTAGATGAATGAGATTATTTATTATAAAGTGAATGTTACACGGATGAATAATATGTGAACAATTAAAATGTATTACTTATTGATAAGTCGTATGAAGTTAGACCCCATGGTCACCAAAACTTTTGATAAAACTATCGTTTGCAGTCTATTGCCATTTAATATACCACAAACCGATTTTTCCTATTTCCTATCGTAAACAAATAAGATCTTTTTTTCCGAAATCTGATGTACCTACTAGACACTGTAACAAAGGCACAGGGAATTAAAACTGATTTTCATATAAAACCTTAAAATATCCAACGTCTACTAAAATAAATACAGTAACATCTAAATAATTTGATAAACTTCTTCCTTTGTTAATCTAGATGGATCTGTTAGCATCATAGAGAAATCCTGCATCAAATGCGTGACCGACACCCTCTGTAAAATGAAACAGTTAATCAACAATGTTCCATATGCCAGTCAAATTTAATACGAAGAATTGAACAACAGAAAAAAATATTTAGTTAGTTAAGTGAAATGAGCGAATGCAGAACACAGTAAGTGAAGTGCTAGTGCTTCTTGTTGAGGACAAAGTAAAAATAGGACATCACTAGATTGACACTACGAATAATGAAGTCATTATTCGAACGCACTGTCATTATTATGCAAAGCTAGTGTCAACATAATCATCGGTGTATCGTCAGATTTGACGTTTCAATTACCCACGTATTTTGTAAAACTTTTCATTTATATTCTCCAGATGAATGAGATTATTTATTATAAAGTGAATGTTACACGGATGAATAATATGTGAACAATTAAAATGTATTACTTATTGATAAGTCGTATGAAGTTAGCCCCCATGGTCACCAAAACTTTTGATAAAACTATCGTTTGCCCTATATTGCTATTTAAATTACCACAAACCGATTTTTCCTATTTCCTATCATACACAAATAAGATCTTTTTTTCCGAAATCTGATGTACATAGACACTGTAACAAAGGCACAGGGAAATAAAACTGATTTTCATATAAAACCTTAAAATATCCTACGTCGACTAAAATAAATACAGTAACATCTAAATAATTTGATAAACTAGTTTTTAATAGTTATTGTTGTATTTATTTGTTTTCTAATGAGTTATTTTTAATTAATTTTGCAGTTGTTGTCTAAAGAAGATTGTCAATAAAAATCGAGACATAACAATGAAATAAAAGGTGCTATTCTTTGATTGAACAATCCCTTAAAGTTTTTCCTAAGTTGTGTCATCAAATACGACTGCAACTACTTCTGCCTGAGTTTACAGATAAAAACATCTGCACGTAATATTTATCATATAATTTATAAATAATAAGACTATAATAATACATTATGCCGCTTCTCAGGAAATGTTGAACACAAATTAACATATAAGTTAACATGTATAATAGATTCAAATTGTTAATAAACAATCTGAATCTAAAATAATCGAGTTAGTTTTTGTGTTTGCCTGTCTTAAGACTGGCGTTGGTATTCACTTCTTATTGTACGTAGTGAAGACCTGTATCTGCGAGCTGCTACCCGCTCATGCTATGGACAATTGGAAAGAAATCATTCCAGCCACATGGCGCTAAAAGGCGCAACCAAATCTCATGAATTTCGTAAGCTCATACACTGACTAAATGAACACTTTTCAGCGCTAGCCACGAAAATAATTGTACACAATATTGATGGCGACCGAATCAAAACACAGCTTTCGATTCGGTTTGACGTTTGCGATTAAAACGTCAACGTCGTTTATTTGTCAAAAGCCAATATGTCAGTGATTAGTGTTTAGAAACGGGTGATTTTATTCCGACATTTTTGTGTAGGATAATAGTATATTGTACAAATATACTAATAATATACCAATATACTATTATAAAATTAAGTGTGCACAACGCCCAGAAAGTGGTTTTCCGGGCCTTAAGAAGTGCCCAGGCTCGCTACGCTCTCCTGTGCAACTGTTCTCTCGGCCCGCAAACGAACCACTTTCTCGGCGTGGTGCACACATAATTTTCTATCCTACACAACTATATCGTAATAAAATCACCCGTTTCTAAAGACTAATCACTGACATATTGGCTTTTGACAAATAAAAAAACGTTGACGTTTTAATCGCAAATGTCAAACCGAATCGGCCAGACCATTCGGTCGCCACCATAGGGACTATTATTTTCGCGGCTAGCGCTGAAAAGTGTTCATTACAGGCCTGGCTGAGCTTGGCGGGCAAATGGCATCTTTCGTGTCTCCATAGAGACGCCAAAATGACATTTTCGCATCGTGTAGGATAAAAAATCTGATGGGGCCAGGCACATGACTTTATCATACTATATATAAAATTAATACTTTAGCTGCATGAGATTCTGTTTGATCGAGATCGGCCATGTCTGCATTAAAATAAAACTAGTAGAACTAGACAGATATCTCGATTAAAGCTGCGTTCGGATATTGTACTCCGTTGACACCGGGTACACCGTCCAAATGACACTTACGTGTTAGTGGGTGTAAAAAGTGTAACGGTGTTCAATATCCGAACGCAGCCTATATTGACAGTAGTATTTTCAAAACATTAGCGTTTGACACTAGCTACTGTCATTAGAATCAAAAAATCTGACATATCCTGGCTACTAGTTTAAGCAGTACAACCGATCTCGATGAAATAGAATTTGCTCCTGCAGCTAAACTAGAAATTCTACCAAAAAATGTCACATATATAAATTATAGAAAATTTCCTCTCCTTTAATTTATTATTTAACTATTTTGACGACATTACACAAATAGCGGCTCATTTACCAAATCTTCGAAAAATGCTAAGAGTAAAAAACCAGTCCCTTTGGACCCTTTTCAACAGAAAGCTTTTCAGCTCTAAGTTTGGTTATGAAACTTCTAAATATGAAGTTTTGTCCCGATACCTTTAGTAGTTTCTCCGGAATCGTCGCCACAAAAACGGGTACACACACACACACACACATACACACACACACACAGACATTTTTTTGTACCTTGGTCAAAAATGTTCAGGGGACCCAAAAAGACATATTTCCGCTAAAATCTCAAAAAATTTTTTTGGCATGATTACAATACTTTACATACTTCGTATGATAAAGTAAAAATCTGATGTGGCCAGGCACATGACTTTATCATACTATATATAAAATTAATAGTTTAGCTGCATGAGATATTATTTGATCGAGATCGGCTATGTCTGCATTAAAGTAAAACTAGTAGAACTAGACAGATATGTCGATTAAAGCTGCGTTCGGATATTGTACTCCGTTGACACCGGGTACACCGTCCAAATGACACGTGTTATTGGGTGTAGAATGTGTGAAGGTGCGTTCCGATTGGTGGCAATGGCGGTGGTAGCAGACGAAATTATAGTGTTTCTCACATGTCGTGATGGTGACACATTAGTTTGCATGTACATAAACTTGAGTCACTAGCAAATTCTATTAGAAATACTATAATGGCGTCTACTACCACTGCCATTAGCACTAATGAAAACGCACCTTAACGCTGTACAATATCCGAACGCACCTTGTATTGACAGTAGTATTGTCAAAGCATTAGCGTTTGACACTATCTACACCCAAGGTTGGTCAAGCTATATTTTACAGAGGTTATGCCGATCCCTATACTAGCAATGCATTCTACCGGTGTGCCTACAAACTCGAACCGGTGACGTCAGTGGTGTCAGACCGAGCCGAACATCTGACATTTCAAATTCGAGCGCATACAAACATTGCACGTTGTATGCAGTTGTATGTACTTACATTCAATTTATCTGTTAAAGATATGCCTGCCACTTGCTCGGTGTCATTATGTACTTCGAAGTGTGTCTCCAAGACGAATGATGAACTGCAAGTAGCATTCTTCCGTTTCCCACAAGATCGTAAAGTTCGGAAGATTGGGTTCAGAAGTGCTTCAGAGCAGACAAGTTCCATCAGGACACAGGCAGAATATGTTCTCTACATTTTTCAAGCAACGATTTTCTGAGAGATTTTAAATCGGAAATATTAAATTTAAAGCCAAAATCAATTTTAAAGCCTGGCTCTATTCCATCCATTAATCTGCCTAATAAGCCTAATGATTCAACTCAACAATTACATACAACAATTTACATACAACAATTACAATTACACAACACTGATACAGAAGTATTAAAAGCGTTTATTCGACAAAGACTATTTGTTAGAATTGATTTTTTAAATTATTTATACAATATGAACAAAAATTCAACACATTTAAAACGAAAAGCGAGAAATTCGGCAAAAATTTGATAAATTAAAACGCATCAGCACCTAGTTTATAATATTTGTTTTTGTAATTTGCAACTACTCTAGATACGTTGTATAATTCTATATTTTTATGTATTGTATCTTTTGTATACATACAATTTAACATATGTTTTTGTTAATGTAAAGAAGAACAATTAATAAAATAAATGTTTGTGCATGTCTTTCATTTATGTACCTAATGACATTATAATTTATGTTGTGTATGTTTGGCGTATTGTATTATATTGTACCCCGTTCTACAAAACTAAAATTACATAGGCAAAATGGCCAAGGTCGATAGCTCGTTGTACACCAAATGGAACGTAATCAAAATTATACTTACTTCAATAAAAATAATAAGACAAATCAACAAAGTTAGTACGCCACACGATAAAGAAAAAACGCATGCAAAACGCAAGCCAGACAGCCTGACTTTTGGGTGTGATTGGGCTACCATAAAATACCTTGTTTACAACCTTTACCACATAACAACATTAAAACCACAGACGTAAATGTATAAACAAGCTTCTACATTTTCTCCGAATAAAATTTTAAATGTTTTTGTAATCGGTTTACGAGAAATAAAATCGAAAAGACAACCATGAAAGTAATATAACACTGCAAAGTTCGGGCAGTTTTCTACTCCTCTCGCACCCATGTTTAAACCGAGTGGTAAAAGATAGCTATACATGTTATGTAGAAATGATTCAGGATATAGTGCACTTTATTTCACTTTCTTTCGTTCAGTCGTTTCCGAGTTATGAGCTTTCAAATATAGGCTTTATTGCTATTCAAACCTATAGTTAACTCCGTGACAAGACACCACTGACGTCACGCCAGCGCCTCGTCCCCGCCCCGCAAAACGCTGTCAGCACAACCTCTGTCAAATATGGCTCGACCAATCTTGATCTACACCGTCATTAAAATCACATCTGACATATAACCTGACATATCCTGGCTACTAGTTTTAATGCAGTACGACCGATCTCGATGAAATAGAATTTGCTCATGCAGCTAAACTATTGATTGTACCAAAAAATGTCATAGTCATAAATTATTCAGAATTTCCTCTAGTTTAATTTATTATTTAACTATTTCGACGAAATTCCAGAAATGCCGGCTTATTTACAAAATCTTTCAAAAATGCTAAGACTAAATCTCCAGTTCCTTTGGACCCTTTTTAACAGAAAGCTTTTCAGCTGTAAGTTTGGCCATGAAACTTCTAAATATGAAGTTTCGTCCCTTTAGTAGTTTCTCCGGAATCGTCGCCACAAAAAAACGGGTACACACACACACACACACACACACACACACACACATCAACACACACACACAGACATTTTTTTGTACCTTGGTCAAAAATGTTCAGGGGACCCAAAAAGACATATTTCCGCTAAAATCTCAAAAAATTTTTTTGGCACGATTACAATACTTTACATACTACGTATGATAAAGTAAAAATATTGTGGGTACCACGCCCAGAAAGTGTTTTTCCGGGCCTCAAGAAGTGCCCACAAAGTGCCATGTACAACTCTTCTCTCGGCCCGGAAAAGAACCACGTTCTCGGCTTGGTACACAATATACTATTGGAAAAGTTTTTACTTTATCATACGTAGTATGTAAAGTATTGTAATCGCGCCAAAAAAAAATTTTTGAGATTTTAGCGGAAATATGTCTTTTTGGGTCCCCTGAACATTTTTGACCAAGGTACAAAAAATGTCTGTGTCTGTGGATGTGGGTGTGTGTGTGTGTGTGTACCCGTTTTTTGTGGCGACGATTCCGGAAAAACTACTAAAGGTATCGGGACGAAACTTCATATTTAGAAGTTTCATGGCCAAACTTAGAGCTGAAAAGCTTTCTGTTAAAAAGGGTCCAAAGGAACTGGAGCTTTAGTCTTAGCATTTTTGAAAGATTTTGTAAATAAGCCGGCATTTCTGGAATTTCGTCGAAATAGTTAAATAATAAATTAAACTAGAGGAAATTCTGAATAATTTATGACTATGACATTTTTTGGTACAATCAATAGTTTAGCTGCATGAGCAAATTCTATTTCATCGAGATCGGTCGTACTGCATTAAAACTAGTAGCCAGGATATGTCAGATTAAATGTCAGATGTGATTATAATGACGGTAGACAGTGTCAAACGCTAATGCTTTGACAATACTACTGTCAATACAAGCTGCGTTCGGATATTGAACACCGTTAAGGTGCGCTTTCATTAGTGCTAATGGCAGTGGTAGTAGACGCCATTATAGTATTTCTAATAGAATTTCATCACATGTGAGAAACACTATAATTTCGTCTGCTACCACCGCCATTACCTACCATTGCCACCAATCGGAACGCACCTTCACACTTTCTACACCCAATAACACGTGTCATTTGGACGGTGTACCCGGTGTCAACGGAGTACAATATCCGAACGCAGCTTTAATCGATTTATCTGTCTAGGTCTACTAGTTTTATTTTAATGCAGACATAGCCGATCTCGATCAAATAATATCTCATGCACCTAAACTATTAATTTTATATATAGTATGATAAAGTCATGTGCCTGGCCACATCAGATTTTTTCTCATAGATATATGCGATATTATATAGATATGCGAGTTTCAGCTTAATATCTTTATTTAATGCAGAGAATTTCGGCTGTGATGGATATGACAGACAATAAAAACAGACGGAAAAACGAGTGATCCCATCAGAATAGGGTATTTGACTGTATTAAAAATATGGCATGTATTATAGTCATCCTAATAGATTACAGTTTAAGAAAACTATTTGTTATTACTTTTAAAAAAAAATGCTTTATTTCTATGAAAAACCAAAATTAAAATTGAATTTTATTCACGTCCTATCACGTGATTGATTGAAAACGCTCTGTAACTGGCTCAGTCTCCAGTGATGTCATTCGTTAGTCCGCCTTAGAGCGCGTTCGGTTTGTCAGGGTATGGTATGGGGAGAGCAATGCTCAGATAACTTGGGTCGGCTGTCTCTCTCTTATATGCAGATAAACGCCGTATGACGTTAGTCCGCCTATTAGGCAGCGCGTCACTCTCACCGTAAAATACCGGGTTATCCGAACGCGCTTTTATGCTTCTCCCGTTTGAATTTAACAGCACGAAAGCGTCATGTAAGCATAACTTTGTAGGTTAGGATAGCCCTAACCTTCAGCTGTCAGATCAGATAATACCTTTCGAAAATACGATAGATAACTTATTCTAGTCAGTTTTACTTATGTCGAAGTAATCTTCACAACAGAAAACACTTGTATTGGCGGCTATTTATTTCATTTGGATTTCTACGAGCCAACCACTTTCTTCGCAGTTTCAAATCTTGCGGAACAGCTACAAATAGTTTATCCGGAGTTTTTCTTGACGTATCTCTGCATTGTGGATTTATACACCATTTATAACCCATTTTTATGTAGAAATTGTGAAAACAACACATCATACAACACAATTACCGAACGGCGACGATGCCGATGCTGACAGACCATATGGGCCGATTTGACATCTTGACATCACATCATCTTGACATCACTAACCGGTGACGTCACACAACAGAAAGTATCGTTTTGGCGGGACTTTTTGTGATTCAATTTTTAACGCTGATTTTTATGAAATATTTAGGAAATAATTACAAAAAATAATGCATTTACAATGTAGAGTGAAGGAATAAACACATTAAGATGGTTTTCCAAAAATAGTCAAATACCCTATTCTGTCTTATAGGTACTTTTAAGGTACGGAACGCTAATAATAATAAGAAAGTAAGGGTTTTACGTAAAAAATAGTACACTATAACTTTTATACTTAGACACCTTAATTAAACAACACAAGTTCTTTCATTTTTATAATCCTGCTTTTATGAAGGTGTGCCCATCTTTGTTACAAGATTGCGGCATATCTTAGCCTTGCATTTGTAAGAATTATTTCTCTATCTGTTCAGCGTGACAGGGATAGTAATGCACCAATTTCAAAAACGGCTTAGTTTTACTTTATTAAATAAGTATTTATATACATATTCAAATTTACATAATTTCTATTGTGGATCCTTTAAAATGATAAGCGTTCTCGTCCTCTACCAATTCCAATGATTTCCAGAACTCGTGCGCTGCCAGACGTTTTCTCGATTTCATTTGAATATCATCAGGACTCTTTATTGAAAGATATTTCAAATTGCCCTCAAAGGAAACAGGTTCCCATTCAATACCTCCCACTGTTGGAACACTGAAACCATACTTGATTAAGACGTCTACATGCGACAATATTTAACTAACCTAGTCTTGGCGTAGTTTACAAGCATGTCTAGATAGATATCCTTCATTCGTTCTTCTTCTTTTGTTAATCTAGATGGATCTGTTAGCATCATATCTACATCGTAGAGAAATCCTGCATCAAATGCGTGAGCGACACCTTCTGTAAAATGAAACAATTAATCAATAATGTTCCATATGCCAGTCAAATTTAATACGAAGATTTGAACAACAGAAAAAAATATTTAATTAGTTAAGTGTAATTTTTTAATTCAGTTGGATGACTAAAATAGCTCCGCGTAATTTTGGCGATGACAATCCCATTATTGATAGTTGTTGATTAGTTAATACTATTTCCTGCAATGTTAGAAACAACAACATTGCATTGTGAGATTCTCAGAATTTTCTGAATCTATCAGTATTTTTTTATGTAATTATTTCGGAGTTTACATACATAAAGCCAGCCAGATTGACTGGCCTATAAATGCCATGTTTGAAGGAGTTAGGTGGGAAGTTTGATTGTAAATGTGCTTTACAGTAGTGATGGGCATAATCGTATTATTTCAAGAATCGATTATCAGTATTCGAGTGATTCGCATAATCGTATGATTTGGTTCTTGAGTTGTTCTCCATTAATAATAATCGAGTATTAGATTATTAATCGATATTCCGATAAAATACGATTTAGGGTTGGTAATTAATTGCGTTTATATGGGCGGCGAAGTTGATAACGGGGCAGTGTACACTGTATAACTGATGTTAAAAATCTGTTATTCAAAATCGATTATTAACAACCGATTATTAAAAATAATAATAGGGTTATTTCTCTGTTTTCTCGATTATTTCAAGTGTCGACTATAATCGATTATGTAATCCGAATTCGCCTATTACTACTTTACAGTCTATTAAGCAAATTCTCAAATCGCAATTATCTTGAAATTTTGCACATTCAATAACAACAATTTCAATATTGTATTTTCATGCATAGGGGAGAATAGCTTACATAGATGTTGTTACATAAATTACACCACGTTTTTGTACGATTCTGTTTGTTACACTGTATGTTTACTTTTGGTGTTTGACAATAAAATACCATTTTATCAATAAAAGTTTAAAAATTGTAACAACAGTTCCCTACATTAGGTTCCCTACATGATCTATAACTACCGTACAAAATATTCTAAATAAACAGAATTAACAGTAGGTAACTAGTAACTTAAATAAAATAAATATCTGTATCAATGTATAATTCATATTTATGCATTTAAAAATCACATAAAAAATAAACAATGTTGTTAGTGAATAATAAAATAAAACTAAAATAAAGGTCAAATTTTCTCCCTCTGCCTTTCTCCCTTTTATTACAATTATGCGAATCATCTGGAGATGACTCATGACTAATGACTAAATAAGTTAGTCACGACTAAAGTTGGGGTAGTGAATAACGTCACTACCCCAACTCAGTGAATAGAATTTGTGTGTGGCAAGTATGTAGGTACTAACGAAATTCCCAATCTGAGGCTCTATTACATTGTACCATAGCCTTAATGCAATATCGAATTGAAATATATCACATTGACCATGGCATGGTGGAAATTATTAATAATAGCTGGTTCATGTGATTCTTCACTTTAACCACGCAATAATAACTAATAATAACCAGTAATTATTAATAATAACCTATTAATCACTATTATATATATATATATATATAGGAGAAAGGTAATTTGTCGGGTATATATATTGCACACGAATATAACAAACATATAACAAACATATAATTACCAATTCCCATTTGCAGGGTTTGTGAATTTTCTCCAGGGTATCCAAACAATAAGAAATAAACATTTTCGGTGGACGCATTTGCTTGAAGCCTCGCCGATTTTTCAGCGCCCATGTGAAAAATGCGATGGGACAGCGCCTAAAAGCAATAGCGTACATCACATACTCGTATATGCATATTCAAGTGACTCAAAACCCATGTACCCATGTGCCAGTAGTTTATCAGCAGAAAAAAACGTAATGTTTAAGAACATACCTTAACAAAAGAACTAAAATTGTCTCGAGTAATGGGTTCATTTTTTAAATAGAACTCCTTGATCTGTTTTGTTGCTTCAGCTTGCTTTTCTTCAGTTGCATCATAATACTCAAAAAGGTACGGTGCGTACGTATCAAACTTTTCATTAAGCTCATCCAATCTGTTATAATACACTAGAAATAAGTAATTTTATAGACTCCAGTTCTTCTTCTTCATCTTATTGGTACTTAAATCTACCAATAATATTACTTACGATAGGCTGGAAAGATTCCTTCTTCAGTGGTTTGCGAAATGATCAGTGGCTTGTTGAGGCAGTATCCCGAACGTAGTTGAATGTAAGGGTGGGCAATCATAAACGGTTCCTGATTGTGTTTACTGAGCAACTCCATCATAGGTGCAAAAGGTGCCACCGGAAGCATCTCGTCTACATATACCGCGTCTAAACCTTCCACCAATTGAAGAGCGGGCCTTTGCCTCATGCACCGCAATGTTACTTTGATAGACTCGTCGGTGCAGCCTAGACGCTCGATGAGTTTCTTCGCTGGCGGCCAAGCACTTCTTCTAGCTACCCATGGGTTCAAAGCAGTTCCACTCTGTGCCCACGCACGATGGAATAACTCTTAAAAGAAAAAGAATACTGGTATATAGAATATATATATATAGATGGTATATACGGTGTGAACCAAGATGGACCTAACTTTGGGTGGCCCACCCTAACACCTTCTGTAGATTTACCATTCTTTCTGTTTGATTTTCCAGAAAATTGGATCCATCATTTGGTTGATTTTTATCATACGTAGTATGACAAAGTATTGTAATCGTGCCGAAAAATATTTGAGAATTTAGAATCTCATGCAGGTAAACTATTAATTTTACATATAGTATGATAAAGTCATATGCCTGGCCACAAAAGATTTTTTAATGTTAGAAATATCTTACATAATAGGCCAGATTAATATCAACCTAATGATAGATCGAATTAGCGCAGATTTTGTCAAGAGTCTAGATTTTGTGTTGAGTACACGTACGTTCAGTTGGCTCTATTAAAATTTAAAAATCTGTGGTTTATTGGCGATTGCTGTTTTGAAAGTTATATCGTTGAAGAGAGGAAAATTTGTTCAATCTGGTGGTGAGATCGTGTGAACGTCTCTTTACCGTGAGGATGAGTACTTCATGGATGAGCTTATAAATCGATAAATTTGATAAACAAGTAACCGGACAGTTCCTTTTTTCCATCATGCAGACCAGCTGGTACGCTTTTAAGGAAAATGTAACACCTGAATATGCGGATTGCGGTGACTGTAAACGGCAATTTCCCTTCGAGTGTTTAATAAACGAAAGTATTTATCGTAAGATTAATACAAAACATAGATTGAAGTGTCCTTATTGTTTTAGAAGATCGGCTACAAACAGTGACGCAGAAGATTCCGAGGAGAGGTCCGATGAAAATCCATCAACTGGTACTTTTGCAACGTGGAAATCTGAGTTTATGATTGAAATGACGAAGCTGGTTTTTGAAGCTGGTTATATATATATATATATATATATATAATACTGCGATGTAATGGTCGGGTATGTCGATCAAAAATTAAAAATATTCGGTAATTTACATTAAATTTTGCTATATTTCGAGCAACGTTGTATTCTTCCACAGGCAAAAATTTGTATTACAATTAGACGGCAATGAGGAGACATCAATTACACGATTAAATAATGCGGGACAAATGAGCATCATCAACGAATCGTCGACACATTTATAAAACTTTTTGGTGACACCACAAGCGTAAACAACACGTACACGTTCAACGGTGATGACCAGATGGAGATGACCACTCCATCTGTATATAACTTATGTATGTAACTTCAGCACGGCTGAAGATAATTTTCTTACTAATTTTTATTGCCTTCGGTAAGTACTTCAAAAATATGAAACTTTTACTCAAAAATTTTTTTTCTAATTATGATAGCGCTGTAATGGACAAAATTTACTTTTTCCGATTACTTCAATTGAGAACCAACACATACGGTTCTTCAATACATTTACATGAAAAAAATGTTACTTCTTTTGTTCTAACACTTTAACTTTTGACCTTTACAAATCTAGATGGCTGGTAAATAAACAACTTTTAGCGTAACCCAGAAACAACGACGTAGACGTAGCAGTTTTCCGTTTCCTTCGGGGTGATTGATTAACTTGAGTCCCCTCGCCTCTCACTTATCGGGTTGTTTGATTAATGTGAGTCCCCTCGCCTCTCACCTATCGGGGTGCTTGATTCACGTAAATCCTCTCAGCTATCGGAGTGTTTGATTAACGTGAATCCCCTCGCCTCTCACCTACCGGGGTGCTGGATGCACGGGAATCCTCTCAGCTATCGGAGTGTTTGATTAACGTGAATCCCCTCGCCTCTCACCTACCGGGGTGCTGGATTCACGTGAATCCTCTCAGCTATCGGAGTGTTTGATTAACGTGAATCCCCTCGCCTCTCACCTATCGGGGTGCTTGATTAACGTGAGTTAGCTCACCTATTAATTAAATTCTCGACATTATGACCTTCCAATCGGATGCATTTGATCCGCGTTTCAAATGATTGTACACAAATGAAAATTGTGTCTGCTTCAATTTGGGCACAAGCATTTCTGATTCTCTCAATCATGTTCTCACAAGTTGTTGGCACTTGCTAATATACTTTATTTTGTAGGTTGCCCCACAAAAAGCAATCTGGCAAAGTAGAAAATCTGCCTGGACAGTTTATCAAATAAAAGAAACTCTACTCCTGAATCCAGAATCTTACAATATTCTTGGAGGAGATGAACTAAAGACTATCCTAAAGAGCTACAAATCTTTCTATTCAACGTACATCCAAGCCGAGAAAAAGAGACACCAACAGACACTTCAAACATCCCCAAATCCACAAAAATCAATATGGACAATAATAAAAACTGAGACTGCTGAACACATAAAGAAGCTTCCTTTACCACCAAGAGAAGAATTGAATCAAAGCTTATTATTAACCTGCAACAATAAGTACCAAACCAACCACCGGATCGACAAAGCCTACCAAGAAGCTACCGCAAGCAGACAAATCCTTCTTCCTAACACCAGTGACCCCACAAGAAATAGAAACAATTATAAAAACCTAAAACCAAAAACAGCAATGGACATACACCACTTAAACACCAAAACCCGAAGATGAGCGGAAAATGGATCGCGGAACCACTATCAGAAATTATTAACCTATAACTACAGGAAATCAGCAAAAAATACACCGATATACAAAAAAGTGGATCCAACGGACTGCTCAAATTACAGGCCGGGGGCAGTGCTACCAGTTTTGGACAACCAGTTTGGGTTGAGAAAGGGCAGTAGCACAATAGAGGCGGTCCGCGCACTCCTGAACACTATATGGGATGCAATGGAAGAAGGCGAAGATGCAGAGACAACAATGTGTGATCTGTCAACGTTTTCGACTGTATTCAGCACAAGAAACTATTGGTGAAGTTGGAAGCTTATGGAGTCCGGGGAATCCCTTGAAATTGTTTCAATCTCTCCCACAAAATCGAACAGAGGCAGTACACAGGCACACTGAGGGAACACTGCGCACAACGTTTTGTTTATTTATTAATGACCTACCTGATGTCTCCACCAAAAGCATCGTTTTCGCCGATGACACAACTCTTATCGCAAATCACAGAGACATAGAAACACTAAAAGCAAAAACTGAGACTGCAACAACCGAGGTTAAAGGATGGTTTCCAGCAACTGGACTTGCCCTAAACGAAAGCAAAACAGTAAAAACTCACTTTACAAGTGCACGAAACAAAGACATCGGAAAGACATGATCAAATCTGCTTGGAATCATGCGCGACACACGCCTCAACCATGTAGAGTAGAGACCTTGCTGCAATCTCTTTCAACAGCAACCTACGCAATAAGTAGGGTGAGACAGATTGTGGGAAGAGAGGCTGCGTTGTTGGCGTATCGGGCGCAATTCCATTCCAGATTAAGCTACGGGCTAGAACTGTGGGGAGAGTCAGCACATGCAGGCAAGGTATTCTGCATGCAGAAACGGCCAATACGTGCCATCGAGCAAGTGGAGCAAACAAGGCACTGTAAACCACTATTTCAAAAATGGAACATAATGACCCTACCAGCAGCTTATGTGTACCACCAAGTTCTAAGAGCAAAAGGTGAGGTCCCCACCCTTCAAACACAAACCAGATCGACATCAAATTTCATCGCATCAACACGACAGCTCAACAGCACAGACACCTGGAACCATATAACGGCCTTCCGGAGTCATGGCGGAAGAAACCACGGAAATCACTACAAAAGGACCTACGAATACTCTTATCAAAGGAGGCGAACGTGCTTTCTCTAATAAAGTTTCAGAGAAAGAACTCATGAATAGGCCTTTGTTAGTAGAGTCAGTTAAAGGCTGGTGCATCCAAAAATTTCAAAAACGCTACCGAAACTAAGGAGTAAATTAAAGAGTTAATTATATTAGAGGTGTTAGGCAAATTGAGGCTTACCCAAGGCAAGCCTAGTTAGAGGGGCCCTCTACCACATTGTTGGTAGCGGTGGATTTATCCACTACCACATCAATACTAACCTTGCTCAGCCCTCAAAGCAAAATAGTGCAGATGGACACTCGCTCCACCAGCTGATAATCCAGTAAGTGTTACAGACTTTGGATTGCCTCCAAACTGTTTAATATTCTGCTGCACCCATTTCAACGCTTGCACCTGATCCTTCATGCCAAAATTTCCAGCAAATACATCATCCTCAGTGGCCATAAATCCTGAATGCAAATAAATCATATTTTTATATTTAATTTTACTTGAGTATACCCATATTCCTTACCTAAAGCTCCAAGGCGGTAGTTAAAATTTACGTACACCAGATCTCTATCCATGATTTTGGAAGGGCCAGCTAATTGTCCACTTCCCAGCATAAAGGCTCCTCCATGAATATGTACAACTACATCCAATTCTTCATCGGGATTTATTCTCTCCCGTGGTACATACACATTTAAGTAGAGACAATCTTCTGAACCTAAATTTAGTATTCTTAAGTCAGATACCTATCACAACCTACGTAAATTGTAAATCACTATACCAAGAATTGCTCCACCTATGAAACTCCTTTGTATGCAGGTGTAAGTAATGGATGCCTTCAATGTACCATTCCATTTCTGTACAGGTTGTGGAGCCTGAAGTTATCAATAAATAAATAATAATAAAGTACTTATTTGAGAAACCAGATGCTTTTCAGAATAAAAGACATAAGAAAACATACGTGATTGTTATTATACCCAGTTCCGTCTTTACCCTAAGGGCACGTGGGGCACGAGCCCAGGGCCCCCGGCCTGAGGGGGCCCCCGCATGATAGGGACCAGAAATGCCGAAAGCCGTGACCATATATTTTTCATCGAATTAAATTAATTAACCAATTAAAAAACATTGAGCTCTTAGTTCAACCCATATAATTAACAAAAAAGCAAAACAGGTGCGAATCATGCCATTTTGGTTAGATGTGTTTCAGAAGCAGTAGAATATTTCCAATACGTCCAAAACGTGTATATTTTTTTCTCGGGTTCAAACAATCGATGTAAGATATTGACAGAATGAATGTTTAGGTGCCAATAAAGTTCTGAAGTCCTCTCTGAAACCAGGCTTTGCGTAATGGTTACAACCATATTTTTAAAGCTTTAACATCAATGGCCGAAAACACCGATCAACCAGGAGAAAATAGAAACAAAGCACCAAGCATTGCAAAAAAAAATGGAAAAGCTGGAGACCATTCTCCTAATGGAGATATGGAATTATCTGGGAATTTTGAATAATTCCATAACAATGGACGTTGCTACACAACTTTTTGCATCTCTCTCCGACTATATCAGGAACGCACGCACTTCATTCAATCAGTATGAATCGGTTGGCAAAGAAAAATATCCAATGGCTGATTATATAGATCAAAGAAAAAGAATTCGCAACACCCGCATCACCTTTTTTGAAGGACCATCAGAGACTGTTCCGTTCACTGGGAAAGAAATATTTCACATAGAAACGTTTCTTCCTATCATCGATACATTGGATGGTCATTTAAAGCAACGATCGGAAGCATACAAGGAAGTTTACAAACGTTTTAGTTTTCTTTCTCAGTTAACAATAATCGATCCTGACCAGTTAAGACAAAGATGTAAAGAATTTGCAGAATTCTACCACCAAGACATTAACGCTAATGAGCTCGAATCAGAATGGTTTCATTTAAGGTTGGCGTCGAAATGAGTAGGCAACCAAATATACTTCATAATTTTGTGATCAGTATATCACCAAAATTATTAGGTATTTTCATTCAAATTATACGTTAAACTGAACTTGGAACCTTTGCCGATAATACAAGAAATATCCGGTTCAATTCTGTCGAGTCTAGGTGACGTATTTTAAGATTGTTGGTGGCTATGTCGTAGTCTTCTTGCGTTCAAGTAAAAAACGCCGATATTCACAGAATTCGTCACCCACACTTGACAGAATTGAGCCAGGTATTTTTTCATTATTAGCAAAGGTACAAAGTTCACTCTAACGTATATTTTTAATGTACAAACTTAAACATGCATATGTAATAGCCGATTGAAAATTTTAACTGCATTTCAGATTTAAGCGCCACCTTAAGACAGTACTTGAAGAACCTTACAAATGAAGCCGCGGACATGCGTATCTCAGCCTTTCATACTCTAATAAAGACAGACAAATTAGAAGCAACATTTCCGAATGTGAAGTTGCTACAAGAATATTCCTTTGCCTAATGGTCGCCAATTGCAAAATGAATTACGAACGACTATGTTACAAGAACGTCTAAATAGTTTATCAATATTGTGCATAGAAAGTAATATCCTTCAAAAATGGGACTTTGAGGATATAATTGAAGTTTTGCACTTCTGAAATCACGAATGAAGCCATTTACATCAACGTAAGTGCATCCAGTCTTGAAATAGTCAACATATCACATAGATTATTCACTTAATTTTGATTTTTGTCTTTCATCATATTACCTTACATTTGCCATATTGAATTAAATTAATCAAAAGTACATTTTGATGTTTTCTTTCACATTTTTTTGTCTTCCTAAAAGGGGCCCCAAAATCTGTGTGCCCAAGGGCCCCTACATGGTCTAAGACGGCCCTGATTATACCTCACCAATAAGGTCACGTAACTCAAACTAAAAAACTCGGTCACTGAACGGAGGAAGAAACAAAGGTAGATTAGGAGTTAATACCAAACAAAAATCATCAACCGATCAATCTCAGCATGAACAATTGAAACATGTCAAATGAACAGAATGCTGTGAATTGACTCTATATCGTTAATATCTTCTCTTTTGCTAATAATGTGAAAAAGGAGAAACATTGCATAATGTGTAAACTATGCCATGTGAAACACATTTTAAATAAATGCTTCCAATAGAAATGATGATAAAAAATGTTTAGTTATAGGTAGTTACCCACCTTAAATCTGTACTTTTGAATTGGAGGAGCGGCATATGGAATTCCTTCAAACGCAGCAAACGTTCTTCCATCATACGATGTTTTGTAAGTACCTTCTACTAAGCCATCTTCTATGGATATTAGTAGATCTTCTTCAGCAAGACTTGCTGTGGAAATTGTAATGTCACTAATTATATATTGATACAGATTTCTTATGTTGCTTACCTGCGAACAATATAAGGAAAACACAAATAAAACGACACAACATTTGAGCACATGTAGGTGTCCATCTATAATAAATAATTATAAACTTTGGTACTTAGTGCTGATAATGTGATTAGAAGATAGGTACGTGTCTATCTAAGGTAGGTCACACGTTATCGTGAGTAAACATACTTGACAATAATATTCCATAAAATCACAAACCTTAGCGTATCCACAGTTTATACATTTCAAATATGCTTATTGCTTATAGAATCAATTAGCCCTTTTGTCCCCAGTATTCTTTAACAAATAGTTTTCATAATATCAGGAATTTATAATATTAGTTTGATATATAGTGCAGGCAAATTAACTGATTATAAGCAAAAACCGGTATTAATTGTAGACAGGAGTTTTATCATTGGAAATGGTAAAGAGGCTCATATTGAACGTAAAAAATTAAATGCAGGTCATGGAGTGGTATAGTGTTCATTTGGGGGGGTTGAAAGCAGGTGCACAATAGATTATTGCGTTTTTGGCGAAACTTGACGTTTTATCCAAAAACGTCCTATACTAAGTTGTAGATCATAAAAAAAATCTACAACATTCATATGGGTCACTTTTTACTATGACCTCAAAATTTCCGAGAAAAATGCGAATGCCAATGCCAAAACGAATTTTCTGTTTTTTATTTTTCGTTGTCGCAACAATAATTCAATTTTAATTAAATTTTGTGAAAGCGTGCCTTTTTATGCCTTAAATAGGCTACATTTTTTTATTACACAAAGAACAAGAAGTTTTTGAGATATTTAGTTTTTTCCGTCAAAATCAGACTTTTTTTAAAAAGAAATTCTGTGTAAATTTTTAAGAAAGGTACTATACCGGTTACAACATTTAATTGTACGGGAAAAAAATGCAATGGAAACTGTCTCTCATTTCTATACACTAATGCTATAACCATTAAATTAGAATAAGAAATCTTCAGATAAGTAAGCAAAATAGTGAGTTTTTGTCTTAGAATCAAAAAGTATTCAATACAAAAGTTGTAGGTCAAGAAAAAATCTACAACTTTTGTAGAGGTTACTATATAACATAACCTCAAAACTTCCGAGAAAAATGCGAAAAATACATTTTTTTTCAGAATTTATTATTTTAATTTAGGTTTGACGAAACTTCTGAAAGTAAATTATTTATGTCTTAAAAAATCACAAACTGTTTATGAAAAAATCTACTAAAGTTGTTAAAAGTGTGATAACATCAATACAGTAGAAACAGTAGTTTAGTAATTGATAATAATAAATTACAAAAGTTAATATTGTAACACGCCCATAATCCTGTGCGCTCCGTAATAGCGCTTTTGAGGTCGCCACCATGGCACCATGACCAGCGCGGTCGTAGGAGCCTCCTTCCACTACGTGTCGAGTGTCGACACACGACCTGGTCCGAGCAGCATAAAAGTCGGTACGCAACCCTGGCACATGAGTCGCTCACCGGTCTGGAGGAAACTATTAACTTGCCGCACCTCGTAGGGCCTTGCTGACAACGTGGAATCCAGACGGAGAGACAGGCATCAGTGGCGGACTGGCCAGGTGGTGCCAGGTTGCCCGATGGCAAGTGGGCCCCCCTTAAGTGCCCCCCCACCCCTTAAGGCAATATTGTTGAAAATATTAATAATATATTTATTTATACTGAAACTTGCACGAGACCGCCTTCAGAATTTATTTTTATCTTTGGCAATAAATAAGAACCAATAAGAAAATTGCATGGTGAGTTTTAGGAAACCCACTTTGGGAAACGATAAAAATTCTCCAAACGGCCTTTGTTAAGAGAACTTATTAAAATGTATTACTATTTGAACTTGAAACTTTTTACTGGACGTTTATCTTTCATAAAAAACAAGTTTTTTTTTTAAATTTGGTTGACCGGGTTCTAGCAAAAATTTTATTCATCCGAAATTGAAATACCAATACGTCACAAAGTACAGAATTGTTAAAGCATGACGTGGTAGTTTTTACCAAGAAAAATTAAAAATAAAAACGCAATGCTATGATGTACAAAATTAAAACTTAAATCGGATAATTGATATACAAACATTGTGGAATATTTGCTGAACATATGAAATAAATCAAAATAAATCAAATAAATAAAATTGGGTACAAAAATGCATGCACTAAAAAAAAATTCAATTTATTTATAGAACAAAATATGTAAATTAAAAAAAAATACAAAAAAAAGTTAGAAACAAAGTTGCGCATTTTTTGTGTTGCTCAATGATATAAAAAATAATATACCTTTTTCACCTTCGAAGATATCATAAAATTGATGTACAGGGTGCTATAAGAGATAGATAATCATTCGCCCTACAGCCAGAAAATATTTCCATGTTTACAGGATGTCCCACAAAACGTACAAAAAACTTATGTTTGTTTAAATTGATAAAGACTTTTAGCCTAATTGTTTTGACTTCAACTTGTATTAGGCTATTATCAACTGTTTCTGAGATATTGTGAAAGGATTGTCAAAAATGAGCATTTTCAAACATATTATTCTAATGTAACTAACAAGAATAAAGAAATAAAAGAACTCAGTTTAAATAGTAAAAGTATCGCATTTTTTTACAGTTATTATTCATTTGCTAAATAAATTAAATTCTAATATGACTTATCCGGAATAACTGGAGATTTGCTAAATGTCAAATAACAAGAATTTTAAATGGAACACCCTGTATATCTTGACATACTTCGAAAGATCGATAAATCAACTTTCCTAAAATGTCTAAGTCGATAGGTCTATCGTCAACAGCTAAAAAGTTATTAAGCATCTATTTAACATTTATACGCATACAAAAAATATTTCATATAACATATCTAGTTGCCAGGACGAAATTTAGCAATCGCACAAATGTAATGATTCTTCTGCAGCAACATTTAGTTATTGCAAACTGCTACTATGAGTTACTCAAGCGAGCAATTTATGATCATCCAAGAATTAGTTTTATTAGTACCAGACGAAACTTATTTAAAATTTTTATTTATTTACGTAATGTTCTAAACTATTTAAAGAATTTTAATGGATCCTTGGGTTGGTTGTAGTGGTCAAACGCCTTAGCCAGCTAAATCGCCAGTTTAATTTATTTATTTCGGGACATGTTAAGGAATAAGTTTATGTTCCAGTTACTACTGATAGCAAAAACAAGTAGTGCTTTGGTAGCAATGTGGTGTTCTTCAGAAATCCTAACATTTCTGTACTCTCATAAGAATAAATAATTATATAAAAGGATAATTGTAAACTGAATAAATAATTATTATTTCAGTACGATTGTCAAGAGTGCACATATCAACCCTGTCAGGTCAATGCGTTTCAGTCTTGCTTCACATTCTCGGTGATAATATTACATTTTCCATGGTTTCCCCAAAAATATTTTGATGCCTCCTTCTTCATGTTCGCTATATTCCCATAAATTTTTTGCTCAATATGTCTACAGAGTAACAAATCAAACTCGATTAAATCAGGCGATCTAGTTTTTCAAATCGTTGAACCACCATGAACAATTTAATGTCATTGATACATATTGTTTAAACAATTTTAGATTGATATATAAATTACTAATTCTTTGATGAAAATAAATATCACAAATTATACATTTGTATAAAACCAAATTGCAGAATGCTATTACTAAAAGCTGCTGCATGAAAAGAAGAATTATTCTCATTGAGAGATTGTTGAATTTTGTCGAACAATATGGATATTTAATATTAATTTATGAATGTTCTGCATAAGTTACAAATGTCACATTAGATGTTTAATAACTTTGTAGCTGTTGACGATAGACCACCGAGTTAGACATTTTGGGAAAGCTGATTTATCGATCTTATATAATATATTATATTGTATTTATTCGTGCTATTTCTTATTTTTAATATTCTATTTCATAATATTTTTGTGAGTTTTTCTTTGTAACTCTTTCATTTTTCATTTTTTTCTCCGCAATTTTTCTTCCGTATAGTAAATGAGATACTGAGTAAAACGTTATTATCGACTTATTATTTTTTTCAATTTATGACAAAGTTACAACCGTTTGAGTTATTAACAAAAGTTATTAAAGTTATTTTAACCGGCGCCAACTTCTTAAGCAATTGCGAAAACCAAAAGTCCATATGATACTTTTGACACAAAATGATATTTGTTTTACAGAAAAAAGATTAATAAAAAGCTTCATATAAATTTTTTGGTTCATTTACTAATTCAATTTATGTTGATTCTGTTTTAAATATTTTTATTTAAATTTTTTACTTTCTATAGTTGTAATGTGTAGTGGGTGTGTTCAAACGGCTGAATTTTTCAAGGAATTGAGAAAACAAATAAGTCCTTATAAAAAATTTAGTCAGAATGACATTTGCTTTCTAAAAATAATTTTCGGGGAAAAAAGTGGGACACCTGGCAGCATAAACAAAAAAATGGTGGGCCCCCCTTAGCTTCCTGGCAACCAACATTTTTGGACCCAGTCCGCCACTGACAGGCATCGTCAGTAAACGACACGCTGCACCTACCGCGACTTGCATTTTTGAATATCTCTTTCCGAATGACCCCACCCCGTCAATATATATTAACAGATTTACAAATAAAAAATGAAAAATAAATAACTGCCAATCTTTGCCTTATTCGCAATTTTTTTTCGGAAGTTTTGAGGTTATGTTATATAGTAACCTCTACAAAATTTTTAGATTTTTTCTTGATCTATAACTTTTGTATTGGATACTTTTTGATTCTAAGACAAAAACTGATTATTTTGCTTACTTATCTGAAGATTTATTTTTTTAATTTAATGGTTATAGCATTAGTGTAGAAATGAGAGCCAGTTTCCTTTGTATTTTTTTCCGTACAATTTAATGTCGTAACCAGTATTGCAATTTTCTTAAAAATTTAAACAAATAATGAACAAATACTGAAAAATTTACTGTTACAAAAGTCGTGTTTGAGTTTTTCAATTTTTGAGCATGTTGTTAAATTGGAACTATTATTTTTTATTATTGTATCAATAAGTACATGTAAAAACAACAAAAATGAGTCCCAGAAGAACTTTGTACGATGATTTCTCACCATAGAATTTCTTTTTAAAAGAAGTCTGATTTTGACGGAAAAAACTAAATATCTCAAAAACTTGTTTTTTGTGTAATAGAAAAAATTTATGCTTATTTAAGGTATAAAAAGGCACGCTTTCATAAAATTTGATTAAAATTGAATTATTGTTGCGGCCACAAAAAATAAAAAAACAGAAAATTCGTTTTGGCATTGGCATTCGCATTTTTCTCGGAAATTTAGAGGTCCTACTAAAAAGTGGCCCATATGAATGTTGTAGATTTTTTTATGATCTACAACTTAGTATAGGACGTTTTTGGATAAAACATCAAGTTTCGGCGGAAAACGCTATAACATACTTTGCACCCGTTGTTATCGCCCCCAAATAAACATTATACCACCCCATGACCTGCATTTATTTTTTCTACATTCACTATGAGCCGCTTCACCATTTCCAATGATAAAACTCCTGTGTACAATTAATACCCACTCTCAACTTAATTTGCCTTCACTAATATGTATAGCGGTTTAGTATATGTATAGTTACCACATATAATTAGTGTAGCTCAGAAAACAATTTTCGTTTTCATCCCGGATTCCGTTGTGACTATACAATACATACACATTTTATGGATTTCCTTTTTTTAATGCTGCAAATTTAAAACAGAAAAACCTTTATGGGCATTAAATAATTTCTTAAATTGTCCAATGATATAGTGGAAATGTGAATTTACAAATTTCTTGAGTTGATCACAGTTCACAGCGTTCTCATTCTATGATCATAATTAATTTAAAAATATGTCCAGAAGAGCGAGTCCAGTGGGTCTAAAATGCGCCTGCAACCTTCCAGCGGCTGGTGAACTATGTTCTCGGTTCTCGCCTCTTCAATGATTGAAATGCTTTATATAACTAGACAATATAGTCATATGCGGACGCAATTCATTTGTTGACATTTCGGAAGACGTATTATGCTAGATTCATTCAAAACAACAGCAAAACATGTTGCGCCAATGAACCAAGAACAATTGCAAATATTTTCCGGTCTTGCTTTGTACTACAGGAAATGTATTGAAAACTTTTTAGGAATAGCAACTCCTTTAACGCGGCAGGGATTTTGTTTGGTAAAACAGAATTGATTAGGCTTACCATAATTATGAAATTCCAAGCCGGGACAGGAAAGATATTCTAAAGAAAAAATCGGAAAAAATATAAATAGTATGTTTTATAATAATATAAAATGAAACGTAAATAAAAAAATACTTTGCAAAACGTAATATGTGGGTGTCAACCAAAAGCCTACGTCACCTAAATGTGTGACGTATCGAAATGATATGTAGTTTTTTTTTACACAAAATGGAAAGAAGTATTCATATTCATTTATTTCAACAAAGGTACAGTTACTGTACATATTACGTCCACAGAAAAGAAAATATAAACAAGGAAATCACAAACATCAATATTCCAAATATCAAATACAATAAAATTACGAATACTATACGAATACAACAAGTGATCAACCAAACAGGCAGCTAGTGACGGCGTAGAAGAGGCGGAAGACTTGCTACCTCCTGGGAACCAAAAAACTCGTTCAGCCTATAGTGTGGACGGCTGACGAGGTATTCCGTAAGACGACGCTTGAGTTGCCTTGGGGTTCCAAGATAAAACAGAAGCGGTAATGCTCTGCGGCAGACGAAAGCAAGACCCAGTTGAGATTTCGGTAGGCGGAGTGACGATCAAGCCCCTGCGAAGTGTAAAATACCTGGGAGTGCACATTGAACAGAATCTCAGGTACAAGAAGCACATAGACGAATCGGCCGCAAGAGCAGAAAGGACGACCGGGCGCTACTCAGGCTCATGCCTAAAGTAAATGGACCCCGAGCGAGTAAGAGGAGAATCCTAGCATCGGTGGCGGAGTCAATAATGCTGTACGCTGCCCCGGTCTGGGTGGAAGACCTAGCGTATGCTAATAGAAGGGAGAGGCTGCTTAAAGTGCAGCGAAGAGCAGCCATCGGGGTGTCGTCGGCATACCGAACAGTCTCGACAGCGGCTGTTCAGGTTGTCGCCTCACTAGTCCCGATACACCTAAAGGCGGATGAACGAGCTCGAAAGTACCTTCAGACACCTTAAGACCGAGTGACAAGAAGGGAACACAGAAACACGACGCTCGAAAGATGGCAGACGGAGTGGGACAACGCGGAAGTCTGCCGCTGGACCCACCGCCTAATACCCAGAGTGGCAGACTGGGTAAACAGAAAGCATGGTGAGGTTACATACGAGCTCACACAGGCGCTCACTGGACATGGTTGTTTCGGGACGTACCTCCACAAGTACAAGAGGAGAGAGCGTCCGGAATGTGCGTATTGCGGAGGAATGGACACACCAGGCCATACGCTCTTTGAATGCAATCAATGGGAACAACTGAGAAGGGCGTGCCCGTACGAAGAAGGACTGACAGAAGAGAAGATGGTGGAGGAAATGCTGAAGGGTCCAGATCAATGGAAACACATCTCCGAAACCATAAGAAGAATCCTCCAAGAAAAGGACAAGGATGACAAACGTCGGGAAGCAACAGGACCTCCCGCCCCTTAGTGCATAAGGGACCGAGATGGGCCTGGGGACAGAACAGAAAAGATGGAACAAAGCTGAGAGCTCCAGGAAAGACCGGAGCGAGAGAAGGATAAGAGTCCAGGAAAACCGGACTATCAAGACTTCAGGAAGTCCGAAGTCAGGGAGGGACAGCTGGAGTACCGCAGTCCCAGAATAATAAAGACCGGAGTGAGTGTCCCCGAAAATAGTGGACGTAATCGTCAAACAAGTCCTGGTGGTAACGCGTGAGCGCGTATAAAGCATTCCCCGCGTCGCGCTGTGCGCGTTTCGTCTTTCGCGACTGGTGCGCGGGTGCGCGGGCGGTGCATAGTGCGCGTGAACGCAATGTAGAGGACACATGAATATGTGCTGCATGTGTAGTTTGGTAGTTTAGCACTTAAGAGCATGTTAGATAATAATTAATAAAATGCATGTTTAGTAGTTAGTGAGTAGTTGTAAGGCATGTAGTTAGCGTAGGTGGTTGTTTTTAGTTTGGTTTTTGTTGAGATTAAAGGTTTTTACCCAAACCCAAAAGAGCGAAAGGGAAAACTTGCTTTTTCAATTGATTAAAAATCAGATTAAAGAAGATGTCGCTGTCGGCTGAATGCTTCGGTGATACCCGACAGCGGGGTGGAGGTGGGATCTTCAATCCCTTCCGCTCTTTAAAAAAAAAAAAAAAAAAAAAAAAAAAAAAAAAAAAAGGGTTCCAAGATCCGCATTGGCAGCCATCAAACCACAGCACAATTTGTTTTCTGCCTCGCGTGGGGTAGTCATGCACCTGTTGATGGCTGATATAATTGGTTAAGTTCATGTATGTGTAGCATGCGGCCGCCACAATGTATAAACAGTAAGCAGACGTAATTTAATAAATAAGGGTTTGCAGTGGTCTCCATGACGAGCATCGCAAATAATCCGCAAGGCCCTCTTCTGGAGAGCAGCACCCTGTGTGTGGACGGAGATGCGCCCCAAACCAAAAGTCCATATTGTATATGAGAGCACAGGAGGGTATGGTAAGCAATTATGATTGCCTCATGCGTCGCGGTCTTCTTAAGTCGACCACATACCACTTGAATGTGCTCCCCCCAACATAGTCTTGGGTCAATGGTTATCCCAAGGAGTTTGACTGGCTTAGAAATCTCGGAGGAGTGATGGAGGGAAAACTTGCAGTTTCAGTTTTTGGCTCATTTAGCTTTAACCGATTTGAGATGAACCACCCAGATGCCTCCTCCACATTATCAGCAGACAGACGTGACGCCTCACTCTCAACGGATCCGACGCTGAGGTAACTTGTATCGTCGGCGTACAATGTGACTTCCAAGCACACGTTATATGGTAGGTCATCCACGTACACCAAGAAGAGCAATGGGCCCAAAATGCTACCGTGATGGACACCAACGGTCACCGGCTCCGGGGGGGACCGCGTCAGCCCGTCGACCACCTGGATGCGGTCCGAGACAAAGGATCGAATTAGAGTGCTCGGGACTCTTCTAATGCCCTTCCGCTCGAGCTTGATAAGCAGGATTTCCGGATCCAGGCAGTCAAATGCCTTCTTAAGATCGATGCACATCATGATTCCCACCTTCTTTTCGTTAAGCGCCTGTGAGATGTGCTTGACTATTCTTAATATCGCTCCTGTCGCAGATCTACCCGGACGAAAGCCAAACTGAGCAGACGACAACAGAGAGCCGGACTCCAAAAAAGAGATTAAACGCTTCTGGATCAGCGCCTCGAAAATCTTCGACAATGCGGGCAGGATTAAAAATGAACGGTAATTGTCAAGCACGCTCCTGTCCCCATTTTTATGTATGCAGATCAGTGAAGAGACTTTTAATATTGAGGGAAATATGCCCGTTGCAAAAGAAGCATTTATAACGTGAGCGAGTGGTACGAAGATGCACCAAGATGCCAAGGTGGTACCAAGATGGACATAAATTACTTAATGGGCCAGTCGTACTTATCGCTTGTGTACTTTTTTAATATCTATTCCCAACATTTTATTTTGGTATTAGTCCCAATACTGAATGTTTTTGAAGATGCACAGTTAAGTCAATTAAGTCTATATTTTACTGTCTAAATTAGGTAAAAAAAACAAGATATAGCTGGTCTACGATCACAGTTATATTATATTAAAAGACAAAACCAAAACGTTATGTGGTTAAGTTATCGACCTCATTCTCTAATCTATTTATAAAATAAAAAATACCGTCCATAATATCTTGCAATTCCGTTCTACTGTTTAAAAATTTTTCCCTCGCTACCAAAGTGATGTGTAGACGGTTGTCATACGTCACCGTACTCATCATCATACCTGAAAATATATAAAAATTACTATTATCCTTCATTTTTTTTCTAGTTATTTAAGATTAACCTACCCTTTTCAACGTGCAATGGCACGAACGAAAAAATATTCAAAATCTCTCGGCCTTGTATTGAAGCTTTTTTAACAGCAGACATGTTCGTGGACATCAAACAAACATACTTCAGCAAATGGTCATAGACTTTCTTCAGTAAGTAAGTAGGAAAAAATTGCCATTGCAAATTTGTGCAAACATATCCTAGCTATAAAGAGAAAAAGGCGTTCAGTACGATTTTCACTATAACTTAACAAAAATATAGTCTTTCTACCATCGCATCGACCGATAATTTTGCTTGTTTGTAAGTCTGGTGTACATCCTGAACTACATGAATGGCCGATTCAGTACCCCTGATTGTTGAGACGGGAAAACTCAATATTGCAAACTCGTTAGCTAGTTCATTGGTATCGAAAGTTCCGTTCAAAATTCTTTCCATGTCTTCCATTCTACCTCGCGTGGTCGTCGTGAGGTTTACCTTATTTGAACATGTACCCAATTTCTGGAATAAATGTATGATGATGAGAATATTAAACAAAGAACAGCTAAAATTGGATCAAACATTCGATGAAACACGTAAGTTTTCATATTAAAGATTAACTCGTGTCCACACCAATTGGAGTAAAGTATGAAGTTGTAACGAGTTGCCGTTGAGTCACTCCCATAGATCAACAGTAACAGTCGTGTGTAACAAGTGTAACAATAGTGTAACAAGTTGTCTGTCTACTACAACAATGTTACACTATTGACTATAATGATTAGGGTGGTCCTTATTTTTTAATACAGTCGCATTATTTTAGATATTTGATACCTTTTTACATCAGCCTATTTAAATTATTTTTTCGTCGATCGTTTATTTATGAGTATGTTTAGTGAATACAAAATCATTTATTAAGCAGCTCTATAAATTCCCGATTTCTATTAATGCATGATTTGTTATAGCCAGGGATGTAAAAGCGTAATTTACCGCGTAAATTACCGAATTAATTACCGTAATTAATGGTAATTTACCGATTTTTAATACTAATAATAAATTAATTATTACCGATGGTAATTTACCGTCAATTTAAATTACCGTTTGTAATTTACCGCCAATTTTAATTACCGTTGGTAATTTACCGGAATTTATAAATTAATTTCAAAGACGCATCAGTAGACGCATGAATGCGCCCCACCCCTCCTAAGCAGTCGACAAGTGCACTGTTGTTTGCGTTTGCCTGGGAAGTACCTAACAATCCGCGTGGTGCATGGTCGGACTCGTGCGTGACAATGTTATTCAAGGTGTCATTTAGCCAATGGAAATGGGTATATGGGTAAGGTTAACACAACCAATGACAGTCCCATTGCCCGTAAACGTTATATTTTTACTATTCCAAATAATCCGACATTACTTGAGAAAATACAGAACTAATATTTTATATTTAATGAATAGAGAAGTGGAAAGCCCCTTTGCCAATGGCGACCAATCCAACAAATCCGATAATGCAGCTCTGAAATCAGAAACCATTTATTGTCAGAATTCACTTTTTAATAAATATGCCAGTGTTAGAAAAATGACAAATGACAAAAACCCTCTGTGAACCGGAGAGTTATTTTGTGAATGTGGACAGAATTAAATTGTTTATTTTCTACTATTATTATTCTGTTTGATTTTCCTGTTTTTGTAGTAGTGCTATAAAATAGTATTTCTATGTAGTCTTTGCTTTGGTTTTAGTACTATCAAATCAGGCAAAAGATCAGAGATAGCTAGTTATCCACAAAATAATAATTTCAGGTTTTACCAAACATTTTTATTAACATTAGTAGTAATCATAACTTACAGTGATCTGCTTAATTTAACATTTTGAATTTTTAATTACCCGGTAATTTAAATCAGCATAATTTAACATTTTGAATTTTTAATTACCCGGAAATTTAAACAGGCGTAATTTACCATATTTAATTTTTATTTACCCGGTAATTTAAACCATCGTAATTTACCATTTTGAATTTTTAATTACCCGGTAATTTACGCTATCGTAATTTACCATTTTTAATTTTTAATTACGTGGTAATTTAATATTTGAAATTAATAATTTTAATTTCAACGGTAATTTACGAAAAAAATTAATTACCGTAATTTAACATCCTTGGTTATAGCCAATCAAACGAGTTCATTATAGCCAATCGAACATACGTTAAATGAAACCATCCAATCAAAACCCTCTGTTATCCAGAACCGCAGTAGAGAACTGTCAGTGGAAAATTACATAAATTGTCATATAACCTCAAAAGACATCGGCAAACAAAAATCTATGTAGACGCCCCCAGAACAATACGATCGACGAAAAAATGTTGTAACCAACTCGAACATTAATCGGCGATTAATGATCTCGACAATTAGCACACTCGCTAATCGCTCGTGCGTTAAACAGTCTCGATCATTAATCGCTCTTTTTAATATACAACTTGTTGGCTAAATAACTATTGACCCACTCAATTTATTTCTTAATATCCATACTAAATTCCTGCGAAGTTTAATAATCTTAGAAATAAATAAAAATGCCAAAACTTAAAACAGAATTAAGGAAGAAATTTTGAATTGCTAAGTGTGAGTCTAGTGAGTCTTTTGACTCAACTTAATTTTCAACTGATTTTTTCTTGAAAATATTCTTAAATAAGACCAAAAATTTGGTAAATTACCCTTAAGGCAACTAACAGATCTATCAATACCAATACAAAAATATGGGGTTGTCATTTGAAAAAGACCTGTTGAAAACAATTGAAGATTGAACAACTGATAGAGATTGAACAATTGAAGAATTAAGTTTGCAATAAATATGTGTATTTTAATAATTAAAAATCTTTTTGAAATAGCAAACCGTTTCAGATTTGTTGTCATGTCCCCATACTTTGCGCGCGGACTGTATATGCCGAGATATATATTTTTTGTATATACAGCTGATTCATAACTGCAGCCAAGAAATTCTACGTAAAGAATACGATATAACTTACTTTCCGATCAGCCTTCGTTTCCGAAATATCGCATTTCAAAGTGGATTTTTTAGCAATATTTATTATTATCTATATTATAGTAAATATGAAACCCGAAGAAGTTAGCGATAAACCACAAACGCAGTATTCACGAAATTTGCGTTGTCAAGCTTGCATGACAGCTTGTGGCGGATATTTCGGATATTGTACTGTATGTAAATAATAACCAAAATTTGTTGTCAATAAATTATTTTTCTACGTTCTACCTTTCTTTTTATTTATTAATTTACCACGGCCTCAAAACATTAAAGTCTATCTTAAAAACAAAGGCCGATCGGATTTTTAGATTTTTTTACTTTGATGCTTTGATGAGTCAGGCACTTTATTTTTCACCGAGTTACGAATAAAACTGTCTAAATTGTATGTAGGTATGTTGGAGCATAATTCCGTAACGCGAGGATCGCTGGTACAATATACCATATACCAACCGAGTCATTGACTTGGAAGTTGAGGACTCTGAAAGAAGGCAAAGAAACGTTTTATGAATCAATTGAATAAAATCTTTACTGCACGTGGCAAGATAAAACGAGTATAAATGAAATCATAATAAGTAAAATAGTATAAATACTAGGAGAATGTGCAGGCCTAATAGGCCTGCTAGTCGACCTAGGTAGATCGCCGAAGCGTTAAGAGAGAGCCAAAAAGCCCGGATGATTATGATCGTACGTTCAGTGCGGTTACGGGGCGCCATCTATTGCTTCGTAGCGTAACTTCAACAGCGACATGATGTGTCGCCGTCTGGTGACCGCGTCGGGAAGCGCGCGGCCGTTGCCTAGCAACCTCGATCGATTGGCATGACGACGCGCTGGCGAGGACAGTCCCAAACGATACTCCATAAATTTAGCCTAATCGAGTTAATAAATAACGAAAACTGCGCCGAAAATGGACGAAATCGAAGGCCTAAGCGCTGTAGAATCAAATTTTAGGCGGAAAATCGGCGCCTGCGGCGCCGATTTTCGCTTCTCCGAGGAGCAGACCTTTCCCCCGATTCGCCGATTTTCGTAAACTTCTTGCGCGGAGTGTGTTAGACTTTTAGTATATAGTAGGGACTAGGAGAATGTGCAGGCCTAATAGGCCTGCTGGTCGACCTAGGTAGATCGCCGAAGCGTTAAGAGGGAAACAAAAAGCCCGGATGCTGCTACACGCGCGACGTGATTATCTCGTACGTTCGAAGCGGTTACGGGGCGCCATCTATTGCTTCGAGACGTAATGCCAACAGCGACATGATGATGTGCGGCCGTCTGGTCACCGCGTCGCGAAGCGCGCGGCCGTTGCCTAGCAACCACGATCGGTTGCCATGGCGACGCGCTGACCTGTACACTCCTAAAGCATAATCCATAAATTTAGCCTAATCGAGTTAAAAAATAACGAGAACTGGCCGGAAATTGGACGAAATCGAAAGCCTAAGCGCTGGACAATCCAATTTTAGGCGGAAAATCGGCGCCTGCGGCGCCGATTTTCACTTCTCCGAGGAGCAGACCCTTCCCCCGATTCGCCGATTTTCGTAAACTTCTTGCGCGGACTGTGTTAGACTTTTAGTATATAGTAGGGATAGGGATAAATATTAGAATTAACATTGGTCCTAAAATGAAAATAAAAAATAAATTCGGAGATATGGTAGAAATTTCGTAACGTCAAAACGCAAAGTATAATTATTAATGTGGACGCATCTTTATGGAAAACTAACTGTCTACCTTGAAATTATATAAAAAACAATGAAGTGCATTTCAGTGCGTTTTTCTCTAAGTCGGTAATTTTTTTTTCAATTTTTGTAACTAATGAAGTTGATCTTGATTTTTTTTTCAGGACATTAGCGCTTTAATATAAAATAATAATATAATACATACAACGTGTTGGTAGGGATCGCTTCATAAACGAGTTTTGTATATATACAGTGAGACTTATAATTATGAAAGTACACCTTCAAATTAATTTTTTTACCTTCAATTGTTTTTAACGCATGACGTCATCGAAATTTCTTTTAAACGACAACCCTATATTTTGTTTAATGAATTGGGCAGATCTTTTAATTCTCTTAATAGTAGGATAATATTTTTATGGCCGTATACGTAGGTATACGTTGAAGTATCAGATACTGAATTCATATTAGAAAAAAAACATAAATAAAATAAGTAAAATACCTTTCTCAAAAAGTTGGAAACGCTAGCTACTAATCCTGCCAAAAGGATATCACTGAACCCAACGCCCATTCGATCCTTGATAGCTTTTATTCTAGGTACATAATTAAGTTCATTTTCAAGAAAGAGACTCATATATTGCTGGTCACTTCCGTGAAATAGAAATTCATCCATGGGTTGACGTAAAGGGTTGGTATTCAAGAAAAAATCATCTATATTACGAACTGCAAATTCTTTCTTCTGCAAACCACAACTTTTCTGTTTTGCGTCCGACATGTATTTCTCGAAAAGAGCGATCATAAAATAGGCATCGGTGACGCAATGATTAATCCTAATCATAAAAACCAATTTTTCTTGGCCATTCTCATCTATGATGGGTTGTTCAAATAACACAACCTCCCATAATTTCCTCTCCGAACTTCCTATGACTTTATATCTTTCTAAATAATCTACCAATTCACCTCTCACAATATTATTGTTATTGTTTAGACGTTTTTTTGATATAACTTCCTCGTAATTCACTTGGTTGTTCAGGAAAAACTTATAACCCAGACATGAGTCCACGAAACTAGAAAACATGCTGTTTGATTCGTGAATTTTTCTTGTTATCTCTCGAAGTTGTTTGTAGAATTTTGGCTCGGTTTTTAACATAAAGACGGTGAGGATCACTAATTTTTCTTGTTCAAGTTCGCATGTTGGCGATATCCCTTTTAAAAATCCACCAAAATTTTCAAATCGTATCTTTAAGTACAGGTGAACCAGGGATCTAAATATGATTAATGGAAGAGTGGATAAAAATAGTATACTTAATAAGATTATGGATATAACTGCGATAGAGGTTGTCGTTAGGAGTTGAACTTGACGGTTCTTCCGAAGTCCTTGGGCGAAGTCAAAATTAACTAATTCCTAAATATGTTTTGTAATTGACTGTATGTGATTCACACAATAAATTAATAATTCTTACCTTTGTGATCGCGTAGGAGCAACAAAATGCTTGTCGAAGCATGGTAACCAAACAAAATGTTTTTAGGTGATACACAACTTAAAAACAAGAAGCATTTATACATAAGTACGAATCATAATTCGAGTAAGCAGAGATACAGGTTTCCATAAATATTAAACGGAATCTGTTTACGCCATTTCGCGAAAGCGTCATTTATGTTAATAGTTCAAGTTAATAAACTTAGAGTACATAGTATACACCGGTATACACTGTGTTCGGTATGGCGATAGAATGTTACATCTTTGTATGTGACAAATAAAGTGACACAGTTTTAAAGATGTGTACGTACTTGTACGAATGTCAAAATAGTATTTGTATTGGTATCTGACATTTTGGCAGGTTTAAAAGCGTGGTATCTAATCTGAAACGTCCGTCACCTGAGAACGCCACTTTTCGACTTAAAACTTTCCAAATAATTAGTACCCAAATAGTACGAGTTAGTACCACCAACCGCGGAATTGGTAGGTACCTCCAGAGAACCCACTCAACTTATGAGTAGTTCTTTTGAACGTCACCGCAGAACGCCACTTGTCATAAAATGACTCGAATCACTTTGAACTTTTGTAAGGATTTAGTACTCACTTGGTACCCTCAGGAACAACTAAAGCCCCAAATTAGTACCTCAAAGGAACTCCCCGACATCGGGGAGGAAAGATACCAGAACGCCACTTATCCTCAGAACGCCACTTATCGAAAAACAAATCGAGTCTATTCTAGCTTTTGTAAGAAATTTGTACCCAATTGGAACCCTCATGAAAACACCAACCCCCAAATTAGTACCCCAAAGGAACCCCCCTAAATAACGGGTAGCTCTTTCGATCGTCACCACAGAATGCAACTTTTCGTAAAACAAGTAAAATCGCTTTGAACTTTTCTAAGGATTTAGTACCCAATTGGTACTCTCAGAAAACACCAACCCTCAAACTGCTACCTCGAAGCAAAACACTTTTCTATGATGTTGAAGTTTTATTACCAATTTTAAATAATGTGTGCGAACCCGTTGTCCAAATTTGGACCACATTTTCCACAATTATACCTTTCAATATTAGCTTCATAGCTAATTATACCGATATACATCATATGTACTCCCTTTCCCACAGGGTTGAAATTTAACTTTTTAATTTTTTTAATAATTTATAAATTAATAATTTTTTTATCAAACGAAATACAGTAGAGTTAGACTCTCCTACAACGCGGTTTAATGTTACGCGTTGTGAGAAAGCGCGTTATAGGAATTTAACGATAGTGAAATTTGATCAAAATTGTTATACAATGTTGCATTTGTTATTATTTCTTCCTGTATTATTACAGGTGACAGCGCAACACTTATTATGTCCCATCATGATTATTTATATCAACTATCTGTTACGAGCCCTGACAGATCGGAACAAAACATATAGCGCCGTGCACTACTGCACATAGTGTTGGCCGGTATTTCTCCGCTACAAGCGGTTAGATCGTTTCGCAACTCCCTTCTACGGGGTATGCACAGGGCCAATACTATACTATATATTAATATTCATAGTTTAGTGGGCATACTGTCCATGTCTATATTATTGAAATAACTGACAACCAATATTTTAAATTAATGAAGATTTGAAGACTTTTAGGAAGGCACATTTATTTATTAACTGTTTTTTTTGCAGTCGTCAGCTTATAAGCTGCGTTCGGATATTCTACACCGTTGACACCGGGTACACCGTCCAAATAACACGTGTTATTGGGTGTAAAAAGTCTAACGGTGTACAATATCCGAACGCAGCTATAGATGTCAGTATATTTTGAATCGGGGCCAGTATCGTCACTATAAACAAAACTAAACATGATTGAAAGATTGAAATGATCAATGTGCGCGCAAATCACCGGTCATATCCGGGTATTCAAAAGCACCCGGATTATCATAGTTATTAATGTAATTATGTACCTATTACTTTTCTTGTGAAAGGGGACCTAGGTAGGGACCTAAATAGTTCGTATGTGTATATATGAAAACGTAACAAAAGAAAATAATGCAATAAGTCAGTACATAGCTATTTATGATCATGCTAAAAAAGAAATTACTACCATGTTACACAAAATAAAACACATGTTTTGGTATCAGATTTCACCCCGATTTTGGGGTGTTCCTTTGAGGGACTAATTTTGTGATTAGTATTTTCTGAGGGTACCAATTGGATACTAAATCCTTAGGAAAGTTCGAAGTGATTTGCCTTGTTTTACGACAAGTGGCGTTGTGAAGTGACATTCGAAAGAACTATCCATGATTTAGGGGGTTCCTTTGGGGTACTAATCTAGGGGTTGTTTTTTTCTGATGGTACCAATTGGTTACATATTCCTTACAAAAGATAGAATAGATTCGACTTGTTTTTCGATAAGTGGCGTTCTGAGTTGACGCGCGTTCTCTTTGCTCCCCGACATCAGGAAGTTCCTTTGACGTACTAATTTGGCGGTTAGTGTTTTCTGAGAGTACCAATTGGGTACTAAATCCTTACAGAATTTCATAGTGATTCGATTTGCTTTACGACAAGTGGCGTTCTGAGGTGAAGTTCGAAAGAACTACCCATGATTTAGAGGGGTTCCTCTGAGGTACCAATTTGGGGGTTGGTGTTTGCAGTGGGTACCAATTGGGTACTAATTCCTTACAAAAGATAGAATAGATTCTACTTTTTTTTCGATCAGTGGTATTCTGAGGACACGCGCGCAATCTTTGCCCCTCGATGTCGGAGGGTTCCTTTGAGATACTAATTTGGGGGTTAGTGTTTTCTGAGGGTGCCAATAGGGTACTAAATACTTACAAATGTTCAAAGTGGTTCGAGTTATTTTACGACAATTAGCGTTTTGAGGTGAAGTTCAAAAGAACTACTTCTAAGTTAAGGGGGTTCCCTTGAGGTACCAATTCCGCAGTTGGTGGTACAAATTGGTACTAATTGGGTACGAATTGTTTGGAACGTTTCAAGTCGATTTGCGAAGAGGGGCGTTCTGGGGTGACAGACGTTATTCGGAAATATACATCACTTTTATCCGTCACTTCCTGTATCTTGACGGACGTACGTGTAACGAAACTGTCAGCACATTAGTCTGTGTTTGCACACATTTTTTACTCTTACAACATTACCGTAATAAATGTAGCTGTTGTTAATAGTTATTTAACCAACAAGTATATTAAAAAGAGCGATTCATGATCGAGACTGTTTAACGCTCGAGCGGAGCGAGAGCGTTAATTGTCGAGATCATTAATCGCCGTTTAATATTCGAGTTGGTTACAAAAATTTTTCGGCGATCGTATTTTTCTAGCGTCGTCTACATAGATTTTTCTTCGCCAATGTCGTTTTAGGTTATATGACAATTTATGTAATTTGACACTGACAGTTGTAGAGGGCGGTATGTTTTGATTGGAAGGTTTCATTTCACATATGTTCGATTGGCCAATCAAACGACGTCTTTACGTCGTGTGATTGGCTATAACAAATCATGCATTAATAGAAATCGTGCATTAATATAGTTGTTTAACAAACGATTTCCTATTCACTAAATTGACTCATAAATAAGCGATCGACGGAAAAGACAAATAAGTGACTGTTCAAATCAAAGCTATTTGTTGGTTTGTTTTTATTAAACAGGCGGTTCGGCGGCCACCTGATGGCTATATTGTGCAACTACTTTCGTGGCTAGGCATGTAAAGAACTACTTTCGTGTCTAGCCGTGGTATTAGCTCCTTTCCTGTTCCCATAGAAACCCGAAAATGTCATGGTGTATGGCATTGTGTAGGATAAAACATGGTTTGCCCTAAAATTTGTCGTCTTTTTACCATTCTTTACGGACCTACCGTTAAAAATAACGGTAAAAAACAGTTGTTAAAAAAACAAACTATAAAATATTTGGGAAACATTTTTTGTTTTATAATGAAATATATTTAAATAAAAGTGTTTTGAGTAATTCTGTGACAAACTTTGACATTGAAGTTGCTTATAATATTATTTCGTTTTGTATGTTCTCTTGCTTCTTTATTGCATTATCATATATGAAAATTTGGCGTGTTGTCAATTCCTAATTTTCAATTATCCCTCTTTAAGAATCATCATGTCCTTTAAAATTTTAATTTTGTTATTACCTATCGTGCAATGATTTCTGCCAAATTATTAGATACATACGGAATATGCTATATTAATTTCTGTTTTGTTAACGGTTAATCTGGGGAAATGTACTTCTGAAAAAAATGCTGCTATCATTCCTGTAAACTATTCATTTGTGTTCTGAACACACTGTATACAAAGCCAACAGCAAAAAATAGCGAGCTGTTTGATAATTATATTGATAATTAAAAATAAAAATGTTTAACGACATAATTTGTCAAATTAATATTTATAGCAAGGGACGCTTACTTTGTATACGAGTGCGTAGGGAACGAAATTAGTTCATCTCTCGCGTCGCTGTTACTTTATTGCGCTGGCTACATGCCGTCACCTGGGTAATCGGCGTGTGACAATTGTGACAATCCGTCAACCAGTTATTGTTGACATATATCAAGAAAAAAAAGGTAAACGCGGAATTAATTTGTTTGTTGGTTTTCCAGGGAGTGTCGAGTGTTCCTTGTGCGTTGAAAGTTTTAAGACAATGGTTCATGCCTGCGTTGTGCCAAATTGCCCATCGTTGGGCAAGCAGTATTGTAAAATGCACGTATTTCCGAAGGATCCACTGGTAAAATTCTGGACATCGCCTACAAAGTGTATGGTTCCACCGACAGTTAAAAATTGGATAAAGACCATCGAGGGATTTGGAGAATTGTCAAAAAGATTACAGGGATTTGGAATTAGTTTCTTTTTAATAAAACACGCAAACCAAGATCCACTTGAATTTTTTTTTGGAGTAATTCGTATGCATAGGGCTGGAATATAAATCCGACATGTTCCTCCTTCAGATTCAGTTACAGAACTCACATTCTTAATAATTCTACATCCAAACACTCGCCAAGCGCAAATTGCGAAAAGGACGATTGTGAACCATTTAATACAGTCCGTCAAGCGGCTTCTGGCAAAACAACATAGTGTGCAGGATGTGGACGATACAGCAGCGAACATCGAAGAGGTCATGTTTACGACAAGTCCAACGAAAATGGCAACGAAGCAACCTGCATACATTGGTGGTTATATGGCAAGGAAAATTTTAAACACCGTACAATGTAAGAGCTGTAAAAGGGATTTATTAACAGAGGTACAGCTAGAAGAACACCAGCTAATTGAGTTCAGACGCTATTAAAAAAATCCCTCATTGCGACCTAACACAATGTTTATTCAATTATATGGGGCCTTCAGTGGTATTATGCATAATATACTACCACATATTGCAAACCAAGCGGGAATTAGAAGACGGTTGATGGAACACCTGCGGACCCTGAACAGAAATATACCACCATTCCAATGTACAAATCACAATTTATTTTGTAAACTGTTTACAATATTTTACATAAACACATGGATTAACAATGTTAACAGCATTTTGAAAGGATTCGAAAGGTGGAGAAATTTATTCAACGATCCGATCAAAATTATAGTCGCACAAAAATTTGAGAAATACCGTTTAGCAAAGAAAAAAAGAAATTTGTTAAAAAAAAATTAAACTAAATTGATATTAATATCTGGGGTGAATAGGGACGGAGGGGCAAATAGGGACAGCAACTGAAATCAATGATTAAGTGTCCGCATTTTTTAACGAAAACACATTTAAGTTGGCTTTCCGCAAACCCAACTTAAATGTGTTTTCCTCATGAAGAGTTTTGGAATGATGCAAGGCGTGTTCTGAGGTCAATGAAATTTTGGACGTCACCGACCAAATATTTTGTTCCACCTACAATAAAAAATTGGGTTGAAACTAACTATCAATGTATTCCATGAGCTTGTTCCCAAGCCTTTTAAAATCCTATTTACATTTTGGATCCAAGTGTGAATCATAAATTTAACAAATAATTTTCAAAATAAATCAAATAATTTGTGGTCAGCACATTGAAATGAGACAGTACTCTTAAGTCCGCTTAGGTGCCGCATCAATTTTTTATATCTGCTTTGCACGAAATACGTGGTAATACATCATGCAAAATTCCTATTCAAGTCCCAAATAATTTAATAAAAATTGAATTGGGCCGCAATAATAAATTTTGTGCATAGGCTCTACCCTCAAGTTGCGCAATTCGCACCAGCTGAATGTTGGGATGAATAATTGTTCATAATGAATGTCCTATAACTGTGCTTGAAAGATGTGCATGTTGGATTGATGTTTCTTGCTCAGTGCATACGAACCGCTCCAAAAAAGTTTTCAAGCGGAATTTCGTGGAATTGTCGCCACAAAAAAACGAGTACCCATACGCACACACAGACATTTTTTTGTGCCTTGGTCAAAAATGTTCATGGTATCCAAAAAGACATATTTCCGCTAAAATCTCAAATTTTTTAGTGGCACGATTACAATACTTTACATACTACGTATGATAAAGTAAAAATTAAGTTAGAGCCTATTAGTGTATTTGTAGTATTATTTTTATTAGTATTGAGTATTAATGTTTTTTTTGTAGTATTTTTTCTCAAAATGTGTTGAAAGTACACACAAATGCCAGTGTTCATTTTTCTTTGACTAAGTCTGCCTGCTGTTTTATTAGAATACGATGTATTGTTTTTATCTTATTTGCTTTGTTTAATATATGGTTGATATATTTTATTTGTTTTTTTTTATTTTAAAATGTATGCTATTTTCCACATTGTTAAATTTGTTTCGTTTTGTATCAATTACATATAATTGCTACAAAACGAAACAAATTTAACAATGTGGAAAATATATCCTATAAAAAAGCCTATAATAGTCAATATTTCAAAAGACGCGGGTAAAACTCCTACTAGCGCCGGAGTCCTTCGGGTGACGCGAGAGGTGAACTAAACTACTCTCCACGCGATTGCGCAGAGTTGCCTATCTATATAAGATATAATCTATATAAGATATAAGTATTTAATCTATGATTTATATATATAATATATATATATTATCAATATTTATAGGTTAATAATATGGTGACCTACAGGCGGGATGTAAATTTTAAATAAATCCAAAATTACAGCCACAACCTGGATTTGAACCAGTTATGTCACCATATTATTATTAAATATTGATAATTAATTAATAGACCAGCCAATAGAGATTTTTCCGTGACAAAAATAGTATCAGCAAGCCGACGGTCCCAGGTCACGTGGAACAGTCCGTAGATGTATTGTGATGTGTTTTCGACTCGCAAGTATCATTACTTAATTTGTTATAAACAAAAAACATCAAAAAAATAGTGTCCTTTTTTTCGTTTTTTGCTTGTAAAAACTGAACCAATAGAGCAATCTTGATGCTTTCAACAGACGAATTGTAGAGAATGAAAGGACGAAAAAAATTAACCCTACACAGACCCGATCAGATTAATATTAACGGTGGAAATTCGGAAGAACCGGAAAAATCTGCGTTTGTTTCAAAAATTCTTAACTCCGCCATTTTCAAAGCTCTAACGCAGGCTTTTCGTGAAAAAGTAGCGATTGATAGGTACTTTAAGTGTGCACAACCCATGTTCCGTCGATCGTTTATTTATGAGTCAATTTAGTGAATACGAAATCGTTTATTAAACAACTCTATTTCTATTAATGCATGATTTGTTATATCCAATCATACGACGTAATGACGTCGTTTGATTGGCCAATCGAACATATGTGAAATAAAACCTTCCAATCAAAACATACCGCCCTCTAGAACTGTCAGTGTCAAATTACATAAATTGTCATATAACCCAACCTAAAAAGACATCGGCGAAGAAAAATCTATGTAGACGACGCGACGCACAGTGCGGTATTTGGCTTCAAAAGCTGGCCATAAATGAAAATTGCTAAATAATATAGATGTGAGTAAGCTTTGGACAGATAGACTGGACGTCACATAGTTTCCATAACACCTGCGATTCTCTCAGATTCTCTCACCACCGAGATGTACCACCGAGTCGAAACTTGAGATTCGTTGAAACGATCACGTTTTGTTTTTGTCACGCAGTTGTGTGTAAACTTTTCGTTTCCTTTTCTATGTTTCAAGGAAAAATCAATGTGGATATTGAAGTTCGAGGTATGTAGATTACATAAAATTGATTTGCATGTGTTAATCCAATTATTACCTATTTTCATGGTAAAACAACTACTACTTCTTTGCCTATATTAGTGTTTTCAAATATGTTCAACTCATTGGAACTCAAAATGTTATATGCCATATTAAACCTTGGAGTTTCCTTTAACAGTCCTACTATATCATCTTTGCTCCCACAATTTTCCCATTTTTTTGTAACAATTTGTTTACTATATTGTTACAGATTCTGATGAATCAGTCAACAGAATTACTGTAACTCGCAAACAACTGCACGAGTTTATTACAGAAAGTTCTGATAGACTGTTTAAGCAGAAACAGAAGCACCTGGAAGATAAAATTCGAAATAAATGTAGAGAAATTCTCTCGATTTAGAACGGGCACTGCAAAACATTATATTAAGTTATACAAATGGCACCCAATGTCACCGACACTGCATAAGATATTCACTCATGCACCGAGTGTCATCTCACATGCATTACTGCCACTTGGGAAATTATCTGAAGAAGCTGCTGAAGCAAGGAACAAACGTTTCAGAGAATACAGTGAACATAAATATCGGAAAAGTTCCAGAGAAAACTGTAATCAGGATGTTCTGAATAGACTTTTATTAAGCTCAGATCCATTCTTGACAAGTATGAGGTCTAAAGTAACAAAAAAGAGCTTCCGTTCCCAGAGGATGCAGTTCAACTGTTAAAGCAAGCGCAATTATAAATATTCATTATTATGGTTACATTAAATGTTTTATTATTATTGATATGATTTAATGTGTAAGTGTGTACTGGTGTATATTATTACTTAAAATTTTACAATTATAGTTTCGAAATTATTTTTATATAATGTGAAAATAAGCATTATAGCATATATACAGTGTGTCCCACTCAAGAGTGTAACACCTTCATAGCTTTTTTATTTTTAGTCCAATTTGAGTAATTTTTTTCTTTCAAATATAGAACACATACTGCTCTATTTACTGCCAAAAACCCAATTGTCTTCTTTAAATGCAAAGCACCTTGTGATGGCAAAATAAATGACAAAAATCAAGAAATCACTTTAGGGATTTTTTATCGAAAAATTTTACTAATAATAATTGTTCAGAATGGCCCAAAAACCTTAAATCCAAAATTTCATGAAAATTAAAAAATATCCGTAAAGTAAATCCGTAAATATTATTTGCATAGGCCTGAACTGTCAATAAATAAAACCTGAACTGTCAAAGTGCTTCAGCTGCCTCCCTTGCTGATCGCGCATTATCACCGACTAATCTTATTATTTGCACCTTTTCGGCAAGTGTAAGCATTATTATTCAGCAAATAATTAAATACGACAAAGCACTTTGACAGTTCAGGTTTTATTTCAAACAAAATTTCCACAGCACACTTTTTTAAGCGCAGCTGCCTATGCAAATTATTTACGGACTTATTACGGAATTATTTTTGAAGAGAATTTCAATATTTTTTCATAAAATTTTGGATTTAGGGTTTTTGGGCAATTCTGAACAATTATTATCTACTTGTAAAATTTTTCGATAAAAAAATCCCTAAAGTGATTTCTTGATTTTTGCCATACAAAAATCTGATGTGGCCAGGCACATGACTTTATCATAATATATATATAAAATTAATAGTTTAGCTGCATGAGATTCTATTTGATCGAGATCGGCTATGTCTGCATTAAAATAAAACTAGTAGAACTAGACAGATATCTCGATTAAAGCTGCGTTCGGATATTGTACTCCGTTGACACCGGGTACACCGTCCAAATGACACGTACGTGTTATTGGGTGTAAAAAGTGTAACGGTGTTCAATATCCGAACGCAGCCTATATTGACAGTAGTATTTTCAAAACATTAGCGTTTGACACTAGCTACTGTCATTAGGATCAAAAAATCTGACCTATCCTGGCTACTAGTTTTAATGCAGTACGACGGATCTCGATGAAATAGAATTTGCTCATGCAGCTAAACTATAAATTCTACCAAAAATGTCATATACATAAATTATAGAAAATTTCCTCTCCTTTAATTTATTATTTAACTATTTTGACGACATTACACAAGTAGCGGCTCATTTGCAAAATCTTCGAAAAATGCTAAGAGTAAACCACCAGTTCCTTTGGACCCTTTTCAACAGAAAGCTTTTCAGCTCTAAGTTTGGTTATGAAACTTCTAAATATGAAGTTTCGTCCCGATACCTTTAGTAGTTTCTCCGGAATCGTCGCCACAAAAACGGGTACACACACACACACATACACACACACACACACACACACACACACACAGACATTTTCTTGTACCTTGGTCAAAAATGTTCAGGGGACCCAAAAAGACATATTTCCGCTAAAATCTCAAAAATTTTTTTTGGCACGATTACAATACTTTACATACTGCGTATGATAAAGTAAAAAGAATTGTTAAAATTGGATTAAAAATAAAAAAGATATGAAGGTGTTACACTCTTAAGTGGGACACACTGTATAAAATATATATTAAAAAATAGGTGATAACCTCCCTCTGTTTCCTTTAAAAACAAATTATCTGAATTATAGAATTTGAGTTTAAATCACGTTAATATACATTTTCTTTTAAAAAAAGCCAAGAAAATATTTTTGGCCAGGTTTTGAGGCCAAATACCGCATAGTGCGACGCTAGAAGAATACGATCGACGAAAAAATTTTGTAACCAACTCGAATATTAAACGGCGATTAATTATCTCGACAATTAACGCTTTCGCTGTGCTCGAGCGTTAAACAGTCTCGATCATTAATCGCTCTTTTTTATATACTTGTTTGTTAAATAACTATTAAATGCTTTAAATAAACAAATATTGTTAAAAATGTACGCTGCTTTTCCATCGAGTTAAAAAACAGTACATGTCCCTGATAATTGTTTTACTCATAGCTCTGCTTTAAATGCAAATATAAATAAAATACGTAATACAATTAATTCTCTGTGAACTACTTACTTTATATTTTGTCTGTTGGCACAAAATGGCTCTGCTATACTTTTCAAGATATTGCACCGACAAAATTATTTTGTTAATTTTCTCAGAACTCACTTTTTCCTTTCGAACCGACCTATTCAATTATAGTGCAAAATACTTTAATCTGACGCACAAAACAACAACGCTCGATTTCACAAAAAATGATCATTTTCTTATCCGGATCACCGGAACATTTCTTTAAATAATTAATTCGATAGTAGGTAAATGGCTTTTGATTACATATTGCGTTGTTGGCTTCGCTGAATCGACCTCCCCCTTCCCACCCTACGTTCATTCAATACAAAATGATTAGCTATATTTTCTCAAATAAGATCAATCGGCAGCAGCGGCGCGTTATGCGATCATGGGGCCCTGGGCAATTTTGAATTTGGGGGCCCCCATATACCGTGTTGAATTAAGAATTACTTCTATATACAAAAATAATATGTAGGTACGAATACTAAAAAAATCATAAATAATAAGTACGGTATTTGACTTTTTTGCAACAACATTTAATATAAGTACACCGTTATTTAAAGCAACTAATGAATATTCTTAAGAAATACAATATAACAAATAAATAGCTTAATAATTTAAAAATCAAAACTCGTAACAATTAATAGTATATTATTTGACGAGCACATAACTAAGGATATAAATCGCGAGCCGTAGGCGAGCGTATAAACATGCGAGCGATTTATATCAGTTGTGTGCGAGTCGAATACGACGTTTTATCTACGACTCATAAATTCCATTTTATTTCAAATCTTTTAAATGTATTTGTCAATGGTGGCGAGGCGAAATGTCAAATAACTGTCATCCACGTAGGCTTAGACTAACTTTGACAGTACATTCGTATAATGATGACAGTTCCTTCAAATAATGAAGTCATTATTTGAACGAACTGTCATTATTATACAACGCTAGTATCAATGTCATTGGCGTGTATCATGATGGGGATTATATAGTCGTAGATACGTATGCAATGAACTTATTATATGTGAGTCGTAGATAAAATATATTATCGTAATTCATAAATAACAATTAAACATAAATAATTTTTCTCATTAGGGAATCTAGATATATCCCTGCTTGAACAGCTTTTTTAATATTTTGCATACCTATTGCAAACACTGCGATATCCTTAAATACGCCATCGTCACTATGTATGTCCTCTGGATATGTACTTATTAAATTTGTAATGCAGTTTTCATAGTCTTTCTTTTAATAAACTGTAATTTCACCTTTCTGTTGCTAACATTGTCGGTTTCATAATCTTTATTGTTATGCGTTAATATGCATTTGTAAGAAGCAGCCCAAATTAATTTTTTTTTATGTAGCACCGTGTATATTTTTCCTATCCAAATGTCCCTGAGATCAGTCGTTTAAATGATTAAAATGATTAAATGTTGAAAGAAAGCAACTACAAAATGTTAAAACGGTTTCTACCATGTCAATACCTTGACCTCTGAGAAGTTTACAAGAAAAAAAAATAAATGTTTTTGAAAATGATTTAAGCTATAAATACAAAATACTTTTGAATATAAGTAACTGTTCTTATACCAAATACCGCCGAATTGCATCACCTACAGGTAAGAGAAACACCGCACACAGTGGCGTAGCTACATATTCAGCGCCCTGGAGCAAGAAAAATCTGTGGGCCCCCTTGTTTTAATTTAATGTATCCACTTTCAAATCGTAATTTTTCAATTCCAGATTGAACCAACAACGGAATTTATATATACAAAATCCTTGCGAAACTCAGTTTGGGGTTGTATGACAATAAAAAACAGTCAACAGTCAACAGCTGTCTGTTTGCGATTTCTAATAAATTAAACTGACCCCAAAATTTTTCAAATAACAAAAGTGTTTTATATAAATATCGTATTTTATGAAATTTTCGACTAGTATCCTTTACTATTGTAGATTTAAGAACATTTAAGAACTTGAAAGCGCCAACTCGTACTTAAACGATGTACTTATTCATTTTATGTAGAGAATTAAAAGATCTAGAAGTTTCCTAAAAAACCAATGGGAACTTTTTACACGTTATTTCTAATGCCCAATCAAAGGAATATTTAATAATTCAGCTGGGTTTGAATTTTTCAGAAGTGAATAGTTTTATTTGTTTTATTTCACTATTTTACTACTTATTCCCGTATTTTGAGTTTACAAGCTTGCATTTACAGCTTGTGGCGCAGTTTTGAGTGCGCTATAATATAAATAAACAAATTTTATTGTCTATAATTTCCTTTTTTTTCGTTTTTTGTAATTATTAACCTGAAAATTTTAAAAATTCTAATACCTACAGCTTACAAAGTTACAACCGCAATATACAAACGCAATCAAATAAAATTACCATTAAAGTAATAAAATTACATACAACCTTGAGCACATTTTCAGAATTCAGGCGAAGGTTAGTTAAAATGCCACAATACGCTTTTCTAACCCCATTGAAATGATGTTTAGGGACAATTTTCAAGTTTCTTAAAGAGATTTTCTTTTTAATTTTCATCAAAACTATTTGGAAGGAAGCGTTTTAGGCAATTGAAACTTTTAACAACCACTAAAATTTTGGGAATGGAAATTTCTTTCTTTTAAAATAAGTACACTTATGTATTTCATAGAAAAAACTTAAGCCCACTTATATACTTATAAGTTTATGAATAAAAAACACTAATTTAGTAAAATAATTAATTAAAAATTAAAAGTCATAACAATCATTTAAACTGAACAATAGACTACAATAGTACACTCAATAAGTAAATAAATATGAAGTGCGCTTGCTTAAAAATTTACAAACATTTACGAAAGGTAATGGAGTTATGTGCATTATGTATAAATACAACGCACCAATCTATAAATGAAAATTATGATAATTAAATCAAGATCACAAAACAGTTAGATCCTTAGAGTTTTATCTAGAAAATCTGGCCAACAGAATGTTTTGCACAAAAGTTTTTTTATTGACCTTCCAATTTTGCGCCCCCTCTACTCGTGCGCCTGGAGCAGTTTGCTCCCACTCAGTGATGCCAACCGTACTATAATTATAGTATTTGTGCGATAATTCGAACTGTATGTACTATAAAATTTCACAGGCGATATAGTACGCACATTGTACTATAATCTGTTGTTTCTTGCCGACACAAAATTTTAAAATTGATCTATGCCAAAGGCGATTTCGCGTGGCACGGTTCGGTTGCGGTTCGACTACCGATTTGAACCAACCATTTTCACATGGCGATTGATGACGTAACGGTTGCAGTTGGTCGATTCGGTCCGTCAAAATCTTGAACCTGCCTGGCAAGACGGTTTGAAATATCGGTTCGTTTGGGTTGTCATTTTTAGGTTATAAGTTGTAAAATGCTGGTAAAATGGATAGGTATGTCGTTGGCGGAATGCGCGGTAGACCACTGCGTATGTCATTACTGTCATATTTAACAGTAAGTGGGGCACCTAACCTATGAATCGAACCGGATCATTTTCCGTCGAGCGGTTACTGACGTTTCAAAAATGATGACGATTTAGAACCGTTCTGTCAACCACATCCAACCGCCAACCGGAACCAAATCGAACCGTTTAGCCACGCGAAATCGCCTATTGAAATGACATTAATGACACTCTTCACCACGCTCTTCACAGCCCTTTGGCGCCATCTAATAGGCAATTGCCCAATTAATCCGTACTGCACAGCGCATGCATTGCAGAAGATGGGGGATTTACCGTATTACAAATATTTTGTCAAGTTGGGATTACAAATTATGCGGGTATTGACGGGAAACAAGTGAAACAACCATACTTAAGGCGATTTCACGTGGAACGGTTCGGTTGCGGTTCGACTACCGATTTGAACCAACCATTTTCACATGGCGATTGATGACGTAACGGTCGCAGTTGGTTCGATTCGGTCCGTCAAAATCTTGAACCTGCCTGGCAAGCCGGTTCGAAATATCGGTTCGTTTGGGTTGTCATTTTTAGGTCATAAGTTGTAAAATGTTGGTAAAATGGATAGGTATGTCGTTGGCGGAATGCGAGGTAGACCACTGCGTATGTCATTACTGTCATATTTAACAGTAAGTGGGACACCTAACCTATGAATCGAACCGGATCATTTTCCGTCGAGCGGTTACTGACGTTTCAAATATGATGACGATTTAGAACCGTTCTGTCAACCACATCCAACCGCCAACCGGAACCAAATCGAACCATTTAGCCACGCGAAATCGCCTATAGTAGATGCATAGTAGTAAACAAGACAACGACGAGAGCTGACAGTCTACAAAGTTGTAACATTTGTTTGTGGTTTCCAACAGTGTGCACTATTTTCAAGTAAGTGAATTATTTTGTATAATGTATATGTATATCTAGCAAACACTTTTTATGTGTAGAAGTCGAATATGGATAACACACCACCGAAAAAGAACAAAAGAACACAAAAATACCGTAAGGAGTGGGAGTCAACTTTTAATTGGATTTGTGGTGAGAAAGACTCTATTGTACGTATAGTAAAATTTGTTCCTGTTCACTAAAATTGGAGATGCAAGTACTAAAACTCCATGAAAATAGTGCCAAACATATTAAAAATGTAATAAATTTTTTAATAATTTTTAAATTTAATAAAATCACAGATGTCCTAATCGTCATTGCAAGGTTTTGTGAAATCAGTTCTTCGTAATTCTTGTGTTTCTTTGATTGTACTATATTTTTTTTATTGTACTATAATTTATTAGTGATCGTACTATAACGTCCAACACAGTTGGCAACACTGCTCCCCGTAGCTACGCCCCTGACCGCACACATTACATACAGGGTGCCACCTTACAAGTCCCGAAAATTAACAAGAGGATTTAAAGCAGTATCATGTTTTATGATAAAAAAAATCCAATAAACATGTAGTCAAAAGTTGGCCGTTTTCTCCAAATAAAAAAGGGTTTTATATAAATATCTCCCTTGTTTTTTGTGGGATTTTCCAAAACTAATATCATTCTAATATCTAATATAAAGTTGTGTTGCATTTCCGCAAAAAAATACAAGGTGACTATTACATTAGACACTTCTTAAGCTTCTGAAGGACACATCTAGGAAATGGTCAAGTTTTAACTGTACCTGCATTATTGTTTTGCTTATTCAAAATATATCATGCTCAGTCATGTTTTCAAACATTTGTGTAGAGGTAATGTTTTCGCAACACAGACGTTGTTTCTCGTATATTGACGTTTTTCAAGACCAAAAACTTAGATCAGTAGAAAGCAAGATATTGTTAAAAAACTCAATTCGGTCATCTTTGACCAATGACCATGAATAACTCGCAACGCGGACACGATATCGATGGGGACGTTTTGCACATTATTTGTAGTGCCCAACCTAAGGTGTATACAAAAATCCAGCTGGGTTGCACATTTATCGAAGTAAAATCCTAATTTGAATGGGCTAGTCATCCGACAAAACCAACATTCTGTATTTTTAGAATATTTGCATATCCAACTCGTTAAAGACGTTATACGTAATTAAACAAAATTTTTTTTCAAGGTGTATTTGTAGTAAAAATGAATACCTATTGAACCGAAATAAGCCAATCTTTTTTCCGTTCGTTTTTGGGTTTATGTTTCGACCAAAAAAATAGCGTTTTTTTTTCTGGTTTCCGGTTCAGTTCTGTTTTGAAGCCGAATTATTCATTGAAAGCAGCATGCAATGGTGAAAAGCTAACAACATACCAAGTACAGTCAAAAATAGTGCTGTTTCTGTGCAACGCTCATTTTTTTACTAGCAGTTCATATTTTAGGAAATATAAAACCTGGCAACCCATCAGTAAATTTTTTGTTTAAAATGACATCTAATAGTCAATAAACTATCGGTATATATAATAAAACAAAAACGAGTACGCACACATTCAAGTTTATTTAAAACTTACACAAGTACAGTATTATACCTTAGTAATTCATTTATAGTAAAGTAGGATACCGTAGGTAGGACCTTAAACAGAAAAAAAATTGACCTAGCACATTAAAGTTACGAATAACATCATAGTACAATTCAATAAATAGCAAACAATTATGCTATAAGTTTATAATAAAACAACCGACAAAAGAAAAATTAAATCGCATAGTCAATGACTAAATCAATTAGCTAACCATATTGAAATGTGTATACATATATAATTTATTCTGTACATATAAAAACAAAATCTTATATCCAGCATCTGTTCCCTTAAAAATCTGATCGTTTGTCCCGATTCTTTCCTCTTGATATCGTTCGTGCCTTGAATGCTGCTGCATTTATCAAGTGCTAAAACAGAAAGAATACAATAAAAAATAAATATCACAAATGAAATAAATAGTCACTTCTCAAAATACTCTCATACAAGTCAGTCTCATACAACTCACCCTTTCCAATTTTGTCTGTCTTGGCAAAGGTGTATCGCCGATAACCATCTTGGGTCCAAGCTCAAATATATCGCGCAAGAGCTCATTTTCCGCCAAGTGAAGATTAAATCCAGATCCGAGAACATTACACAGAGCGTCGTACTGCTTCCTTCGAACCCACGTGTCCAAGATCAAGCATTCCTGCCCAAACTTGATGGTCTCTTCCGTGACAGTTCCGTTCTAAAATGAAAAGTCAATTAAAGAAATACAATTTCCACCATCATCAGCACTCCTCTTTACCTCCATGTAATTCAAGACGTCACGGAAAGTGGCTCTCTGCTGCTTCCTGTCCTTCTTGGCCCGGTACTTATGAGAATCTGTTGCCAATTGGTATAAAACTTTCTTCAGGTCTTCTGCCCATTCGTCACCAAAGTCTTCTTTGTAGTTGGAGCCTATTTCAAATACTGTAGCCAATGCTTCTCCAGCGCTCATCCGAACATCCAAATGGCCGGATTTTAATAGTTCCGATAATTGTGTAATTGAACTGAAAATTAGAATGTAAAAATTAAATTAAACTAGTGCTGCTATTATTGATAAATCAAGTCCTATCGTATCTCAATTAATTAACACTTATCTTAGTTTATTATTCAGTTCTAATTGTTTACTAGAAACAAATTTTATTAGTATATCAAAGTGGATTTGTTTGTTTGTTTGTTTGTTTATATAATATGAGTTGTCAAAATCAGGGCTGCGGAGTGAGTAAAAAAATATTTGACTCAGACCCCACTAACAGCCTGCAAAGAAAAAAGCAGTTCTATTATAATCCTTTCACTCCGACTCCAGTGACTGAAATTCTACTTAACTCTGACTCTGACAGGTCAAATAATATATCTGTATGTAGGTCAGGGTGACCAACTTTTTAAAACGTCAAATCGGGACGCTAACATATTGCCAATAACTGAAACATATTTTTATAAGTATTGCAAGGCTTTTTGATTAGCGAGAGATAAATGGAAATAAAGTTAAAGGTAGGTTTCTAAGCTAGGTCTTTGTTCTTCTTTAATTTTTTTAAGTTTCTTGTTACATTTTTCTAAGCATACAATTGAAAAGATTGTACGGACATTCCGTAATGACCAACTGAAATTTGCAGTGTAAACGAAAAAGTGGCTGACACTCGTATTTGATTAGCATTGAATTACTTGGGTGCCAACGTTTTGGAGTGCCCATGACTGCATGTGTACTTTACCCTATAAAGAACTAAAAAATCTGATGTGGCCAGGCACATGACTTTATCATACTGTATATAAAATTAATAGTTTAGCTGCATGAGATTCTATTTGATCGAGATCGGCCATGTCTGCATTAAAATAAAACTACTAGAACTAGACAGATATCTCGATTAAAGCTGCGTTCGGATATTGTAGTCCGTTGACACCGGGTACACCGTCCAAATGACACGTGTTATTGGGTGTAAAAAGTGTAACGGTGTTCAATATCCGAACGCAGCCTATATTGACAGTAGTATTTCAAAACATTAGCGTTTGACACTAGCTACTGTCATTAGAATAAAAAAATCTGACATATCCTGGCTACTAGTTTTAAAGCAGTACGACCGATCTCGATGAAATAGAATTTGCTCATGCAGCTAAACTATAAACTGTACCAAAAAATGTCATATACATAAATTATAGAAAATTTCCTCTCCTTTCATTTTTTATTTAACTATTTTGACGACATTACACAAATAGCGGCTCATTTGCAAAATCTTCGAAAAATGCTATGAGTAAACCACCAGTTCCTTTGGACCCCTTTCAACAGAAAGCTTTTCAGCTCTAAGTTTGTTTATGAAACTTCAAAATATGAAGTTTCGTCCCGATACCGATACACACACACACACACACACACAGACATTTTTTTGTACCTTGGTCAAAAATGTTCAGGGGACCCAAAAAGACATATTTCCGCTAAAATCTCAAAAAATTTTTTTGGCATGATTACAATACTTTACATACTGCGTATGATAAAGTAAAAAAGCATGTCATAGGCCCCGATAGCATAGATATTTGTGCATTGTTCTGGATACCACAAGATGCCTGGTTTAAATCCAGGTGTTGGCTTTAATTGTTAATAATTCTATTTAATTTAAAGTTTACGTCCTGCCCATGTCTCGTCATTTGCTCTTTATATTTTTTTAAGAAGTTTGATAAGCTAACCAATGCTGACATAGACAATGATTAGAAATGTACCAAGAAAATATTTTTTTTTCCAACAGTTTCACCTCCACCGCCAGAATTAATATTCTATATAATAATTATCAATTTTCAAGACCTTGTAACTTTAAGGCATTATTTGTACTTATGAGACGCAATATGTTTATGCATTTCACTGTCTCGCCGCTAGAAAACTACACCAACGCACGTGATTTGTTTCCAACCGATTTCAAATAACGGAGTTTCTTTTCCGAAATGTTCCTAAATTTTCGTTTCTCGACTATTTATCCAGATTGTGATTATTTTTAGATTAATGAAAAATATCTGTAAAAATATGTGACGTTAATTACAAGATCATCTAAATTTAAATTTTGAAAGAAATTTTATGAACAATAAAGTAATTTGAGCCGAAATCTGACTACACGTTTAAAAATCGTTTGAATAAGTTAATTATTATTTTTGTGAAAGTGTTGCATTTCTATAACTATAAAATGACATTCATTCACCCAATCTGGAGCTCAAAGTAGTACGTTGTCCGGCAGCAATATTTAATATAGAATTTATCAATCCTGACTGACTGAAACTTCTATACACCAGACCTGTTCTTTTACAGAATAAACAGTCGATTCTCTAAACACAAGGTGAATCCGTATCCCCTACATTCTACTCAGAAGACACGTATATGTTCGGAGGGTTTTCTTCGCTATTAGTTCACAGAATCATAAAAGCTATACACCAAATTAAAGATAAACGGTATGCAATATTCAGTCTAGTGATAGATTTTTAAAATTTTTTATCGTTTTTGACAAAAAGTTACTGAATCTGACATAAAATTGCCTGACTGTGATTATAGCTCACATTATATCTCTCAGTTTACACCTTCCTGTACAAGTGTACAAAATTTCGTGTAGAAATATCAATATCCCATATATATCCAAATTTCACTTCTTTTAGTACGAGTCAGACAATATCAATTACCTACATTTCTCTTAGATACGGCTGGGTCATTTTGTTGAGGAAGGTAAGGTACCTACACTTTAACATGCTAACAAAATCATTACTTTGATGGCTGGTGTCTGGGAAATTCTGGACATTAGAATAACATATTTAAAAATCGGGACAAAATTCAGGATGCTTCATCAGGCGGGACAAGTGCTCAGAACTCGGGACTGTCCCGCCCACATCGGGACGGTTGATCACCCTAATGTATGTAGGTTCATTAGGCAGCACATACTGGGTTTACTAAAAATGGCGTGAAACTGTGAAAAAAATGCCAGCCTTAAGTGAATGAAGCTGCATTATAATTTTCAGAGTGTTCAATATAAAAATAATTCAAGTTTTACAAAATTTATGATATTTATTTGCTTATCAGCAAATGGCATATATTCAATACGATATCGTCTAATAAGAAATCTGCAATTCAATACATGAACTTTAGAGTATTGCAATAGAACTAAAATAAAAATTAAACTATTAAAATCGCATATATGAAAATTTGACGTATTATTATCTGTTGTAAGCATTAATTATGATTAAAGCTATCAAAATTTGCATGATGTACATGATTGAATTATTCTTATTACATGTACTATTGTAAATGATGCAACAAAATGAATGCAGCATGTGTGCATTTTGTTAAAATCAGTTAGTTATACATTACAACTTCAAAATAACAGTAAGGTTATCAAAACAAAAATATTTGCAACATTACCATTAGCACTAACTCGACTGCTAAATAACGATAATAGCAATAGTATTTTTAATTTTCCAGGTGACAAAGAAATTAGTTAGTATAATACTTACGGTGAATAACTCTGCCCACTGCTCATCATTGAGTAGATATCGCCTGGCGTCATTAACGTTAGGAGCAGCGTCCATGCGCTGACAGCAGCGCTGTGTAAGACTGCAGTTTCCGGGGTAATATTTGGCACCGTTCCATCTCCCTTTAAGTAGCTACCCGCAAAAATGCTTTCTAACTGTTGCATCACTTGTAGCATGTCACCCATCTCACCACCAGCAAGAAAAGCCACCAAACTAAGCGCTGAACAACACTGCAATTTTAATTAAAAGGAATCAGTACAATTCTAATCGAGAAACACATATATTCATATTATTATTTCTATTCAAAACGTAAAGGCAGTACAAGCCTACAACTGTAGGTAATCTTGTCCAAAAAATGTGATGTTTGCGTTGTTTTCTATAAAAAAAACAGTCGCAATAATTATGAATGATTTGGTTGTTGTCAACAAATTTTCCATAACTCCTTTGTAAGTTCTCTTGAACGGCACATAACTAATCAATCTTGACAGTTTATTGGTGAAAGACAAGAAAACCAAAAACTGCATTTCAGTAAAAAAAGAAATAACACCTGAATTTTAATAAGATAGTCTTGTGTCAATTTTGTGTGCTTAGTGAGCAAATTTAGGTGTTAGAGATGATTTAAACTGAGAAGAGGGTCTGATGTCATTTGCCGCCTGAGCTTATTCTGACAAATAGTTGTTACAAAGGGACAATAGGAAGTATGTATGTATATTATTTGTATTTATTTTATCGGCAATTGAATATAAACTAAGCTGTATGTGTATAGGCTGTTCCAATGACCATAGAAAGAAACTTCATGAAGTGACTTGAACAATTGATCCCAAATTTACTTCCATGGTCGGTTCTGTGTATTCAATAATGCTATATTTAGAAAATAAATTGCTTCCGGGTTATGCTGTGTCAAGATTCGTAAATGCTGACATTTTGCGAACCATGTTGCTCGCTTCTTCAGAGCTAACTAATACCATAGATAAAATGGATAAAATATTAGGTATATCATAGATATTTTCACGGAAGAGCACGGACGTAAAGTAATAAGATTACCTGGTACCACTCTGATCTAAACGCAATAGAGAAAACATGGAGATTTAGTTAAGAATTGGTGGCTTACTTTAAAGTTTTCAGATGTGGAAAAACTTATCTTAGAAAGGTTTAATATATGTTATCAGAAGCGAGTTGGAATCAGTGGAAACTTATATGGGGGCATGTTGTAAAATATGAGAAAGAATTAGTTGATAACGATACTAGATTTAGTACAAGAACAGTTGACATTTGCTGTAAATACACTTGAAAGTGAGGAAGAAAATGCTTTAAATTCAGAAGTAGTCAAATTTTAATTTTGTATTGTAATTTTTGATTACCCCTTATTTTTAACAAATAAATTGTTTCACGTAATTCTTTTAGCACTGCTTATTAAATTTTGTTCTTAATAAATATAGTCAATAATCGAAAATCTATTAATTATATATACCTATATATCTTACTAGCACAGCTTGTACAGCATGTTCATTAATACATATATGCAACTTAACTTGCTGTAACTTCCTAGTTTAAGTTTTTAGGTCGGAAGTTTACTAAGAAAGGAGAGTTATTTAGGTCTTCTCTTGCTACTCCGTCAATATCCTCTGTATGTTATGATGAAGGTCAGTTTAGTTCCCGCCCCGAAGGAGTATAAGTGAGGGTACCCCTTTTTAGTTTAAAACATCGCTACCATGTATTGGGAAATTTGATTGCTATAAGTGATTTTACAAAATAGATTACACTATCTGGAAGTATTTTTTTGAGAGAAACTCAAGGGCGAAAACCAAAATTAACTGTTGTCTTTTGCTTTATCAACATCTAATCTAAACCATTGTATTTCCTAAGATAATAATTTAACAGGAAAGCAAATGCATAATATGATTTTATTGTATGTTATATCACATCATAAATTAAATTTTCGTACTTTATAATTTATTTATATAACGATACCCACCTTTAGTGTAATAGTATCTTATGTGACAACAATAACAATGACATATTTACACAGTTTGGAACAACTTTACATAACCACAACTATATACCAGATAACATTATAATGCATCCTGTAAACAGTAAATACCAGAAAATATTTAAACAAGATTATCAAAATATTCAAGGATTATATTCCGCAGCAGTAACAAACACATATTTGTAAAAGCTTCCAAATCATAACAAATATCTCTTTAATAAAAACAAAAAAAACAATACTAACCTCAGCTCTTGTAGCAGGTAAAACAGATTTGTCATTAGCAGTTAACAACAAAGCTGGTTTTAAAAGCCGCCAAATCTCATCGCAGTCCTCGAGAGCACCCAGTTGCACACATAGTAAGGTAGCTAATTTTGCTGCGGCAGTCTGTTCCGCCCCACGTCCCCGTTTCAAGCATTTCTCGACGGCGTCAACGATGGTAAGTCGACGATCTAAGACGTAAGCAGGGACATACTTTTTGATGAATGCCTTCGACACTGCGTCCAAACAGTTACACCGGCCTTGGGCTGATTTCTGTGTGAATCCATCGATGGCTTCAGATAATTTCTCCTCAAACACTTCTTGTTGCGAGATCTCCTCGACCTCGTCCGTATCATCAGTACTTCGCACTTCCGAGAAGTTGCTCACAACGCTGGCGTTGTCATTGAAAGATTCATCATCCGATGTTTGCAGGGAACCATTTGTGCGGTTGTCGCGATCTAAATTTAAACAGGGCCAAGTTGAAAAATTTGAAAAAAATATGTTTCCTTTCTTTCTCTAGTAAACACGTGCACGGTATTTAGTACGTGAATGACTCACGAGAATAGAAAATTGACAGACATACGCAAGGTCGCACATGGATTCGTGTTAGTGATTGTTGTGAATTTTTTAATAGAAACTTATATAATGTGGTCCTATGTGGTGAATTTCGTGATTTCCATATGCCAGAAAAACTTGAGCAATGATACGAAATTGATGCATGGGCGTTTCTGACGATATTCGCCCTTACGCGCTAGTAACATATGGCCGAGTATGCTTACCAGACTTTCCTTTTCGTTTCCTATTCGGCATGGTTGTGGTTTAAATACACTTTTCCTTAAATTTACTAAATAAAACAACTAATTTAACACTTGATCAAGAAGGTAAACTGTTCGATAAGGTTCCTCTCACACGTATACAGAACTCTTGACATTTATTTTCTGGGAAACTCGTGTCAAAACTCAATAACATGTTTTCAGTTGCACTAGCTTTGGCCAACTTGCCTCTTGCCCCTTTCTAGGAACATTTATATAACCGAATGAAATTAGTCACACACTCCCACCAACCGCCCAAACAAAACAATATCATCTCTTCATGCGCTACTATTGATCCCTGCTTGCAATTTATTGCAGCATTTTAAATAAAGTTGTGAAATACTATAGAAATTAATCGTGTATGAACATGTGTGATTCTATTGTTTTTTTATATAGTTATTTTATTTTGCGATTGGCAGCGGAACGTCATGGGAACGTCAGATCTTACGCCAATTGTTGGGTCTCGTAGGTTATAAAATTTGATAGCAAAATTTTAAAATGAAAATGCTACGATAAGAAAATGCATAAAAATGATGCGGCAGGCGAAAATGTCGCTACGGACGCTTTTCATGCGTTTCTTAGTATTGTTAGTTCTCATTATGTTTATAGTGACCATTATTTTAAGTTTTTTATTGTTAAAAGGTAAAAATAAATACTTACCATTATTAATTGTTAATTCTAAATGTACCTGTTTTATAGATTGTAAATGCACAAATCCCGTGTATGTACCAGATAAGGCTGAGCATAACCGAAATCTAGAATATCCGTCTGATCATAAATTAGCTGTGCTGGTTCCATACAGAGATCGTTTCGAAGAGATGCTAGAGTTTGTTCCATACATAAATAATTTTTTGAAACGGCAGCACATTAATCACAACATTTTCATTCTAAATCAGGTGGACAGCTATCGATTTAATAGAGCTTCTTTAATCAACGTAGGATATTTATACACTAATAACACGCACGATTATGTAGTGATGCATGACGTGGATTTACTTCCATTAAACGGCCAACTAAGCTACGCTTACCCAGACCAAGGACCATTTCATATTGCCGCACCGAATATCCACCCGAAGTACAACTATACTAATTTTGTCGGCGGTATTTTAATTGTAAATAGGGAACATTACCAATTAGTCAACGGCATGTCCAACAAATATTGGGGATGGGGATTGGAGGATGATGAATTCTTTGTAAGGCTAAAAGAGCTCAATCTTAAGGTTACGAGGCCAGAAAATTTAACAACCGACAGATCAAACACATTTAGGTTTGTTTACTTTTATTAGAATTCTTTATAAACATTTTTATGTTTATAACATACGATAAGTTTAGTTAACTACCCATATAATCGCACGTTTGAAGGCCAGGATTTTCTGGCAACTGAATGCTAGTTTATTTCCCAATATGCCTTGCCGGTTTATTGTTATAAACCTAAAAACCTTCTCTTTTCTGAGTTGATTATTTTAGTTAGTTCTGTGGTTTGGAGTCTACAGTAAACTGCTGGTTCCTCATATAAGTTGTAAAAACCAACAATTACGGGCAGCCATTTCATAGAATTACTCTATTATCCACAAACTGTCTTACTGGAACTAGACTCAACTGATACTGTTGTTATTTCTGAATATATAGATTGAAAATTTTGTGTTGTACTGTTGTGCGGTTTTATGGGCATTTTTAAGTTAATATACCAGCCTAGCAAAATCACTGAAAAAAGATGAATTTTCTGTAATTTACTTTCCCATTACTGATGTTTTGAAAAACTATAAAGATAAAATTGTTCTAAATTAATAATTAGCCATCCATTTCACCAATATATTTGATGTGCAGTCATTTGCGCTTGGGCAGTTCGTTCTTTGCAGATAAGAGCTGTTTGTAGATATATGACCCTGGCTGTGTTAGTATGTTAAAGCTCTGAAAAAGAGGCCTGCAGTGAGTTGTTCTTGGTACTCCTGCAACAGCTTTCACTGCTCTTTTTTGCAGAATGAATATTTCTTTTGCATGACTTGACTCTCCCCACAATCGTCCTACTGTGGAACAACCCGTAATAAGCAAGCAGTGCAGCGTGTGGTCCCACTATCTGCTTCACTCTCATAATCGCATAAATGGTACTGGACAGCTAACAGTGTATCCACATGGTTTTTCCAGGTCAGTCGAGTGTCCAGCGTGAGGCCTAGCAGTTTCACTGATATTCCTGTGATTACTGTGTTTCTTCTGGTGGTAAACTTTATATTTTCTGTTTTGTCTTCATTGATTTGGAGTCCATTCCCCTTGAACCATTCCTTTGCCTCCACTAAAGCCATTTTTGCATTCTTCTCGAGTGTGTCCAGTGAGCTGCTGCTGACTGGTAGTGTGGTATCATCAGCAAAAAGCATGCATTCACTGTTCATAGAGTTAGGCAGGTCATTAATAAATAGGCAGAACAGAACTGGACCCATCAGGGATCCTTGGGCAACTCCCGCTCTGATAGGCAAAAGAGGACTCATCTCCCCGTTCACAAATACGGCCTGCACCAATTTCGTCAAGTATGACTGACTCTAGGACAATGAGTGGCATTCCTCTGACACCGTATTTCTCCAGTTTTGTTAACAGAGTCTTGTGGCTGATGGTGTCAAAGGCTTTGGATAGGTCACAGAGGATTGCCTCAGCCCATTCCCCCTGTTCCATGAAGTCCCATATTGAGTTCAGCAGTCGACGTATTGCATCGACAGTACTTCTTTCTTTAAGGAATCCAAACTGATTGTTTGAGAGGCTTTTATTTTTTTCTAAATAGGATATCAGCCGTGTGAGTAGGCATGACTCAAACACTTTTGAAGGAGTAGACAGTAGAGATATAGGGCTATAATTTGTACATTCTGTCTCCTTTTTTGTATATAGGTATTATTTTGGCGATTTTCAACACATCTGGCACAGTTCCTCCTCGAAGCAAGAGTTAATAATATGAGCCAGCGGGATGCTGATATGTTGTGCTCCTGTTTGTAGTATTTTGGTGTTTAGAAAATGGTAGTCCATTGTATTTTTTGTCTTAAGGTTTTTTATTGTGGAGAGTACTTCCTCTGGCGTTACAGGTGTTAGGTAAAATGAATGTTTCTGTGTTACTATTTTGAATGGAATTTTAGTGTCCTCATCCTGCATATTGTTTCCTATAGCCGCAAAACATTTGTTAAGTTTATTCTTTGGAGGTGGGTTAATGTTTGTCTTTTTATGAGCAGACGTTTCTTTGTTCATTATTCTCCATAGCTCGGGCTGGTGATTGTTGGCTAGAGTCAGGCGATTGTGATAGTATCTTCACTTTTGGTTTTGGGCAAACTTGATGTAGAATTGTTTGTAAGTTCTTAGAATCTCCTTTAAATCATCTCCTCCCTGGTTGTTGTAGGTTTCTTGGATAAGGTTCAGTGTTTCCTTTATTTGATTTTCTTCATGACTGATTGGCTGTTTTCGGCTTCGGTTTTTTTGCACACTTTATAGGGAACGCATTGTTGACAAGTTGTAGGTAAGTCTTGAAGAGTATGTTGAATTGACTATCAGCTTTGGTTTCGTTAAGGATGAATTGTCCGTCTTGAGTCTTTCACCAGAGGTTGTTCTTGTTTTTGTGGTTGGGTTGGATTGTAGGGTTTTTGTATGTACTTTAAAGAGGATTGAGTGGTGATCTGATATTCCACATTTGTTAATTTCAGCTGAAAAAGTGCCAAAATTTGTATATATATCATCGATTGATCTTCTTGAATTCTCCGTTTCTCTTGTGTGGTCTGTTATAGTTGGTTTGAGTCCAAAACTGGCAAAGGTGTTATTTAGCGCTCTTATAACATGTCCTTGAGTTGAAGAGTCAACGTTAAAATCACCCGTTATAATTACTTTGGTTTGTTGGCTATATTTACTCATTAGGTTGTTCATTAGAGTTTCCATGGTTTCAAGATAAGTCAAGAGAGTACTATCGTCACAAGGTCTCTTTCTTCGGAGCAGGGCACATATGTAGTATATTGCCCTGTGCCATAAGGCGGCTCACAATCGATATCAGAATAATTTAAGGGGTTACATACCTCCAGCTGATTTTTTTACGGAATTGTTAAAACAAGGCAACAAGTCTGTATTATTTATTGGCTATTTAAGCACCAAGCACAAAAGAAAATCACTTTTGCAAATTAATTATGAGCATAGTGAGGTTATTGCAGAAATCCAAAAAGGTTTGTGTATAATAATATTTATTGCCTTTATAGATTTTATATTATATAAATTTTTGAATATAAGTTAAAAACGTGTTTTTAAGTTTTATGACCAATTTTGTTCTTTCATAGTTTATAAACAATGCATTAAATAAAATATCAAAAAGAGGCTCAACAACCTGTAAAGAATGTATTTGTAGAGATTAAATAAAACTTCATCTAAAAATAATGATAACTTTCTAAGTGTATAAAACACTTGTATACACTTTTCAACTGACAATCATATAATATTCTAGTAAACTTAGTGAATTAATTATTGCGTAGTGCACTTTCGATAAATCAGCCATTCTAAGTTCGTACTGTATGACTTTTGCTTTATATTTGTGTTATCATTAAAAGTACCAGTAGTATAACTACATGCAGCTAACAGCGATAACACGTCCAAGCCAGCCCCTTTGTGAACGGACATATATTGTTATAACTGTAGTCATATCTAATTGGAGTTTTTTTATATTTTTTTTCCAATGTTCCTAAAAGTATGACAAAAGTAATAGATATAAATATAACACTAGAAAAATAATTTCTTTCAAATAATTAAAGGTAATTAATCATATAAAAAAGAACATTTTTAGTTTGTTTTCTACAATAAATTCATATACCATGGTTATTAAAGATAATGAGTTATATCTTTTGAGTCTAGATTTTAGAGCGTTTTACATTTTGCAAGTGCTTGATTTTGTCAAAAATACAATAATCTAGCTGAGCAAATATTCCTGGCCAACAATGATCAAAATCAAACAAGCGAAAACTGTTCGAAAGACGCATCTGAAACTTTTTTTTGTTTAATTTCTGCCAAGACAGAACTGAAATTTGGTGCTAATTTTGTCCAACAATTTTTCTTCAAGCAGCATCTGTTCAAAATGTTCTTCTGATTTGTAGTACAATTATTACAGTATTTTTTCAATAATTTGGTAATAATATTGTTATTTCATTATAATAAATTTGATTATGAAATGGAGCAATTCAGAACGATCCTAGCAAAAGTTTGTTTGTTTTGGGGTCCAGACTGTGTATGTGTACTCATATTTTATCCTTATTTATATATAACTTCTTTTGTTAATATCCCAATCCATGTTTGAAAATAACAAGGATACATCTAGTTTGTATTGCGTACTAGGTACTAGGTAGTTGTATGATTACAGCTTAGTTATTGTTGGTAATTTTATAGGCATATCCATGGACGGGATAGAAAACGAGATACTGTGAAGTGCTATAATCAACGTGAGGTCACGAGGAGACGCGATAGACAAACTGGACTAAATAATGTTAGCTACAAGATAGTTGGTGTAAAAAAAATGACGATAGATGGTGCTCCCGTTAACATCGTAAGCATCGAATTACAATGTGATAGGATTCTAACACCCTGGTGCGATTGTCCGCCCAAGAAGCATTGATGTGATTAATTTGACAATTTATGAGGTATTAATTTATATCTTAAATATTTATTTCAATTAATGTTAAGCGCAACACATTACTTCCAGTGTTTGTATATATGAAAAATTAGGAAATTTTTATAATTATCGACATGATATTTAATTAGTAGAGAAAAAATGTTAGTTGATTTGCAATACTAATGTTAAGTAAATAAGTATATACTCTGTTGCGATAATATAATGACAATGTGCCATGAAAAACAATGTTAATAATAGGCATTTTCTTTATGTTGGTTATTTTATATGTGCAGAAACAAATGAACATAATTCTACCGATTATTCTAAAACTGTGTTTTATTTATCAATGCAATTGTGGCAGGTAGGTTTAGTACTTTACGACATATTGTGCAATGATTAATCATAAAATATTATTGGGAAATTGATAATGCTTAAGGCACCTTTTTATTAAGTAGATAGATTATACAGAAATATTAGACATTTTATCTAAACAACAAATTTATTACACATTTTGTGCAATTTAAAACTTGTTTTCATTTATACAGGATGTTCGGAAAAGAATGGGACCCCCAGCATCCTGATATTTAATGGGACTGATCACAATTTTAAAATATTATTTAGTTGTTGCTATGGACTGTCAAAATTAGTTTAAAAAAAAATTATATATATATATATATATATTTTCTCATTATTATAATAAATTTGCTTACCACAATTATTAACATAACTTTAATTTAACATAACTTATTACTTAATTTGTCAAAATGACTTGAAAACACTGTCCAGGAACATAAAATATCAAACAAATGACAACCGATATTTTAAGTACAATTTGTTGTGAATAGAATCATTTTTTTTGTATCTGAAACAGTAGTACTGGCACAAGTTTTCTCAAGAACTATACACAGTTTAGAATTTCTGCCTTAAGATAGCACGAAAAAAAACAACAACAGAATCAGTTGAAATATTGTTTTTTGTTGGCCAGTGTTGTCACTAGCTATTTTACCAAATTATTCTTGTTTACAGCCAATTTTGGAATGTCTATATAACCCTTCCTCACAATAGCTAAAAAGTGGTAAAAATAGTTTGAAATAGGCGAAAGAAAGCCTATTTCTAACTAACCCGAAATGCTTTATTTTTTCCGAATGCTTGCAAATGATAAAGCATTTGAAGACTCTTACAATAAAACATCATAAGCAAAATGCTCTCTACTTATAAACATTTGTACCACATCCGTAACTAAAACTAAATGCAAGATTTAGATATGTTGCCCCAAGCCTTAGAGTGGTCACCCTTAAGATTTACATATATACAACTCATAATTTACATTTCTTATAAATAATATTTAAAAATTTACGTGGATTTACGTGGTCAGTGTTTTATGATCATAAAACACCAAGCTTACATCAAAATCAGTGGTGCCTATCATGTTATGGATGTCACCATAAAAGTGGATCTTGGGAAAGTTTTTCCTGGCTTTGCTAGTACAGCTCAACTACGCTTCGCTCAACTGTCATTCTCGGCCTGTTCTTAGCATATCTTTAGCACACGGCTCTCCAGCGCGCTTTGGCTGACAATTTACAATGGGGTCTAGGGATATATAAATCTTTAAAATTATCGATGTTTACATCGAATTCACAGATTTGATGTTGTACAAATATCGAGCAATAAAAAGCAATGTTTTGAATCATTGATATTTTCCAATATGAACAGATTTTAGAAGAGATAGTACGACATATGGACGTACGAGCAACAGGAATTGCAAGCCAGGACTTGTTTATTGTACGACATCTGAACATCTCTTTTTTATTGAAAAAAGAAACAAATTATTTAAGTTATAAACAGTGCTTAAGGTGTATTTCTAAATTAGTTTTTAGCCGTTTTTTGTCACACGTACTCAATTATAAATTTCAGTTATTTAATTTGCTTAACAATAAAATAGCAAACAGTAAATCATAGTGTTTAATAACGGAGAGTTATATTTAGTGGTGAGCAAATACAATAAAGCACAACAGAGGATTCCTAGAAAAGCACTGTTTTTATAAAAAATCTATGTACATTAGGGTGGTTTTGTGAACTTTTATTTTTTTCTGCATTAAATAATACAAAAAACTTTCTTTTTGGTTTTACTACAATGTATTTACTTACGAGTTATTGAGTTAATAAAAAAAAATAATGAATTAACTTAATAGTCTGGATATCAGAGAATTTCACATATTTTCAAGTACATACTTAATTTGTCAAAATCTGAGATATGTGACCAACAATGAACAAAATCTAAGATAACTATTTCTGGTATGCTTGTCTTCGTACAATCTGAAGGCAGAAATTTCGACGTTTTAATGACTTTTTAAGAGAAGCAGTTTCAAAAAATCCAAAAAAAATTAAAGAAAAGGCACAATTTGGAATTTCTGCTTTCAGATTCGGATTTTACAGAAAAAATCAAACCAGAAACAGTTTTCACTTTCGATTTTGATTTTTGTTGGCTTAGTTACTTAGCTTAGATTATTGTATTTAACATGTTATGTACTTGAAAATATGTGAAATGCCCTGATACTCCAAAGTTAATGGGTTATTTTTCCAGATTAAGCTAATAACTGTGGTATGTAAAATCATTGTGGAAAAACAAAACTGTTTTTTATTTTTTTTGAATATAAATAAGTTGAATTTATTCCCGTATTTGAGCCCCTTGGAGCACGTGTTAATATGTTGTGATCAATCTCAAATTTCATTTATTACATTTATTGTGGTATTCATTTTTTTAAATATTAATAAATTAAACTTATTCTCGAATTTGGGACCGGGTTATAATGTTTTGATCAAATCAAATTTCACAGGAATTAAGTGTGTATTTATATATGTTACGGCTAAAATGGATACTTGGCTGGTTTCAAAACTAACCAGCTATTTTGCAAACGAACTAAACACGCCGTCATTTTGAAGGATTTTGCCCTTTGTTGCAAAATAGCGGGTAAACAGCAGCTAGTTTACAAACTAGTTGGTTAGTATGCAAACTATATATTCGTTTTGGTTAATGTCGTTATTTTATACTATTGTTTTAATATTAACCAAGTATTTTAGATAGTTTGTATAATAAGCATTTATGATGTTGGCTAATATGATAACATTAATCGTTTTAGTCACCCAAAATAGCAAGATTCCTGGCTAGTTTATAAACTGAATGGACTTCCTGTAACAATAGTTTACTTCCACTGTAAGGTTGTTTGTGTTTGTGCACGATGTGAAGGATACAGAAATTACCCTTCGGGCTGCACTTGAGTGTACTTCAGTCTTGGGATACACTCAGGGTTACGTTAGATGTCAATGTATCAAAAGGTGTATTAACAAGAAATGTAATTGTGTAAGCTCTGGGCTAACATGTAACAGTAAATGCCACCAAAGCAAATACTACGCTAATAAATAAATCTTGTTAGTTTTTTTTCATAATTTTATAAATAAAGTTTATACCTAAATGAAATTGAAATGTATCATATTGCTATGAACCTAATCCACAGATTCTACATTAATAAAAAAAAATTTAATAAGTTTTGTAAACTACCTGGCAACTATTCAAACTAGCGGCTATTTTAGTAAACTTATATAAAATCCACATTTTAAGGAGATTTTGTAGACAGTTTGCATACTAACCAGTTAGTTTGTAAACTGGCGGCTGGTTACCCACTATTTTGCGAGAATGAGCGAATTCCTTCAAAATAACAGCGCATTTAGTTAGTTTGCAAAATAGCTAGTTAGTTTTTAAACTAGCGAAGTATCCATTTTAGCCGTAACATATATCTATTTGTTTCTTTATAGAAACAAATTGAGAGTGTCCGGCAGCAAAAAAAGTTATTGTTTTCTATATAACGTCTAACGCATGCTCTACTCGCTCGACTATATATGAAATGAGCTAAAAATTCAAACCCGAAGCCATAGCCAGATGCAGTACGTGGTGATGCTGATGATGGATGTACACGGTGTGATTGGTCGGATTCAAACTATGGTGGAAAATACCCGCGCCGAACCGTACGAAGTTCCCTGAGCGAATCTTTGCTAAGATTCACCTTAAGAACTAGAATATAATAGATAGGGAAATTGAAGTAATAAAACACAAGAGACTTAACATTTTTCGTATTATTGATCCATTTTCTTTTTACAATAATCTATCTACAGTAATATGAGATGCCAAATTGACTACATCAAAATTATACAGTTAACGTTACCTAGGAATGTATATGTACAAAGAAAGACGATGAACAAAAAGAACTAGAACGTCCCTAAATGAATACATGCAATTTGAATTAAGTATTCCATGCATTTTGTGTGTTTACTCTTATTTATTTTCATTTAGCTGTGTTCAGCTGTTTAAGGCACATGTGTCTTTACAAAATACTTTGCGATTTATAATGTAATGGAAAAATTGGATATTTTACATAGAAAAAATAAAAATAAATAATCACTTTTCTTTTTGAATAATCACGATTTAGTTTAGCTTTCTTAATAAACTTATGGAAGCTACATTTCATAGACCTAGAAGTAGTTAAAAAAAACATTGCTCCATCTGTACAACCGCTTTTTGTCTTACATACATTATCATATATATTTCACGTATAAATTATTAGTTATTACTATTTATATATTATTACAAATACTAAAAATTACAAACCCAGCACCCAAATAAATGAGCATTTTTCATTATTAAATTTACTTGATAACATAACAGTATGTGCATGTTAAAAACATAATTATAATAAAACTTTATATATTATATATTTATTTGAATAAAAAGTACTTAATAAAGAAATAAAAATCTCAAATACAAAACATGATAATCACAACATAGTTTTTCCTTCAATGAACAAACGAAATTATGAAAACGTCAAAGACTCAAAAAGAAACTAATACTGGAAATTCCTTACAGAATGATACGTAACATTTTATTGCGTTTTTAGAGTACTCAATATTCAACTCTTTGGAATTCATTAGTAAAAAAATCTCAGTTCGTGCGTTAGTGAATATTGAGTGTCAATCATTTAAATGCATTGAAAAATTGGTTGTTGTTAGGTTGGGGTTGCATTGGCTGAAACGGTGCCGGACTGTTGAAGTTCAACGCCATTCCAAAAGTTGGCTGTGACATGCTATTCGGTATCATAGGCCTCGGCTGGTTCACCGGAGATGTGGGGTTACTTGCCAACTGATTCATACTTGGCGCTATGCCCTGTTTATTTTGTTTTGACATAAACAAGTTGTCCAGGTCGATGTTCAAGCTGCCCGAATTGGTCCACGTGGCTCCTACGTTTACTTGCTTGTTTTCCTGCATAGTAGTCACTGGAGCGGCCGTATTATTGGAAGACGGAGTGAGGACGCCTGGCGCATTTGGCGTCAAGACTGACCCTGGCAAAATAAAAAATAACATTGAACTGGGTGTAGATATAGATGTTAAATAATATTTAGAATGAAACTCTCAACAACTTATACAGTTTTGTTTTAAATCCATTTCGATTAATAAGAACTGGTAAAAATTTTAACTGAATGACAAAATAACTTTTGCGCCCCCCCGAACTAGACATAGACAAAAATGAACTTGAAACAGAATGTCTAATCAAGTTTAAATGTTTACTGTTTCTTATTAATATCTTATTTAACAATTTTGGTTATTCCTTTTTTAACTTGATGGCATTCGAAGTTTTTTATGTTTCTATGCATTTAAGAGGTTGGTATCAGGATCTACTCAATCCGAATTGGTAAATTAAAATACTCTCGTCATGACTGCCACAGCCGGAAATTCATTTTATTTAATTTTTGTTTTCCATGTATCAAAATACATCAATTTTTAGACAGTTTTCCTATATCTAAGTGCTACAATTTTTGAGTTATTTTGATTTTCCTGCTTTTTGTTTATTTTTGGGGTATTGTTTTAAATTATCTTGGTTATTAGTTATTATTGAAGCTAACAGTTTCATGTTTGGTGAGAACATAACGGGTGATCTAAAATGACTGAGGACAGGTTGAATTTCCCGCCACAGTTTTGAAGTTATTTAGTGTTGCTAAGATGGTATGCGTGCATGATACAGGTTATGATTACTGTCAGATACCATAGTGAACTCGTCAGTAAGGGTTACGTTCCTCTGCAACGATATTTCATCTTTTTTCTGAATTATTTTGTTATTGCGTTCTTGAAGAGTCTTTCTAAAAATACATAATATTAAGGATTTTTTATTATTCTGGTAAGTTCATTCTTAAATTAAATTAACCTAATTATAATCAGAGAATGAATTTCTTTACAAGAAGGAACACCCGTGGTATTATTATTAGAGGCATGCCCATACTCATGTGGAGTGGGGATGAAAATCTGCGAAAATCTTCGTTACGTTAATATCCGCTGGGCGGTGCTGCATGGTTGAAGAATAATAAGTATAATAACGTAAACATAACTAGTACCAATCCAATTTTTGTTTATTTATGCTTATTTCTGCGTACATAATGCAAATGCTTGAAAGTTTTCTTTTTATACAAGTACATTTGTCTGTTATATTTTATAAGTTGTTAGTGGCATAACCCCTAATAACGTAAACATAACTAGTACCAAACCAATTTTTGTTTATTTATGCTTATTTCTGTGTACATAATGCAAATGCTTGAAAGTTTTCTTTTTATATAAGTACATTTGTCTGTTATATTCTATAAATTGTTAGTGGCATAACCCCTAAGTTTGACATATGCAATGTTGGTTGTCTATATATCACCTGCGCAGTAGCGGTCGTAAATTCGTCCAAAAATTGATAATACCTTTAATGTTCATACCACGGGAACACCTACGCCACTGGACCAAAATAACAGCTGTCATTTGCAACCATTGCCAACATCACAATTATTCAAATTGGCGGGAAATTCATTTTAGATCAGTGTGTACATTAAATATGGTCATGAAATTTACTATGCAAAGAATATTGTCATTTTTTGATAACCGTTTAAATGATATAAGGCGATTTTGCGTGGTACCGTTCGGTTGCGGTTCGACTACCGATTTGAACCAACCATTTCCACATGGCGATTGATGACGTAACGGTTGCAGTTGGTTCGATTCGGTCCGTCAAAATCTTGAAACTGCCTGGTAAGACGGTTTGAAATATCGGTTCGTTTGGGTTGTCATTTTTTGGTTATAAGTTTGAAAATGCTGGTAAAATGAATACGTATGTCGTTGTCGGAATGCGTGGTAGACCACTGCGTATGTCATTAGTGTCATATTTAACAGTAAGTGGGGCACCTAACCTATGAATCGAACCGGATCATTTTCCGTCGAGCGGTTGCCGACGTTTTAAAAATGATGACGATTTAGAACCGCTCTGTCAGCCACATCCAACCGCCAACCGGAACCAAATCGAACCGTTTAGCCACGCGAAATCGCCTATAGTGTAGTGACACCAAATAACCACAACTTCTAAAAAAATTGAAAGAAGCTTTTTTTTGTATATACAGCTCTATTTTCATATTTTTAAATAAAATCTGAATTCTCAATTATATTACCTACCCAACAAAAACTGTTGTACAAAAAATTGTGATCACTGATCACGTTGGATTGGGACTCTGTGTTTCAGATAACAATAAGCGATTAATATTATATCAATGTACAACGCACTTTCACAATGCAAAAATTAATGTTTATTAACTACATACACATAATACAATTAATACTATGTAGTATGTCAAAAGTTGTCTATTTCATTCTATTACAATTTATAAATTCTTAAATTTACAGCTGCATTTCATTGACTCATCAGTTCTAAATCAGAATACTGTTGCAGTGGCAGTTTACGTAATCGTGGCAACAAATTCTGGCAAAAAAATTAACTTTTGCTACATTCAAGTAAAACTCTTAAAAAATCTAAAATTTAAAAACAAAATTCCCAAACAATGAAATGTTATCTCAGGTGAACTTTTTGTCATCCCAGAAAATTTGAAGTATCGAACAAGTTCAATTGAAATCATGCAATTGATGAGGACATTTGACAATTCATTGATAGCAACTAAATGAAGGCATTTACAAAAAGCCAGCTGTTGCTAACGTGGTTAGCTGTTTAGCTGCTGTTGTCACTTAAATGACTCTACTCAGTTCAACTAACTGTGGACACCATTTTAATTTAGAAAATGGAAAATATGCACCAATTACAATTATGTGTTTGGATAAATAACACACCATACATTAGTGGTAGTTCAATATTTATTTAAAAAATAGAATGGAAATACAGTAAGTAGACAGTTTTCACACGTATTTTACTTTAACTCAAACTAATATCTATAACATATAAAAAAAGAAACCATTATTTATACTAAAAGATATCTTAAAACACAAAAAAACGTTAACGCCTAATTTAATGCGTTTCTGTACTTTTAAAAATACTATCAATCAAAGTCATCAAATGTGTCGCCAACATACGGCATTCGGTGTTTGGTTCTCCAACGGAAACATTTGGCGACAACCTCTGAATGAGCCACAACCGAAACTCCAACATCTGATCAAGGTAATCCTTCACAAGGATACTCTCCGGCATCACGTACACCACAACGCAGAGCAACTTCAATACTTCCATGCGCACTTTAGCTTCGTCACTAAATTTCAAATGCCAACAGATCCAAAACACCGATGACCCCATCGAACAGGTGATTGGGCAATTCTGACATGCCAAAGTTATAACAGAGAGTGTGTGTAGCAAATGAACCAAAAGAATGTTGTCGCTATCATGTTTTAGAGTCAGCGAGGTCACGCTTGCGGAGCTCAGGAAGCCATTAACCAATGGAAAATAGAAAGACCCTGCTACGCTGGAAAAGTCGTTTCTTTGCTCGTAAACAATCTTACTGCTTCCAAATCTCCGCGTCTTTGCTTTGAGACGTTCTCTGATTATCTCCTGAGCGGTTTGAACTTCAGTCTCTTTAACCTGTCGTTTTTCCTCTTTCCGTTTGGGGGGTGGTCTCAAAGCAGATAGGGCTTGCGCTGAAGCAGCTAAAATCTCGAGTATTAATACTCTGGTCGCTATCGAGTAAGTACCGCTTGACGCATAGAACTGTCCGGCTAGATATTCAGCGTACATTTTTGGATAAATGGTCACCAAGGTTACAGAGGACTGAAAAACTTTCTCATTGAAATTTTCCACGTACATCGTCGGTTGGAGATTGATCAAAATCTGAAGCATCTCCTGACCGATAGAGGCATCATCGTTCGGCAACTGTTTCTGTATTAACGTCTCGCACACCTCAAGGGCCTGCGTGAAAACTTCGGCATTTTCCGTTTCCAATAAACCATCCCTAAGGTCGCGCAAATAACACGGAACGCCTTTCCGCAATGGGACATCATTGGATACATCGTATGGAATCAAATCGTCTTCATCGTCGGAGTCTATCTCAAATGTTTCATCGATTATTTTGATAATACTAGCTTTCGGAGGAATAGCCTGGATCTCGATATTGTTGTGGGCTTCCATGTTGTGCTGTTTTGACCTAAAGATCCTCTCAGGTGGTTTATAAGGAGAGCTTGATTGGGATATCCCTTCCTTTAAATAAAGTATTATACCATCCGTATCTTCTACATCTGTTCCATTGCGTGTTGCCGCAGGCACCGAAAACAATTCCTTAACCAGTGGATTATCCTGAGCGTTTAGTTTATCAAACTGTAAGGCTATTTCATTTTTTCCATCAATTTTATTGAGAGTATTAAGGGTGATTTCACCAGTTACCATGCCAATGCATCGTATTTCTGGAACACTGCTCTCCAGGTGGATTGGGATCCCGCCGAGTACAATATCTCGGAGAAGTGATATTTCACCTGATTGATCTTTAAGTTGATAAAAATCGTAGGTTTTTACAGCCATTATCAACAACTTTGCAATGTATATCTGCTGCTCGATGCTAGTGTGCTGGATGGCTGTTTTACTTGCCCATGCTCTCGTTAAGCTCTTTGTTAAATTAGACAAAAGGTTCTCCGAAGTGACCACTAAATAACGTATGAGATTCTTCATAAAGTCCGTATCTCTGTGATCGAAATTCGAGAGCAGAGGTAACTTGGTGCACAAAACGTACTTCCATGATGGACAATCCAAAAGTGATGGTTTCCAGATGTCAACTATATCGTACTGATGATTTTTTAGCGTTCTCAGGGTCATCACAGCAAAGATTTCAACCGACTGCTGGTTTAATTTCTCAAATATCGTATTGATAAAATTCGTATAACGTGTATCCAGGCGGTTCTTGGTGCAGCTTTGCGCTAGGAGCTTAATCATATTCTTAATGGCGAGAGAGTTGTAATACTCGTTGAAGTTGATCAGGATTTTGTCTAGGAATGCCGCTACATGGCCAGAGTTAAAATGACTGGGATACATATTCCAAAAGAATATCAACACTTTAAAGATCAATGATATCAGAAATCGACTGTAGGTGTCTGCTTCAAATAACTTGGATATTTTCACATTCGAAGTGTTCGCAAATCTAGCAGGTAACGAAACCGACGCTTGCACTAGCTTAATATACCTCTGAGATAACAAATTAGCATCAGGAAGGGGTATTTTTTTAATCATTACATAATGGACAAGTAATTCTAAGAATTCGTCTGAGTTGAGCAGACTTTCCAACAAAACTGACAGTTTAACATCATTACAATCGGAAGTTTTTGAATGCTTAGTACCAATACGTTTTGATAAAACTAAAATGGCTGGCTCGATGGTGAGAATTGTATTTGAGAAGAGCAAATCAACTATAGGAGATGACTTTAGTTTATTATCTTGGTCAATTGCAATGGGAAATATGTCTATCATCAACTTCAGCAACTCCGGAAATATGTTGTTAACAAATTGGTCCAATGATGGATTGCCGTAGCATCCTTGTAGTTGCGTAAGTTTGAAGCAAATTGGATCAACATCGTCTATTAGGTGAGAAAGGCCTTCTTGTTTCTTCATCTTGGTGACAAAATTGTCGCAGAGAGTGTACAATTGCTTAATGGTCTTATCTGTGGTCATCACGTGGGCTGCGTCCTTAGATTGACGTGTTTTAGATGGTTCACTGGCAGCTTGCACTTCACTCGAAGTTTCCGTCAATAACACGACCGCGGATTTTCCTGTAACCGGTAAGCTCAAATGAGTTTCCGGTTAAATTATCTCATGTCAAAATTGCATAAATGTTCAACAAAACACAAATACTTTGTCTCTTATGTTAGTCCTATTAGCTATCTTTAATCACAATTATTTTAATTATGTTATTGTAAACTGATTGTATTCATGTGAATCAATTTCAAGCAGTCTCAATATTCTAGAAATTTAAAAATGATCTATAAATAAATTTTAAAATTTGTACGTTATACGTAAACTTGTTATAAATTTCAAGCATTGACGGTGTTTATAGGAGCCTGGTCACCAAAAACACAAAAATGTAAAAAGTTGACCTTAAAAAATCATGTCATAACTAACTTTCCATTCCCAAAATGTATTTTAAAAAATGGGTTTTTGTAGTGACAATTGAAAATTAAGATACCAATTGTTTTCCCAGTCATAATTACAAAACAAATTTTGACACTGATTAGATGGGTCGGGGATTAGATGGGACGGTAGATGGGGAAATGATTAATATATAACATTTTGACAGGGAAGGGAGTACCCAAAGAATTTAGCCCATCTTGGCTGTGAACATTATTTATATACCGTATTTTAGCTACTTATTTTTTTCACATATTTGTAACATCATTAAGGATTATAATATCTGTATAGATACAATGGTCTGGTGTAAGGATGTTTGATACGATACGATATTTGGAAGTACCGGTACCTTACCTTCCGATACTCAATATTGTTTACTGGTATTTGAATATGAAATATGGTACAATACGATACATTTTTTGCCACTATTGTATCGTATTGTCACCTAGTCCTATCATAGTACGATTAAATAAAAATGATCGATTTCACAGCCAGAATCATTTTCCAGATCATGGCAATATTTTTTTTATTTATTACATCATTTTTGATCATATCTGACATAACTAGTGTTCGATTACCGGTTGCTTTTACGTTCAATTCAGTCAATCTGAGCCACGATAAGCTGATTTAGTGCCGTTCGATTACCACTTTGACGTCTATTCAAAAGTATCCAAAGTGATTGCAATCAGTTCCCCCTTCACCCCTCGAGCACTACCCGCAAAGCCGCTCAGTTGTGTTCAGTTGCACGCTCAAAATGAACGGATATGAACGGAACATTAAAATTTTTAAATATGAATTTAAATAAATCGGCCAATATGATGAAAGTTTGTTTATTTCCAATGTAATTTTATATGCAAGTTATGCATAGGTTATGTGCATGTGATTTAGCATGTGATTTATGTGATCGATTCATATAAAAATGTGGGAAAGAGTAAACATTATGTATGTATGAAGGTTAGGAATCCTAACCTAGATTTCATCGTTATTAGTCGGCACCCTCTACTCAGGCTCATATTAAAGCGCGTTCGATTACCGCGTTCAATAGTATCAAAATTTCACTCAAAATGATTTGGCTCAATCTGAGTGCGACTGGTAATCAAACACTATTCTTATGTTAACCATAAATACATTCAGCACTTAGTAGCAGTAGTCAGCTCTCTCCAGGCGTGATGTATGTCAGATATTATTAACGATGAAGTATCGTTTACATCCATTTAACTTAAACTTACTAAAAAGTATAATTACTTAACGTACTAAAATGTATATTTAACATACAAAATTTAGAACTATTCCATTTACTTTCACTTACATGAGGGGGGGGGCTTGACATGCGCAATATGAAATCTATTGCTACTCATACAAATATGTTTATGTACACACAAGTTGGATCAAGGTTCCGTCATCCAAGATAATAAACGTGAATTGCGCTAAAAATATTGCCAAACAACACAAATTCAACAAAGTTCAAGTCGCACGAGTTAATTTTTGGTTATGTCCTGTTAAGTTGAGATTAACAATCCGTAAACGTGATAAACATCCGTAAATGAACACATATAATTCAATGGAGTTTAACTTATAATAATTTTTTGTACGTTAAGTAGAGTTAAGTGGATGTAAACGACAGTTAACGCATGGCATACCCATAACTAAAAAACTACGAAAATATTTATTTCGATTTAGTCCTGAAATCCTTCATTAACCTAGCACCACAGATATTATAGTAGAATTAAGTCATTTAATTTTATTTAATTCAATTAAAATTCTTTATTAATCCTTGAGATTACTTTTAAATTGTTTTTATTAATAAATCTATTGAAATTAAAAATCTATTTTTAAATTCACCATAGTGCATAAACAAATTGTTTCCGGGACACTCTAACTATAGAACGTAATTGAATAAATCAATCAGCCAAGTAAAATAACACAATAGTAAATGCAACTAATATACAATTTAGTTCTAACAATAGGTGTGTGATAAAAGTGATAAAAGCTTTTAACAAATCCCAATAAATTCACTCATATTAGATATTGCAAATAATCTCTGTAAGCACGTCTATAAATACCCAATGTTATTGTTAATGGTAATTGGGCAATTTACATTAATACCAATAATACCTATTCATTGGTAATCTCCATAATACATTAATAGTGCAAAGGTATCATTTTGACGGTGAACCCGATGTCAACGGGTACAATATTTGAACGCAGCTTTAATAGACATATATGTCTAGTTCTACTAGTTTTATTTTAATGCAGACATGGCCGATCTCAATCAAATAGAATCTCATGCAGGTAAACTATTAATTTTATATATAGTATGATAAAGTCATGTGCCTGCCCACGTCAGATTTTTTTTATTTAGCCTCATATTTTCTAATTTTATTAAAGAATGAAGTTGATATCTTGTGACGTTACAAAAGTAAACAAAAAAAAATTAGGACATAGTCTTGTGGTAGCAATGTTTCAGATTCCTATTATTTTTAGTCAAAGATGTGCCCTGAAGTGGACCAATATCTCAGATTTTAGATACAATATTCAAATTTCACATTCGAGCATAAAATTACATTTAAAACAAGAAATTTCTCCGACTATTTAAATGTAAACAACTGATAGTTTACTCTTGAGCGAATTTAAAAAAAAGACTGTGTACAACCAGATCTAGCTTTAGCGTTAGCGCCAGCGGCGCCGATATTTTTGCTTTTAGAACACTCAATACTCTTTAAACACAATTTTTTTTAAAACAAATTAGGTCCATTATACGTATAGTTAGCTCAGTCTGGAGATACACTGTAGAGTGGGGAATATCACATCGATTACAATGTCTGCAGTGGAGAAACAGACAAAAACCCAAGAAGCTCTGATTAGATGCATTATTTTGATATCTCAGGGCGCTTTGCATTTGAAGGGGATAAATGTTTTTTGTAGATCATAAAAAAGATCAAAAATGTCATAGTTTCAAAGTTTATTTTCTCTTCAACCTGTTATCTGATTAAACTGATTTTGATGATTCTCTTGTTCAGTTTTGGGACGGACTTATCAGATTTCTTTTCAAGTTTTTTGTTTGAGCAAATACAGGGGGCAAGAATGAGGATATGTTTTGTTGTCAAAATTTATAGCACTCTGAGGTCCGGACCAGACTACAGCCAGAGGAATCTAGGGGAATCAAATAGTGTCACGTTTCCAATTTTTTTACTCCGCTTGATTCCTGTGGTTGTAACTTGTACTCATCACAAAAAATTGTTTTCATTTTCACTCTTGCACACTGTATATTCTCAAAACTAAAATGTTAATATACATTTCCACCACAGATCGTTACTGAAGAATAAACCTACAATTAACAAAAGAATCATCAAAATCGGAAAGTGTAAATGGGATAGAAAATAAAATAAGATATAACTCAATATGGAAACTTGATATTGGCTGAAGATGTTGGGGGTGTACAACCCAGTAGAAGCACCAGGCAGATATAGCATGAACATCTTATTGCCAAATAGTGACATTTGTTAATACAGGTTGATCACACGACTCTACAGCACCGATTAGGTTCAAACGGCTAAAAATGTTTAACATAGAGGCAACCGTTTGCCGAAAGTACTGAAAATTATAAAGTAACACACTCCATTGTTACTCACTCACTAGAAGTTAAGTCAATCACTGAATATAAAAAAAAAACTCAAATATAAATAACTACTACTGACCTATAGAATCTAATAGATCGGGTGCTGGTTGGAGACCGCCATTCGTATTGAAGATGCCGCCACCGCCAGACGACATACTCAAAGAACCAATCCCCAAGTCACCTAATAGGTCTCTGTTGCTAACATTGGACGGAGCCTGTTGAAATGTTGCAGGAGCAGGTTGAAAAGTTGCCGGCGGCGGTGTTCCAAACAAGTTCTCCACCACATTAGCAGACGATTGACTAACAGGCTGACTAAAAAGATTAGCCCCTGCAGCTTGTCGCGGAGAGGTATCCAGAAAATTGTCAACTGGAGTCGTCACAGTGCTATTCCCAAACGCAGAATTAAAATCCGCAAAATCGTCCTTTTTGCTAACTGCGGGCTCTGCAAAAGCATTCTCAAAGTCGCCAAACTCCTCCAGCCTTTCGTTCGTAGGCTGGGCTGCGACTGGGCTCTGCTCTGGTGTCGTGATGCCAAACGTAGCTGCCAGGCCAAGATCGACCTTCTTAACGGGTTTTGGAACTTTTGTGGGCGATTTTGCTATATTCGGGTTGATAGTGAGGTTCACTTTCTTGTCCGTCTGATGCTTGGGGCTGCCGATGGTTTCGGTTGAGTCGCGATACTTCCGGCTGTTGTGATTCGATTCGTTGTCGCTCTCTTCATTGTCGAGTTCGTAGTCCTCGTCATAGGAGCGATCTTTATATTGTTTGGCGCCGGTCCTATTGTTGTCCGTGTCTCTCTCCCGTTCGTACTCCCGGTTTCTGTCCCCAAAGTCATCCCAACGCTCTGCTCCACCTGAAACAATAATAACAATCCATGCAATGGTGAAACAATAATATTATAATAGGCTTGTTCGAGCAATCGCAAAACCAGTTTACAGTGCTTTTGTGATTGACCAGATGTATTGCTATGACAATTCCATTATAAATACAAATGACACGTCCAGTCATTCTAGATTGTGCATATGAAGATCAAATACAGTGGATGAAACTGATCAATCAATAGCTTATGGTTGCCATAGTATAAAATAATTCTTTACCAACTCAGAAGACAAAAACGCTTCACAATGATAATTTTTTGAAATTGTGAATTCGGTAGTAGGTAAATGACTTCTGATTTAAAATTTGCGTTATTGGCTTGGTTGCCATAGTATAAAATACTTTAATTCTTTACCAACTCAGAAGACAAAAACGCTTCACAATGATAGTTTTTTGAAATTGTGAATTCGGTAGTAGGTAAATGGCTTCTGATTTAAAATTTGCGTTATTGGCTTGGTTGCCATAGTATAAAATACTTTAATTCTTTACCAACTCAGAAGACAAAAATGCTTCACAATGATAATTTTTTGAAATTGTGAATTCGGTAGTACGTAAATGGCTTCTGATTTAAAATTTGCGTTATTGGCTTGGTTGCCATAGTATAAAATACTTTAATTCTTTACCAACTCAGAAGACAAAAACGCTTCACAATGATAATTTTTTGAAATTGTCAATTCGGTAGTAGGTAAATGGCTTCAAATTTAAAATTTGCGTTATTGGCTCCGCTGAATCGATATCCAAGGCCAAACCCCCTTTCCACCCTCTATTTGTTTTATTCAAAACACAGATATTAGTTACGTTTTCTCAAAAATATCATTCAGCAGGTAAATTGAGCAGTGGAAAGGAGCTTTGAAAACTTAAAAGCGTAAAAAAAATGTCCGGGTGTTAAAAGTTATCAAATGGTTTTCAAATGTCACAAAAAAATGGTTTTTAAAAACCTACAAACGTAGTCAACTCAAAAGCGCAGTATTTAGAATTGCGTCATTTTTGATAATGAAGTTTTTTATGTTTTAGTTGTTGATATCATAATTTTGAATAAAAAAGCTTCCTGTCTGAATAGGTATAATAGAGAATAAGCGATTACCACCGTTAAGTAAATGGACTAAATTATTGATTTATGAAAATGCCAAGACAAATAATTTATAAAAATGATGTCAAACAAATAAAGCCAATACACAATGGATTGCATGCAATAAATCATGAAGACAAAGTTGTGGCAATACAAATCTTTACAAATCTGCAATTGTTTGCAGTTTTGAGTTCATTAAGTTTAGTCTTTTAGAACCAAAAAACGAACAAACCTGTTCTGCAATAATAGTTTTTAGCTATTAATTAAGATAGACTAAGTTATTTTGGTTTCAATTCATAAAGTTCTCTCTCATCAATCTCTCATTTCATTTGGTTCTCCATACACTTCTAATGGCAGCTCGTCGTGGGAGACCCTGTATATGTACCTTGACAAAAAGGCCATTCAATAACTCGATTCTTAGCTAGTGTATAGTGATATGACAGATATTTTTAACTTTCTGATTGTAACTTGTCGGTGTAATCATGGATAATATTATCGTCAGAGTTCTGTTATCACTTTTGCAAAGGACAGGCCTGACTGTATAATATGATATAGAAATTTATTGTAATAAATATTTCAGTTTGTTTTTTTTTATCAAACAAACAATAAGTCGTACCACATGTTTTTTAATACTGATTTATAAACTATACCACTATGACAACACAGTGGTACTGGTACCTATTTAAAAGAAACATTTTATGAAGATAACTCTGTAGAAGTATTCAACAGACACATTATTTTGGGAAGATTACAGTATTTGTTCTGTGCAGTACTTGAAACCTTATACCAATAAGATTATTTATATAAAAATCTGAAAATTTAATTACTAACATTCTTTTAAACAAATATTCTTTGGTAGTTTTAAAAAAATAAACAAGACTTCAAAGCACTCATATATCACTTCAACCAAAAACAAAACATGATAACTGTGATGATAAAGTTAGGCATACTGACTCATTTCCCCAATAGATAAAAAGGAAGAAGAAGAAGAATGATAGAATTTCTGTACAGCTTATTTCACCTACTAACTGATCAACAAAAATATATTATTACCTTACCACGATACAAAAACAATTCGAAATTCAGGCAAGAAGAATTCATAAGTGCCTTCCAGGACATATGAAGTGACTCAGCAGGCGACAGTTTAAGAGGAGAATGCAGAAATTGAGAGGCAGGAGTATATACCCATTAGACGAATACTTGGAACTAGATGGGGAAGAACTATGGAGTTAACATATCCTCTGTGTTGGCTTTTGTTTTATCCTAAAGTGACTTGTTTTTGTATATCTAGATTTTTTGTAACTGACTGATTTTATTTAATTTGTTTTAAGCAAAAACCATATATCAGTCTTATCTAAGACCATAAATACATTTTAATTATCACTTCATGGTATAATTAAGCTTATCTTTTAGAGAAATTTAGCACTTAAACGTAATACAAAAAAAAGAAAGTAAAAATAGTTAATGTCGGTATAGAAAGTTTATGATACAAATGTAAATATATAAAAAATAACTCACCAAACCCAGAAGTCATCATGTCTGAGCTCATTCCGATATATTTATCTTTATTTTTCTTCGCCTTCTTACGTTCTTCTCTAAGCTTGTCATCGTCTTGAATAAAATCTATTAACTCTCGAACTTTATGCCTAACGTTGACGCCCTGATCTTTCCCTATATCATCGACGAAAGTATAGTTTTCTAGAGATCTCAAATCGTAAATATGTTCCCTCGCCGAAGTCACAACTCGTTCGGAGCCATTTTTAATTAAATAATTTAAAACTAGGAGAGCCTACGGCCAACAAATTGTTAGAAAATAATTTGAAAATAACAAAAAAATGCCTACCTTATAAGTTCGTCTCCAGTGCTGCTTATTGTCTTGCAGCATACGTTTCCAAAGCATAGACATAACTTCAGGAAAATGTTCATAGGTGAAGGTGGAATGGGCTAGCTCCTGCATTATTTGTCCTGTAGGGCCCCATGCTTCATCGTTTGTGGCTTCCCGTACCTTCGCTTCGACATCTGTATAGTTCATAACAACATTTGTGCTGCAAAATAATTATTTATAAGATTAATCAATAGTTTTGAATATTATCTTCAAAATAATAATTACATATAATTATAAATGAAACATGCCCTTATTATTGCAATTTAGGTATGAATTGTTATTGAATCTAATTGTATACAAGCAAAACAAAAAAAAATGGAAAATTGCCGAATTGAAACCAGCAACTTTTACATCTGTTTGTGACTTTCCAAAATTGCATCCACTTACACTTTATCCGCTAATTCGCGAACTTTCCATAAGCTGAAAAGGTTGTCCATGTTGCTTAGTTAAGTAAATTTCCACTTCGGCGGCCTACGGAATTAAACTAAATATTTTAACTAATATTTACAAAATGATTCGGTGACACGGTGACTTGGCTGTCGGCCATACTTCTTACATCACCAACCGAAGCTAAACGTAGTAAATCAAAATCCACCAAAACCACAAAAAGTAGCAACTTATAAATTTTCAATTTTACACCTGCTGTACTTTCCATAAAGTAGATCTATAATTTAAACCCCGAAATATAGCAGGCTCATTAATATTTCAAGCATTATCGATTTTATGGTCGAAATTAGATTGAAAATTATTATTTTGGAAGTTTGTGACCTTGATTGACGTAAAACATAAACATTAGATTTATTGACCTACAAATATGATTTGTTTATGCTAAATTTATTTTAAACATGATTATCTACAATAGAAAAATAAACGATTTTAAATTCTTTCAATAATAAATCGGTTTGGTTTTTATTTATTCTGCACTACCATCAGTTCCACCATACCAACATAAAATATCCAATCCACTTTGTTGTTGTTGTTTCTAGAATCCGTACTGCCAAATAATTGACAGCTGTAAATTTCTAGGTTTAGTGGTAATCAGTTGTATAAAGTTTATTTATTTTTATAGCAAAATGGCAGGAAATAAAGTAGTCTTACTAGCATGTGGCTCATTTAATCCGCCAACGCATATGCATTTAAGAATGTTTGGTAAAATTCTCAAAGCAAATTGCAAAAACGTGTAACAATGTATTGATGTTTTAGAAATTGCTCGTGATTACTTAAATAGAATGGGCACCGAAGTACTCTTTGGTATAATTTCTCCAGTACACGATGCATATGGAAAGAAAGATCTTGCCTCAGCATCACATAGATTAGCTATGACTAGAATAGCTTTACAAGAAACCGATTGGATCAAACTATCGGATTGGGAATGTAACCAAACGGGTCATTCTAGAACATTGTTAGTCCTAAAACATCACCAAGTATGTTAAATTTAAATATAACGTTATATTGTATTGATACTTCCCTATTTCAGAGTCAAATAAATACCATTATAAATAATAAGCTTAACGATAATGTTAATGAGCAAGATATTTCATGGTTTCCGAACATTATGGATAATGTACTCATGAACTTACAGAACGTACAAGTTAAACTACTTTGCGGCGCTGACTTATTAGAATCCTTTGGCACTCCTGGTTTATGGTTGGAGGAAGATGTATGATTTGAAATTATGTTATTTCAAAATTAAAAAAAAATTAATATTTAAATTTCAGATAGAGGCAATTGTAAAAAATCATGGTTTAGTTGTAATAAGTAGAGAAAATGCAGACCCTAACAAATTTATTTATTTGTCAGATATTCTAACGAAATACATGGTTAGTTTAATACTGAAAGTAGTAATCGCATACTTAATAGCGATTTGTTTTAGAGAAATATTAATATCGTTACGGAGTGGATACGGAATGAAGTCAGTTCATCAAAAATACGTAGGGCACTGAATCGGCAAGAATCTGTGAAATATTTAGTAACTGATAGGGTTATCGATTATATTGTGAAAAATGAGCTGTATGGATATAAAAGAAAGTAAGTATTTACTATACATTAATATTTCATAATTTGCTGATTTACACACAACGACAAGAAAAGCTCTATCTAGGTGTTAAGCTAAAAATCACAATTGATCAAATTAAATTAATATAAAAAATTGTATTTAAAACAATTTGGCTTAAATTTTGTTAAACTACCAGGTGAAAAAATTTAGATCAAAGTTGCTGTTTTAGAATATTTCAAAATTGGTGCAACCTTTACTCTAGCTTTTCTATTTTCTAACGGTTCATAGAACTGTCGGTTTATTTAAGGGTGTCAATGTTGTTGTGTAAAACAAATGACCATGAAAAGTTTGCACGTTATATGACCTGTTATACAAAAATACGGGCAGTATTATTGATGAATACCCTGTTTAGAAATATTGTTGCATAACCTTCAGTCACTTCTCAAATTGTTGGTAATTAATCTTGGTAACCACTCTTAGACATTAGGATGTTTTCTTCATAGCTAAGAACCCCTAAGTCTCAACTATCACAATTTTCAATTATTTTTAACGCAACACAACAATGCCAATCTTGTATTTAAACTACCAAATGTACATTTGCTAGGCATTTGTAGTGAAATTGTCTGGTAAATCTTGGTGAATTAAAAATCTTGGTATATTTGTTTAGGTCGTAGAAATGTTCTAAAATACTATTTTTTGACCTATATGGATTTTTTCCATGAACTAAAATTGAAAATTGACAAAACCTTACAATTTGGTTAGTATTTTTATTTTATGCGCTTTTCTAACCATCTAGTAGGCATACTAATTATTTTAACAATAGGAATTTAACAACTGTCAGTGAATGATGAACAAGTCAGAAAACCAGTAATCCGATATGATCAAGATCTGTCAAAACGTAATTTTACCAATGACACTTCATACTATATTTCATCCCATAATCTTTTATTTTTTTACCCTTTTAGACTGTTTTGTCCAACAAAATATAAAACAAAATATTTTTGTTTGTTGTCATAACATTTATTAATACAGTTTCTTACGCTACTCTAGCAACCCCATCTGGTTCAGATGGCACAGGGTTTTTCTTTCCCTGTAATTATTTTCTCTGACAATAACACTTGTTAATCTTTAATTGTATAACACAAAGATTACTTATACAATTGGCCAAACTAGATGGACAATATGAAAAGTATAAATATTTTAGGACCGAGCCTATGCCGTTTGAGGTTGATATCATAGAGGAAACCATGGATACGACAAATACTAATAGACGTGTATCGTCAAGGGTCAGAGCGGAACTCGAGAATTCCCACAAAAAGACATCACCTAAATTGCTTAATCTGAAAAGAAAACATACACCACGTCGTAAAGGTTATTACGAAGAAAGCAAAAAGCATAGATTCTCGCCTTACGGAAATGTATAGTGCTAATAATAAAGTTAGATATGTCTGCGTGTTGTATGTATATCGAGATTGTTTGTATGATAATCTCATTTTAAAATTTTCAAAATAAAAGAGTTTATTGTGTTTATGCATTTATTTAATAAATAATCACTTTTTTTTTACTTATCCATATATGTAGTGAATTTTTGTACATCTTTCAAATCATTTCGATGTTACTTCTAAACAAAGTTTTCCTGACACTAAAAGGATAATTGTCCATGTACGTAAAGAAATCACAAGCCTGGTCATGTGTTTTCGCAGGTATCCCCCGAGTTACTTAAACAGTCTACTCGCTACAAAGTTAAGTAATATGGAGACATTATTTTTTTACATATTGATAGATATCATATTTTAAATTTTTGAGTAATCGAAAAACAAGAAATGAAACACTGTTCTCATTTATGTGTAAATATTCATGTTACAAATAATGGTTAATTAAAAGAAGGAATTAAGCTCTTGAATTAAAATGTATGAGGTGTCATTGGTAAATAGTGTCTACAAGACATGTTCATAGAGATAATCGTTAATTGACAAGACACTTTTATTTGAAAAGTTAATATGCCTTTAGTTTGTTTTATACAGTTATTAAAAATAAAGGTTAAATATATGAAGGGAATATACAGTAGAGTGTCTCTTATTTTTTCTACAGGACCCTCTCAATTTGTTTCTTTATTTCGATACATAATTCCTGTGAAATTTGAGATTGATGAATACATATTAACACGTGCCCCACGTGGCTCAAAATCGAGAATAAATGTGTGTAATTTAATGCTATAAAGAAAACTTTTTTATTGGTTTTACTACAATAAATTTACATAACAATTAACTTAATAAAAAAAAATAATCAATTAAACGACGCTTGATATCAGAGTGTTTCACGTATTTTCAAGTACTTAATTTGGCTTTTGGTATGCTCTTTTCTGTCAAATATGAAGGCAGAAATTTTGACTTAAATCTAGTTTTTGAGAGAAGCAATGCTAAAAAATTGCAACAAAATCGAAAGTGCTTTTCTTTTCTTAAAAACTAGTAACAATTTTTAATTTCTGCTTTCCAACTCAGATTATACTGAAAAAAAGCATAACAGAAACGATTTCTCCTTGTCCAATTTAGTTCTTTGTTGGTGAGGAGCTTAGCTTAGATTATTGTGGTTTTAACAAATTGCGTACTTAAAAATGTGTGAAATGCTCTGATTTTAGACTATTTTAGCCTTTTTTAGATTATGCTAATAACTGTGGTATAGTAAATTTGACTGTTGATTTTGACCACTCTGGGCACAGGTTGATGTTTTGATCAATATCAAATTTCACAGGAATTAAATATGTACATAAAACTATAAAAGAACAAATTGCAAGGGTCCTGCAGAAAAAAAAATAAAGTTATATTTTTTCTATATAAATAAGCACCACCCTGATATATAGGCTGTATCAAATCTTCTTTTCTTTGTAAACACAAATCTAGCTAAAAAATTAATATCTTACGCAAACTTTCAAGATATCAGGTATAAAATATAAAGTTCCATGTTTACTTTGATTCTCTTTTCAAGTTTCTAGAGCATTGGGTTGAGCAGGTGCTATTAGAGTTGTCAGGTGTCCTGCATATTTAAACCCCTTGTCCTGCAAATTAAATTTTTGGACCAGGCAACCCTAACTACTATAATATAATTTAAATATAAATTAATGTTTTGTTTTTTTTTTTTCAATAAGTGCAGTACAAATTACAGTAACTTTAAAATTACATGAGTAACTCAATATTCTAACTTATTTTAATAGTTTATTATAACTTAAATTTCTTTTTATTCTTTATTTTTAACTTACTTTACTAAATTATTATTGGTGAATATATTATATGAAGTAATAGAGTAGGTAATTAACAAGGAAGTTGGGTAAAATAAAAAATAACTAGTAAGAAAATTATGTTCCGCCACGCTGAAGTTAAAATACCCCCTAATGTAAAATTTAAAAGAAAAAGTTTATCGATTTTGCCTATTCCCGAACTTGTCCTTACTTTTTAATAGGTAAGCTTGTATACCAAATTTCAGATCAATACCTTCAAAATTACAGCAGTTATCGTGTACACAGACGGACATTTGTGGCAAACTCAATATACCCCTCACCAAACAAAAAAATAGAATTAGTAACAAAACAAAACCGTTGACGTCACTGTGTCATAGAACTTAACTGAACTTCAATCTTTTTTTGCTATTAAATAAAATAATAATAATAAAATACAGTGAACTCGCTCATAAGCAGAAACTGAATGTGCCATCGTTTTTTGTTTGTTTAACACTTTAAAATATATATGCGAAGCGACGGAGGGAAAGTATACCTACCTTAAGTAATCTTTTTTCATATTTTTGCCTTATATTGTTCTCCAACCTACCTATATTTAAAGAAGACGTTGGCTTGATTGAATTATAGTTTTATTATGAAAATAGTAAAACTTTTTCAAGGATTTTTTCTGCCTTCAAATGAATTAAACTGCTTGTGTCTAAGAAAGGAACTTACTGAGGCCCAGATTCATCTAACTACAGTACACTCTCGCTAATCCGACTACGGTCTAATAAGTACTATCCCGTAGTCCGACCGGCGTACAACTCTGAACTACCTCGTAATCCGAATACCCCACCTGCTTTTTAACCCTGGTCCGAACAAATAAATCGATGTATGCCCTTGCTATCAATGGGCAACCTTGGACTCCGAACAACTCATTAGTTCGAATGGGGGTATGCAAAAACGGATTAACGAGAGTGCACTGTATACCTATAATGGACATAAATTTTAATTTCTTAAGAGAAAATCAGTCAGAATTTTGATTTAACTTACAAAATGCTCAAAAACAAGTTATCATTAAATTTTGCAAGACTAAACTATAACTTTTTTCATAATTATATAATTGTATAAAACATAATTTATGTTTCATTAGATGAATACGCTTCTTTATTGAAGACGACTTGGCCTAAAAAATAAAAAAAAGTAGTTGTACTAGTACTTACCTTCTTTTTTTAATCTACCACCTGACAGTCATAACACTTGTAGAATCAGAATAAAAGCTTGTAGACGGGTGGGATGTGGCTTAAAATGTTGCCAAATATTACAAGCCAAGATTCTGTAAACAAAAAACTGACCTTATTTGCTTTTCTCTCTCCTGTAAAATTTACGTTTCCGACCTAAGGTACCTTTTCTTCCGTCGCATCACATAAGCTTGGAAGGGTGAAAATGTCTAGTTAAGACGTTAAGAGAGATGTGTGTTATGGGAGGTTTCACTGTAGTCAGTTTTGAGAGTGTTTCAGTTCAACATTAGTCCTGTTTTTACTCTCTAAAATCTAACCACAATTGTTTTTACTCTGTGTAAATAATTTGGCTTAAATGTATATGACTAATTCCATAATCTCTTTTAAATGCTGCTTGTGGATAACCAGTAAGTATTTGTTGCCTCCAGTTACAATTTACAGTACGCTGTTAACTCCATCACCGGTGGATATGTCGATGGATTCCCCGAGTCCAACCCACTTGAATTGCATCAACATATGCAATAACAATATATTCAACACTCGCGCGTCAAGCGACACATTCGACAAAACACAGCTCATGAATAATATCAAGCACCCAGGACAAGCGGTGAAAATAGTCGCTATCCCAAACGGCACGATCATCAAGGCCAATGATGACGAGGTATGTGAAACCCAGACCGAGAAAGCACTTAAGTCGTCGAAAAGTTGCACGAGCTTTGATAAGCTTGACGCTAGGTGGTCCCTGCAGGGCAGCAAATCAACTGACGACATAAAAGGGTACAAAAGCTGCGACGAGAATCTGATTAAGTTTATTTTTACTAAGCACGGGATTCAGGTTATCAGTGATGTCGAGACTATCGTTTAATTTTTGCCATAGGGTAACATAATCGGTGTAATTGTGTAGTCAACAAAGTCTTCTTGTGCGTACCCATGTCTGTGATAATTTTTGGACCCTGTCTTGCATGTGCTAAAATTCTGCGGAATGAAACTTACCTTCCAATCTTAAATGTATTTTGCTTAGTAAATATTACACTAGTATTACTGTTGTTAGTATAGATGTTGTTATAGTTTAGTATCGTATTTAATAAAAATGGAATTGGATGAAACTTTACTTATAACCTGAAGATGATATGAACACGTAAAGCACAATCGCAATTATTATTGACCAATATTATTGCCAATGGTAAACTGTCAATTCCGACAACTGTCAATTATCAGTTTTATCCAATTCTCTTTTAATTGCATGATTATTATTCAGAAGTTGAATTATACTTCCGTTACTAATTCTGGTATGGTTAGTTTAGAAATAACTTTCAATAGGTAAGTTTTGTAAATAATGTTGATTGCATGTTTGATATTTCTGTTACAGGTGTATCTAGATCGCCCTGCATGCTTCCTATAGCTGAATTTACAACCATTTTCGATGTTATTGTAGTCAAGCAGCTTTAAACAAATAACTTTAGAACAGGGAAATAATTAGATTTCAATGTTTTTGCTGGTGACTATTTATGTGAAACGTTTTAATTTGTATATATGTCAGTAATTTATAATATTTTAAAATGTTTTACTGTTATTTGTCAAATTTTACTGGTGTTTTAAATTTGTATATTGGAGCTTTATATAGAGCTTTGCTGTTGGTAAATTTAACTATTTTTGTTCATAGTCTGATATTTACAATAAATATATTTATTTAAATTGTGTTATTTATTTAAAATACTCCCTCCACATGTACATAAGGGTCCATATATAGTCAGAATACATTTTTCATGTAAGCATTCAACCTAAATAGATTCCGAAATTAATTTAAAAAAATATTAATTATAATAATTAACATAATAATAGATAATAAATAAGTAAATACATCACATTTATCCGAGAAAAGGTACCCACCCAATGTCAGGAGTTTTTTAATCTCTAGATTGTGAGGAGTATTTCAAATATAGAGATATAAAAATTGACAAGATTTGACAATTTTAAAGTTATGTTCACAAAATCACAATTCTGCAAAAAAGCGACTATTTTTTTGGTTTCATAACTAACCACATTAGCCATGGTCTTTAGAGATTTTTAGGTAAACTATCTGTTTTTCATAATTAATTTATGAATGTCTTAGGAAAACATTTTAAATTTAATTGCATGCTCAAACGTCAATTTGGAATCTTTTATTCCAAATCTCAGAAACTTTTCTTGTAGATCTGTTATGTCATATCTCAAAGTCAGGTGCACCAGTGGAGTGGTTTCATTGTTAACAAGAACACATGTTACATGTTAGGATTACAAATATTTAGCTTTCTTGTTTCCTGAGAAAAAAATAAAAACAGTTTCCGTTTTTTTGTTGAGTATCTTTAAAATGAAAATACTTAGTTGTTTTTAACATATTTCTTTCTTTATATTTAAAATAGACTAAATTTGGTTTGTCTATCTCGTCAAACATTCTGACAAAATACTTGTTTATAACCTGTGTAAACAATATAAGAAAAGTTAAACAAACGTGGTATGGTGTAACCTTTTATTATTTTGGTTTATAAAATGGAATGCACACAATTTCACTCATACAAATTTCTATTTGTAGTACGTCTTTAAAATACATTGCTGCGCTATCACCTGCTGTACATAATTTTACTAATTTAAGAACCAAAATTCCTGACAGAACTATGCATTCATGTGAGGTGATTTAATGTTTATTAGCTATGTTTCCAATTTGAATGCAAAATTCTATAAGAACTACTGGTAGCTTAAAATATTAACTTACGGCTTAATGAATTCACTAAACATTAACATTGAAATATGTTTATATAATAATAACTATAATATACAACGTCCTACTTAACGCAATAAATAAATCTCCAACAACTAACCAATTGTTAGTACATAGTAAAAACATAAGAACAACTAAATCTGGCACTCATCTCCAATCTTTGAATAAATTAATAGAATTATTTAACAATACTGCATTTAGAACTTGATAATCACGCTCAATTTAAAAAACATTTAAATAATTATACATCATCAAAAATACCCCTAGGAGGCATGCCTACCCTATCTCTATTATTTAACTGATAACTTTCAACAAAATTTGGTTCTAATTCATTAGAGCTATCATACCGTTCATTTATGATACCCCGTGTACTAATTCCGAACCTTGCGTCTATATCCTGAGACATATCCGGAGGAAACCTGGTATCAACGTCTTCCATCTGGTATCTAGTGCCTTCATAAGAATCAACATTCTCATTATTCCGCAATAGGTTTGTTCTCGTCGACTCGTTAGGATCGTCACGATTTACTTGTCGAACTAGAATGTGGAAGATTATAATATATCCTTTATAACAATTTATTCCAGTTATTTACTTGTGTCGATACTATTTCTATTACGGAACCTTCCATTGCCAGGAAATCTTTCCTGAAGTTCTCTTCGTCGGCTCATTGATTCCTCAATTCTTTGACGTTTTCGTTTTTCTAAAATCAAAGAAGTCAACAATAATTTAATATTATAAATTTAGATTTGTTTAGAATAAAAAAAATTAATGTAGAAAATTGAAACAGTTTTGTTTTTGAAATTACCAATTGGTTATTGACATGAAAAATCCATTTTTCAGCCACAGAGCGTAAAAACGGTTACTCATACCAAAAAGATGAATAGAACCATTATTGTAGAAAAGGCAAAGACCTATTTATGTCAACCTAACCTTTATTGTCATCAGTCCAATAGGAAGCAAGATAATGTAACATAAACAATATGGCCCATTTTTCCTTTGACATTTCGGTTTATTGCAAAGTTTCTTCATAAAGAAGGTCTGTAAGAACCCAACAATCAATAAACTACATCAACATTAAACCTGTTTATTGATTGTTGGGTTTTTACAGACGTTGTGTATGAAGAAGAGTTGCCTCATAGTCTTATGCCATAGCTTATTCTAGTATGGAAGAATACGTGGTAGGCAAGAAGAGCAGCATCTTGACCCACTATCTGCCGCATTGGTAGTACTATATGGCAGTTGATAATTTGGAAGATAGGGTATCAATCCGATCTTTCCATGTAAGGCGAGTGTCAAGTACAACTCCCAGCAATTTTGCTTTGGGATTTCTGTTTTTGTTTTGGTGGTGAAGTGTATTTGTGCTGTTTTGTCTTCATTGAGGGTCCTTTGTCTCTAAACCAGTCCACCACTTCATTCGCAACCAATGCTGAATCCTCAGAAAGTGAGTTGTAATTGGAATTTCTTAAGAGTAGGGTGGTGTTGTTGGCAAAAAGCACACACTCGCTTCGGATTAGTCTGATATAAGTTCAAAAATTGATGACGTGCACCGATTGACTGACTGGAACAACTATACGCAACTTGAAGCACATAATACATGATACTACTACTGTTAACCTTAATTTTGAGAGAAGTTTGAATCAGTGGCGTACCCAGAGCTTTTGCCTCCTGGAGCGATCACCAATTTGCCGCCCTTTCTAAGTCAATCAAAATTAAGTGATGGTGGACATCATTTAACATTACTGGACATCAACACAAATTGTATTTATTTTGCTTAAACAGCTTGTACCCATGGATTGTACAAATACAATATACATGTAATAATGTACTATGCACGCCAAAAAAGTCGTACACCACATATGCAACCAAATATACTGAACATATTTTTGTTAGCTTTGTAAATGGGACTTTTATAACCTATACACTGTCATTCTGACATTAATCTTAAGTACGAAATTTATAGGCGATTTCACGTGGAACGGTTCGGTTGCGGTTCGACTACCGATTTGAACCAACCATTTTCACATGGCGATTGATGACGTAACGGTTGCAGTTGGTTCGATTCGGTCCGTCAAAATCTTGAACCTGCCTGGCAAGACGGTTTGAAATATCGGTTCGTTTGGGTTATCATCTTTAGGTTATAAGTTGTAAAATGCTGGTAAAATGGATAGGTATGTCGTTGTCGGAATGCGCGGTAGACCACTGCGTATGTCATTACTGTCATATTTAACAGTAAGTGGGGCACCTAACCTATGAATCGAACCGGAACATTTTCCGTCGAGCGGTTACTGACGTTTTAAAAATGATGACGATTTAGAACCGCTCTGTCAACCACATCCAACCGCCAACCGGAACCAAATCGAACCGTTTAGCCACGCGAAATCGCCTATATGTATCAACTGTCAAGTTGACAAATAAAGACAAGCCAGTATTACATTATGTTAAAATTAGCTGTACGACTTTTTTTTTGCCGCATCGGCGCATAGTACATAACATGTAAGCGTGTTTATAAATTTAACTTTCTTGCTTTTTTATTCGAAAATTCTTGAAGAACATAATCAAAACTTATTAGTATTATCTGTTAGCGTTTTCTCTATAGAAAGTATTGCTAGATTTTGCCATATTAAATCGCTCATTGTTGAACGAAGACAGTTTTCTTATCAATTTTAGTTTCGAAAAGCTGCTTTCACAACTGACGACACTATTGTTAAAGAAATTCTTTGCAATATTACTATGTTTGGAACAGAGTTTCCCAGCCTATATTTTTGAATGAATATTAAAAGTTTAAGAAGCCTTCGTCTGCTTTTCCAACTGCTCGTCGTCAATGACAAGAAAGTTATTCACGTGATATTCAAAATTTGTGTTTACAAGATTACATGGTATTAGGAAAGCATACTTTTCTGTAAGGACATGTAGTTAGTTGCTCAAAATAAACTGTTATTTCTTGGAGAACTCTATCCTGTGACAAAAGCATTTCCCATTGTATCTCCTCTTCTAAAATAAATCCCCACGTCTTGCGAATGTTCACCACTCATAAATCTTTTTCCTTCTAACTCGACCGTCAATGGAAATCTCCAACTCTTCACACTTTTTTTTGGCTGTTGCTAGGGACCAAGTATAGTGTACCGGCAAGTGAATAGCAGTTTCCAGTAAATTGGAGGTTAACTGATAGCATTTTGATAGTGGCAACGAGAACACAGAACGAGATCGACTTCACAATGAATTGTTGCTGCAACAAACCCTTCGTCCATAATTTATTATATCTACCACGATCTACCACTGCTTAATACAATCAACAATAACACTGACATGTGAGGTTATGGATATACTTCTCCGCTAGATGGCGCGCAATTTGTTTGAGATCCTTGCGGCACTATAAATAGTAATTTCGTCGTCCGGAACGGCATGCGGTACGGCACGTTACGGATTGCGTTTTTGCGTCACTATACTAGGTCCTTAACTGCGTTTTACATTAGCGTGCCCCCTGAAATACATTTGTAAAAAAATTATTTTAAGTCACATTGCTGGATATTTAACCCCTTTGTTTGGAGATATTGTTCTGGGTTGTTAACTTCCAAAAAGACGGATATGCATTAAATTTACCTAGCACAGAAAAGAAAAAGATTCCAATGAGTGGAGTAATATTCCAACGTCTGATCGTGTTTTAATATTTTTTTCCTCAGATATTAGTTTGTCCAACGCACTTAAAATGTTTAAGAAATGTTGTTTTTTACAATTATTGTTACTATGTACTTCTACATTTACGTTCCAACGTGTTTCTACACTGCTTAACATCTTGGCGAGTGACAGAAAGTAAAATATCTCATGAATGAGTGGAAGACAAAAAAACAAGTTTCGATAGTCCAAAAAAATGTTGTGGAATTTACTGTAGCAGAAGCTGCATGTACACATACCTACCAAGTCTGAAGAATGATTTGTACAATGTACATGCTTATCCACATGCAGAATTTTCTTTTATTGCAACGTCGTTATGGAGTCGTTATAAGACCTATAGAGTCGCTGTTTGCTATAACAACAACGTCGCTAAAGAAATTATTAGCAGAGTTGTTTATAATCATTGATTCTGTTGATAACAACATTATTATAGTATATTTATTTTTATATAAATTAGTATATATATAAAAAATGCCGCCCCAAAATATGTGCCGCCCGGGGCGGACCGCCCCCACCGCCCCTCCCCTCGGTACGCCACTGGACTTTGAATATTACTAAACCATTTTGGTACAATGTTCTATACATCATAGGGATATCATAAAAATCTGATGAGCAGTTTGAGAGAAAACTTTTTAATGGTGTGTTAATTTCATGCACGGTGTATATTTATTAACGATTATATAATATTATTGTAATCGATCAGCTAATAGAATGCTTTTTGACAAGGTGAGTATTGGAAAAACAGGTAAGATGTGCGTCCTATACACCAGCAAAGTAATTTTTGTTAGCATTAAATTATCAATGTAATTGTTAGATATACAAATTAATGTGCTAAGTAAAACTTGTTTACCTCGTTTGATAAGTTCTCTCCCATCATTAATAAGATCAATAGTCATTTCATCATCACCCAAAAATTGGTGGAATCCCAACATTGACAAAATTCTCGATCCAACACTGAAATAGGTTGCAAGACAAAATGCTAGGATTGCCATAGGAAAATAAACATTGAAGCCATCAGAGATAATAGCAATAACATCCATGTGTCCCATAATCTAAAAAAAAACAAAATATTTTACAAAATTGAACACAAGACACCAAGAAAAAAGAAAATATCCGGATAAATACCTGAGTATAGTGAGTTTCAAGCACTTGCTTCTTAATAATATGGCTGTCCATGTGAATTAGGCCTAAGAAGTTCAGGCACAGAGGTGGAGTTAATCTACTCAGCATCATCCCAGAGAATATTAAACTGTACTCATTTGTTTGATGATGCGGCGCCAGATAGTACAAATTCAGCAATTTTATCTTTAAAACTGTAGAGTAAGCGCAGTAGCATAAATACAAAATGACGGTAGTCGATAAAACCTAAAATTCAGTTTTAGTAGAGCGTGTTATTTTCAAAGTAGGAGTAACTACCTCTATGAGGAAGTAATCGTACTTCCTTTTAGCTACGTCTACCAAGATAGCAAAAATCGACAGCGGCGGTTGCTTACTAAAGAACGTAACCTCGGACCACACTACAGCAACCGACAAAATTCCAGCACATACAGCTAATATTCGTTTGTAGTACGTGTACAAGAAACATTTCCAATACCATTCTACAAAATAAAGACCCAGCACAGTTACAACTATAGAACTGATCTGGTGTTGTAAGCTTACCTATTGTGGAACTGTAGAATAACCTGGCCACTCTATTTCGTTTCTTGTCAAAAGTATGCTTGAATGAACGATCGCGTGAATTTAGATTTTTCATTGTGTCTTCGAGAACAAAGATTCTTTCAACTAGAAGATTCCATTGAGTTTCTGTTCTCTGTAGTACTTGCAAAGCTTTTATAACCTTAAAGTAAATAAATATTATTTATAGTATTATTTGGGTATATTTGGGTCATTCTGATTCTGCGAAAAAAGTGTGATATCTATCTTGAGTACACGGTTTTAATTAACAGACTTGCAATTCATATTGTAATATATCGTAACCAGCCGTATCGGATTCTACGCTCCGCACCACAGCCCTCTGTTCCTTATAACTCCCCATTGTGTGCTGAGTCCTAAACACCTTGAAATATTATTTCTTTTTATATAAAAAGGGGGAAAGACTATCTGTTGGGTTGGGGCTGTTTATACTGCCTCTTTTATACAGGCTGTCCCATGTTTTCCCTGCAACACTTTTTTCCGGATACTAAATGTTACACTGAGCAAAACGTTTCATATGGACTTATTTGTTTTCTTTATTCCTTAAAACGTTAAAACTGTATTTTAAACGGTTCTAACTTCTTTAGTAACTGAAAAAATTCGTCGACATGGAAACCCTTACACAGAATTAGAAATGTCTTCAAAGTTGCATATGTCTTTTGTTTCTTCTTTCATTTGGCTATTAAATTTATTTTCCATATTTTGATTTTTTATTTAAATTTATTTAGTTTTATTATTGTGTTCTTTCTTCGTTTTCGCATTGTTTGATATGTATTTTATTGCTTATTTTTCTTTATCTTGTTAAAATTTCAAGCGGCTGTAATTTTTTTAAGAATTTGAAAAACAATTACATCCATATGAAAAGTTTTACTTAGAATGACATTTTCTTTCTAAAAATAATTTTTGTGGGGAAAAAAGTGAGACATTATGTATGTATATATGTTACGGTCATAGTGATAAATAGGTTATTATTAATAATTACCGGTTATTATTAATAATAGCCAAGTGGCGAGGTTAAAGTGAAGAATTTGTCACATGAACCGGCTATTATTAATAATTTCCAGCATGCTGTGGTTAATGTGATATATTTCAACTCGATATTGCATTAAGGTGATGCTACAATATAATAGGGCCTCAGATTTGGAATTCTGTTAGTATCTACATAATCGCCACACAACGAATCTATTCACTGGGTTTGGGCCTTTAGTGACGTTAGTCCAGACTAACTTATTTAGTTACTACTCATGACTAAAATAAGGAAGATTATCAAAACGAGACTAAAAAATGCCAATCCATACTAATTGCATGCACGAGTGTGTAACTCTTTGGGGCATGCTTATTTGCGCAATTCTTAAAATCTAAGTAAGTAATAAATTAGAAACTCGGTTTGTATTATTCTGCCAGTGCATACGTACATAGTGCTTCTGTATTTTGCACTTTGTGGCAAGAAAAATTATTTTTATTTATAACTTATTATTTATTATCTTTTTGATACAAAACTTTAAAAAATGTTTTATATTTAATTTTGAATACAAAAGCCCTTCTAGACCTTTATTTTTTGTGTGGTAGTACAACAATTACACCATTTATATTGTAAAAATAAAGCAAGATAAAGTTTGTAACAATAGGACGCCATCCTCTTTCGTTTTGTTCACAAATGTGAACTTTACCTGTATTTTATTTTTATTTTATTATTTGCTATGAATATTGTTTATTTTTGATTTGTAAGTGCACAAATGTGATACAGATTTTATTTGAGTTACCTACTGTTAATTTAATTTATTCAGAATATATTTTATTTTTAAACTGATTCCTGGACTTGAGAATTATTGTTTTTGTTATTGTTATATTTTTTCATATATCTAAATAAATAATGTATTTAAGTCTTTTCTTTTGTTGGTGATAAACACTTTTATAATAACCCCCTTATAAAACAGATTATATCCGTCAGATATGCTTACGGTAGGTAGGTATAGGCAATGGACAACCTAATGTAGGGAATATTGGGGCAAGTTGTTACAATGTTTAATCATTTGTTTACGAAATAGTACTTGTCAAACACCAAAAGTAAAAATACCGTGTTAGGAACAGAAAAATACAAAAATGTTTGCATCATTTGTGCGGTGCAATTTATGTAAAAACATCTATGTAAGCTAGTCTCATCTATTCTTGCATGTATTTGAATGAAAATACAATATTGAAAAAATTATTATTAAATGCGCAAAATTTCAAGATAATTGGGATTTGAGAATTTACTTAATAAATTGTAATTGTACATTTACAAAAAACTACCCACATGCATTAAATATAAAAATGGGTGCTATTGATAATAAAATGGTTAACTTTTTTGAACACTCTGTATAAAATGTTCTTTTTATGTTTTCGTCATTGAGCCGTCCTTGGGTGTATACCAAATATCATTACCAGTAGTATCCCGTAGTTTCTAAAGTACAAGGGAGACAAAAGAAAACATTCTGTATTATCAATGTTTTGTATTATTCGTAATTTTGGTCATTGGGCTAGCCGTACTGATGATTTTGCGTCGAGTAAATAAATTTACTAGCTTACATAGTAATCAAAATAACTAATAGCTAACTTCTTTGAAGACTGTATACAAAAGATCTTTTGTAAAAAGTAACGTTTTTATCACTTTTATCGTGCCCGTTAGGAAATTATTAATAATAGCCGGTCCATGTGATTATTTAAGTGTTTCTAATCACATTGACCAAATGATGCGGTTATTATTAATAATAGCCGGTAATTATTAATACAAACCACATTTATCACTTTAACCGTAACATATACATTTCTTTGCAAGTAGAATTTTTAAACATTAATTTTGCAAAGGAACCGAAATTTCTTTTTTGAGTTTCCAAACACAACAGTGCAGTTAATAGTAAAATTTTAAAATGAACAAAAATAATATTACTGAAAATTTTGTTTTAGAGAATATTGTTAACAAAAATTCAACAAAACTGTCTAAACAAAATTAAAAATTTACTTCCCACTGCATCTTCTTTTTAAATTTGACTATTGTTGGATGTACTACCAAGGTCATCAATGATGTTCCATTTTTTCAAGGGTATTATTATCAAACTGATTTTAGCTGTCGTCTTGAATAATTAGATAATTAAATTAAATTTCCAAATTTTTAAAATGGTCAGTTGATCAATTTACCAAAAATAGAAATGTAACCTATAAATATAAGGTCTTTTCACCTGCAACTATATGGAAGATTGACGGCAAGTTATTTCCTATTTTTATCTTAAAAAAAAAAATTGAATTTCATCATCTTGGATTTTGATATTGCCAGTTCTGATTCCAACTACTGTATCACACTGATAATCTTGTAGATTTTTGCCAAAATGTTTCAATTGTTTAGCTAGTCTCATCTCAGTTGTCAGGTTTTAACATAAAAACCCAAGAACCTGCAATACAACTTTTATGCCACAGTAGATAAAGTCTGACCAGATACGAGGATGTTACTAAAATGGTGGGGTTGTCCAGTGTCATTTTCTATTGATTAAAATTAGGAAGAAAGTTATTTGAAGAATGAAGAATAAGTCCTTAAGTTATTCGTTAATATAGTTGAATCAATTTAACTTTGCGTGTTGTCAAAAATGACAATCGTCTGATGCAATCGACTGTTGTCATTCGGCCAGTGGCGTAGTCGAATAATTGTTGCCAAAGTAAAAGCATACAGGGTCATCAAATTCTAGAGTCTATGTAAAAATACTGTTTTCCGCGAAGCGCATACCAGAACTTACTTCCATTTGCGATTCGATTTAATTTCAATTGCATGGTATGATGGCAATCTTAGAACTTCATGTCCATGTTCTTGTAGTAGTTGAGCTATTTTATATGCTTTTGGTTTCCTATTTAGATTGGAAAGGTTCAGAAATTCGGCTTTAAACATTGATTTATCATACGCAATTTTATTTGTATCTAACCTCTCACATATTTTGGCTTTATTCCACGATGAACTCGGATGTTTTTCTACTAGAACGTTGTGGTATGATGCGTTGTCCATAACAATTAAACTAGGTTCTTCTAAATTTGGAATTACCTTCTTGTCTTTCGCCCACTAACCTTCTTGTCTTCCACCCACTTAGAAAACATTTCCGCATTCACATCACCATGATAGTCCAACAAATTCTATTTTGTAGTGTATGTTAAACTTGCATTTTCTACAGACCCACCCTTGTGCCCAGCATGTAAAATAATAAAACGTTTCCCGTCAAATCTCCCAAGCTTTTAACACTATTATCCTGCCACGACTTCCTTTGACCACCCTTTGAAAAAATTCATGTTTCATCCAGAAACACAAAAGGGCGGCTAAATGGAGAATTTTTATTTTTCATATATGTACATTCTAAGAAATTCCGCTCTCATAGATGCTATGGCGGGTGTCTCCATTAATGCCCTTCGGTTATCGTCATTCTTGAACTTAAATCTAAGGTGGAAAAGAAGTGTTCGTAGGGTGCCATAAGAAAATTCAAAAGCGACTTTTCACGCAGCTCTTCCTTTATGGATGTAATGGTAACATGCTTTCCTAGAATTAAATGTAGCTAAATGTTGTCTACATGAAGAATATGGTAATGCAATAGCGTACTTGCAGCGTAAAGGTTATACAATGTGTTGCGAACTTGCATTTTTGCACCCTCATCAACGTCTTCGGTTTTTGGTTTCCTCCGAGTTCGAGATTTTCTTCTGGTACAAAATGACTCGTTTGCCTCCCTGGCATTTTTAATATTAGATAGTGTCCTTAGAGTTATTTTTAATGCATCCGCAACTCTCTAAGAAATAATGTAACAATGTTCGCAATAGGACGAATGGACAATAATTAATACCTGCTGAATTGCATTAAGGGAAATTAGGGGACCCATATTTTCCTTTTCCCCTGTAAAATCGTCTATAAGATTGGCCACAAACTGTTTCGTTCGAGGATTTAAATATTTTCCCGGCATTTTAAAGTGTGATACCAGCACAACTGACAGTTACCCTGAACCTCCCGTCAGCGACGCCGCTGGAGATCCGAACTACCCAATGACCGACGTGCTGTAGTTCTGTCTTTCTTCTCCGCACTAGTATACATATTACCAACCGAGATCGTGTGTCTTAGCCAGCCGAGACATACGTCCAACGTTAGTGTCAATAGTTTAGCATGCCGTAGAAAGAGTGGGAATGCAGTTAATCATATCGTAACTAACATATGTCACTTTTGACAACACGCAAAGTTAAATTGATTCAACTATACCTCTTGAGGTTTAATTTAAATAGTATACTTTAGAAACAGCTTATTAAAGTAGGTTGTGTGCGTAATATGACTAATTATAATACGCTAATATGAAGTAATCAAGATTAAAACTGAAGAAGTTTGCAAAATATAGAAATACCAATTCCTGATAAGAATAAGCTGTGATTTCATTATTAAGTTGGCAAGAGGCAATAATAACAGGTGCAAAATATGATTTGATTGGTCACAGGTCACAATATAGACATTTAAATTACTATCATATACTAACCTGCTTATGAATCCTGATGAAGGACTTCTCGGTAGGGCAATCTGTTGGGGTATCATCAGGTAACAATCGCCTACTCATTCTTTCCTTCAATTCAACAGGAATCTTCTGCAGAATAGTTTCCAAATATGCGTGCAACGGATGTCCTGGTTTGACAGCTATTGACATTGCTTGCAATGACTACAAATTTAATATTTTAAATAGGTATTTATAGTATAATTTTAATATTAAAAAACATAAATGATGATAATATAGAGCAAACTAACCTCCAAAACATCATCTACACTTTCTTCCGCTTCAGCTTTGTCGGAACTTAATTTTGCCGCCTTAAAATATGCATGATTAAGAACGTATGAATAATTGGAATTATTCCATAGTCCTCTAGGTACTTCAACAAGCGCGTAGCCCAATAATAATACTAAAAGGAACAAACCCCAAGTGTTACTTGCTGATGATGCTATTGCTTTAAGTTTTGGCCTAAAATATAGTAATAAAATATATGATCCATATCTGAAATATATAACTCCGTACCAATCTAGATCTATTCCAGGTTTAAGGGCTAAGTAGATAAGCAGGACTCCGCAAATTAATAGATACGATCCGTAATAAATGGCATTATCAATTAAAGCAGACTTTAATTTGCCTTTTATAGTAAAATCACCAGCTTTTATATAAGACTGCATCATAGGCATGACCATCCTAAAATCAAAGATGTTATATTATCCATAAGATAAAACAAAATTTGCCAAATCAAACCATGATAAACATTGCATTGACCAATAAACAGTTCTCCACAAATTGGGAAACACTTGTTCTGGTACGTTACTCCATGGTTCAATGCAGGTGACCGAATCGTTTTTTGTAAGATTTGCGATGTCCGATTCATTAATGACATGGACATTTTCTTCAGTACATTGCCGAAATACAGTCTAAAATAATAAATATTTACCTATTGCATTGCGAATAATATTAAGTTACTTACAGATATTACATCTAATGGTAGAGCAAATATAATCGAAAAGCTAAAATACCAAGCCAATAAGACCACTAATGTGACGACTACGTGATGCCGGAACCAGTTTCCATACCGGTACAACACACTTGATGCAATAATAAACGAAATAAGCAATTTGGAGACAAGAGGGCCGTAATGCATCGTGTTTATGTCCTTATGCAATAAAATCAATAATTTTCCTGCGCTGTCTTCCCTTTATTTTCCTTCAGGGACTTAATAGCTTCTTGCTGCATTTTCTCCAGTTTTTCCAATGTATAACTTTTCAAAGGAATAAGACGCGGCTTACAGAGTACCAGCTCTTCAGGGTTTTCTATTAGCAATTGACCACTTTTTGGTACGATTGGCTTGATGTCAACGCTATCGGACATTTTGATTAATTAACTAGAGCATTTTTGATGCCTTAGTAATCATTGACAATAGTTGAAACGCAATTTTTGGTCGCAATACGTTTATCGAACGCTAGTAGTGTAAATTTGGAATTTGACGTCAACTTGACGTTACAACTGACAGTTGTCAAATTACAAGAAAATCAATACAGAAATTGTAAAAGTGAAAATAACTATAAAATAAAGCAAGAAAGACTTGCGATTATAAGATAATGTATTTACCTATGTAGCAGATATGGACGGGAAACAAAAATAGATATCTCTATTTTAATAAAAATTTGATATTATGTTTTTAAATTAGAATATTTTTGGTGAAATGCGTGGGTGGATGTGGCAACGTAAGAAAATCGCAACACCCTAACGATCGAAATCTCAAAAGTCAAATATGTTACCATTGTTTCTGCGCTAGAGAGAAAATGAGTGGAATTTTTCAATCAGCTTTCGGTTATTTCAGCACGCCGAATAACGCACAACCCGAAAACAGTTTCGTAGGGCAAACGATTGAAGTATCCAATGTTAAATTAAGAGTGAAAAGGGTTATTGCAGAAGGTATATAATAATGCTATTGATTTTCTATTTGTTTAACACTATGTTTCTCCAATTTTGAGGCGGTTTTGCTATTGTTTTTGTGGTTCAAGACATAGCTTCTGGTAAAGATTACGCATTAAAGGTAAATTATAATCTTTAAATTAATGAATCACGTACATCATATATGCAATTCTTCCAGCGTATTTTGGCTGTGGATGAGGATGCCCGTTCAAACGCTGTTAGAGAAATAAGCATCTTGAAAAAACTAAACGGACATCCGAATATCATACAATATTTGTCAGCGTCTTTCATAGAGAATGGATCTACAACTCAGTATGAATTTTTATTGATAACAGAACTATGTACAGGTATATTTGAAAATGTTTACTTTATGAAACAAATATTACAATACCGAGAATTTGTTTTGCTCTAGGTGGTACTTTGGTTGAGGTTTTACAATCTAGAACTACTGCTTTTGATTCGGAAACAATATGTCGTATATTTTACCAGACGTGCAAAGCGGTTGCTCATATGCATATGCAGCAAGAACCAATTATTCACAGAGACTTAAAGATAGAAAATTTGCTTATATCATCAGATGGCATGATAAAACTATGCGATTTTGGTTCTGCTACAAGTGAAGTTTTTAGGCCTGATCTCACATGGTCTTCAAATCAAAGAGCTACCTTAGAAGATAATGTGAGTATAATGTAATAACAGATACATTCCTAATTTGAGTCATCAAAAGATTTATTAGAATTAAAGGGTTATTTTTTTTATTAACTTAACATGATAAGTAATACCTACATACATGAGTTATTATATGAAATTTAATTCCTTATAAGGTAATTAAGAATTATTGTGTAATTCAATCACTCTTTATCTTTTTATGATAAGTATTCTAACTAAAACTTTAAATGGAGGGTGATTATACAGGGTGATTATAAATCATTGTAGTCAAAGTAGGCCATGCTCATGACTCGTTAATAACTTTTTGCCGCTATATAACAATTGTCAAATTAAACGTATAGGCTGTCGTGTATCGCGGCTGTATGTTTCCATAGAAACATATCGCTAGTCGCTTATCGCATCGGTCAGTTTTCTGCCTTATATTCTAATAGAGCGGCAACCAGAAATATTTACATTCGATATCACGGCCTACTACGACTACAATCATTTATAATGACCCTATATATGGAGTGGTTGATACCTTAGAAGTAGATTCTATATCAAAATCTTGGAAAAAAAAATCTGAAATTTCTCTTAAGAAGTTCTGTGGCCTGGGTGAGTTAAGAAACACAAAGAAAGGTAAAAATAATTTATTGATAAAGATAACTCTGAATACGCTCTGGTTGTATACCATTCGTGAACATTAGTGTTCGGATATGCTGAATCTAGAACTAGTGTTAGATAAAATATAACATCACATTTTAAGGATATAAACAGAAAGACTTAAAAAATTACTGATTATGATTTTCTATACACCATGCCCACATTGTTTTAAACACCAATACCATCAATCATCTTAATTAAGTGACTAATTAGTGATTAATTAGTTAATTAGTGATTAAATCAAGAAAAGTTTCAAATGAAATTTATTCATTTCTACAGGACGTATCATAGGATGCTTCACTTAACCTACTTTCCCAGTTGATGCTAATCACTATTTTACGATACTCTTCAATACTCTTGAATAAAGTTAAATTAAAAAAGTTTCAGAAAGAACTTATTTGGCTTTAAAAGTGCTTTCCTATGATACAGCATTTTCACACTTTCTCTACTACTATATCTCTAGTAGGTACTAGTAACAGTAACTTCCGGTTCAAACCGGAAGTTGATAATCCCATTGTCGATTCTATCTCTTCCAACCTTTCAACTTCTTCTGGGTATGTTAACTAAAGGTATATTATCAAATAAAAGTCTGTGAATTTTCGGAACTAGTTAAAAACTGTGATGTGGAACTTTTCAATCAATGTTGCAGGATGCTAGTAGATAACCAAACTGGTTTGGTTAGGTAATATAAATTAGTAAACTAGGGTAATTATTATGCACTTGCTAAGACCCGTTCTTACCAATGAGGTTAGAGGTTATATTATTAGAGGAGATAGTATTTCATGTAGAATGCGAAGTAAAACATGGTGCCTAAAATGGCCGCCATGATGTGTTCGGTTTGTCACTGGTGCAGCGATATTTCATTTTTATAAAATATGGTACATACAAAGGCGTAGCTACGGGGAGCAGTGGGAGCAAGCTGCTCCAGGTGCATGAGTAGAGGGGGCGCAAAATTGGATGGGCAATAAAAAAACTTTTGTGTCAAATATTCTATTGGCCAAATTTTCTATATAAAACTCTTAAGGACCTAAATGTTTTGTGATCTTGACTTAATTATCATAATTTTTATTTATATATTTGTGCGGTGTATTTATACATATATAACTCCATGTACATTTAACTTATGTTCGTTTTTTTTAAGCAAGCGCACTTTATATTTATTTACTTATTGAGTGTACTGTTGTAGTACATCGTTCAGTTTAAATGACTGTTATGACTTTTAAATGGCTATTATTTTACTAAATTAGTGAATTTTTTAAGTATGTAAGTGGTTTTCAGTATTTTCTTGTTCACATGAAACACACTACTTATTTTAAAAGAAAGAAATTGCCAATCAAAAAATTTTAGTGGTAGGTAAAAGGTTCAATAGGGTATTTGACTGTATTAAAAATATGGCATGTATTATAGTCATCCTAATAGATTACAGTTTAAGAAAACTATTTGTTATTACTTTTCAAAAAAAAAATGCTTTATTTCTATGAAAAACCAAAATTAAAATTGAATTTTATTCACGTCCTATCACGTGATTGAAAACGCTCTGTAATTGGGTCGGTCTCCAGTGATGTCATTCGTTAGTCCGCCTTAGAGCGGGTTCGGTTTGTCAGGGTATGGTATGGGGAGAGCAATGCTCAGATAAGTTGGGTCGGCTGTCTCTCTCTTATATGCAGATAAACGCCGTATGACGTTAGTCCGCCTATTATGCAGCGCGTCCCTCTCACCGTAAAATACCGGGTTATCCGAACGCGCTTTTATGCTTCTCCCGTTTGAATTTAATAGCACGAAAGCGTCATGTAAGCATAACTTTGTAGGTTAGGATAGCCCTAACCTTCAGCTGTCAGATCAGATAATACCTTTCGAAAATACGATAGATAACTTATTCTAGTCACTAGTCACACTTGTATTGGCGGCTATTTATTTCATTTGGATTTCTACGAGCCAACCACTTTCTTCGCAGTTTCAAATCTTGCGGAACGGCTACAAATAGTTTATCCGGAGTTTTTCTTGACGTATCTCTGCATTGTGGATTTATACACCATTTATAACCCATTTTTATGTAGAAATTGTGAAAACAACACATCATACAACACAATTACCAAACGGCATATGGGCCGATTTGACATCTTGACATCACATCATCTTGACATCTTGACATCACTAACCGGTGACATCACACAACAGAAAGTATCGTTTTGGCGGGACTTTTTGTGATTCAATTTTTAACGCTGATTTTTATGAAATATTGAGGAAATAATTACAAAAAATAATGCATTTACAATGTAGAGTGAAGGAATAAACACATTAAGATGGTTTTCCAAAAATAGTCAAATACCCTATTGCCTAAAACGCTTTCTTCCAAATAATTTTGATGAAAATTAAAAAAAAAATGTCTAAGAAACTTGCAAAAATGTCCGTATATATCATTTGAATGGGGTTAGAAAAGCGTACTGTGGCATCACAACCAACCTTCACCTGAACTGCGAAAATGTTGTAAGTTATTTTATTACTTTAATGGTAATTTTATTTTATTTCATTTGTATATTGTGGTTGTAACTTTGTTATCGCCACAAGCTCTAAATGCAAGCTTGCCAACTCAAAATACGGCAATAGTAGACTATCGCATCTTAGCCCAGTGAAGTTAAACAAATAAAGCTCTACTCACTTCCGAAAAATTCAACCCCAACTGGATTTTTAAGCGCGCCTTTTGATTGGGCATTAGAAATAACCCCAACTTGTCCCGCTTTTTGATAATTTTATTCTAATGTCCAGAATTTCCAAGACCACTCTTTAAAAACGAAATAGTTTAGAAAAACTGCTAGATTTTTATGTGGAAATTAGAAATTACGAAACATTTACAAAACATAAGAAGATAAGAAACCATTTTCCTCGTTATTAATATTATAGGCTATCTCAACAACTATAATATTCTGTAATTTTTACTGCATAGTTTTATTTAGGTGCTTATAAATTTGTTTGCAGCAGAAGTATTGATGGGGACTTTTAATAAACATATTTGAAACGTCTAAATAAAGGTGCACAGAAACCTCCAGTTTTTAATTAATTTGTCAAAGTTGAGCAATTTTTACCCTGTTTTGACTGGTTATTCCATAAATGCAAATTTTCATAATTTCCCTATTCCACACACATTTGAAAAATCATGAAATCTTAGATATAAAATGTTGTTCAACTAGTTTGTGATGCATGATACTACTAAATACAATATCAAGTAATTAATTAATTGCCCATTTTAGATGGCTCGATTTACGACACCAATGTATCGTGCCCCCGAAATGGTGGACACGTGGAATAACTTTTTTGTAGGACCGCCTGTCGATGTTTGGGCGTTGGGTTGCGTTTTGTACACGTTATGCTACATGAAACATCCTTACGAAGATAGCGCAAAACTGCGAATTATAAACGCAAACTACACTCTTCCTCCCGACCCGAAGTATGCCTGCTTTCACGATATAATAAGTGAGTATAACCTTGCAGCGAGCATGCTTTGTATTCTAATTGATAATGGCCTCAGGCCACTATGATTCACATGAATGTAAATTTGTAATGGCAGTTGCATTGTTGGCTTATAGGTTATTTCTATTTTTAATCAAATTCACTTAATAAAGTTCTGTTTTATTTGTTGCTACTTAACTGTACGTTTTCTTGGATTATTTAAAATAAAGTTGTGGTTATGTTCTTTTTTGTTTTATTTAAGGGGGTTGCTTTCAAGTGGATCCGGAAAAACGATTAACGATAAATGGTTTATTGGAAAGGATAGCAGCTATCGCGGAAAGCAACGGGTACAACCTAAAGGCTCCACTGGATATAAAACCACCGAGCGTGCCAACGAGTGATCTTCTTGGTTATAACGGAAGTCATTCAAACGGGATCAAGGTTCCTCCGAATAGATCCTCGGAGCCATCTCCTTCGCATCAGCCTGCTAGACCGCCGCCACCGGTGCGTATAATTTTCTACTTTACCGATATTTACAACTTTCTTAAATGTTTTAAGATGAACAGGCTGCAGGTTGTGCTAGAGCGGTTTAGAAATTCTGTTAGGGACTGGAATTGTCTGTATTAAGAATAAAGTAGTGGTTGCAATATTTTTTATCTGTAGAATGTATACTAGTTTACCTATTAAATGGTGATATGCACACATTGTGTATTGTTTCTTGTCAACTTGTCTTTAAGTTTTTTATATAATTAAATTCAACAGGAACTGGCAGGCACTGAGCAACACTCGCTAGGAAAGTCGTATTGAATGATTAAAACATTCACGTTTTGAAATCGAAAAAATTCATGATGCCTTATTAAGTATGTATGAAAATGTAGAAATAAATAATATGATTCAAGATGTGGCCAGTTGTTTATTGATCACAATAAAACAACTAAAGTTTTTCATAGAAATAATAAGACTGCGACGTTCTTCACTGTTCAATATTGTTTTTATGTTCTATCGTCATTTGGTATAAAATTTTGCCACTGATTTATTAAATGGCTCATTAACTTTTTTTTTAAGAATTAAGATCGGGTGTATCTTTTGACAACGTTATCTTAGAAGCTAAAAAATTAGCTAATGAAATAGAAGTAGTAAATTTCCTCCAAAAGTTGTTTTGAATAAATAGACCTATCAAGCACAAACTGGGTTATAGTCATAGTCATAGTTTTCACACAAATGACTTTAAAATCAGCTGCTTTTTTGTTTGTCCAAAAGCTTTATTTTTGTTATTATTTTTGACTTCTTAAATGTATAGAACTATATAATGCTATTTATATGTTAGATTAGATTGAGTCGTTGTTATAAAGTCAAATTTTTTAACAACAAATACTGTTCTGAGAAAACCAGCTTTATAAAATAAATAAAATCAACTGTACATGATGTTTATGGGAAAACTGTTTTAGTTTACCTTCTCGATTTATGTGTTATTAAAATTTTATATATTGATCTATCACTTCTGATTATTTAACATCTTTAAAGAGAGCACAATGACTTCCTTACAAATTACTAATTTCTAGGCATTTGGGGATTTACAGATAATTTGCAATCTTATATTGGTGATGTAATTGATACTGCAAGTATTATCGGTGTAGCTGCATGATTATACATTTCAGATAAGTTACTATGTATGCTTCATCAATTAGCTACACTTTGTACCTGTACAGCTGCTCAGAACAAATAGTCCAATTCCTTTCATAATATTGCAATTCGCTTTTTTTGTTGCATTAAGTTCTCTGGTAAGAGTTTAGTACTATGAAATTTATTATGTATTTAAGTTAGAAGCTTTAAATAAAGTTAGGAATTTCAAACCAGCAGAACACGTTTCTTCCTCTTGATAGAGCAATCCATTCAAAGTAGTTCTCAATAATTAATATGTATAAAAAGATCTGGTAATATTCAATCTAAAATTTTATAGAAACTGTATTTTTATAGGTGTCTCAAAATAACTCTGTACCACTACGGCCTCCGCAAATGCCAAAATCGAACATGCCAGATCCAAGGCCACAAGGTGCTGCTGGTGGTGGATTATTTTCTTCAATTAAAGGTGGAGCCGGCAGCTTTTTGAAAAATTTGAAGGATACCAGCTCGAAAGTGATGCAGACGGTGCAACAGTAAGTGCAACTCCAGCTTTACTAAGGTTATATTCTATCATGATTTCCACTTCAAGGTCCATTGCGCGGACAGACTTAGACATAAGCTACTTGACATCAAGAATAATCGTAATGCCGTTCCCATCCGAAGGCATAGAATCCACTTACCGTGCAAATCACATAGAAGACGTTAAGATATTTTTGGACACTAGGCATCCGAACAACAAATATTCAATTTATAACGTATCCGGCAGGACTTATCACACTAAATTTGGCTCTGCTAGAGTAGTCGATTGCAGTTTTGCATATCCGGAGCAGTTTAGGGCACCTCTACTTAACTCGCTTTATCAAATGTGCGAAGATATTTACCAATATTTAGCAGGAGATAGCAGAAATGTCTGCGTTATCCATTGTACAGTAAGTGAATATAAAACTCTATAATGTAGTTACACATCGCCAAACAAGCCAGGCCTCCTAAAAGTTTGCTAAACTTTATGTTTCAAAACTTTTGTGGTACCGTACAAAAGTACGGTACCACTGGATATAATGTTTAACAAAAGTAAAACTTTAAAATTTGAGGTTTCATGTTCAATAACTTTTGTAATCTTTTGTTGGCCACATTTATTTGGATTATTGAAAACAAGAAGTGGATAAATCATTTGGATTTGTCGGAAAAGTTAGTTTTAAATCTTATACCAGGAAAAACACATTATGTTATGGTCTAAGTTCAAGAGATCATCTGGACTAATTAAGACACCTTGGTCAATTAAATGTAATAAAACAGTTGTGTTTTATTGTAGACTGGTTTTAAATGCTATCGATTTCGGTCATAAGATGACCATCTTCAGATGCTTAATCTAATAGATAAATATGAATTCATAAAAATAAAACAAATAACGCTTGGTTTAATTCAGGACTAATTTGTTTTAAAAAAGGAATAATAATAGAAAGCTTATTGTCACATGGATAAAATGAATGAGATATATTACAAAATATTTAAAACCAAAACGGCGAACAAACGTAAGTACTTTAATTCTCTGACTTGTCAGAATTGACTATAGCTGTTTTCCAATTATGCTCTGGTGAACCCTGGCCCACTCTAGGGTCAATGGGAGAGCGTTCCTATTGCAATTTGCAGTTAGTGTGACTCGCCGAAAGTCTCCCTTCCCTTTTCCCCTATTGCACCTAGTTTTCGAGTGGTGCTTGTATGGAGCTTGTAGCACCGATCAACTGACAGCAGTGACATTTGTCGTTTTGTAATAAGTTAGGTGCTTGTTAACAACGTAAAATTCATTGTAAAAATGGATTTACCCGGTCAATCTTGCACATTATTGTTAAAAGACCTTTAACCGCTGAAACATATTCGATATATTTGAATAAACAGGACTATGACGAAGCCCTTGAAGGTTTCTATTATTTTTTAAGGTTATGTCACTTCTCACTTGACGTTCCGACATTTCTCGACGCGTTCCCATTACGATGCCGAACGGGCCAGCGCTATTTGCCCCAGCGCACGCTAGAGTTAAACGTAGTGAGTGCGTAATACATGTAATTGGAAAACAGCTTTTGTCTGTATAGTTTGTCTGTTCACTGGTGCCTTTGTCATCATGACAAGTATAGTGGGTGGGAGAAGGGTGAGGGGTTTGACGGAGAAAAGGAGTTATTAGTTATTATAGAAAGGACTTGAAAATGTGATTCTTAGGAAAATATATAATGTTGTTCGCTAGGTTGGATTTCTTCTTGTCATGCTTAAGGATTTCGTACTTTCCGAGTAGTGAAACTTAGATTTTTGGCAGTTATACTTCTACATCTAGTTATACTTCTACATCTGCTAGTATACAAGATGGCGGACGGCCCAGTTGGTCTTCCAAAGCAGAAGTGTAAATATTGCAATTCAACAGCCAAATTAAGAGTTTCATGTAAATATTGTGAAGCAGTATTTCATCCCAGCTGTTCTAAAAGAAGAGGGTGTGCTCAAATTAGTGATACCGAAGTAATATGTCGTGATTGTACTCAAGTTGATGAGGACAACATTGTAACCATGTCTAACAAACTGGACCAAGAAGACAACGAAGTTATTATACGAATGCTTGCAGGTATAATAGCCACAAAGAGTCAACTAATAAAGGAGCAAGAAGATCGCATTTTGCAACTTGAGGAGACAACAAAACAACTCAATAAGAGGTTACATGTGTTAGAAAATGCTAAAAATAGCAATCAAAATGCAGAACAGAATCAGAACACATGGAGTGAACATAACCTAGATAAACAAAACCAAACTCTCTTCTCGAAGGACAAAGACGAGCATCCTAATGCAATAAATACTTCAAACAATTCTACAAAACATACTACACAGCCAGTAGAGCAGAAAAACAAAAATGAAGAAACGAAAAAATATTCACATGTTGTCAAACATAACTCTGCACTAAAGCAAGAAACGGCCACAATTGTTGATCTGACTGGACAAAACGAGAAGAACTGGCAAACAGTAAAATATAAATCTAAAAGCACGCCAAAAAACAAGAAAGCTATTGTTGGTACAGCTACGAAAAGCACAGACCTAGCATCTACAGTCCAAATCAAGAGAGCTTGGTTTTCAATCAGTAGAATAAAACCAGAAACTACATTGCCTCAAATTAAAGAGCATATAGAAACTGCAATTAAAAAAGACGATGCAAATATCCAGGTGGATCAGATATATTCATCCGATCACAGTCAGACGGTACGAATTTGAGTTAATTTTGAATATAAGGATTTGATTACGGACCCAAAAGCATGGCCTGTGGGAATAATTGTGAATAGATTTAATTTCACAAACACAACCAGGAACCCTTTTCGTCAAGCTACAAAGGAAAACACCAAAACTTAACAGTTTCCAACACATGTCCATACAAACTAGAATCAGATTCTAAACCATGCCACATCAGAATAATGCACCTAAACGTACAGAGCATAACTAATAAAATAGATGCCCTTGAATATCTATGTGGACATCATCAAATCGATGTACTATGCTTATCCGAGCACTGGCTCTGTATGAATAACCACACCCTATATAACTTGAGAAAATACAACTGGATAAGTAAATATATAAGAAGCACTGGCATCCATGGGGGATCGGGAGTCATTTGTGCTGACCATCTGATGGCTATTCCGGTGGACAGGATAACAGACATGTCCGTAGAAGTACACTGCGAGGTTTCCGCAGCCCACATCCCCACGGCAGGGCTTTTAATAGTATCAGTATACCGAAGTTGCCTGGGTGACTTCCAGATCTTCCATGAAACATTGGAAGAAATGATGAACTTCATATTCTCGAGCTTTCCAACAGACGTGGACATTGTGGTTTGTGGTGACTTCAATGTCAATCTGGCAGAAACATCAAATAAGTCGAATGCATTACTTTGTACAATGGCAACATTTGGACTACGTCAGACAATATTCACACCAACAAGAATGCACACCATCATAGACAATATATTCACTAATGTCAACCAGTTCACAGTTATGACATCACCTGGAAATATATCAGATCACCAACCGCAATCAATAGAGATCACTGTGAGTAAAATCCACAACACACTACCAACTTATGAAGGAAGAAATGTTACTGAGGCAAACAAGTATACCTTATATACTTCACTGCAAAATGAAACATGGCAAGCAGTCTGCACTGAAAAAGATCCTAACTTAATGACGTACCTGTTTCTTGACACATTCCTCTACCACTACAACACCTGTATTCCAATTCGCACTACCAAAGGAAAGAAAAAAAATTTTCAACAGTACCCGCCTGAACTGGTAGCCATAAAGGACACATTGGACCTGATCAGGGAGAGCATGATGATGCGCCCAGATGATGACGAGCTGGTTGACATCTTTAAGTCCTACAAAAAATTCTACCTCAACGCCTGTGAAGAATACAGAAGACAACGCCACAGAGAAGACATAAACAAAGCAGAAAATAAATCAAAAACGGTATGGGGTAAAATTAACCAGATCACGGGAAAGTTGAAACACCGAGAAAGGCACGAACAACAACCGTCAAGTGAGGATATGAATAACTACTTTGTTACAGCAGCCAAAAGATTGTTGGAGGAAGCAACTATAAAGCCCAACCCGAACCCCGCCTCGATACCTATACATACAACAGGAAAAATATTTTACCTCTTTCCAACATGTCCCACGGAGATAGAAAATATCACACAAAAAATCAAATCTAAAAAAACCAGGGACCACTATGATATGGACACAGAAACACTGAAGTATGTAACACCAGCAATATCTGACATACTATCATACGTATTTAACAAATGCATGGAGGCAGGAATATTTCCTGATAGCCTAAAGATTGCGCGTGTGACTCCGATATATAAGAAGGGATGTAGGATGGATCCGAGCAGTTTCCGTCCAATATCGGTGCTCCCTGCATTCTCGAAGATCCTTGAAGGAATCATTGCTTCAAGGATAGTGAATTTTTTGAACAAAAACGGTTATTTATGCAGTGAACAATATGGCTTCAGAGCAGGTAGGGGAACACAAAATGCAATATGGTGTCTCGTAGAGAAAATATCCGATATTCTCGAATCCGGGAGTGGATGCGATGCCCTTTTCCTGGACATCTCAAAGGCATTTGACTGCATGTGCCACCAAAAATTTCTGGAAAAGCTTGAGTACTATGGTTTCCGGGGTATTCCGCTGGACTTCCTTAGATCATACCTCACCAATCGAAGGCAATATGTGACCAGTAAAAACCAAGCCAGCAGCGTCAGGAATATGGACATTGGCATCGCCCAGGGAAGCTTAGTTGGTCCCTTGTTTTTTATTATATATACCAATGATCTTCCAAGACATATCAGCGGTGAGGTGACACTATACGCGGATGATACCACAATCTTGGTCCGCAGCGATGATGTCATTGGAGGACGGGCAGCGGCTGAGGTTGTTAGAGAGGAGGCTACGAGTTGGTTTGCTAACAACCAACTGATATTAAACATTGGAAAGACAGAGACCTTGCATATTACGAGCAGCAGGAGATACCAGGTAGATACAAAAAGTGCCAAATTTCTGGGGGTACAAATTGATACACGTCTCACCTGGCTGCCGCATGTGGAAAATCTAGGCAGGAGTCTTGCCGGTGCAATATTTGCAATACGAAGAATTTCTCGTGCAATTGGACCGGAGGCAGCTCTCCTTACTTACTACGCTCTCTTTCACGCAAAGATGAATTATGGTCTGATGGCGTGGGGAGCATCAGCACATGCCATCAAAATATTATTATTACAAAAGAGGGCAGTACGGGCTATAGGGGGTGAGTCATTTAGAACATCATGCAGACCACTTTTCCAGAAATGGGGGATTCTAACCATATATGCTCAATTAGCTATAAACCATCTAGCTCATGTCAAGGAACAGCTGCCATCACTACGCCGGAGGGAAGAAACTCATAACCACTGCACCCGTCAAAGCAACAATTTATGTGTGCCTTTTAAAAGACTTTGTTCCAGCTCGCCAACAACAATGGGGCTACATCTTTTCAACATATTGCCAGACCCGTGGAGAAACCTTCCAAAAACGCAGTTACTTAAGAGGCTAAAACACCATTTCAAAGACTATCCACCGTACACGTTGCAAGAATGTGCCACTTCTTTGCAGACAATAGGAGGCGAATAATACAATATTTTTTGTCAAATTTTTTGTGACTTATTGCATAAGCAATTAATAAAATTATTTCTATTTCCATCAGATGCCGATGTGATCTTGGTTCTAATGTATTCGTTAAACTTGTGTTTCAATGCTCTCTCCATTTTGTTTATGTGGAGTTTGTTATTTATTAGTATCCTTTCAATTCTGTTTTTATTTGTGCTTGACATGTATGGGTTACTAATTGCTTCATGATGTATCATTTAATTCTCTGTTATATGGGATAGATATGTACCGTTGTGTAGATCTGATGTGGGAGAGATGTGTTTCATGTTGACAGTGACCATTGTCTATGTCATATGAAAAATTATATGAACTCTATAAAGGAACCCCTTCGTTTCCCAACATGCTGTTTGATTTATCTAAGTCATTACAAAGATAGCCGCACAAAATTTAAAATATTTTTTTTACATTGATAAAGGCAAAAATGTTTATTGTGGATATCTTCTATAAATATGTGAATATTGCGAGCAGTGCCGGGCTCTGTTCCTGGACCTAACAAAAGCGTTCGATTCCATGTGCCACGAAACATTTCTGGGAAAGTTGGAACACTACGGTTTCCGGGGAATCCCACTGAAACTCCTACACAGTTACCTCACAAACAGATACCAGTATGTTGCCTGCAACGGCAAACAGAGCACATTGAGGAGAGTCACATGCGGTGTACCACAAGGAAGCCTAACCGGAGCTCTGTTTTTCATCATTTATATAAATGATTTGCCTGCAGGCATTAATGCGGATGTGGTACTCTACGCCGACGACACAACCATTCTGCTTCGCGGTCAAGAACCACAGATTTCTGCGGCTGCTCGGCAATCATTGGAAGAAGCTGCCACCTGGTTTACCAAAAATCGAATGGTACTAAACGTGGAGAAAACCTCAGAACTCACCATAACCACAAGTAGGAGAAACCATCTGAAAACCACAAGTGTTGAATTCCTGGGTGTCCATCTAGACACACGTCTAACCTGGTCTGTGCATATAGAACGTTTGATGACTGCTCTGTCAACCGCTATTTACGCGATCAGAAGAATTCGCAGCACAATAAATGAGAGTGCATCTCGGACAGTTTACTACGCACTGTTTCACAGCAGAATGTTGTATGGACTCAGGATGTGGGGCGGATCTTCACATTCCCGGAAAATATTTATACTGCAAAAGAAAGCTGTGCGGGCTGTTGAAGGAGCGAATCGCACAGATTCATGTAGACCCATTTTTCACAAACTCAAAGTTCTAACCCTTTACGCTGCATACATACTTAAACACCTTCTATATGCAAGAAAACTTCTACATATCCATAGACAAAGAGAAGACATCCACGAACACAACACCCGTCAACGGCACCATCTACAGGTTCCTTTTGGGAGACTGCACACCACAGAATTCATGGGAGAGAGTGTGACGCTGTACAACCACCTGCCCGATTGCTGGAAACATATCCCTGAGAGAGAATTCAAACGCCAGCTTACTACGTACCTAACTGACACACCACCCTACTCCGTATTAGACTTTATTCACTCGATACAGGCCGTGCAATTACCTGAATACTAAACATTGAATTATATGGTTACTTATGTTTACCTCATATACATGTACACTCTTGACTTGTTGGAAACAATCAATAAATACTATTCTATTCTATTCTATTCTATTGGGATAAGTCAAACAGCAAAATGTAGAGAATTGAATATGGGAATTTATAGAGTACAAAAGAACCCACTCCTAATTACTCTACAGGGTGTCTCAAACTTAAACCTACCAAAACATTATTTTGTTTCTCCCAGTATATCTTAATGAATTGTCTTACAAAACGGTGAGATGCCTATCAAAAAGATTGACTTGTATCTTTTAGGAGCGTTCAGACAATCGGATAACAAAATGTGGGAATTCTATGGGTTTTTACTTTCTCAAGTTAAAAACCCTGAAGAACAATCTGTCCACGTTTCTTAGATGCTCCTGGAAATTAGACCACCAAAACATCATGTTAGTTCTCCAGATATGCTTTTTATGAACTTTCTTACAATGTGCTACAATAACCAGTCAAATCAGTGAAAGATTACAAAAGTTATGACACATCAAAGCTCCAGTTTTTTTTACTGTGAGTGCACTGTCTATAAAAATTGTTATTGTAGGTAGTGTATAAAATTAATGATCAATTTTAAATTATTTGTTTGTATTGCAGGATGGAAAAGCAACATCTGCTACGTTAGTCTGCGCCTTGTTGATATATGCTGGTTTATATCACGTGCCGGAAGATGCGCTGCAAATGTTTGCGGTAAAGAGACAGCCACCGAATATGCGTTCATCGGAAATGAGATACCTGTATTATTTGGCCGATATTGTTCAGAACCCACCGATATATCCGCACTATAAGCCAATTACGCTTGCATCACTTCAAATGCATCCTGTGCCTCTTTTCACCAAAAGCAGGTTCGATTTTTTAAGGAACTCTGAGCGCATGTATGTTTTAGCCCGAGCATTATTTTTATCGTCATATAATCTATTTAGTGTTAGCTTGTTTTCTCTGTCAATTTAAATGTAACATACTGTAATTATTTGGTTTTTGTTAGCTTACTCATACAATGATGTTGGTAATTAAAATTATCTTTTGTATTCTCTAGGGATGGTTGCCGCCCATATGTGGAAGTATATAGTGAGAATAGATGTGTTTTATCTACATTGCTGGAATATGAAGCAATGAGGATGTATAACCTAATGGAAGGAAAGGTAATTTTTCAGTTTTTTGTTGTTTCTCTAATAGTAAACTAATAGTAAAATGAATGGAACATAGTATTCTTGATGGGGTAAGCACTCAAACATTCAATAGGCCATAGGGAGCCATCTGATATATACTTTACACATTGTATCTGTAAAAAGATAACTGATCACCTTCGAAAGTCAGAATCTTGCAAAAATCTATGTTGTCCCACCTCTCAAAGTGATTTCTCCACCACTCTGATAAGTTTGTATCTACTGGGATCATTTAGAAATCTAACATATTCAACTTAATCTTCGTCGGAAATACGTCAAAAATTTGAACGATTATGTTGACACTGTTGACAGCAAATTCCCCATGATTCCTTGATGAATCTGCGTTCAAGCAAGATACACGGCCTACAACAACCGTTTCTCTGAAAATGACGATTACATGCTAAACTATGATTGAAAAACTCAGGAAAATCTTAAACGGAGGTATAAACGCCATTCGGGGTTTAAGCTGGTATTGAAAAACTCGCCCGTCATAGAGTATATGTTACAGAAACTAAGCCCTGTTGTTGACAATAAAGTAGATTTTATGTGTAAATGTAAATTGAATAATTATAAAAAAATTATAGCGACAAAGGAGAATCATGCTACATTATTGAAAATGATATTGGTTTTGTTATTTTTTTTACTAACAGGAAATTAGGGCTAAAATAGCATAAATTGAAATGAAATGCTTGAAACTAGATATTAATGATAGAATTTTTTAAAACACTAGACATTGCAAAACTTATACATCATCCGTTTCTGAATTAATGCATTCTTTGGACACAAATCTACTTAAATTTTAATCTCAACTGTTCCTTTTTACCGTGAAATAAGCCAGTTAGTTTTAAAATCTTATCATCTATCTCTTTTAGATTTTACTTCCACTGAACGTCAACGTGTGTGGCGATGTTTGCGTTACTATTTACCATGCAAGGAATATCTTGGGTGGTGTCATGACACAAGGTAAAGCAACCGGTATCAAAATCTGCCAGTTCCAATTTCATACCGGGTTTGTATCGGAGACGGAAACATGCCTATCGTTTACAAAGTAAGTATACAGGATATGTTGCAATGAGATATGTAAGCACAAATCATCATTCTTCATGTTGGAAAGTTGGTGTTACTTATCCGGACCCTATTAGTACGATACATGGCTTATAATTAACAATTTTCCAAAAATTATACTGTGAATCATCTTCTAGGTCAGAATTGGACGATCTTGCTGACGGTCAAGATCATTATCCTGGTCGCTTTACCGTATCGCTTAGTATATTTGTTTCGGAGACTGAACGTAAACCATCACAGCCTGCGCCATGGATCATCGATAAGACTGTGCGAACTGTAGAGACTGTATTTTCATCACAGATAGAAAAAGACGAGACTGTTGATAATTTTGGTAAGCTAATCTAGATTTACATAAACTGAATAATCTAATGAAATAATGAAATCAAATTTCAATTAATCATAATGAAAAGAGACCTTGAGTCACTTCAGGCTGTTAGTGTCTGAACGGACCGTATCAATAAGTTAAATTAAAAATTGAAACCCCACGTACAGAATAACATTTTCTCGAGCAGATCAATCTGAAGGAGTTATATGTTGTGTAAATACCATAAAACCATACCAGAGAATGGCTAACTGCAAGTATTGATTTTGCCAAATGTAGGCAGATAATTTCAAGAAGTGTACAATTTGATTTAAACAATTTTTTTTTAGGTTTAGTTATTAATTATGGCATATTTATTTTTCTTTGTTGTTGGCATATATACTCACTTTGCCAATGACATGTTACGCCGGTCAATATCTTGTTGTTGGCTAACTTTCTGCTGTTGCAACTGCTAACAGCGCAATTTGCCATTATTTTTATTATGCAAATGCCTTGACAATGTCGCTAAGCAGTGTATCAAAACATGATAGAAATGAAAATCCAGAACTGTGATTGGTTCTAAAGTCATGAGAAATGAAATATTTCTCACGACTCTCGGAGTATGAGGAGCCAGCGGTGGGACTCTGTGCATTGTCGATATCAACATATCGCTTTCTACTATCGCAACCGATCATCTCCGGCGACAGTCATTATAATTGGTACTCCGTGACAGCATCGCCAAACCTTTGGGTGCCTTCGGAAATATTTAGTAATTTTTGGGTTATTGGTGCAAATGTTTGGTGATTTTAAGATTTCAAGGTTGCATATACAGGACGTTTTGTATAGACAGTGACAGGAGGTAGTTTTTTTTTCGTGTTGACAGTTGGTTTACCGAAGCTTATTTTTTTGCTATTTTTGTTCTAGAATTCACCTATGTATAACTAACCAAATAATTTAGTTAAACCCTGTTTATATGAATATATAAGAACGATTGGCAAATTAATTTGGAACATTTGTTCAGACAAAAACCTAATGACACTGATTAACCCTTATTATATGAATGTCAGTGTCAATGTAGTAAGAATGCAAAAGCCATGCCCGTGTTTTCTATCTTTCTCCAACCCAAAGCGATATGTCTCTCTCTTTGGCGACACTTCCCTAGCTGTCGCGTCTAGGCGATAGTTGGGTAGTAGAAGGGGTAACCAAGACGATAGTCGAAATATGCACAGAGTGCCACCAAGGTAGAAAGCGATATATCGCATGAAAGCGACAGTGCACAGAGTCCCACCGCAGGAATGAAATACTTGCCATGTGTGTGGGGAATGGTTAGTATTACTTGTCATAAATTGCCATGGTAATCAATGCATTCATCAACAGGAGTGGAGAAAAATCTTTTTGTGGTACGGTTTTATGGTATTTCCGCCTACAGAACCAAGAAATATATTGTAGATAAATATTGAGTTAGATAAGTTGTCAGACCATAATTGAAGACACAGGATGCAAAACAGTCTAATGGATATGCATTGGACTTGTGCTATTTTGCATCTAACGTCTTCAATTGTTGGTGGTTATAAATTACAGTAATTTGCTATAAAGTAGTAATGGAAAATGGCAAAATTTGCCATTGAATTGGCAATTTAACATATCAGATTTTGGAAATTTTTATTATCAAGAATGTACTGTTTTTTAAATATCGCTAAATACCAAATGAAAATCAAACAAATTTAAAAGAAAACAGTTAAACCACTGTTTGTAACAATTGTCGAATCACTATTAGCAGAGCGCTGAGAGAGATAGACTACATTGTGTATTTCCTAATATTTGAGAGAGATAGAGATGATTTCAACTAAGAACGTCACTCCCCCACCAGTACACCTGCGCGGCGGGAAAATAAATTTGACGTTCCATATATGGAGATTCATTGGCGTCCCGATGAAAGGGTTGTGCAAAATAAAAACGAACAGAAATATCGTATAGGGTAGAAATTTTAAAGTTTAAACAAGTTGAAATTGTAAAGTATGATGTGTAAATGCTTCTACTAACAATAGAAATGTAGTGTAAGCGAGTTTGAAGATTAAGTTTGAGGTTAGAATGTCTCAACTAACAGTTTTGAAGAACAAGCATTTTCGAACAAAAACAATTGGAAATTATAAAATCCTATGTAAAAATGTTTCAATAAACTATTGAATTAAAGATTCACGATCAAGTTTAGTGTTGGGTATATTAAACAAACTTTATTACGATTTTCAGGGACTTATATTTATTTATATAAACTGTGTGTAAACTAAAATAAAATACATTTAAAGTAAACAAAATTAAAATTCATGAATTGGTTCAGAGCCTTCCCAGCTCTCCGCAGAATCATCCGAAGAGCCCGTATTAACTTGAAACTTAAATTCGTCGTGAACTCTATCCAGTAAACATTCCTTCTCAATGAGCTCTTTTTCATACTTTACTACGTGTTGACAGATATTTTTCCAGTGACTACAGGTGGCTTCAGACAGCATGTCAAATCTTTGCTTCGTAAGACGCTCCAAGTCGTCTATTTTAAAAGTGGTATTGTTTTGGACAACCCAATTTTTAACAGAAGCCCATATTTTTTCAATAGGGTTCAGGTCCCTAGTTTGGGAATGTATAACTTGGCTCTTTTTACCAAGTTTCCCTTTAGAACTTGAATCCATTACAAAATCTACAATAAGTGGAAAATATTATTGAATGCAAAGCGAACAATGAGCAAATTTGCTTACCTAGTAATAAGATATCGTGAATTATAGCCTGTTTGTATATGTTGGGCTGTCAACCATGGCAAAACATAACCTTACACAGGGATACGTTCATGACTGCGTTAGTTTTTATTATTGTTCATTAGGATCAAATAAAAAGCAGCATTCAGAATATGTTTTATTTTTTTTTTTCGCTACTAATCATTGTAGTGTACTAATTATTCTCTGTTCAATCTCTATCTCGGGGTACATTTTATGAATGCGTCCAAATCTCCCAAACTCTGCTACGCTGCTGAATGGAAAGTGGTCTACTACGCTACTTGGCGTGAAGCCACGTGACGTGGCGTTCTTAGTTGAAATCATCTCTACTATGTTTTCATCACTCTACTAATAGTGACTCAAATAAATATTTATTTGGGTTGTCAAAATTTGATCCCCCAAATTTGTAGGCAAACATTTTCTAGGTTCTGACTATTGAATATAATGGTTTAGTAAGCATTATATTCTGTTATATTTCAGCTTGATATCAGTGAGGCCAGCTGGTTGCTCTACTAAGAGATAATAATAATAGATTGTTTATGTAATTTTTTTGTTCCTATTGGCAACGTTCCATTTACTTTCAGTGAGTAAAGTTCCTCCTCCCAGACCAACCCCACCACCTCAACGTCCTCAAGAAAAGCCAAAAAGACCACCACCATCACCACTACTTGAAAGAAAAGAAGAGAAGCAACCAGATATATTAGAAGAAGTAAATATTGTAATTATCACTACGTATTTGCTGCTCTTATATTTTTTATTTATTTTCAGTCTCATCAAGATAAGAATATAAATTTGGTAGAGGAGGCAGTCGATTTACTTAACCTCAATTCGATGACAAGTAGTTCGATGCCAAAGCCGTCCCTTAGTACGAACTTTGACCTGCTTGGCGATCTGAACGAGTCTGGAAATTCATTTGGATCCTTTACGACTGGGTTCAATTCTAGCCCTTCTCAGCGTACCACGGACGATTTATTTGATCCGTTTGGAACGATTGGTTCAGATAATGTTAATGCTAATATTATTCCTCCATCTACAAATTTGTTCAACACACCGCCACCTCAGCAACCGCAAAAACCGCATCCCACCCCAACAAATGATCTCTTTTCCGGACTAGGTAACTTTTTTTTATATAACCTAAACCGTCGACAAATTACTGTGTTCGTTTAAAAACATGATAGAAGAGGTAATCTAAATCTTTTCTACTAAATACATGATTATAGAAAGTGTTACGGTCGTAATTGTGATAGTGACGTGTTAACTCGTGATAGTGACGTGTTAACTCATGTTATCACGTCTAGTCATATATACACGTGACAAGTTAACTTGTGTTAACAAGAGTCAACACGTCAGGTGTGAGTATGGTGGCTGTAATTTTAATGTGATTGGATGTTTAACACGGTTTAACACGAGTTAACATGACACTGGTGAATATGATCTGACGAGTTAACACGAGTTAACACGTCACTTGTGAATAATGTGTCTGTAGCTTAACTCTTGAAATATTTCGAATATAGTTATGGGAGACTACAATAATTTTAAGAGTTTTAACTATTTTGTTTCAATAAGAAAATCATTTTACTCGTTTTAAACTATTCACAGGGGGCAAACTCCTTAACTAAATATTTATACGTAAATCGCTATCTTTTTTATTATTTTTACTAGTTATCATCAATGCAAGTTTATCCATCAATGTCATTTTTGTTTATACAGCACTTTAACTTTGGGCAGTAGTATATCTTTGAAACAGTTTGTTTAGCTTTTTATTCAAACTTTGGTTATTATATTGATATGAAACTATTTTCCAAAAAGCTGATAGTTTCTGTGTTAATTGCAAAAATTGAATTTACCCAAGTTTACCTCCTATATTTTTGGTAGAGTGTGGTTTGTAAAACTTCATGGCAAGAATTTACAATTTCAGCATATTTTCTTTCATAACTTTTATAACTCTTTTATAACTGTCTACTAGACATGCAGCATGTGCGTGTAATCTAAAACAGAAAACAATTTCTTCTAAATTAAGGCTAACCGCACAATAGTGCACATTGAGGTTAATAATTATTAATTATTATAATTAAAACTTGCGTACATTGAGATGAATTTTGAAAATAGGTAATAAAAGGTGTAATTGTTTAAGTTAAAAATCATCATCAATCAAAGCATACATCATTTTAAGCTCAATTTTATATTTATATAAGCCTTTAGATCCAAATTTCAAAAGTACTATTATCACATATCTGTTGTCATTATAAATGATTGTAGTCGAAGTAGGCCATGCCCGTGTTAGAAAAAATTTGCAGCTGTACACAAACAACTGTCAAACTTGAAATAGGTCATAAATAGGTTATGGAACCAATTTAACTTTTGTGTGTAGAACAGTGGTATTCCATTCAAATAGAGCGGGAACCAGAAATCTTTATATTTGATATCATGACCTACTTCGACTACACTCATTTATAATGACCTTTATATATTATTAAGAATAAATATTAAAATTAAGGAATCAATTCCATTTAACTTATTATGTGTATTCTATATTAAATGATATTACATTATATTTACATCAATTATGTCATGTTTACACTTCTATGTATTATTGCTTTTAGGGAACTTAAACGCAGCGTGGTCATCAAATTCGGCACCAAACCTATCGACAAACGGTACTAACTCTCCGAACAGGAGTGGTCCATCAACGCCTCAACATATTCCAACGGCTCCTAAGACAACGCCCCAACATGCGGCAAAATCACCGACCGACAGCAGGCCAGACTATAGTAGATCTCATTTCGAACCAGCGGCGAACAAAAACGAGCCTAAGGCAAAGTCAAAACCGATGGACATATTTGGCGATCTTTTAGGATCTCAAGGATACCACCAATTTGCAGCGAAAAAGGAGAGTGGCCCTAGAACTATTAACGAGATGCGCAAGGAGGAAATAGCAAAGGATATGGATCCTGACAAGTTGAAAATTCTAGAATGGGTAATTGTTTTGTTTTTGCGGATTTGAGTTTGATAAAATATAGGCAAATAAGTATTATAAGATATTTTATGAATGGTATACAAACTCTTTGACAATTATTATACCTGGCGTCTGATTTAATGTTCTATTCTGAAATAGATAACAACGAATGGACAGTAGGCAACCAACGAATCGAGGACATCAATAAGGCATTTAGATAAATTTTTGCCGCTATACGTAAACAACTGTCAAACTTGAAATAGGTTATGCAACCAATTTAACTTTTGTGTGTACAATAGTACTATACAATTCAAACAGAGCAGCAACCAGAAATCTTTACATTGGATATAATGGCCTACTTCGACTACAATCATTTATAATGACCCGTTATAATATGTGCTGATCTTAATATTTAATTATTCTTGCAGACTGAAGGTAAAAAGGGCAATATTCGTGCTTTATTATGCACGATGCATGTGATTCTATGGGAAGGAACAAAATGGACAAAGTGTGAGATGCACCAGCTTGTTACACCTGCCGATGTAAAGAAGGCGTACAGGAAAGCTTGTATTGCAGTACATCCTGATAAGGTATAGTTTTGGTTATCTAAAATATGGTTGTAGTTAGAACTACCAACAATTTAATTTCTAAGTTAAGTTCTTCAGTCGGACATAATACGGGTTTGTTAGTGAATACTGAAATTTTGAAAATAAATAATTTCATTTTTAGTTAAAAGAAACAAAAAAGTTCCCACTAATACAACTGCGGAAAAAACATTATAGGTGTAAAAGGGGGAATAATTGAGTTTTTTTTTAAATTATATCGGAAACAATCACTTTCCTGGACTTTCCTGCGCAAGTTATAATTAGATGTTTTTAAACATACATATATCATACATAAGTCTCCATCGATATCACAGCTGCAAACATCGTTATAGGTAGCAGAATTAGATAAAATTGTGTCTTTTGTTTATTTCTGAAACTATGTTATTGTATTAACGTTTATACAATAATATAGTTTCAGAATTATTATCAAAATTATAGTGTCAAATTTGTTATTGAAAACGTTTCATAACATTTATAACAACACACAGCAAACCGTTTTCAAGAAATATAGGGTAGAATTAAATAAAGTTGCGTAACATGCATTTTGCAAATATAATTCCTTGTACGAGAAATTTTTATCAAAAATGCCAAGCTATACGAAAAAAATTGTTATAACCTTTTATATAAACAATTTTCCAACCCTATAATTTTTTGTGGGGGGCAATATTGATTGTGACTTTTGAAATATTATCTAAAACATAACCTCGGTCAAACTGCAACACCTCTTATGTGCGTTTTAGGTAAACGCATACAAAATTGGTTAAAAAAATCCCTATGTTATTTTTTTGGACACAAAACACAATTTTAAAGAAGATTCTATATTTGGTTATTAACAAAAGAAATTAAGCAAAAAGGAAACCTCTCTAAAAGTACAAATGCACTAAATAGATACAAAAAATGCCAAACGATTTGCAGTTTGACTTGTGTTATTAATTTTTAAGTTGGTAAGATTATTTTTATAGCTGCCTTCAGAACCCTATTTCATTAACTATTTTAAGAGAATTTTTCAAATTGGTGTAACTTTTTCCAAGAAACTGGTAGTTTCCAAGATAGTAAGAGGTTTAAAGGTATCGCGACGAAACTTCATATTTAGAAGTTTCATGACCAAACTCCGAGCTGAAAAGCTTTTTGTTCAAAAGGGTCCTAAGGAACTAGATATTTACTCTAAGCATTTTTCAAGGATTTTGCAAATGCGCCGCCATTTCTGTAATTTCGTCAAAACAGTTAAATAATAAATTAAAGTAGAGGAAATTTTGTATATATTTATAGTTTAGGTGCATGAGCAAATTGTATTTGATTGAGATCGGTTGTGTCTGCATTAATAGAAACCTAGTTAGCAACCTAGCCTAGTTAGCATTTGACAGATATTTTCATTCTAATGACAGTAGGTAGTGTCAGACGCTGATGTATTTTTTTTATTTTAAAATTTCACTGGTATCTTGTCAAGATTGTTTTGGTAATTTTTGGTAATTATTATTTTTTCTTTGCAGCAAGCAGGAACTGATAACGAAGATATGGCAAAATTGATATTTATGGAACTAAATAATGCTTGGACTGACTTCGAGAACGATGCAACACAACAAAATATGTTTGCCAGATAAATAAGTCTTCAAATACATTCCAATAATCTTATAGGATCAAACATTTATGAACATTTTAGATTAATTCCCTATATTTATCAGCAAGAATGCAATCCCAGTTTCAACCTTTATGTAGCTTGTAAATATGTAATGTAAAAACAATGTATAATGCAGGAGGGCAGTTGTTTTCTGTGTTTGTCACGCTAAGCGGGCAATTTTACTTGTGAGAAAATAAACTATTTTAAACATGTTTGTTATATAATATTTTAACAAATGTTACTAAAGAAGATATTTATTGTTTTAAGCTAAATCCTAGACAGATTGTATTTATTACTAGGTTTTTCCGAACATACTCCATATTTATTAAGATTTTATTTATGTTTATATTACGTTCTCGTACAGGTGTTCTGACTACTTCCTATTGTAAAGCACACCTGTAATTGTAAAAACAAATGAAATAAATACGTAGCACAAATTAAACAAGACTTTCATATTTCAGAAAAAAAAGTACATTAGAATGGTGAAACTTGCACCAGTTTAAACCAGTGGCCACACTCGCAGCGTCTTGGTTGGTCCTTGACAAGCCACATGTACGTAATACTTGCTGCCTCTTCTTCGCATATGCAGCCTACCAAACGTTTCTCGAAAGCAGATGGAATTTCATTCGGATCGCATCTTGTCCCAGGACCTCTTTTTAGTACAACCATGCAGAATGGGTTATCATTGCCAGCTAATTTTGCCAGCAATTCACGTTTCTCGATTCCAGTAGCATGTTCTATTGGATCCCCCATCGTACCAGTGTATTTCACTTGCATTAGAGAAGCCAAGCTTCTCATTCTTCGTGTTATAATACATCGAGAAAGTATGAAATTCATTATCGAAATTGTATGTACATATAACTGTAAATGTCAGAACTTCTAACTTTGAATATCAAATTATTCACTTGTTGACTTCTCAGCTGTCTATAAAATTATAATTTTGAAATAAAATATGTGGCAGTAGCATTGCAAACGACATTTTATATATTGTATTTTCACCAAAATACAGAAATGTTTCATCCCGAATCTGATCGTTTTTCCAAATCTCTATATGCAAAGTTTTAAAAAACTGGTGGAAAGCCAAAACGTAATGTAGCGACATCTACATTTAAGCATTGAGAAATTATCTAGGAGTCATGATTTCGTAATGCAATGGGATAATTAATATTAAGGTAGGCAGATTAGACAGTTATTTAATTAAACAATTTTGTTTATTATTAACACCTTACGTTATCTCTTAGGTGTCCACAATTACTAGCAGTGATTCATTATTTTAGTTGGAGCAAACCTCCAAAAGATGTCGCTAGTGTAACAATTTTAGGATCTTATTTATTATTTCCCAGGGGTTCAACACAATCAAAACAATATACAATACCTACAATTGGCAATGTAGTGCAATAAGAATTTACTATCGTAGATAATAATACTCAACATTTATACATAATTTAGCAATATCTGAGTAACTAATCGTAGCAGAAAAAATGGCTAGCAACAATTCTGCGGTATTGGACGTTGTTACTGAGAGCAAAGAAATATCAACACTACTCAAGCAAACAAAGGAAATCGACTTATCTTTAAGCAATGCATCCACATTAGATAATAGTTCAATGGTAAAATTATTATGTTTGGTATGTTGTCGGACCAAAATTGACTGAACAAAATTCCATAGGTCCAATCCCCTAGTATAGAGAGTTTTTCTACAATACAAGATATTGAAAACCTATCAGAGCTTAACATGGAAGAAAATTCGGATCTCTGCGTGAAAATTGACAACCCGCAGAAGCATTTGGACACCTTGGAGACGTACATAACCTTTCGAATAACTACCAAAGTAGCCCGGATAGAATTCTCAGATAATGAATATGTCGTGAGACGTAGATACAATGATTTCTTATGGTTGCGACAGAGACTAAGCGATTGCCATCCATTTTGTATCATTCCGGTATGTATTATCTGGGCCTAAGCTACCATATAAATTAACCTCTTTCGATTGCAGCCACTGCCTGCAAAACATTCCCTAGTTGGTCAGCTTGATCGATATTCCAAGGATTTTATACTCATGCGTATGAAAGCGCTGAACGTATTCATTTCCAGGGTTGTGAAACACCCAATCCTAAGTTGCAATGAGCATTTTAAACTGTTTTTGATAGCAAATCAAACGGTATGTATATTCTGTGCCCCTTCAACCCCTACGCTGTGGCGGTAGTTTCTTGCTATTTACTAGTATCTAGGTGTTTGGTCATTCTGATCTTATTTTTACGTGAAATGGGAAAAACTCCACCGCTCCGGTTGGCGAATTTATTCGTCAAGAGCAGTGAAAGGGTTAATGTAAATAAAATCAAAAACGTTTTTTTAAATATAACTAATGATGACAATACGGATATACTGATCGTAATGATATACCGTAATATCCCAGTTGCATATCACCATTTTATATACATTTAGTGATATAACAGTTCCATATTGACGTGATTTCATAGTTTTTGGCAGCACTAGTCCAGTCATTCCTCGAATCTCATTCATTTAATCGCAAAACTGAAAATACCACATTGTAGCGGACAAAATTTGCTATCAAAATGGTTCTGGAACCTATACGAGAAAATGAATGGGTAATTTAGTATAAGAAAATGAACGGTTAATTTACTATAATCAATTATAATTAACTTAATTAATTTTTGGTAATTCCACGTCAACCTTATTGTTTGACGTTAGAGCGGTCATTTCTAATGTCAATTCACAATCATCAAAAACAATCGTTAGACATTAGAACGGGCATTTCTAATCTCATATGACCTGTTGACGTGAAATCGCAAAAAGAATTTCAATAAGTTATACAAAATTAGCTACCCGTTCATTTTCTCGTATTGGTTCCCGATTCTTTTGATGGTAAATATTGACTGCTACTGTGTAGTATTGTTAGTTTTGCGATTAAGTGAGTGAGATTCGAGGAATGAAGGATTAATATCCTACAGGCACAATTTTTCAATGACTTTTCGTTAATTATAAATTTTCCTGTTAACCGATTGTTTGACATTAGAGCGGTCATTTCTAATGTCAATCGATAATCATCATGATCATGATTTCAAACATTTTAATATGCTACTACAGGAACCATAAGCAATCGATTGGTGTCAGTTTCATCGATTGCATTTGAATTTCCCAATTAAAATCTAGAATGACTGCACTACACAGGCATTTCAATCTGACAATTTTGAGGAGTAACGTCCTAATTTTTTATTTAGTTGGCAAAACTAAAAATTAAATTGAAATTATATTCTATTGCAGATAACAAGATGCTGCGATTAGTAGTGTGTCTTGTGTTCGTATTATAATAGGTTTGTTCGAGAAGTAGCATAAACAATTAGATATTCTTCTACACTTGCGCAATGGAGGTTTATGTAGGGCAATACCCCCATTACGCATGCGCACTAGAAAGAATTAGTGCTTTATGCACCTATTTTGCTGCTCAAACAAACCTAATGTCTGCAATTTTTTATTGAATCTGGCACAATGTTGAAAATGTTGCACTGGTTGGCCATCAGAACCTGACCTAGATGGGCTGCTGCCATTTTGTAAAGATGGGGCCTAAATAATTTTCTATGGAAATATCTCATTTCTAGTAGCTCATAGACAGGAAGTAATTATACAAAAATGTAGAGTTACCAACACTGTCATTTTGGCCTGGAGAAATCGGTTTAAAAAAAAATTCTGTGTTAATATACTTCTGCTAGTATATTAGGTTTTAATCCTGAAAAAATTAAGTAAATCTGCAATTTCTAAATACCTTCTATTTACTGCCCTGAACAACATACTAAAAGTCCTAAAAAGTCCTTTGTCTGCATCTTGCTTTTTTTGGGTATTCTACTGTAAACTACCCTCATTTTCAATTTTACGTAGTTAAGAGACTCATATCCAGAAATGGGGTTTTGCATTTTACTTTATTTACGCAGATTTTGGGAATCATTTTTACATCATGTGAATTCCACAAAACAGATAAAACCATGCTGATTGTTTTTTTTACAAAAATTGGTCTCAAAATATCATTTACTCTCGTTTTATTCTGGCACTGCATTCTTTAGGTAGGCTGAAATAAAATGTTGATCTTTGGAATTTTGCAGCAATGAAGAGAGTGCCAGTGACAAAATTACATGTGATGCATTAAATGCTAGACCCAAACTGACAAGTGCAAGCATGTAGTGTAAAATATATTATCTAAATAAATGAAAGGGTATTCTTAACAAATGAGAATAAATAATTTCTCACATTAGGGAATCTATAGATACTAGAGAAATGTGAGTTGGCCGCTCAACCAAACCGCAATCAAATTTACAAATTTTAAACACTGCGATAGTTTATCCTTAAATGTGCCATCGTTAATATCAATGTCATCTGAATATGTAGGCTATTAAAATTGTGATGCAGTTGTCAGTTCAGAGGTGTTTAGGTTTGTTATAACAATAATAATAATTATAAGTATGGTTTGTTCAATTTTGTTCTATAGTTTATCCATCTCAAATATTTAATTTGTTAACTCGCACAGATTTTGGAGATGTTTTGTACATAAGTGTATCTTGTATTATACAGGATTTCAGTTTGCTTAGAAGGCAAAGGTCCATGACAGACAAATCAAAGCCAACTGGCACCTCAGCTAGTTACCAAACGTTGAAGTATCGCAACCACGAATTTGACAAGATGAAAACTTACCTAACCAATCTAACGGAGAAACTGATTACTGTGGAGAAAATAGCCAATCGAATAAACAAGGAACGTCAGGATGTCATTTCGGAGTTTCAGTTTTACTACCCGGTTTTCATGACGTGGGCCGCGACTGAACCCGCATTGGGGCCCCTACTGCAAAACTCCTCGGCAGCTATCGAAAAGACTGCCAATGCGCAAATCACCTTGATCTCAACATACTCGAATACGATCGGAAATCCGATCAAAGAGTTCATAACTTACATCGAAGTCGTACAGGACACCTTGCAGAAGCGAGAATCTTTTCAATCCGTTTACGAGACGTCCATCGAAGAATTATCTCGAAAGAAAACTGAGAAGGATAAGGTTGTTGTTGGATGTTATGTGCATCAAACACCTTTTTTATTTTAATTTTATTTTTCAGTTGCTAGCTAGTTCTGATAAATCTCAATCGTCAGCAGGCTTTTCGTTATGGAAACAGCCAAGTTTTGATGATAAACTGGAAAAACTCGGTGAGTTAACTTTTTGTTTTTCTTTATGTTGTACATTAAAAAATAAAGAAATCGCTTTCCACACCATCGGTTTGTGGACTTCTGGTCCATAGGTAGACCAAGGTCATATTTTTTTTTTTTAAAACGCAAAGTTATGCCATAGCCTTCACTAAAGGTCTCTCAAGGCCCAAATTATTCATATCAAATGAATGACCAAGATTATAGATTTGTATGCTGGCGTATGCTTGTTAAATATAAATCTCTTTTTCATTTGGCAGGTTCCGTAATTCCTCAACTTGTAAAAAAAGTTGAGGGGCATCAGGACAATCTAGAATGCGCTAATGAACAATTGCGTAGTGATTTAGAGCAATGGCAGTTGGAGAAGCAAAAATGCATGAAGAAAATCCTGCTAGATTTTGTCAACAAGCAGATAGAATTCTATGAGAAGAGCGTGAACGCATGGGAAAATGTCACAAATAAAATAACGACTCATCTACCTTCTACCAAGTGATATTCCTATTTAACAGGATACTTCTCACATTCCAATACTATATTTAAATAAGTGCAATTTATATTTATATTGTAATATATATACTAAACGTCGATGCAATAAATAAAACTATTAAATGTGTTTGTTAGTCTTTTATTAAGTACTGCGATATAGTACTGCATGCAAAACAGTATTGCGGCCGAATCTCTATGAACGTGGAAAATGCTTCTTCATATCGTTGGACAGGTGTTTTTTCCATGTTGAGTTTTGTTGTTGACACGTGCCTTGAGAATTCTGTTGCTTCGGCGGATGTCAGCTTATCAGATTGTGGATAAATCGGTGCCTAACATATTGAAAAGGAAAGATAGTTAGCGCTGAACTACAAATCCAAAAATTCATATGTTTTTGACTTACTAATTTTTATAAATATTTTTATAAAATAAATTTTATAAAAATAAAATTTTTTTTTATTTATAGCGTTTTATTCTGGTAAAACTCGGGCACACCAGTGCATAATTTTGTGTTCTGTTGCTTGCACTCACAGAGTATTTCGTGTTCTGTTGGAAAACCGGTGCAACAGAATCTGCATTCAGTGCACATTTTTCTCCACGAGCTCTCGCAGCTCATGTTGGCCAATGCAATATGGCTCCAATGTTCTGTTGGGAACGCACTCGCTTGCCCTACACTCGTGAAAAATTGCACCGGTGCGCTCGTACTGGTGCGCCCCAGTTTTACCAAAAGAAAACACTATAAGTAAGAACTGACATTGATATATATTTAGTGGCAACAGTGAGATTGCAGAAACTAACTCATCAAGATTTTTTACATTAATAAGTGCAATGTTTGCAAAACAAGTTAATGGGAAAGAGACCCAAAATGTTTTGGTTTGTCTAAATGTGTTTTGTTGCAACATGTTTCATGTATGTGCGTTCGCCAAAAAGTAGTTTATAAAGGCCTAATAAAAAAAAATTATGTCTTTGTTGTTAATCATCTCATTGATATAAACCTAAAAGTAAACCTAATTCCTTATTTTATAATATAAACTAGTAGAAGTTAAATTTCCCTTAGCCATGATATTTTTTGACACGCAAAAGTTAATTTTTCTTTATTTGTAATGAACAACAATTTATAATAACGTACAATACGTTTCATATTGAAAAAAAATGTTTAAATGCTTATTTGATGAACATACGGCCAAGCGTCTAGCCGACCGTACATGCAAAAAGTTTAGCGTGAGAGGTTACGGCCTAGAGACCTATACGCTCTTATGTTATTTGGAGGAATTACATGCGTGGTGTGAAATATAACATAAAATATTATAAAACATAAAGATTTTGTGGAAGTATCCTCGGTACGTTCGTTGAACTGGCACTAGCCGCACAATGTTACAGCTGTCTGATGTAACGTGTGTTGTTCTTGATTAGGTAAAAAAATAGCAGAAATAATTAGTGACATTCTTGGAGTATATCTTGATCGAAAGAAGTCGAAAGGAAGCAGCATATTTTCAAATAGAACTAATATGACAAGCATTGAATCGTTTGGAACTAGAGTCGCCTCTGCCTGATAACGTATCCACAGTCCACACCGGTAAAAAAGTAATGTCGGTTGAAGATTATTACAACGTTGAAGTGGATGACGTTTAATTATCATCTTTTGAACTTTGTTGTTGTGTTTTCTGCTATTTCACAAGTTGTAGTGTGTAAAACGTGCAAATCAAATGCGAAATTGGCCGAAAGTGGCAACCGTGACTTAGGATTTCAAATCATGGTTTCTTGTGAGAATTTTGAACAAACTTTCATTCCGAGTTGCCGATTTGTTCAAAAAGGATATGAAATGAATAGCGGAATTATCCTTGTCATGCGCATAAGAATAGGTGTAGATGTAATTGAAAAGTTTTGCGCATTCAAGGACCTTCCTCGTTAGATTTTTCACTCATTTTACGATAAAGTTGTTTGCACCATTTGTGTGGAAACAGAAGCATTGTCAACAAAGTATGCAGAAAGCAGCAGAAGAAGGGAGAGCTAAAAGTCAATTGAAAATAGTAAAAAAAAGGATGGCGTAACTGTCTCGGAAGATGGAACAGAGAAAACATATTTTTTCTTCTCTGTATGATTGGTGGCGCTTATCAGCTGGAGAAATGTTGTTGACATTCTCATAAAATCTAAATACTTACTGCAAAGCTCGCAAATTTTGGAATAAGAAAAGGAAATAAGAAAAGGAATGCATAGACCACGTGAAAAAACTAATGGCACTCGTCCCCGCCATTTGACAAAAATTAGTTAGAACCTCGAAGAAAACGGGAAGTTAAACCAGAAGCCTATAAATGAGCTTTCAATTTATGATGGACTAGCCATTCGTCATAATCATGATTCAATTGATAAAATGAAGAAAATACGTATGGGCGACACTGTATCATAAATTCTGCCCGATGAAATGCCACCTGGTGATTTCATTTTCACTTTCAAGTGGCAACGTAATTGTGGATATTGCAGCAAGTATAGCTATATGTGTTGTCAATCATGCATTATTCAGCCTTATGAAGTGTATGGAGGTATTATGGATGTGCATCTAGCCAAACTGCAAAAAAATCTGCGCGAAGGCTAACGCACGGCGCATCATGTTTTCAGAGTCATCCCTGACTGATGCTGCAAAACAGGCCCGTCTGTCGTCAAAATGAAACAGAAAGAAACAAGAGGAGGAAAATGTTAATTTAAAAAGATAATTATATGGTCCAGGCTTCGCCGACTATAGTAAAATATGACAATTCTATACATCAAAGTTACACAATATTTTAAACGGTGTTTTCTCAAAACCGCATTTTTCAAACTGGCCGGAAAGATAACTTCAACTGATCTTCGTCAATTCACTTGAAATTTTATATGCAGCTTCAGAACAATATTATCTAGAGAAGTACGTACGGATTTTACGATAAGTTCGAAATTTTTTTTGTTATAAACCATTTTTAACCTAATTTTGTACCTAAAAGTGATATTTTGTGTTCAAACGTCCGCCATTTTGTTTTAAAGCGGAATTTTCTAATTTCCGTACGTACTTCCCGAGATAATCTTATATAGAATCAATTCTTTTTTTGTTTTTATGGCTAAGTGAAAAACTACGTGCAAAATTTTTCCGGCCGTGCAACCCTGTCCGCTAGAAGAGGTTTCCTTTGATGTCCTCTAACGCTGCTATTTTTTATTTATTTTTGTTTTTTTTTATTGTGAATATTCCTCAAAATATGAACAATAAGGGGCTTTAAAGAGATTTTGTAATTCATTTACTATATTGTAAAAAATATACCTACAAAATCGGCTATTTTTTGTCGCGCTAGAGTGGCATTACCCCTTAACATCGCAAGGACGTTGACTCTTGTTGCATTATGAGCGTTAATATTTCATGTTTATGTAGTGCCCATTGTAGTCCCATTAATGTTATAAATGTAACGTTTCAGTGTGAACATTCATGTAATGTTACATGGATGTTGTGTTACATCCTGGCGATTGTTTTGTTTTTTTTTGTCAATTTGTACACCCCTGAAGTTAAAAACCATTAAACTTGAGATATATTACAGTGACAAGTTTCATAATATCATATTGTTTGACTTGATGTTGGCTAAACATGTCAGGACCATGCTGGCCAAAAGAAACACATAGAGCCATAATGTCAATAGCAACAAATCAGAATATTTACGAATACAGTTTCTCACATGGTTCTAAAATAGCGTGTAGGTTCTGACAGCAAAAAGTTGATGACATAAGATATTCGTTCCATGAATCAACTATTATTTTGCATATTACCTTGCATATATTACATTCTGATGACATGCTCTTCTTATCCATACTTAATTTATCTCCCGTTCTTAGTACGGTTGTAATAGTTGCTGGATAATTAACTTGAAGCTTGTCAATAAAATTCCTCATCAACCCCTGGACACTACCGTATACCTTCTCCTTTACTTCTTTTATCACAACGGGTTCAATATTATTAAAATAATTGTACATAGCACATTCTTTCATAATTAGATTTCTCATAGGTCTAATTATTTTGACTGAAGAATCTCTATCATCACAAATGCCCTAAAGAAAACCAATATTAAATGAATTAAATAAAAAATCCAATAGCACTTACCACATCAAGTGGAAGTTGGCTGCCTCGACCCAAAGATACATTTGTTAACAGCCTCACAGCCACATCTGACGTTAGGTCAGTGGTTACAATATACGTACATTGAACCGATCGTGCACATTTAATTAATAATTGTCTTCTACAATAAAAAATAAAAAAATCAAAATCATGTCTTAATAAAGAATAGCATTCTTACTCGTAAATATCAAATATCTCTTTCTTATACGTCAATTTAATCCGAGATGTTATTTTTTCCGATATTTTATCAAAATCGTTATCGCATAATCTCAGATTATTGCACTCCTCGACAATCGTAAATTTGTCATGAAGAATATACTCGGCAAATGATGCAAAATACATTTTAAAATTGAATAACTTCACATGGTCAGCTATATTATTCAGGAGATCTTTTCGTTCTTCTACGGTCAAATGATAGTTCTCTAAAAAAACACATTAATATTTTACCAAATTACTGGAAACATTCATACGCTCTATATAAATAATAATAGGTGTGAATTTCATTTGTTTTGGTGATGGAGCATCTAAACCGTATCTTAAACATTGAAGCAACATGGTAGACGGATGACCAGTTTTGTACGAAACTAAAACATGTATGTTCATCTTAGATATGCGTTGCTTGCCAAGAAAAGCTCTAAATTTGTGGAAGGTCCCGCTGAGAAAGCATTCTTTGCAATAACAATCTTTTGCTCTTAGTAAAACAATTGCATCACGGTCTTTGCATTTGTTACATATTTTTTCTTTGCTGTAAGAAACAATCATTAAAATAAAGTTATTACATAAGTAAATTAAGATTTATCTTACATTGTCAGCTTTTCATCCATATATTTTACAGCTGCCTCTTCTTCTATTCCATCGTCACCCACAGAACACATATTTTCTAGATTTTACAAATCTGTACTTATAACACGTTTCTAACCTCAAAAACAGAAACTCAAATTTCTAATGTAGCACATAATTGTATCGTGCTGTTTATTGTCAGCTTTTTACGTGTTCAAGCATATGTACATACATACCCTAATATTTCAAATAAATTAATATACTACATATAAATAAATTCCGAGTATATTTTGGCGATAATATAATGTACAAGGGAAGATAGCAATTATTGGGTAAGCTTAATAATCAACAATCATTTTGCAGTGATTTATTAAGAAAACAGAATTAAGTTCCAGTTAATACTTTTCAAAATGGTATTTATGTATATTATTCCATTTTTATAATACGTTTATTGAATAAATTTTAAAATTAAAATTTACTACGCTGATTAACATGATGAGAAAGCCTTATATAGCCGATAAAGTAGGCTTTTAACGATTGGCTGTGAAATTAGTTTGAAACTAAACTGTTTGAGTGCTTGGCTTTTACTTGAGTATTTCTTGGTATAGGCACTTTCGAGTGCTGACTGTATTATAAAATAGTTTGACAAACAAATAAAACATACATATATCATAATACTCAGTTTTGTTGCGGTGTCTCACGGTGTCTGAAGAAAATTGTTTATGAATAGGTATGACATCTACTGACAGTATCTCGAAATAATATTTAAATACCTCTCTCAGGTGTAAAATCATATAGGATATCTTATCTTTACCCCTGCTTTCTCTACCAGAAATGTAAATAAACAAACATTCAATCTTATCTTAGACTTTTGTGTGATAAATTGTTTAGGCTTTAGACAGACGATAAGATTTGCACTAAAAAAACACGATGTGTGGGAGATCCGCATTGGTGGTCGATATGTTTACTTTCACTTCTTCAAACGCTGCAACCAGTTGCGCAAATGCCGACTAAAACATCATGACTGCCACGTTATTCAATTATTTTCTAACAAGTTTCTTATTTTCGATCGTGATAAATGAAAATCTGGCGCAAGCACCCACAGTGCCATGGTACGAGAATTTGCCCGCCGTTGCTATGGACTACAAGGTTCATATAGAACCTGGAAAAGAAGATTGCTATTTTCAATATGTTAACAAAGATGCCACTTTTTACGTTAGTTTTCAAGTAAGTGTATATTAATTTGATTATAAATATTTTGCACCCGAATAAGTAATTATGTGCTTAGGTTGTCAGAGGTGGCGATGGCATGGCTGGCTTTGCAGTTCGACACCCGTCTGGCCAAATTGTCCATCCGTACCAGTGGAAACCTACAAGTGAATACCAAGATGATCGATCAACTGGTGGTTACTATTCCGTGTGCATCGACAATCAGTTTTCCAGATTTGCCGATAAATTAGTCAATTTATATATTACTGTGGTCAGGTATGACCAGTGGGAGAAATATTCGCAGGAATTAGAATCTATCGAAATGAATATCCAGAACTTTAGTGTAAGTCCTTTAGCTCTAATACTGGTTATTCAGAAATCTCTGAAACTTTTAAAATTTCATAACAAACTACAGATCAGATCATGCTAAATTTTACGTTGTTAGACAAATTTGCACAGGCATAGTGTGCTTATTTAAAGTGCTTTCGATTTGAGGGCGTTTTGCACCGGTGCGTTTCTCTCATAGTCCAACAAATCGAACGCGTAGAAGTGTAGCTGTATAAGGTTGGTGTAAGAAGCATCTCGGACTGTTTTGCACTCGGCAAATCGAACACCTGTTACAAGGCGTAGGTGCAACTCACACTGTTGCTGACGTCGACTCGAAAGCAGCTTTTGTTTGAACTTAAAACTGTAACAGTTTCATAATTTTGGTTATGTAGGTATTTGTAGTTCCATGTTACACTAGGTATATTATTGCAGTTTTTGATGAAGATTTTTATCTTAACCTTTCACTACACGCGCTGGTGTATAAAGTACACGATTTTCACTGCATCAGCTGCTATTTATTGCTCATCGCAGACTCCGCCCAATGGGTGTATAAAATACACCATGCGTGTAGTTATGTTACATTTTAGGGCGCGTGTAGTTAAAGGTTAATTGTTTTGACATCAACTTTTACTAGACTATTATCAATAGTTTTAGAGATATTGTGAAATTAATGACAAAAACGTGCATTTTCAAAAAATTATTCTGATGTAAAAGCGTTTTTGACTTACTGCACTTTTTCTGCACTTGCTTGCCCCGGGGCAGTTTTGAAAGCGGTGTGTTCGACTTACGACCAAAGTTGCCCTCAGTGCGCACTCAGGGCAATTTTCTTGCTCTGACTTCGGGAGTCGGTGCAGTGTCAGTGCAATATGGCGGACTGTCAACAAACGATGACAGGTTGCGACAAAATGAAACTGTTCCGGCTTATGGAATAATTATCTTCTTCATCATCTTTGGACGATGAAGATATATCAATTGCCATGCAGAAAACAAGAAAAAACTGCCGCAAATAAAAAATTTTGACATTTTATGTGACGAGTATGATGAATCTGAGGTTATTATAATACCTGAAGCATTCGGCTTACCAACTGCACGAAAAAAGTGCACATCCCACTGGCACGGTGCCGGGTCGCACTGAGAGTGTGCATCGAGCGGATAGGTCGAAAACGCTATAACAAGGCTAATAAAAGAGAACTCTTTTAGGATAGTAGAAATATCCAGTGGCAGCTCGCGTGGAACTGCAGCACCCCCTATTATTTCCACTTAATATTATGGCTAACATTTAATATAATGAGTTCTTTTTCCTTTAATTCTTTCTTTATACTTGTGCAAAGTATAATCCTTAAACCTTAATGTCAGTAGCCATCCCCCAGTTTAAAAACACAGATTAAAAAATCGTTGTATGGAACTGTGATCTTCACAGTTCCAGTCGGCGAGGAGGTGTTTGGTTGTTCTGCGCATGCGCACATAGGAAGCAGCACGCGAGGCAGCAGTCTGTTAAGGATAGAGAGAGCACTGTTGTTCCCGTAGTACCGACCCTGTCGTGCTGGTGGAAGGTAGTTTTACAAACTGCAGATGGCATATCAAAAGTCAACACGTATTTTACAACATTGTCCCATTGTCCTATCGAATTCAATTTTTTCATGTGGACGATTTCTGGTAACAATGCATGAAACAATAAAAAAATATGGAAAATTTTTAATTTTTAGTGATTCTTTTTAAAGCGTAGTTTTTAGAAAATGTATTTTTTACAGAAATTTATTAATGAATGTAACTGTAAATAAGAAATCCGTTTTCATTCGCTAAATTCGTTTTATGATTGCAACAAGTTTCTGAATAAATTTTCTTTTTATACGTTTTTTTCCTTTTACAAAATATTTTTTAAAACAATGACAAAAAAATTTCTGGAACAGCACCCCCACTAATATTAGCTACGAGCCGCCACTGGAAATATCGCATTTTTTGACAGTTAGTATTGATTTGCGATTCTAATATGACATCCTGAATAGCTGGAGATTTGCTAAATGTCAAATAACTTAAAAATTTTAAGTAAAACACCTCAATAACTCAACTTTCCTGAAATGTGTCACTCAATAGATCTATCGCCCACAGCTAAATAGTTATTAAGCATTTAATTTGACATTTATATGTATAATAATTCATAAATACTAGTTATCTAGATGGTGTGACGAAATTCAACAATCTCACGAATGTTATAACTCTTTTCATGCAACAGCTTTTAGTTATGGCATTCTGCAATTTTGAATTACACAAACGTATAATTTGTGATGTATAAGTCAAAGAAATAGTAAATTTTTACCACTCCAAAATTGTATAAATAATATTTATCAAAGTTGTTAATGGTGGTCCGCCGCTTTGGCATACTAGATCGCCTGATTTCACCCCGTTTTATTTGTTACTCCGGAGACATATCGAGGCAGAAATTTATGGGGAAATTACAACTATGATAAGTAGGAAACACTAAGGGTGTTTCCTACTAAAAATGTAATATTTCCACCAAGAACTCAAAGTTAACTCCAAGACTTAAATGCAGTGACCTGAGAGGGCTGATAATATATGTGCACTTTTGACTATCGTACTGAAATAATTATTATTATTTCGTTTACAATAGGGGTTCTGCACACCGGAACCCTTCCTACTACCCACTAATAACCTTCTGCTACAATCACTGAAGGACATCACCCACAAGAAATTCTTTCGACAGTGGGAAAATCTACCTGGCTGTCAGCAAGCTAAGGAAGGGCTCCCCCCTTCCTCCAGCTCCACTGCTAGCAAATTTACACAGCTGCCCAGAAACAAGCTACGTTTAGTTACGGGTATTCTAACGGGTCACTGTGGTTTACGGAAGCATCTTCACGTGATGCATCTCGCTGAAACGTCTATATGCCGAGCTTGTGAGCTAGAGGATGAGACGGTAAAACACATTTTATGTGAATGCCCAGACCTGGTCGAATACAGGGAACGCTTGCTGGGGGATCCATGGCCGACCATGGACGGAATCAGGAACGCACCTCTGAGCTGCGTCCTAGCCTTCGTTAACAACCTAGGCTGGTTGACATAGCTGGAGTGAGCGCAGGGGGAGGCACAAGGGGCCCAATGGGGCCTGGGTGCCACGAGGATTATCCTTGACCCCCAACACCCTACATACATACATACATAGGGGTTCTGCACTATGCCTCATAACTAAAAATTAATACGCTATATCAGTTCCAAACGTATCACAGAACCGTCGCGCTACATATATGCCCTCCCCACTTGGCTGATTAACAGCGTGGCTTGAAGTGACTGAAACGTCTGCTCTCTGGTTAAAAATGTTAAATTAGATGCTTAATAACATTGTAGCTGTTGACGATAGTCCCACCGATTTAGGCATTTTCGGAAAGCTGGTTTACTGATCTTACAAAGTATTTCAAGATATACAGGATGTTCCATTTAAAGTCTAAAGTTACTTGACATACAGCAAACCTCTATTTATTCTGGGTAAATCATATAATGTCAAATGAATAATAACTAATAACAAAATGTGTGATATTATTACTATCCAAAATGAGTTCAGTTGTTTCTTTCCTTCTTAGTTACCTCAGAATGATTTTTTTAAAATGCCCGTTTTTTAATTTAATGTCACAATATTACAGAAACAGTTAATAATAGTCTAATACAAGTTACTGTCACAATAATTAGGATTTGATTTGATTAAAAATCAATCAAAAACTGCAATAATCTACCTAGTGTCTAGTGTTCTGGGACACTCTATAAGCATGAAAATATTTTCTGGCTGTAGAGCAAATTATGTACAAGTTTTTTATATGTACATTAGGTTGGTGCTTATTTGGTCCAATCGTTTTTCATAATATGAAGTGATATTTCAAATACAGTAGAGTGTTGATAATCCGAACGTTTGCTAATCCGTATGCCCAAAAAGAAATAATAATCAAATAAATCATTGAGTAACCGACTAAAAAGAAATTTTTGTCCATTCCTATTTACAGAAAAATATTGCGTTTTATATCTTGTATCTAATAACTATATTTTCTACTATTAAGCTATAATATTTCATAATCCGAACTATTTGTTATCCGAACCACGTTCGGTCTCAATTAGTTTGGATATCGACGCTCTACTGTAATAATAATATTATAGGTTGCTACCAACTGTCAAATATGTTAAATATTTATTAATTATGTTTTAAATTAATTACCAAATAACAATACTAGCCAATATAAAAAAAGAATATTGAACAAATAGCATCCGATTCTGGAACGCCTTTTTCCATAGACTAGAAATTGACACAATTCAGTCTTGTTTTGAGAAAGTCTGTGCTAAACATGCAAAAGACGCATTTTTTGCATTTGTATTTCTTAAAATCAACTAGTCAATTCACAATTTCCTGTCTTCAGATTATGATTACAAAGAAAGCTTTCTAGAATTGGTAAGAAAAAATAAAAAAATTTTCCCATTATTAAATATGTCATTATTATAAATACATTACAATTTTTGCATCTACATCTGTACTTTTATTATTTTTTTCTAGTCTTCAGTCATTACAGTAGAACGTAATATCAACGAGATGCTGCAGTATCAGTACCATGCAAGAGGGAAAGAGGCATGGGACTTTAATTTGCTCGAAGCCAACAACACGTACGTCTTGCGCATGTCGCTTATGCAAATCTTCCTGATAATATTCGTCTGTGGCGTGCAAGTAATGTTTGTTAGGAAATTATTCGATATCAAGACTGGTAATAGTAGATCTAAAATTTAAAACTGTTGTATTGTTGTCACCATATTTTTTACAATCTGCGTGAAAAGTGAAAGTTGTATGTAAGATATTTATTATTTTTTAAAGGTATATATTTTCTTGTATATTTGACAATAACAGATCTTTTATTATCTATGGTTATTTTATTTACTCCTTTTACATGCTCTTATATACAGGTTTAGTGCACCGACGCAAGTTAAGGCAGCAAATCTGACATCTGTCAGATTAAATTGTAGACTGTAGGTAGGTGGAAATACCAATGTGAAAGTTGTATGTAACAACTTTTTAAAAATGGAATGACGAGGGTACAATAAAGGAATAATGAGCAAACAATCCTGCATATAATTAAGACTTTTATTATAAATGATAAAAATTAATAATGATGTATCTAAGCACAAATATAAACAGGTAATGCGTTAGTCCGATAAACTCAACGATTTATTTCGATTTTAAGTTCATATATTTAATATCAGATTTGCTAACTTTTAATAGCAATACAAGGATGATTATGGTGCAGGCAATAGTATTTTAACATCAAAAGTTTGAAAAAACATACTTTACCATAAATCATTTAAAAACCAAGTTGATCCTATTCCTAATATTTTCATGACGTATAGTATTGGTAGTGTTTTTTTCAAATTCCCCAAAATTTCAGTACTTTTTAATATATATAAGTGAAGGTTCTCTTTACAGACTCACTGTGTGTTAAAACCTAAAAATTGAGAATTTGGAACTTGCCTTGTTTTATTTTGCTACGATCATTTTCCAACTTATTTCTGGATCACAAAGCATATTGTAAATTATCAGACAGGCAAATAACAAAGGGAATGTGGATGATATAAATCAGTGCTCCGCAACCTTCTACCGTTGTCCTTCTCCTGCTCACGGCAGTCTCATAGCTGCGTTCCGCAATCATTGTGCCGCGGCACAGTACTTGCGGAGCACTGATAAAAATAAAAACAAAAATTACTTTTCAAAAAAATCAAATAAATTAAGTTAAAACAATAACTTATTCTCCTAGAATTTGTTTTTTGTATTGAAACATAGGATAAATGCTTTCATCGATTTTGGCTTCAGACTTCAAACCGCCTCCAGACCTGTTGCCAGTGTCATGTTTTCTAATAAACGCAGTCAGTAAATTTGAAACACATTCAGGATTATTTAAGTGACCATGGTGAGTCCCGGGAACATTATGGTATTGATAATCTGAACTAGACTTCTGCAATACTTCATTTACTCGACTAAATATTGTCTTATTCCCAAAGAATGGGCTGTCTGTAGCTTTACTAACATGCAATGGGAACGTGACTTTTCCTGCAACCCGAATCAATTCTTCAGGATCGGGAATCTCGAGGGGCCCAACTTTTAGTCTTGCGTCTCTGTTAAAGTAAAATTTTCCCGGGTGTTTTTTTGACGGTGCTATATTTCTATATAAAATATGTTTTGCTGTGTCTAGACCTATCGAGTTTTTAGTCCCAGTATGCATCTTTTTTACCATTTCTTCAATGTCATAACTTGGAGGTTCCTTATTCGAACTATTTAGATCATCGTATTTTATCTGTTGCTCGATACTCCTAGACACCCGATCTGTTTTCTGTGGGTTTATTAATGGATGAAGCCCGTCAATACAAATAATAAAATCAACTTCCTTCGGAAATAGAAATCCATATGTGTAAGATATAATTGCTCCCATTGAGTGCCCCATCAATGTTAGTTTCTCCCAACCAAAATAGTTCTTCAGTTGTTTAATCATGATACTACTGTCAATGTTATGGTATGCCATTCCTGGTGGTATTTGGGAGGAGAAGCCATGTCCTAACGAGTCAATTGCTAATATTGGTATATCTTCTGGTAGTTTAGGAACTAGTCTATCAAAACTGCCACAATTATCCTACGAGGAAATTATATTCATAAACAATCGAAGACTACTAGAAGCAAACAAATGGTAATGTATGTACCTGCCAACCGTGGAAAGTAACTATAGGCCTCTTATCTTCTGGGCCCCACCATTTTCCAGCAATGTAACCTCCAGATATAGGAATACGAACTTCTTGAACAGGCCTACTAGAAGACATATTTCGTGCACCATATTTAAGAATACGTGGTAATTTTAGTAAACTACGTGATCCCATTTTTGCACAGGAAACAGAACAACTACCCAAGAAAATAATTATCTGTGTACCTAATTATCATTAATGGTCTCACAGCTAACACGCGTATTTGTTGCTTATAATGTAGGTTATGGGAGGAAAATGCGTACCAGGGTTCAAAGTTAAAGTTACGTAATTCGGAAATAATTGTACTTTTATATACTACAGTAGTTTTTATTTCTAAAAACGTGGATAATGCCTATTGCAGGGTACATATGTAGCTTACGTAAGTTCACAAATTGATGATGTTGTGATAACAGCTGCAAAAAAGCATGACAAGTGGATGCATATTAGTGATGGGCATAATCGAAATATTTTTATAATCGATTATTATATTAATAATCTACTAAATTATTAGACTAATGTAGTACTTTTTGCAGCCGAGTATGCTCCGACTATTATTTTTTATTAACTTCTGACGTTGACTTTCTTTTGATAATATTTACAGGATGCCTCAAACTTTTTTCTCTAGTTTCAGCATTATCGCCGCTTCAAACTTCAATAAACTTCCTTAGGTGGTAACAACACCGTGTGTAAAATTTTTCCGCTTAATATTGCTGCACTCAATTGTTATTGGACATCAAAGTTTAAACCGGGCTAAGAACGCTCCGTGACATCATACGGTTGGTGAGAAGTTCAGCGAGCCTAGGGCCTAGAGAGCGGCCGAAAAAAAAACGGACCTACGAGCATCGAGTGTATAAGTCATCTCGAGGGAGTCGAGGGCATTGTGTGCGTTGTGTTAACGAAAAGTATAGTTGGGTCAAATTGTCAAAACATCAGCGTTTGACACTACCTACTGTCATTAGAATCAAAATATCTGACACATCCTGGCTACTAGTTCTAATGCAGTACGACCGATCTCGATGAAATAGAATTTGCTCATGCAGCTAAACTATTGATTGTTACAAAAAATTTCATGGTCATAAATTTCCTCCATAATTTCCTCTAGTTTAATTTATTATTTAACTACTTCGACGAAATTCCAGAAATGGCGACTTATTTGCAAAATTTTTAAAAAAATGCTAAGATTAAACCTCCAGTTCCTTTGGACCCTTTTCAACAGAAAGCTTTTCAGCTCTAAGTTTGGTCATGAAACTTCTAAATAAGAAGTTTCGTCCCGATACGTTTAGTAGTTTCACCGGAACCGTCGCCACAAAAACGGGTACACAACACACACACACTTTTTTTGTACCTTGGTCAAATATGTTCGCAGGGTCCCCAAAAGGACATATTTCCGCTAAATTTTAAAGTAAAAGCGCGGATTCAATTACTGCTATGTCAGTTATGCACAAAATTCTATTGTGAACCGAGAACGATTATTTATCTCGATTATTTCCATCACTAGTACACGTCGCTAAAATCCTGTAAAGCTGCATTTAAATTAGAGCGAACAGAAGCGAACGAACGAATTCGTTCGCTCAAGCTTGCATAATTTACGCCCCTGCTTGTAGAGAAGTAAGGAACGAGCAAATACCTGCGAATTCGTTCCTTCGTTCGTTCGCTTCGGTTCGCTCTAATTTAAATGCACCTTAAGAGGCTGGTTCAGCCTAACTTCAGGTCTGTTCTGCTCAGCTCTGGTGGTCCCCTATTGGTCCAATTATTCAAACAGTTCAATGCTCCTGTGGGTTAATTATTGAATAATGATAGCATCTTATAAGATTACAACAATCTGAATTAACTATTCTAGTGGGCCACATCTCCATATTTATTATACCCATGCCCAATTTTAAACAATTGCTGCTCAAAGATAGACGTATAATTGGAGGACGGGTGATATCCTGATTTCAGGAATAACAATTCAATTATGTATTTTTGCGACGAGCCGCAGTAGTTCCACTTTATGTCAATGTACAATTTGAAAAAAATTCAATAAATGAAAAGAAATAAAGCCACACCTTTGACGAATCGGCGTCGTATTTTCCCAATTTTTCCATCCATGTTCGAGTCTGAACAGTGTGTCCATCTACGATGTTCTCGAGAACTAGTCGTCATTAGACGAAGATAATAGTAATGGGTCTATCTCTATCTACCATATACCACAAAAAAAGGCTGTTACTCGCTAAAATTCACATTTATATTTACTGGGACAGATTTCGAGAGTTCTAACCTACAAATCCGATATAATCTGAAAATGTAGAAAACTTGGGGACACTGCACAAAGAGGTATTCTAATCGAAATTAGGAGATTACATAAAAATTCTACTATTATATCAGACATCAATCAGGTTTGTGCCTAAAGAAGTATACTATTGTTTTTTAAAATTTCCTTTTCAATTGATAGGTTAGTTAGCAGAATATACATATAAACAGTGCTGTTTTATCCATTCTACTACCAGAGAATTCAAGCTCCAAGTATGATATGATGCAGAAGATCATTACGGGTTTTGTAATTGGATTCAAATCACATTACGAGGAATCAAAATCCTTACGTACTATTTTGTTGATCGAAGAGGATTTCTAGACAAGAGATGTGATTACTAATTTTCATAATTTCCATGAACTGACAATAAAATTATCGAGGTATGCTGAAGATTACCGATTTCTTATCAAATTTTTTGGTAATATTACTGGAAGACGTCTAACATTATTATATGAGAAATGTATAATGGGACATAGTCGACTTATCAACCACTGACTCCAGATGTTTTTCTTCTCAAGTGCAAAGTGTATGGAGGATTACGTTTAACACAACAAACCGCAGATAGTATTGCAATTAGCCCCGAAGAACCGAACAAGCATTACGACCAGTATGCGTGTGGTCTCATGATAGCGAGGATCAACATTTTTGTGATTTTGATATTATAATATAATATTAATAAAGCTTATGTTGTCTATTTGTCTTTTATAAATCATATATGAATTACAAATTGGTAAATAAAGAATAACTTATTAACTGTTTTGTTTTTCTTATACGTTATCAGATCCCTGTGCTGTGGATGTACATACGTATGTAATATCGACCCGTGCAACAGAGACTAATAACTACATTTAGTTTGTTAGTTACGATAGTCTTCGTTGCATGGCTCGATATGTATTTGTTTTTCAGTAGCTAGGCATAAGTGTATTATCGGCTGAGAAATGAGTGCATAATCTATCGTACCAAGAGTAAGTAATCTGTGACCAAAGTTATTGGTACGGGGTTTGTTTTTTAGGAGGTATAAATGTATATGGGCGCATAATCTCAATACACTTTCAAATATTCCACATATTCAGTACGTGTGCGTGTATTCATAGTACGTGGTTTTTGCATATATCACTTCATAAACCGTAGACAAATGTTGAAGTTATTTATCATATAAATATATGATAAATATCTCACACTCTCCACATAGGTTATGTCACGGTTATGTCAACAATTTATCACAGTAATTTTTAGAGCTACCATGTTATGTTGGTAAGCGTTGTAAAATCACTAGACAGCCTGCTTACGTGTGCAAAAATAAATTGAAACAGCGTTAAAGACGTTAGATCATATAATGTTGACCGCACGTCGGCAAAGTCTATCTTGTTCCAAAGTAGCTTTAGCGAAAACGTCGACATCCCCACGCAAAGACCAATTCTCGACTGATTTCTCTAAACTTATCAAAAACAACCAAGCCTCTGTCGATCAGCTGTTGGACCCGCCACTTAAGAGGCTAGTTCAGCCTAACTTCAGGTCTGTTCTGCTTAGCTCTGGTGGTCCCCTATTGGTCCAATTATTCAAACAGTTCAATGCTCCTGTGGGTTAATTATTGAATAATGATATCATATTATAAGATTACAACAATCTGAATTAACTATTCTAGTGCGCCACATCTCCATATTTATTATACCCATGCCCAATTTTAAACAATTGCTGCTCAAAGATAGACGTATAATTGGAGGACGGGTGATATCCTGATTTCAGGAATAACATTTCAATTATGTATTTTTGCGATGAGCCGCAGTAGTTCCACTTTATGTCTATGTACAATTTGAAAAAATCCAATAAATGAAAAGAAATAAAGCCACACCTTTGAAGAATCGGCGTCGTATTTTCCCAATTTTTCCATTCATGTTCCAGTCTGAACAGTGTGTCCATCTACGGTGTTCTCGAGAACTAGTCGTCATTAGACGAAGATAATAGTAATGGGTCTATCTCTATCTACCATATACCACAAAAAAAGGCTGTTACTCGCTAAAATTCACATTTATATTTACTAGGACAGATTTCGAGAGTTCTAACCTACAAATCCGATATAATCTGAAAATGTAGAAAACTTGGGGACACTGCACAAAGAAGTATTCTAATCGAAATTAGGAGATTACATAAAAATTCTACTATTATAGCAGACATCAATCAGGTTTGTGCCTAAAGAAGTATACTATTGTTTTTTAAAATTTCCTTTTCAATTGTTAGGTTAGTTAGCAGAATATACATATAAACAGTGCTGTTTTATCCATTCTACTACCAGGGAATTCAAGCTCCAAGTATGGTATGATGCAGATAGCTCATTACGGGGTTTGTAATTGGATTCAAATCACATTACGAGTAATCAAAATCCTTACGTACTATTTTGTTGATCGAAGAAGATTTCTAGACAAGAGATGTGGTTACTAATTTTCATAATTTCCATGAACTGACAATAAAATTATCGAGGTATGCTGAAGATTACCGATTTTTTATCAAATTTTTTGGTAATATTACTGGAAGACGACTATAACATTATTATATGAGAAATGTATAATGGGACATAGTCGACTTGTCAACCACTGACTCCAGATGTTTTTCTTCTCAAGTGCAAAGTGTATGGAGAATTACGTTTAACACAACAAACCGCAGATAGTATTGCAATTAGCCCCGAAGAACCGAACAAGCATTACGACCTGTATGCGTGTGGTCTCATGATAGCGAGGATCAACATTTTTGTGATTTTGATATTATAATATAATATTAATAAAGCTATATAATATTATAAAGCTTATGTTGTCTAATTGTCTTTTAGAAATAATATATGAATTACAAATTGGTAAATAAAGAATAACTTATTAACTGTTTTGTTTTTCTTATACGTCATCAGATCCCTGTGCTGTGGATGTACATATGTATGTAATATCGACCCATGCAACAAAGACTATAGTAACTACATTTAGTTTGTTAGTTACGATAGTCATCGTTGCATGGGTCGATATGTATATGTTTTTCAGTAGCTAGGCATAAGTGTATTATCGGCTGAGAAATGAGTGCATAATCTATCGTACCAAGAGTAAGTAATCTGTGACCAAAGTTATTGGTACGGGGTTTGTTTTTTAGGAGGTATAAATGTATATGGGCGCATAATCTCAATACGCTTTCAAATATTCCACATATTCATAGTACGTGTGCGTGTATTCATAGTACGTGTGTTTTTGCATATATCACTTCATAAACCGTAGACAAATGTTGAAGTTATTTATCATATAAATATATGATAAATATCTCACATACTCCACATAGGTTATGTCACGGTCATGTCAACAATTTATCACAGTAATTTTTAGAGCTACCATGTTATGTTGGTAACGTTGTAAAATCACTAGACAGCCTGCTTACGTGTGCAAAAATAAATTGAAACAGCGTTAAAGACGTTAGATCATATAATGTTGACCGCACGTCGGCAAAGTCTATCTTGTTCCAAAGTAGCTTTAGCGAAAACGTCGACATCCCCACGCAAAGACCAATTCTCGACTGATTTCTCTAAACTTATCAAAAATAGCCAAGCCTCTGTCGATTAGCTGTTGGACCCGCCACTTAACACTATTTCTCTTATTTGTGGAATTTTCACACTCATGGTGATTAACATGATGAGTGATGAGAATTAAGACCATACATGTAAAAAATAATATTTATTTGTAATAATAGTAACCAATATACATATAAAATATAAAATTTAATAACAAGAATCAGTCAATAGCTTAAAACAAACACTTTATAAATGCAACTTTGTTACTTAAAGATCATCTTCGAGAATTTGTTGCTTAAATTGGTACACAGGATAGACACTTTCATCAACCTTTACCTCAGGTTTCAGTCCACCATTTATCCGATCTTGCGTGTCATGTTTTAACAAGAAATCGGTCAGCAGCCCAGCTAGTATCTCAGGATTATTTAGGTGACTGTGATGAGTTCCTGGCATATTGTGAAATTGGAAATCTGTACTGGAGTTAGTCAAAATATCACCCAACTGATCAATTATTGGATCTCTTCCAAAATATAAACTCTCCTCTGCTTTGCAGACAAATAACGGGCACGTAATTTTTGCAGCTACTCGTAACAATTCGACCGGATCCTGATATTGTAAAGGGCCTACTTTCAGCCTAGCATCCCTATTGAAATAAAATTTTCCAGGGTACTTTCTCGAGGGAGCTATATTCCGATAAAGAATATACTTAGCAACTTCAATGTCTACTGACTTTTTCGTAGCTAGATTCATTTTCTTTACCATCTCTTCAAAAGCATAGCTAGGCGGTTCCTTCCTCGTGTTGTTAAATTGATCGTATTTAATTTGCATCTCTACGTTCTTTGCAATGTTGCCTTTATCTTTTGCAGGAGTTAGTAATGGATACAGTCTGTCAATACAAATAAGAAAATCCACATCATTTGGAAACAAGTATCCGTACGTAAACGCAAGAATTCCACCCATCGAATGCCCCATTAAGGAAACTTTATCCCACCCAAAGTATTGTTTCACTCGTTTGATCATGATAGGTTGGTCAATGTTATGGTATGCCATACCAGGAGGTATTTGACTCGAAAATCCATGGCCAAGAAAATCTAAAGCTAGTATCGGAATATGCGGGGGCAGCAGCGGAATTAATCTGTCAAAAGAACCTGCGTTATCCTAAAACATAAAATAAACAATAAATATAAACATGGATTAGGCAGTTAATTCTTACCTGCCATCCGTGAAATGCTAAAATTGGTCTCTTATCTTCAGGGCCCCACCATTTTCCTGCCACATAGCCCCCAGGTATTGGAATTTGTACCTCTTGCGAAAAACGTTGTGTTGCAAAATTCCTCAGGTTTATCAACGTTGCAGTGTTAATTTTTAGAGCATACCGTGATCCCATTTTTGAATTTTTAATTAAAGCACAATAATATCACAAGTCCTGAATATTTTTCGCAACGTAAAAAGAAGTTCCGGTACTAAAAAATTACATTTATTTTTATAACTTAAATGGGAATGTGTGGATTGGAGTCACGACCTACTTCAGTAAGTAAAAGAAATAAAAAAAAAGGTTAGGTTAGGATATGTTTGTCATATATGTACGCATGCTTCGAATCGCACGTCATGATGCCTGTTTGAAAATAAAAAAAGTGATAACAGTAACTTGAGACAATGAAGTTGTAAATTCTTGTAATAAATGCTATGTTGTTTGCCATGTATTATTTGCATATGATTATATAGCATGCCAGAAGTAAAGCAATGATAAATTAATATTATCTATGCCAATCTTGCATATTTTAACTTTAAAATAACCAAGTTGTGCATACCTTTTACATACTCCCAAATTAGAAAGAAATTTGAAACCCCGAAATGACACGGTACATTTGTCAAAATCAAAGCTTTGTTGATTAATTTGACTTACACACCTTTTGACATTTAGGGACGCTGCGCACGAGCAACTTTTCGCCGGCAACTATTTTGTTGCCGAAATAGAACACCAGTGTTTAAATGGAATCCCGCGCACGGGTGGTGTGCGCGTGTGTGCGCGGGATTCTATTTAAACCCTTGTGTTCTATTTCGGCAACAAAATAGTTGCCTTCGAAAAGTTGCTCGTGCGCGGCGCCTCGTAATAGTATATTATTTGACGAGCACATAAGGATATAAATCGCAAGCATGAAGTTTATACGCGAGCCGTAGGCGAGCGTGTAAACATTCGAGCAATTTATATCCATTGTGTGCGAGTCGAATACGACGTTTTATCTACAACTCATAAATTCCATTTTATATCAAATATTTTAAAGGTATTTGTCAATGAAGGCGAGGCGAACTGTCACATAACTGTCATCTACGTAGGTTTTGACAGACTTTGACACTAGCGTCATATAATGATGACAGTTCGTTCAAATAATGAAATTATTTGAACGAACTGTCATTGTTATACAACGCTAGTGTCATTATAATCATTGGCGTGTAATAATGATGGGAATTATATAGTCATCGATTCGTATGCAATGAATTTATTATATGTGAGTCGTAGATAAAAAATATAAATTAATATTATATTTGTGCTCAGTTTTATTCAACAATTATTTTATTAGGTACTAAGTTATTTTTTATTAGTTATTTAACCAACAAGTATATTAAAAAGAGCGATTAATGATCGAGACTGTTTAACGCTCGAGCGTTAATTGTCGAGATCATTAATCGCAGTTTAATATTCGAGTTGGTTACAAAATTTTTTCGTCGATCGTATTCTTCTAGCGTCGTCTACATAGATTTTTCTTCGCCAATGTCTTTTTAGATTTGATGACAATTTATGTAATTTGACACTGACAGTTCTAGAGGCGGTATGTTTTGATTGGAAGGTTTCATTTCACATATGTTCGATTGGCCAATCGTGTGATTGGCTATAACAAATCATGCATTAATAGAAATCGTGCATTAATAGAGTTGTTTAATAAACGATTTCCTATTCAGTAAACTGACTCATAAATAAACGATCGACGGAAAACTATAATAAACCATAGTCCAGACTCCAGGCACCCAGTGGCGGATTTATCTATTTGTCCGAGCGCCCCTCCCAAGACCATTAATTATGCAAATAGAAATTTCTCACAAAAAAAAACTGTCAAGTTTATCGAATTGTTCCAAAAATCTATATTCTCGCTCTTGTTTTTCTTCCGCTAATTTTTTAAGTTCAGCACCACATTTTTCTTTTCACTCTTTTCTTTGCTATTATTTACATATGTACGAGTATTGTCAGCGCCCGCGACGCACAAAAATTATCTTTTGGGGACAAAATTCTTTAACTTTGTAATTTTTAGATAAATTCTTATAAAACTTGGTGTGCATAAAAAGAAAGGACCAAGGTTAAATCTCAGTAAAACAAATCATTAAAATGTTATTAATTATTATTCGCCGCAATTATTCTTTTAAGTTTCGCCGCCATACGCTGCTTATGTGCACGGACACATAGTAAGCGACGCTGATAGCAGTGCTTCTAGCAGTGCTGGTAGCGGCGCTGGTAGCGGAGCGTTTGAATACACAGGTGCTTATGGCAATAAACACACAGTCAGCGGAACCAGCACCGCTATCAGCACCGCTCGAGGCGCGCACTCATTGCCATAAGCACCTGTGTATTCAAACCAGGGATGTAAAAGCGTAATTTACCCGTAAATAACCAAATTAATTACCGTAATTAATGTAAATTTACCGATTTTTAATTACAGTAATTTACGGCGTAAATTACGGATGGTAATTTATCGTCAATTTAAATTACCGTTGGTAATTTACAAGAAATTTACCGAAATTTTAAATACGGTTGGTAATTTACCGGAATTTATAAATTAATTTCAAAAACTTTCCATCAGTACTTGCGTGAATGTACCCCACCCAGGGGCGGATTAAGACTTTTTTCGCCCCTGGGCGATCAAAACCATTTCGCCACTGCCGGGTCCTCTGACTACCACTTAATCTTTTTGTAAGTGAAGATAGTTGAAAAAAACAACGGCGGCGGCTTTGATTTTCGCCCCTTGAACTTTTCGCACCCTGGCGATCGCCCATTTCCGCCCTGTAGATAATCCGTGCAACAAGTGCACTGTTGTTTTTGCTTTGCCTGGGATGTAAGAGCGTAATTTATCGGGTAAATTAGTAAATAAATTATCGTAATTAATTGTAATTTCCAGATTTTTAATTACTTTACTCAGCGGAGCAAATACTGCAGATTTTAAATCAGTAACCAACATACTATCAAATTCATGATTTAAGGCTCCCGTCTCAATTCAAATGGCGCGCTTTTCTCCAAAGCTTCGAAATAGAAAAATTACCAGATGTAGATGGCGCCAATATAACCAATTCTGAATTTATTTCGTATTTACTACATTTGACGATTTAACATATGTTTGCGGCGTAGTAGTACGTAGTAGGGGAACCCCGATGCCGTGTTAGTGCTACCGTTGAGTGAAAGAATATACAGAGGCGCGACCCGTATAGCGCACATGTCTTACTTACACGCTCCGAACAATAGATGGCGCTTTTTAGTGGCAAACCGAAGTCTGCGTACTAGAGCGCAGCGCCTCATTTGAGTTTTATCTTCGTGGAGTGTGGTTGTTTGATTTAGTGAGTGTTAAGAACGGCGCGATCGCTAAACCACAAAATGTCGATACGAACAAATATATGCTATTACGTGAATTGTGGGAGAAATCGTTTCCAAGACGGAGAATATAGTTATTTTCGATTTCCCGTAAAGGACAAAAAAAGAACAATTGAATGGCAGAAACGGTGCGGAAATATTGAGATTGCCTTAATGGATGCAGACGAATTACACGAAGCACAAATTTGTGAAAGACATTTCAAACCATCTGATTTTTATTCCTCGACGGCCACAAGAAAACGCCTACGAACGACTGCTGTTCCCGTTTCCCATACAGGTTAGTTACATATTTTTATTACGTTTTTTTGTCATGATCTGATATGTGTTAATGTCTTGGACCGTTGTATGTAGTGGCAGGGGCGGCTCGTTATATAGAGCCAAGGTGCCATGGCACTACCTGTAGTTTCAACCTCAGCAAGAATTTTTAATTAATTCTAAAAACCCTTTTTTTTCATTTTAAATGTCAAACAATGCCTGCGTAAGTTTAATGAGTAGTGAAACATCGCAACGCATTTCTCTCCCCAAAACAACGCGGTTAACCGTGCTATCATACCGCCAACCGGGCCAACTTATTTCTGGCCCGGCAGATCGATAAACCGCGGGGCGGTGCGCGGGTGGGTGGGGGTATAGCGAGGTCGCCTTCTGTATGCGTATTTGGGGCCAAACTCTAGCTGGCTCAATCGAGTGCGGCGTGCATGTGTTACTCGTATTTCGCGTCTCATATCGTCTAAATAATAACACCAAAAGGTTCCGCTCCGCGCAATACACAATGAATCAAATTAGTTCATTACAGAATAAGCCTTTTCTAACATGTACTATTGAGGAAAAATTGCAAATTAAACAGTTAGGTAGGCCTTTACCTGATTTAAAGTCTATTATTATTATTTGTTCATTGTGAAAAAACAGACTGTGGGAACATCTTCAAGCTCTAATGCGTTGACTCGTAAAGATCGAAGATTTCAATAAGGGTGTGATTGAGTTATTTGCAAGTACAAAAGAACGTCGAATGGACTTTATATATCGCAAAATATAACTTTGAGTTTATTTTCAGTTAATTTTTTATACTTACTATCTAACTACATAATATGTATTACTTTAATAAAAACTGTTTGAATTTTTTTTCTTTATTTAAAAACCAAGGCATATTTTTCATGCTCTGTGGCTCTACCATGAATCCATTTCCGCCCACTATCAAACTTTGGGAATTAACTGAAAACAGCGTAAGCTATTATAAGATTTTTTTTCAAAATTTGAAAAAATTAACTTTTTTAAATAATCAATATTAAACTTTTGATTGAAAATTAATTTTTAATTAAGAAAACAAAATTCTCCACAAGCCCAATAGTGTTGCATATCAAGAGAAAGGCACCTACCTACCTATTCCACCGCTCTAGATGAATTAGGTGAGCGACAATCGGCCTTTAAATATATCATATCCGAACGATTTTTTCAAGTTTGCATGCGAATAATTCCAAAACGGGATAACATATTATCATAAAATTTATTTTTCTATAATATAAAGGCAACAATTGTACAAAATTTCATCAAAATTCAAGGTGGTGAGGAATAGAACAGTTTTGATTTGGCATGGAATTACCCACTTACATATTTTTAAATATTACTTAATTGCATTTGGTTGCAATAAATCTATTGTGGCAATAAAACATACCTACTTAAAATAATTCATTCATTGCGATAATTGTTGCACTAAGCGTCCAAATTTGCTACAGTTTTTAAGTTATCTAATAATCAGTTCTTAAAATTTTATGAATATGATTCACGCGCGAATTTTACAAAATTAATACAAGTTGCATACAGTGTCTCACGGAACTGGTACATTCGAAGTATTGTAAGATCCACAATATGTACATATCTGAAACTCAGGAATTTGGAACTACGCGATTTTAACTATCTAAAATACTCTGAAGATGGTTGACACTCCCGGCCAACCGGAAGTGGATGTGTCAATAGTTCTAATATATCAGTTCCGTGAACACGTGTATATCAAAGAATAACAAATCAGGCGCATTTTATTATTCTGGACTTTCATCAGCTGACGTACCATTTCTTAAAGGCATTACCTTAATTTTTGAGATATTATACTTTGTCTACATTTTTTTTAGCCTGACCTCTCCTATTATCAATGTCTTTATGATCTTTCAGATGTCAACCAGAGTCTCAATAGAAATGAACAGGTGTTTGCGGTCCCCACCAGCCCAGTACGACCTTTTTTACAGAAACCACCTGCAAAAGTGTATACCAGAAAGAGGCAGTTAGAACCCGATGGGTCCAGCACATCGTCGCAAAGTGATTCGGAAACATCGTCAGTGCTGACAGTACAGTATGACACTCCGGACGATGCACAGGACCCTGCGTCAACGACTTCCAGTAACAATAGTGTAGTTAGCGAAAGAATTGTAAACATGGAAATTAAAAAAAAAATTCGTCAAGGGAAATATTATTGCCTATTTTTTATACAGTATTTCCAATACCCTTAGAATACCAGAAGAGGTAAGTAAGTAACATGAGTTTCGGAAATGAAACTACTAAAGGCTTACACAATGGGCTCAATAAACGTTATTATAAATTTTCATGATTTTTTATTTTTATTCAAAAATTTATTTGTAACAGAAATGGACTAAAAAATGAACAATGAAGTCTACGTTTTTTTTTTTTTTCAATTTCAGATTCCGGAATATGCAATCATGGAAAAGTTGTAAGTTAATGAATTAAAGAAAACACCCAATTTATTTTTTTATTTTGATGTTTTGAACTGCCGCAAATGCTTTAAAATTATTTTAATTTTTTACATTTTTGTTTTGTTTTTTAAGTATGATATAGCGAAATATCGCATCTTATTACCCTTAGTTGGTCTGTCGTAATATGCGATTCACAAAAACACTTCGACATGCATTGTACAAATATACAATTTAAAAAAAATATTTTCATGCGAACGAAGTCGCTCTGCCGCTCGCGTGTTTACAAGCTCGCCTACGGCTCGAGTATAAACTTCATGCATTCGATATCATATTTAAAAGACAACACCAAAAACAATAAGAATTAAACCAATTTTAAAGCATTTGCGGCAGTTCAAAACATCAAAGTAAAAAAAAAGTTAGGTGTTTTCTTTAATTCATTAACTCACAACTTTTCCATAATTACACATCCCGAATTTGAAAATTTTAAAAACCGGACAACCCTAATAAGCATAAATGAAATAAAATCCCTATTTTTCTTCCAGTGGATTTATTTATTAAATTGTTCTGTGTGGGACCTGGTTTCGAGACCCCGTCTCGTCTTCAGCCTCGCTACAAAACCATCACAAATTAACATTCAGAATACAAAACAAAAAGAAATCAATAATTTACCGTCAAGCTACAATGGTCTCGAAACCAGGTCCCACACAGAACAATTTAATAAATAAATCCACTGGAAGAAAAAAAAACAGGGTTTTTATTTCATTTATATATAACCAGTGAGCATGGAGGATTTTATCATTAAATTCCTAATAAACATGCTTATTATTTATGTATGCTATGCATACATATACCATTAATAAATTATTGATACATTAAAGAACCCTTTCAGTAAAAAGAAATTTAAACAGTATCATCCCGGCGCTCGCGCGCATCGTAAACCGACTAGCACATTCAATTTATTTGCATCCCGAACAACTTGAGTGCGCCTCGGCCATGTGCGGCCTTGTGAATGGTAGCTTTACCAAACGTCCGCACGAGGCAGCACCATCCATCGATAAGCGCGGGGGTCCCAGTCCGGGAGCGGGGTGTGGGGAAGACCATATCTGGTTGGGACACTCGTTTCTATACGGGTTGCCGGTCTTTGTGATTTATCAGTCAACGGTGCTACTCATATCTTGTCTATGGTGCTACTGCTATAATTGACAGTTCACGTTTCGGTCTTTGTTTTTGATTTATAGAGGAGTTTTAGTGTTCTTACAGTTATAGTGTGTGGGAGTTTGTAGTATATGTTTGTATTATATTATTTTTGAGTGGTGAATTGTAAATAACTCGTTGGTGTGACAAATACATATATTTTCTACCTACAATACTAAATTTACTAATCATTAGTTGGAATAATGGGTCGCTTATACCATTCTCGAAGGAGTTATTCGGAAAAGAAGAGCACAAATTTACGAAGTGCGGCAGCAAAACTTAGGTGGGCAAGATTTCAAGAGGTTTTACGGTATGTTTTAATTTATACAAATAGGTATGCTATAAATTAAAATATTATTATTTTAGATATGGTGATGTACAGCCGAACTCTCGAATTTGACTATTGATAATGCGTGGGGAGCAAACGAGGATGTTGAAATGTTTGTTTCTTATTATACACACATGCATATCACTGGAAACGGTGGAAGATTACAGAGACCCTTCCGAAGTGAATAAGAAGTCTTTGTCAACTATGTTGTACAGTTTCTGCGGAGAATAGTGTCATAAGTGTCAAGTTTTTGCCCTTTTTCCAGAAAGTTCGTCATGACTTTTCAGTCTGTTAACATGTATAATAGACAGTAAACATTCATCTGTTATACGTATGATGTAACTGTTCAACTATTCCCCACGGAAATTATATGTGATGTATGATATATAATTTATCTACAGGTGTCCCACTTTTTTCCCACAATTATTTTTCAAGTAGTAATTGTTATACTGAGTAAAAAGTTTCATATGAGTGTCGTATTTATTAAAATAATTCATATACAGTAGAACGTCGATAATCCGAACCGATGGTGGTTCGGATTATCAAATATCGAGTATTGGATACAAGCTATAAAACAAAAGCAATATATGTTTGTAAAAAGGAATTGACAAAAATAGCTTTTTACTCGGTTACTCGGTGATTTATTGTTTTATTATTTATTTTTGGGGCGTTCGGATTAGGAAACGTTTGAATTACCGGGGTTCGGATTATCGACGCTCTACTGTATATACGTGGGTTGTACAGTTATTGCCTAAACCCTAGTTCCTCATTCAAAAACTGTCAGGTAAGTATATTATTATTAATCAAATTTTACAAAACATATTGCAATGAATATATAAGATTCAAATATTCTTTAAAATTTTGCATTCTTGTAATTATAACATGGTCAAAATATTATATAAGAAGTAGTAACAATGTTACAATTAAATGTATTATATTCTTTGTCATTTAACAATGACAAAGAAATTTGTTGTAGACATGTTGCAGTTATATTTACTTGTGTAGTGGGTTCAAAAATTTAGCAAATAATATAATTTATACTAATATAATATTTATTTGTTAGCAAGTAGCATGCATTCTGTTTGAACGTGGATTGAACATACTACGTACAAGAAATTGAATAGATTTACCCATTAATAACATTAAACTAACTGGAAAACGATAGTAATTTTCAAATATAGGAAACCAATTAAGTTGTCTTCCATATGTGGATATATGTAATTTGCAAATATAAATAATATATTATTGATAATATATTTATAATATAATATATATACCTATATTAAATATATTATTGCTTTCTATTTGTATAAATATTGAAACTGGAGTCGTTTTGAGTTTTTTAGTTGATATAGTACTTTAACAATCGACAAATCACATAAAAAAGCACTGCTGTAAAATGCGGATTTAGGCCGCGCCATCTACTTTTGGATACCTGAACTGTCGCAATCATGTCGCAATCAACTGTGTAATCATTTTTGCCACCTTACTAGAATGCACCAGAATGCAATTCTAGAGAAGTTCGGAAGAAAGTAACTTGTGCTCTTATAGTTAACATTTAATGTACTTTTATAATGTATTACAGCAGACAATAATCAGATGCCACTGCCATCGGAAAGCTTTTCTATATTTGAAGTCCACATTTTTTTAACACTAAAATTTGCATAAATAATCTGCATAAATATTGAAATCCTTTCCGATGGCAGTAGCATAAAAATCTATAGAATCGAATGGTAGCAAGCATTTCAGGATTGGCGCAATAATAATAGCGTGAGTTACTTTGGCGTTTTGGGGGTAGGAGACGGGAGCCTTAAAGAAATGTTCTGGTAATCCTGATAAAATGTGAACAGGTGAAACCGAGCGTTGTCGTTTTGTGAGTCGGTAATAAATTACAGTATTTTATGCTAGAATGATGCTGTTAGACTGTCCATTTTATAAATTGCTGGTATAAAAAGTAGTTTTATTGTAGTCCGTGCTTTCATTTTAATAATAAATTACTACTATTAAATCAGGAAAAGCATCAGTGATTGGTGGTTATCTCTAATATAATGACTTATAAGGCTGTACCCAATTTCTTTTTATATAACTTACTATCATCGGTAAATTATCATTTTGAATTACCCGGTAATTTAAGAAAATATAATTTACCATTTGCAATTTTTAATTACGTTGTAATTTAAATTTGAAAGTAATATTTAAAAAAAAATTAATTACGGAAATTTAACATTCTTAGTCAGATTGATAGTTATCTATACAAAATAATGACTTTTACTTACCAAACATTTTTACTAACATAAGTAGCATTCATAATCTACAGTGATCGGTATTAACGCCGGTTAAATTTAACATTTTGAATTTTTAATTACCCGGTAATTTAAACCGCGTAATTTACCATTTTGAATTTTTAATTACTCCGTGAATTTAAGCCCACGTAATTTACCATTTTTAATTTTTATTTACGTGGTAATTTAATATTTGAAATTAATAATTTTAATTTCAATAGTAATTTACGAAAAAAATTAATTACCGTAATTTAACAACCCTGATTAAAACGCTCCGATACCAGCACTGCTAGAAGCACTGCTACCAGCGAGCGTCGCTAACTAATAACTATCTGGCCGTGCACTAAGCCGGCTTTTTTAGATGCTAGAATACTTGCGATTGCGCCCTTTTCCTTTGCGCGCCCCTAGGCACGTGCCTAACGTTCCTTATGGGAAATCCGGATCTGCAGGCACCTCCAGGTCAACCGATAAGGTTATTTACTCGGCAAAACTTAATGGAGTTTTGAAACGTACTTTTGCATAGGTTGACAACGTCAATAACTAAATTTCCGACCTCGGCCGGCCGCCGGTTGTAAGCATTTTGTGACCAAAGAAAAAACTAAAAAAATCTTGAAATTTCAACACCCTGTAGATCGGCAACGAAGCGTTTGCGGAACTATGTTTATATGCATTTTTAGTCATTAAATAAACCAAAGAATTACCCCTTTTCGTATTTACATGATATTTAGGAATATCCTGTATATTATAATTCAATCTACAGAAACCATTGCTAACTTTTGGTTTTCATATGGGCGCCATGTTTGGTTTTAACATTTTAGGTGCTCTTTTGTTCAGTTTCAATTGTGATGTATCACACTTGTTGTCTAGCTGGAAATTTTAGATAAATGTTAATTAGATAAATGTATTTTATGTTTGCTTTTGCAAAGATTGATTCTGACCTAGAATTAGCGTTTCTTGTGACACATAAGTTTAAAGCAAACCTATTCATTCTTTGCGTTCATGTATTTAATTTAAAAAAAAACAGCGCATTATTTGCGGTACAATACGTGAATCAGAAGCAATCATTAAAAATGTTAAAATCATGCATGGCGTCCATAAAAAGGGAAAAGTTGGTCATTGTTTCTCCATCTTCTTTAAAGATAACTCAAGTACGTGTCGTGCCTGAAATGGTGCACATTCATGCCTAAAGTAACATAACATTGGATTGAAATGTCATATTATTGCGAATACGGTGTCTTTGTAATCTTCACAATATAAGCTTTTCGGGTCTTAAATTGAGAGAAATAATTGAATTGACTAAACCTTATTGGAAATACGAGGAACTGAATATTTGTATAGTTTATTTTTTGACTAAACCACTGCAAGTCTACAAAAGTCAGTTAAGGGACAATAAAAGGCCGCTCAGTGCGCGATAAGACTATCAAATATGATTTTTACTTTATCATACGCAGTATGTATTGTAATCGTGCCAAAAAAATTTTTTGAGATTTTAGCGGAAATATGTCTTTTTGGGTCCCCTGAGCATTTTTGACCAAGGTACAAAAAAATGTCTGTGTGTGTATGTGTGTACCCGTTTTTGTGGCGACGATTCCGGAGAAACTACTAAAGGTATCGGGACGAAACTTCATATTTAGAAGTTTCATAACCAAACTTAGAGCTGAAAAGCTTAAGCTTTCTGTTGAAAATGGTCCAAAGGAACTGCAGGTTTAGTCTTAGCATTTTTGAAACATTTTGTAAATAAGCCGCCATTTCTGGAATTTCGTCGAAATAGTTAAATAATAAATTAAAGAAGATGAAATTCTGAATAATTTATCACTATGACATTTTTTGGTACAATCAATAGTTTAGCTGCATGAGCAAATTCTATTTCATCGAGATCGGTCGTACTCCTTTAAAACTAGTAGCCAGGATATGTCAGATTATATGTCAGATATGATTCTAATGACAGTACGTAGTGTCAAACGCAAATGTTTTGACAACCTACTGTCAATATAAGCTGCGTTCGGATATAGTATACCGTACACTTTTTACACCCAATAACACGTAAGTGTCATTTGGACAGTGTACCCTGTGTCAGCGGAGTACAATATCCGACCGCAGCTTTATTCGACATATCTGTCTAGTTCTACTAGTTTTATTTTAATGCAGACATAGCCGATCTCGATCAAATAGAATCTCATGCAGCTAAACTATTAATTTTATATATAGTATGATAAAGTCATGTGCCTGGCCACATCAGATTTTTTTTCATAAAAAATTAGAAAATTAGAATAAAGGAATTTTTTATATGATGTGTTTTTAACAAAACATTGTTTTTAAACACTTAAAAAACATGAAATAAAACATGTTTTAAATTACACCAGAAAAAAGTTTTAAACAGAGAATAAACTTTGTTTTAAACATGTTCTAAATCACGCAATTATTTTATTTTTAGGCATTTTAATCGGCGGTTTTTCATTCCTTATTTTACTTGCTACCACTGATATTGTATTATGTACTATATTTTATGAAGAAGGACAAAAACTATTCAAATTTCGGTAGTTTAAAAAATGTTTAAAACACAACATTTAAAACTAAATATTTGTTTTAAAACATGTTTAAAATACTGTTTTAATACGAACTGTTTTAAACATATCAACCCTGTGGAAGATAGTCTGCCTAATATTATAATTATGCTCCGTATATTTCTTACAATTGCCATAAACAACGCCAGCTGTAAGAGGAGTTTTTTCAAAATTGAAATTAATTCAAAATTATGTAAGATCAACATTTGTAAACCGAACAATACACAATATAATAGTTCTTGGGAATTACTGTATATTTTTAGTATTTTAAACTAGGAGAATGTGCAAGCCTAATAGGCCTGCTGGTCGACCTAGGTAGATCGCCGAAGCGTTAAGAGGGAAACAAAAAGCCCGGATGCTGCTACACGCGCGACGTGATTATCACGTACGTTCGAAGCGGTTACGGGGCGCCATCTATTGCTTCGTAGCGTAATGCCAACAGCGACATGATGATGTGCCGCCGTCTGGTGACCGCGTCGCGAAGCGCGCGGCCGTTGCCTAGCAACCACGATCGGTTGCCATGGCGACGCGCTGACCTATACACTCCTAAAGCATAATCCATAAATTTACCCGAATCGAGGTAAAAAATAACGAAAACTGGGCCGAAAATGGACGAAATCGAAGGCCTAAGCGCTGTAGAATCAAATTTTAGGCGGAAAATCGGCGCCGATTTTCGCTTCTCCGAGGAGCAGACCCTTCCCCCGATTCGCCGATTTTCGTAAACTTCTTGCGCGGACTGTGTTAGACTTTTAGTATATAGTAGGGACTAGGAGAATGTGCAGGCCTAATAGGCCTGCTGGTCGACCTAGGTAGATCGCCGAAGCGTTAAGAGGGAAACAAAAAGCCCGGATGCTGCTACACGCGCGACGTGATTATCTCGTACGTTCGAAGCGGTTACGGGGCGCCATCTATTGCTTCGTAGCGTAATGCCAACAGCGACATGATGATGTGCCGCCGTCTGGTGACCGCGTCGCGAAGCGCGCGGCCGTTGCATAGTAACCTCGATCGGTTGCCATGGCGACGCGCTGACCTGTACACTCCTAAAGCATAATCCATAAGTAAGTACGTAGGCTTTCACGGCCAGAATCATTTACGTATTTGATCGCCAATCGATTATTTTCTACATAATCCATAAATTTACCCGAATCGAGGTAAAAAATAACGAAAACTGGGCCGAAAATGGACGAAATCGAAGGCCTAAGCGCTGTAGAATCAAATTTTAGGCGAAAAATCGGCGCCGATTTTCGCTTCTCCGAGGAGCAGACCCTTCCCCCGATTCGCCGATTTTCGTAAACTTCTTGCGCGGACTGTGTTAGACTTTTAGTATATAGTACTAGGAGAATGTGCAGGCCTAATAGGCCTGCTGGTCGACCTAGGTAGATCGCCGAAGCGTTAAGAGAGAGACAAAAAGACCGGATGCTCTTACACGCGCGACGTGATTATGCTCGTACGTTCGGTGCGGTTACGGGCGCGCCATCTATTGCTTCGTAGCGTAATCTCAAGAGCGACATGATGTGTCGCCGTCTGGCGACCGCGTCGCGAAGCGCGCGGCCGTTGCCTAGCAACCTCGATCGATTGGCATGACGACGCGCTGGCGTGTACAGTCCGAAAGGATAATCCATAAATTTAGCCGAATCGAGGTAAAAAATAACGAGAACTGGCCGGAAATTGGACGAAATCGAAAGTCTAAGCACTGTAGAATCCAACTTTAGGCGGAAAATCGGCGCCAGCGGCGCCGATTTTCGCTTCTTTCAAAAGCCTTTCCATTGCCAAGTTTGAAATTTATTTTGAAACTCTTGTTCTGAGTGTGAGTCACGTTTAGTATATAGTAGGGATAGGGATATACCAGGTTTAGGAAAGCATGGGTGTTAAAATCTCTATTTTATCTCCATTGTATCTATTTTATGCGGTTATTTGATACTTAAAAATCATCAATAAATAGAGATAATTGAAATGAGATATTCATTAACAATCTTGCCAATTCAGTTATTAATTTAAATGTCTCTTACGACCCCCTTGTACTTTTTTATTTTACATGATTTCTGTGTGGTCAGCTTAATCGGTTGCCGACCGTTAAGTACAAAACATGCATCAACTGTCAAGTTGACAAATAAAACCAAGCCAGTATTGCATTAGTAAAAACTCGCTTTTTTTCGCGGGCATAGTACCTGTCATCATCATCCGTATTGTCAAAATAGAAAGCCTGTGATTGGTGCACTTAGCGCACGGTTTCTATTAAGTTGAAGTTGAGTGTAGCGTACTACAAAACAACACTACATAAAACCAAACATACTGAGCTTAATTGTGTGTTAATACTCACGTGTAATACATTAAATTATAGATAAAGGTGTATTACACAGGGTACGAATGACACTTTTTTTCATTTGCGTTGTTGTTTTGTTTTTTACCCTTGCTAAAGAAGCCAATAATTGGTAATTTTTGTTATTTTTTTTCTAAATCAGAACCAAATATCAAAAAAGCAATATTACAACATTTTGTATTGAGCCTTCATGAACTTGTGTAAAAAAAATGACAACAAAATATGAATGTTGTAATGATTTAACCTTTGATTTTTTGAACATGTGAATGAGACGAGAATAACATATTTTATCGTCGTACGGTGCAGCCATCTGTTGGATAAACACCACATCATTTTCTTCGACCAATCAAATTCAAATGGTACAGACTGAAGCAGCAGCATGAATACGTAGCCAGGGGATTCACAAATATTGAGCAATTTCGGCCTAACAAAAATATTGATCGCATGTTGACACGGGAGGTGTAGGTGCGCCGCGCCCGGCGAACGAAAGCCATACGAAAAATAAATTTTACCGTGCTGGTGCTACGTAGATAGCAGCGACTCGCTTATAAATTAGGACAGCATGTTCTTGCGGAAGTGTATGTGAGCAACATGAATTGTTGAATTTCGACCAAAATAGGCTAGAAACCGAATACGAGAAATAATTTTTTGCCGTCCTGATGGACAGATGGACTCGAAGACGAAGACAGCAAAGAGCGAGTTATAAATTAGGAGCGCATGTTCCCGCGAGGATTTATAGTGCAGTCCCCGTACGACACACGGAACGAAGAATAATCAACAACCGCAATACCTACTTACAATGTTACAACTACTAAATAATTAATAGGAGTTAAATAAATTATTAATAATAATAAATCATTTATTGGCCAGAAGAAAAATAAAAAAAACTAACATAAAACTAACATATTAATAAGGAAATACAAGTAATTTAATTTTTAATCAGTCATTTATTTTTGGTCATAGAATTTCAAATATATTGGTATTTAGATTTAGAAAATAATATTAATACCAAACACTTGTCGCTTGGCAATGCATTCAGGGCAATCGCAATCTATGGAGGATGGTTGGCTTTAGTTCGACTTGTTGTACAACATGTAGATATTATACGTGTAGTGTAATTCTTCGCTAATTAACTTCGCTAGTTAATTTGGGCAATACTCTCTTATAGGTGTAAGTGTGCCGGATTACCATATATGGCAAAAAACTTTTATAAAGGTGTTACACATCCGTTAACCGAAACTCTTGCGCCTAATACGTCATGTCATGTAGTAAGTATGTAAATGTGACAAAAACGACTACACAGTATTGATTGATTGCTTGCGGTACATCATTTCCAAAGTATTTTTATGCGCTGAACCCAAATCTGACATCCGATTGACTAAATCAGGCTTTATTCACAAGATACTTCAACATATTTGAAGAGTAAAATTTAAATTGCACAACGTATGTACGCAGTACACACTCCTACAACGCGGTTTAATATTACGAGTTTTATGAAAACGCGTTATAGGAATTTGAGGATCGCAAACTTAGACGCATGCGCGTTGTACGATAATCGCGTTATATGAAGATGTAGTCGCAAAATTTTGATCGAGTTGGTAGAAATTCGCGTTGTAGGAACCGCGTTATAGGAGAGTTTACTGTATGCGCAATCGTATTTATATAAAAATAATACCTACAATAAAATAAATAAATATCAATTTTCTAGAAAAAATATACCCAAAATATGTTTTTTCTTGTAAACTTTTAGCATTTACTTATAAGAATACTTCGGATTTTGTGTAGTATTTTTTTATTCAATAAAAGTATCATTGTTGCATCTATTTATTAAAACAAAAGTATTGGAATGGAAATAGAAAACGTAAGTAAATATGTACCTACTGAAATGTATAATGACTAAAATATTCAAATTCATTTATATGTGGTATCATTACAGCCACCAATAATAGCGAATAGTTCAATAAAGCAATTAATTAATTTGTATCACTGTATTGTTTTGTGGAATTGTATTTGCATTTAAAATATACAAGAAAAGCATTTCAGAACATGCGATAGTCACATACACGAAATTATTAGGAAACGGTTCGGCGCCAGTCGACACCGCACGGCCCCTTTGATCTTTGCCGCAAATGCACGATACCGCAGTGCCCCTAATATAATCAGTGCGTTGCTTGCATTTTCTGCGGAGTGTACAGTGGGCGCGGCTTGTTCCCTCCTCTCGCGCCTCAGTTTCGTCGAACTTTTGAGGCCGGTAGCAAAACGGTAGCAAAACGTAAGAGTAAATGTTAGTTTACTCTTACGTTTTGCTACGTTAAGTAAATGTACACGAACACATATAATACAATGGAGTTTAAATTTCAGACATTTTTAAGTTTTCATACGTTAATAAGTTAAGTACCCCAAGCAGCACACTATGTGCCAGCACATTCCAGGCATATGCCTTTTAGATGCCTAAAGGTACATGTACAGATGGCATGTACCAGGCATATGCCTTTTAGATGCCTAAGGTATACATGTACACATGACATGTACCAGGCATATGCCGCAAGTAATGTTCCTAAATGGTTTCTAACTCATATACCTAGCACGTACCAGAGGAACGATTACAGTTCTGATACATTCCCATCATGTGACAGTTATACCCCAAATCACATAGTCAATCTAACTGCAATATCAAATAAGTAAAGCCAATTTTAACATTTACTGTCATCGTTTGCCAGGCAAACGCCATCCTTAAGGGTGCTTAGTGCTTACCCGCCGAAAATTTTTGTTAAGTTATCGGCGTGTTGTCAGTTGCCTATTCTACCCGTATTCCATGTTCTAACCCTAACCCCAAAAACTCGTGCAATGAATACCATGCGAATACCCAACAATTTAAGAATAATCAATCAAACATGGACCTAACGTCCTAAAGTCGTTTGAAACAACGCGACTACCTCCTACCTACGCATGTGCCGCATAAACTGCCGGACGCCGATCAGTGCCGCGTGTTGGTACCATGATGTAAGGATTAACTTAATCCTTACATCATGGTTGGTACTGCTGGTGTGTGGCCGGTGTTGTTGTCCACGAGACGTCGGTGAAAGTAGACGTAGTGAGTTGGTCAACGCAATTATTAATGTTTGAGTTAATGCTTTAACTATATATGTGTATGTATATACCTATACATACAACTATGTACATATATGTACATAGTTGTATGTATAGATATATACATACATCCTATATAAGAGCAAGTGCTGTATATACTATATACTGGTGGAATGTACACTGCATATGCTGGGACCGTGCTACGTACGTTCCCAGCATGTGCCAGGTACATACCATTGGCATATCAAACTCTGGGTACATGCCTGGCACGTGCAGGGTATGTGCTAGGCACCTGTATGTGCCGGACATTGGCACGTTCCAGGCACATGCCTGAAACGTAACTCTTACATGTCAGGCACATTCCTATGTAATTTTGGCATGTACCTGGCATCTGCCTGGCATGTGATTGTGCTGCTTGGGGTGGATGTATACGATACTTAACCACAATCTCGAATCCGAATCTGAACACAGAAATGGTGAATTGGCTCTAGTTTTCTCGAAAAACAGTCTTAAATGTGCAAAACCCTTGCACCCTTGTCCATATACAAATGAGATTTTTCCAGAAAATGGTTGGCGGTTTTGGGTCATCGTTACAAGATGGCGGAGCGAGCGGCAATCGGCAGAGGTCGATTCCGTGGTTATATGGCGCCCCTTTCAAAATTACAAATTAAAATTTTTTCATTGTCAGTATAAAAAAAACAATAAATCAGCGATTATGTCAACTGAAAAAAACATATATTACAACACTACAAACATAATTTAAAACTACTTTTATTAATGTCCGAAACTAACTTTTTGTGCATTTTTATCGGCGAATTCTTTACTAAGATAAGTAAGAGCAGAAAATTCGAGATTTTTAGCGAGTTCCTAAATAGTACATTTAAATTAGCAAAAAGAGGAAAAAGTGTTGGCGCCCGGAAATTTTATTAGAGCCTGGAATCCACCCCTAACTCATCCTTCACGTGCACGTCGCGGATCTTCGCATTTACCGCAAACCGGTCACGATTTCGCGATCTTACCTCCTGAACAAATATAAAATTTTCTCACTGATTTTGTTACATCATTTATTGTCGTAATGGTACCGGAAATATTTTAAATAAAATGCTTTACATAAAAAATTTTCGAGATAAAGTCAATTAAAAATTTTAAAATATTGATGACTTTAGGGATAGTAGCTTTTGTGAATTGAATATTGAATTGCGTTTTTGGTAGAATTAACTGCCCTGAAAATGAATCTGGACTCCATAATTTTCTATCGCGCAAGGTTTTCGAAAAAGGTGGGGTCAAAGTGTCAAAACACACTATTTTGGTAATTTATACAAAATTATACCAGCTGAAACGATTATCCTAGAAACCTCAAAATGGTCTCATAGTAAACCTTAATCTTTGCTCACTTTTTCTCGAAAATTTTCTTATGTATGGCGATACATTTTTTTTAAGACATATCTATTAATGCTAGTGCAAAAAAATATGGGGTTGCCTGTCGATGACGTCAAAAGTCATAAACAATTAAAGATCGGAAGCTAAATATGTATATTATCATATTTAACAATCGACGCGATTTTGTCATGTTACATACTTAATGCGCTCACTGTAGTTTGGTTATTTAACTGCAAACTCCTATATTGGGGCACTTGCAATTTAAGATCCAATGCATTTAGAAAATACCTTTATTGTGCAGAATTTTATAACGATTAATAAAAATACAAAATTGTGATCGTTTTGCGGTAAATCGCGGAAATCCGCGAACGTGCACGTTACTTTAGGGGTTCAAGGATCTAATAAAATTTTCGGACACCATAGAGTATTGAAACTCGTCACTTTCCGCACCGGATAGCAAAAGGGTAACAGCGTGGCAGTAGATTTGCTACTGCCAAAAGTAATAGTATTGGATTTTTTTCTTCATTGGCCAGCTTTCGTCTAATTTAACTGTACTAAAACTCGAAAGGCAGTCTTGCCACATTGTAGATCTTAAATATGTTTTTATTAGTGTAAGGGTGGGCGCGAAGCGTGATAAGCGCCCAGCGTTTTATTGATTGTTTGATTTTGTAGTAAATTTTAGTTTTTTACTATGTTGTTATCATAAAAGTGTTTCTTAAAATAAATATCTCTGCCGATCTGCATCTTAAACAATTTTAATGGGGCGCTATTTATTGAAATTCATTCCTCGTACAAAAGGTAGGGCGCCACTGGCGCCCCAACTCACCCGGCGCCCAACCTCGCCCCCCCCTTAAGGCCGGCACTGCGTATTTTGTAAAACAAACAGTCAGAATCAGGGATGTAAAAGCGTAAATTACCGAATTAATTACCGTAATTAATGGTAATTTACCGATTTTTAATTACCGTAATTTACGGCGTAAATTACCGATGGTAATTTACGGTCAATTTAAATTACCGTTGGTAATTTACCGACAATTTTAATTACCGTTGGTAATTTACCGGAATTTATACACCCCTCCTAAGCAGTCGACAAGTGTACTGTTGTTTGCGTTTGCCTGGGAAGTATCTAACAATCCGCGTGGCGCATGGTCGGACTGGTGCGTGACAATGTTATTCAAGGTGTCATTTAGCCAATGGAAATGGGTCTATGGGTAAAGTTAACACATCCAATGGCAGTCCCCATTGCCCGTAAACGTTATATTTTTAAAACTATGAAATAGTTAATACGTGGCTGTAGTTTTTTAACTTAAAAAATTACCGCCATCTTGTATTAACTATTTCATAGTTTTATATCAATATATGCAGGTTTCTGCAAAGAATTAACATCCGCTATATTTTTACTATTCCAAATAATTCGACATTACTTGAGAAAATACAGAACTAATATTTTGTATTTAATGAATAGAGAAGTTGAAAGCCCCTTCGCTAATGGCGACCAATCCAACAAATCCGATAATGCAGCTCTGAAATCAGAAACCATTTATTGTCAGAATTCACTTTTTAATAAATATGCCAGTGTTAGAAAAATGACGAAAAACCCTCTGCGAACCGGAGTTATTTTGTGAATGTGAATTAAATTGTTTATTATCTTACTATTATTATTGTTTGATTTTCCAGTTTTCTAGTAGTGCTATAAAATAGTATTTCTATGTAGTCTTTGCTTTGGTTTTAGTTCTATCAAATCAGGCAAAAGATCAGAGATAGCTAGTTATCCACAAAATAATAATTTAAGGTTACCAAACATTTTTATTAACATTAGTAGTAATCATAACTTACATTGATCCGTTTAATTTAACATTTTGAATTTTTAATTACCCGGTAATTTAAATCAGCGTAATTTAACATTTTGAATTTTTAATTACCCGGTAATTTAAACAGGCGTAATTTGCCATTTTGAATTACCCGGTGATTTAAACCAGCGTAATTTACCATTTAGAATATTTAATTACCCGGTAATTTAAACAGGCGTAATTTACCATTTTTAATTACCCGGTAATTTAAACCAGCGTAATTTACCATTTTGAATTTTTAATTACCCGGTAATTTACGCCATCGTAATTTACCATTTTTAATTACCTGGTAATTTAATAATTGAAATTAATAATTTTAATTTCAAAACGGTAATTTAAAAAAAATTAATTACCGTAATTTAACATCCCTGGTCAGAATTATTAAATATATCATCGGTATACCCAGCGGTATACGAGCCCAGATTTCTTTTCCTCCATCTACATACTTAAATTTCTACTCTCATAGAGAATATATGTATATGTATTTAGAACATAAATTGCTGAATTCTGGAACGAAAGTGCGCAATATCTTTGGCTCCCTCAAGATTTGACAATCTTTTTAAGAGGTTTACGAGATTTTTTTTGGCCGAGTTCTTATTAATGGCAAATAAGCCCACTTTTGCACATCTTTGTATAGTTTGCTTTGTGGCAAAACATATACCCTCAAAAACTATGCAAATTTTGATCTGGATTTTAGCAAAATATTCCTTGAATTATTAATAATTTCAATGTTAATACTTTCAGTCACAGCAATTTTTTTTCTATAAAATTTATTTATTTCACTATAAAAACTTTTTTACTTTTTTTTGATATTTTATAAAGTAATTAAGTTATTTTAATAGAAACAAATTTCAAATAAAACTAATATATTACTTACTCTGTTTTATAATAAAAATCATTCAAATACATAAGTATATTATCATCCATGTTTAGAATTGTTGTTGGGCACTGGACAGATCATAATACCTTCTCCTCTTCCAAGCATCATCTAATGTCGATTTGTTGTAGCAAACAATCCCCAATATCTTCCACAATACCCGTACTGTACTATATGGAATGGAGTCTATTAAAATTTAATAAAATGAACTAATAAGCAGATTGAATGTCTAAACTCTAAACGCAACTAAGACAAACATGTAATACTCACCAACAGCAACACCTAGATCTTCGTTTTCGAAGATCCTATACCAAAGTAAAAAATACTAACCAGGGCGTCCAAAATATATTTTAAGAATATCAAAACAAAGATATGGAAACGCCAAAATTTGTCTTGAATACAGCAGCTCCAAAAATGAATTAAATAATGATAAGTTTAGAGTATCAAGCACACCAAACGTTGATTTAACTGAATCTATATAATTGATCTCAACTTTATTAAAAACATAAATAGAGAATAAAGTAATTATATTAATGATTGTTAGCACATTTACATAAAGACTTGAACAACTTTGGTCACAAGTACTCCCAAAAAAAAATAAGTCTGGGGATAAAACTCCTTTTTTAGTTTATATAATTTTTTTTTGTTCGAGTGTACAATATGATCAAGATATTCATCGCAGAAAGACAATATGATTCCATGTAAATACTTATAACAATAGATCTTACTTACCAGTGTTTGTATGGAATTGTGCAGTAAGAAGAACTGCAGACTCTTCTCTAGCAAGATATAATTACATGAATTTTATTACTAGCCTTTCTTTCAAGTTTTAGTAATTCTTGATATCTTTTTAACCACTAAATTTAAAATATTTTTAGAAAAACATAAGAATGGAGGACAGGACATGAAGAGATAGGTTTTACATGGGCGAACATAAAAGTCAGCTGCTCCATCTAATTTGCATTTTATTCTTGACAATAATTATATTGGTAATAGAAATAGTACAATAGTGTTTACTAAAATTAATATCTAACCTGAAAGAAGGTTTCTGTATGTTAGGTGGTAGGTAGCAAGACGGTACTTTGTTCTGAATTGGGGGGCTTGAATAGATCCAGCAAGTTTCTTTTTCTTTTTTCTTTAAGCAACATTTTGAGATAACAGTTTGAGTGATAGTTTCATCAGACTCTTGATGCACACATACTTGCGGTCGCGATTGGTCTGATGTTGTCTTCAACACAAATGATCGATTTTCTTCAAGAGAGTTGCAAAATTCTTCAAAAGAACATTTTCAAGTCTCTTGTGCGTTTGTGCATTCTACCTTTTCGATTTTCGCATTTTCATAGCTGACATTTTCTTAGTGAAAATTCAGTTTCAATTTCTTTAAATTTCATCCAATACCACGTGTTCTTAACCCTTTTTAAAACAAAGGAAAACAATATTAGTGTTGAACGAAGTATTTATTAAATTGCTTACCTAAAGGAGTCACATAGATTATCAGTAATATTGAATACCATTTAATAACTAAATCAAATCTTATACATTAAAGAGAACAAGGAAAAACAAAAATAAGAATGGAACTGATATCAATTTACAAACGAAATTCAATGTCATATTCTATGGTGCCTATACATTCTTACCAAGATACTTGTACATTTAAATGACATCATGGATAACGACCGGACCATAACGAAAAAAAATATGACAACAAAATCTGTTTTTTTTTGTTTCTATCTCGTCAAGTTAGGTTGTGCAACCTATAACCCAAACGATCGGAAGGAATTTACAAGTGATAAAAACACCGTATAGGTTTCACAATCAGACAAACGACAAAGGAACTCAAAAGCCATATCGGCAATGTGTCAACAAATGTTATAAAAAGTACAGTAGTAATCAAAGCAAACCAAAGTGAACTTAAAACACGAATGCAACTGCAAACACTTTAAGTAGTATAGTGTAAACCCTCTCTTTTTTTTTGTACCGCTAAATTATCCAATTAATATTTATTTGTCGAGACCATCCGGGAGTTAATACCGACCTGTAGAATACAGAACAAACACGAATTAACAAAAGCAATCACATGTACATTGTAATATCTAACTGTTCCTTACTAAAAAAAATAATCTAAAAATCTCTTTTCTTCTTGATACCAGGGAAAATGGAAAACGACGCACCCTATTAAAGTAACTGATGGTAGGCACAGATTGAGTGGTGAATAAAAAAAAAAATTGTCCGAACCGAATTAAAAACGGTGGTACGTGTGTTGAATCAAATAGAAAATAATGAATTCTGAGTGATAATAATGACATGTGGGGGTGTATGAATCATTTGCAATGACGCAATTCAGAAGCAAACGAGACATCAAAATCGCCTATCGTACTTACGGGGAGAATATGACCTTGACCTAGAACGGTCGTACCGACGTCGTCTGTAGTACGGGGATGGAGATCTGCGGTGGTACTTGGATCCTCTGTAACCGCTGCCACCACCTCCACCTCCCCCACCACCACCGCCATTGCCTCCATAGTAGTCACTAAAAAAATAAATAATGCCACTTTAGCAATCAGTATGATTTTGGTATGTAATACAAATGTAGCTGCACTACATACACAAATAACTAAACTTGCACTAAGCTGCTTAATAGTAGGTAATAAAAATTTTGCAAACTTAATTTATTTGAAAAAACTCCTCCAAAGATCCAAAAAAAGAACAAAAACGACTAAGTCAATAGATTTTCACTTAAAAATGTTAATTTCCTATTTATGCTTATGTAACTTCCTTGAACTTTGAAATATAATTTGATGTTTGATAAACCAGATAGTAATGTTGACAAGTGTCAAAACTGTTAATATGCCAAAAAATTTAGAATAGAAATGTCTCAATAAATTCCTCAAAGATGGACTACTAAATTCTCCAAGATAAAACAACTGCTCATACAAGAATAATGAATGATTATATGAACCGTTCTTTGGATTTGTGCAATTTTCACATTAGGCAGACGATATGAATAAAATATAATAGTGTATCAATATGAGTTGAAAGATAACTTTTGAAGTATACTAAAAAAATGTGCAGGAGTAAACGGAGCTGAGTATAAACATTTACAGTATATCAGCACGGGACCCCAACAATAATTTATAATCTTCCTGTGCTTGTCGGGAAGCATCGTATTGAATAACGAATACCTCTGAAATACCACAGGGTACCAATAATAAATCACTATAAAAGTTGTCTCTAAAAATAAAAAATCGAAAATATTATCATGGGGAAAAATACTCACTCTCTATCTCTGTCCCTACGTCTGTCCCATTTGTCACTAATGCTGCAAAAGGAAAAGAAGGTGTGAATAATAACATAAAAGAAATATATATATATATATAATGAATTATATATATATTATTGTTCTTTGCTGATATTTGTACGATGATACCTTTAATGAATATTTAAAACTTCAACAATATTCATTCATTTTACATCTCACTAATCGTGATTATTTTCTATCAAAAAGTCCTTTCACGAACCATTGGTTGGTCCGTGGGAAGAAGCTTTCTGAATTAATAATACGCTTAATTCTAGTTAGAACAATTACAATTTTTAAATAAAGCTATCACTACAAATAATGTCAACAACACTTACTAAGTTGGCTTTCCCATATAGATGCCAGGAGTGGGTGTATGAGCCCGTTCTGTTATTGAAAAGTCCACTCTAATACTTTTGCCGTTAATTTTCATACCAGTACACTGGTCTTTGGCAGCTTTGGCGTCATCAGAGTTTTCAAAATATACAAATGAAAATCCTCTGGATCTACCAGTCTATAAATAAAACAAAAGAAACAAAACACATTAGTACATATATTAATTTACCAGTTTATTATAATTTCTCATTCACAAAATTTATAATTACACTAATAAAACTAGGCATATAGTTCGAGCAAAGAATCTTTGCATATATGTTAGTTAGCAGAATTTAACAGACATGCATTAGAGCAAGTGAACATTTTAACTGTGATAGGTTTGGGTAATCTGCCATCTTTCGCAAAACGTACGGAGTTGTCATTTTGACATGTGTCATAAAAACAATGATCCTGTAATCGGCGTAATTTACCAATCAGCCTATTTCTGTTACAGAATGTTTAAAGCTAGCAACCTGTATTAGCAACTATAAAAGTTGTTAACTGACAATGTCAAATAGAGATGTCCAGACAGAAGTTCTTCTTTAAAAACAGGGGAGCGTTCAGGAACCAAGAGCATATTCGAGCGTTTAGTCCGGAGCGTTTGTCCAATTTTTGCTGTCACAGCGCGATCTGTCATTTCGGTTTCTGAACGATTTTGGAGCGTCCAGAGAATCTTGATATAATCATGACATCTGTCATAGTGTAAACAAATCCGTCACTACCTTAAGACCGTTATGCAATAATAGGTACTATAGAATAAACAGCACATTGCACGGGCCTTATTAACCAATAAATTCAGTAGGTTAATAATTTGTTTGACAATACAGACGTTTCGAGTTCGGAAAGTGATTTAACGGACAATAAAGAGTTGGTAGCCTTTGTAAAAGTCCTCAATATATATTTTTTATATTATCGTAGTATAAACTGTAGTACTTAATTATTGACCAAACCATAGATAATGTTCCTGTGTATATAATTTTGTCAATATAAAAAAGATGTTTTAACAAATTTTAGTTGCATACATGTTGAAATTTATATTATATCCATTATTTGTCCAACATTTTTACATATTGTCTAATGTCTTAGAGGGCCACTTCAGCATGAGCCCACTTGCCATTGATGCCATCTAATCAGTGCTGACACCTAGCCAGTCAATTACTAATGATAGTTATCCTATACTATAACCTTCCTCACGTCAGCTAACATAACCCAGAAATCAATTTTCATCCACTTGTAACAAGTCCGAACATGGTATAATCAAGCGCACTCTGACAGTTTACTCTTGTCATTTCTGAACGTCAGAGAGTAAATGCTCTTAATGAAATTTTACGTTTGTGAATGGCAGTGGAGTAACTGGAGCGCGCTCCATCTACTCCACTATTAGGAACAGTTATTTTATTATGCACAAACCTGCATATTTGAGTTCTCTTGGGCAGAGGTTTTGAATGTCACATTTCAAGAGCAGCATATCGCTATCTGACGTTGTCATTTAACAACTTTTGAAGTTGGTTGCACTAACCATTTTGTTATAGAATTGGGTTGTATGCTATTCAGCAGGTGTATTGATTATTAATTTATGCAGATTTTACCTTTGATTACGGAAAAATTTATTGGATTACATTACTAAACTGACTGATCTCATTGCACCAGATGACTGTCAATGATGATGTGAAAGAAAATATCAATTGCTCAAACTATATCTAATTAGCAATAATAATAATAATAAGTTACAATAAAATGTGAAAGAGTAAACGGAGCTGAGTATTGAGGTAACTAATATATCAGCACGGGACCCCGACTATATATTTATAATATTCCTATGTGGGATACTCAGTGATGATTTGGTTGTCCAGCCTATAGGCAAAGTTGTCTATATCGTAAAAACATAATAGCCCTTTGAAACTGTATCAGGTGTTTATAAAGTTATCACAATATCAAACCATAGTATAGTCGGGTCAACTTAAGTAGACGGGTCCGAATATAGCTATTTACATGTATCATGCTTTCATTACCAACTTCAGATAAATTATAAACAAAGTAACAAATGCAATTAAAGCAATCAGAAGTGTGCCCAAAGTATGCGTCTTAAATTGATATTTAATGGTATCATTATATTTCCAGATAATTCCTGCAAAAGATCTAGAAAATGCATATCTATACAAATTTTATTTTGTTAGGTTGAATTTTGCAGTTTGACACAAGGGAAGACCTTATACGAGGTGTGATCAGAAATCAGTTGTATATTGCGCTAGTAGAAATAATATTAAATTGCCGCGAGACCGTAGCAAACAGAGTGAAAAGCTGATTGCTAAATTAATAGCTTATTTTGAACGTGAACACGACCACGGCGGCTATTTTCAGCCACTGACCTCTATGTAAAATATGAAATGTCACTATCTCTATCTCTGTCACCCCTCTACTAATATTGGCTCGACTATACCACGGAAAAAATATGTAGGCAGGCAAAAATTCAAATGTTTGTTATGAATTTATTAGAAATCATTGTCAACATTATTGCACAAGTGCGAGTAAATTAGAAACAGAATTACTAGTAATTTAACATAGATAGTAAAAAGACCCAACTGAGACCTAGGTAGTACTTTATAGTACTTTGAGTAATTAATTTGATATAAATTTAGAAATTGCAGTTAAAGCTATTTTACAATATACTACTTTGTTTTTCTAAACTCCTTTTTACATACAAACTAGAAAAACAGGTCTAAATAACAGTATAATAGGGTATTTGACTATTATTGGAAAACCATCTTAGTGTGTTTATTCCTTCACTCTACATTGTAAATGCATTATTTTTCGTAATTATTTCCTCAATATTTCATAAAAATCAGCGTTAAAAATTGAATCACAAAAAGTCCCGCCAAAACGATACTTTCTGTTGTGTGACGTCACCGGTTAGTAGGTGTCAAATCGGCCCATATGGTCTGTCAGCATCGGCCGGCATCGGCATCGTCGCAGTTTGGTAATTGTGTTGTATGATGTGTTGTTTTCACAATTTCTACATAAAAATGGGTTATAAATGGTGTATAAATCCACAATGCAGAGATACGTCAAGAAAAACTCCGGATATACTATTTGTAGCTGTTCCGCAAGATTTGAAACTGCGAAGAAAGTGGTTGGCTTGTAGAAATCCAAATGAAATAAATAGCCGCCAATACAAGTGTTTTCTGTTGTGAAGATTACTTCGACATAAGTAAAACTGACTAGTATAAGTTATCTATCGTATTTTCGAACCAGGTATTATCTGATCTGGCAGCTTAAGGTTAGGGCTATCCTAACCTACAAAGTTATGCTTACATGGCGCTTTCGTGCTATTAAATTCAAACGGGAGAACCATAAGAGCGCGTTCGGATAACCCGGTATTGTACGGTGAGAGTGACGCGCTGCATAATAGGCGGACTAACGTCATACGGCGTTTATCTGCATATAAGAGAGAGACAGCCGACCCAAGTTATCTGAGCATTGCTCTCCCCATACCCTACCCTGACAACCCGAACGCGCTCTAAGCGGACTAACGAATGACATCACTGGAGACTGAGCCAAAAATGGGATACGAGGTAATATGTATTGATAGATCTCAAGTCTCACAGCAATTCAATTTGGATATAAAGGCAGCATTCGAGAGAGTCCTGCATAAAAAACACCCTTATACGTAGTATGTAAAAATAAAAATTGAATAAAAAATTTATCAAAATTTATCCGGCAAGCATGCATATTTTATTAAATGTAGTCACTATCAAGATCAACATCACTGTTGCTTACCGAGCTCTCAAAATAAAAATTTAAAAAGAATTTGTCCTTTACTTCCATTTTACAAGTGGTTTTATACATAACCAAGAATATATACTTCAACTATGACAAGCCAAATTATGTTCGTTCGGTTCTGCCAATTCTGCTCCACGCAGCTTGCTCTCACTTTACTCCAAGCTGCTCAGGACGTTAATCTGCCCTAACCAGAGTAATGTCTAGTGAACTCAACGAACAAAGCTATATTACTGTCATGACATGATGTATTTTGTGCGACTTTTCAGTTTTCATGAACACGAAAGTTAAAAGATATATTTATCTGTTATACATTCGATTCCTAATAGTTGCAAACTTACCACATAGAAATTGTTGCTCGTGAACCGCTACGAACAATTTACTATATTTTTCTTGGCATTACTAAACCGCCGCGCCGCCACTGGGTGACATCTGAGTGACAGTTCACCATGACTACTGTCAAAACAAATTAGAATTGTTCCACTAGTAATCATATTTAACACAGATGGTTAACCATTATAATTCCAATGGATTATTGGATATAAGCGATTATATATTATATATTTATAATATAAATATCATTTTACTAATATGTGGAGAAAGTATTTCTGCACCATATCAACTTATCTGAAATGGACAGTACATTTATGTAAGGTACCTAATGGGGTATTCCGGTGTTTTTGAAATTGTCATTTTTTGTGACACTGGGTGTTACTGTTTGCTACTTTACAAGTCAAATATCAAACATTGTTTTAAATTAAGAGAAATCGTTGTTTGAAGTTTGAATTAGGACTGGTCTTTGTGACGTCACAAAGACCGCTCAAAGTGAGTGACTTGACAACGTTGCTATATCTAGGGTGCACGTAGTAAATTTTTGTCTTCTGTTGTGTCAACGTTTAGAACCGCTCGTTTGTTGACACCTGCTTTGGTTATTGACGTTATATCAAACACTTGTTCAAAATGTATAAACTCCAACGCCGACATTGTTCTGTGCCGGGCTGTAACCGCAGTAGAACAGTAACTCCTAATAAGATTTTCTTTACATTGCCGACTAGCGAGATGAGAGATGTTTGGCTTCAAGTTTCAATGATCAAATCATCTCTCAAAAAAGTTACCTTTATTCGTTGTCAAACAACAGGGTCGCCAACCGTCAACTTGGCCGATCAGCTGTTCGAGAGCTGTCCGCTGTTGCCACCGCTACTAGGGATCGGTAATCATCGTGTATTTCCGAGGGTGGTCGGTGAATTCAAACGAAATGCACTTTTAATTGCAATTATCTTATAGAAAAACTAAATCAAAAAGCTCATAGCTTAACTATATGAATCCTCATAAATTATACAATAGGTTAAACCGAATATCTGCTTAAATTTTGACATGACCGGAATACCCTATTGTAATTTGCACTGACATGTTTACAGCTAAATATTGCAGAAATGAACTGGCACAAAAGCAAACAAACAACATAACCATAGTAAATGTAACTCCTAACTTTAAATTTTTTTTTTAAAGCTAGTAAAAAGAATTAGAAAAACACGAAGGTAGTGTAGTGCAAAATAAGCTTTACTCTCATGTCAAATTAATATTTTCCGATTGCCCTGTATTTGATAAATAACAAAAATGAAAAGATATAAAACTTACCTTAGCATCAATAACAACTTGAACACGCTCCACCTGCCCGTACTTGGAAAATATGTGATACAGCTCATCTTCCGTTGTGTAGACACTCAGGCCAAAGACTCCCAGGCAGCGGGATGGCTTTGGGTTGTCCCGGGTGCCCATGTGACGCCTGCGGCTAGACATAGGGCTATGTGAGTGAGAGCGCCGGCCGTATCCGCCCGATCGGGATCGGCTTCGGGAGTATCTAGAGGACTTGTAACGTCTGTCTGAGCGTGAACGACTACGGGACCTGCAAACGGTCAACAGCAACGCTTTAACGGAATTCGGGCGCCCGGGAAGAGTGCGAGAGCAAGCCTGCCGCAAACGCAATGTTCCCTTCACTCTCAACCCCATTTCATAATACACTACTATTTTGTGAACCCAATGCAGCAATTAAAATTAAATCAAGAGAAAATCTAACCTTACTAAAATAGTAAATATGAACATAGCTGGGTGGGTGCGCTTTACTCTACCAGCTGCTAATTTATCTTTAAAAGTAACTTCTAGTGAATGTTTGCTTAATTAATTGCAAAGTGATGATATGCTGATTTATTTTACTTTTTTTTGCTTATTAATAACTGTTAAAAATATCCAATTGAGACGATGTGCGCTATGTTGTTCAATAAAATTTGTGTATGCGATATATAAAAAAAACTAATTGACTTTTTTAAACTTTTAGATCTTTTATAGAGATAGGTATAAAACATATGACATTCTGTTAGTGTTAAATTTAAGCTTTTGGAATTCAGTGGAATTTCAAAAACTAACGCATCAAAACCTTTACATTACTAAAAACTTTTTAGTTTAGTTGAACTAAACTAACATTGTCGTTTATCATACGATTGATGTGAACTAAGATGTAAAATTTTTGGCTTATTTTATAGAATAATCTAGTGGAAGCAGATTTTCCCACAATTTTTCTTAATTACAAATTTTCTCAAAAAATTTAGTAATTAAGAGTATTTTTCTTATAATATAAACTATTAATTATCTCTAGCAAATGATTTTGTCAATGGAAAGCGTTTTCAATAGATTTTGTAAATTTTCAAAAGAGTTGTGGTCAAAATTATGATGTAGGCACAATTTTTTAATTTATAGTGGGTCAACCCAATGCCCTAGAAACTACTCAAGGATGTGAAAATAAACATATATTATACTTGTACTTGATATCAACGAAAATTTGTTTAAGGTTTTTATTACAGCGGCTATAAATTCACAATTTTGGGCATTTCATCTTAACTTCAAAGTCAACATTATCTGAAAGATTCTTTTGAGCCACAATTTACATTCAGTACAACAAAATGTAACCAAAATGATTTCCTATACAAAAAATTTCCTATACAAAATCCATATACTCCAGAGTAGGGGTGCGCGATCTTGGAAATTTGTGATCGATCTTCGATCAAAATTTGAGATCGATCTGATCGATCGATCTTTTAGTCTTCCCTATACGTACGACACGTGTCAGGCCACGTACGTATCAGCAAAAGATCGATCAGATTTATCTGATCGATCTTTCAAATAAGATGAGCGAACGATCGATCTGATCGATTTTTTTGCCCAGCCATATTCCAGAGTTACCAATATTTTACAATTTTAATTGCATTTTTCAGCCACAGAATTTAAATATTATAAAATTTACAAGAAAAACACTTGTTGATTAACATCAGATGAATAAACTTTTTTGTTTTTTGATACAGCTGTACGTAACAAATTCTGTATTGCATTGTAATATAGGATGTTAGTTAAAAATTTCGCAAAATGTACTTTTTATTATATGAGGTAGTTATCTGCACTTAAAAAATGAAAATTGTACTAGAGTATCGTATCTGCAACAAAGTAGAATCTGGGAAAAACCAGTTTGAATATTTAGTTACACGCAATTCGATATATTCTTTTAAATTGATCTACAGCTGATAGAGTGATCGGATTTTGTACGTAGACATAGTCTTGATGAAGTGGCTTTTCAAAATAACCCTCAATTTGAAACACATTTGCATATGCAGTAGAGCGTCGATAATCCGAACTGATTGTTACCGTACGTGGTTTGGATTATCAAATATTTACAACTAAATAGTAGAAAATACGAGTATTGGATACAAGATAGATACAAAAGCAATATTTTTCTGTAAACAGGAGTCAACAAAAATGGCCTTTCCCTCCGGTACTCAGCGATTTATTTTATTATTATTTTTTTGGGCGTTCGGATTATTGATGCTCTACTGTACAACCGTTAGAACCAACATGGCAGCATGGTTGGATTTACCGATAATTGAGTGTCTCAAAATAGGCACTCTATTGTATTATAAACAGTTATGGAATGACATATAATAAAAAAAAGGTCCCTGGTTCAAATCCAGGTTGTGGCTGTAATTTTTAATTTATTTAAAATTTACATCCCACCTGTATATCACCATTTACTATACATTGATTATACATATCATCATTACGGTAAGTCCGTATATTCATATCTAGTTATATTTAGTAAAATGGTTGAGATTCAAATAAAAAGATTTTAAATGTTGCCAACTTTGTACCAGCATGGTTGACCTTGTATATGCCGATCAATTGAAGAAGTTTTACAGAAAAAGTTACAACTTCGACAATTATGAAATTCTTTTTTATATGTGCAGGAGTAAACGGAGCTGAGTATAGAGGTAACTAATATATCAGCACGGGACCCCGACTATATATTTATAATATTCCTGTGTGCATCAAGAAACATCATACTGAGTAACAGATGTCTCTCAAATATCACAGGGTGTTATTGATAAATTAAAATTAGAAGTATTGTGAAAACAATTTTCTTTTCTTTGGATTCGGAATAATATATCAACTACTACTACTATTCCCCATGCACTATGCATTTGACAAATAAGACTTAATATAAAAAAGTTCAAATAAGAAGGGTTCAAGTCACCAAGAAATAATTATTATATATAGTGAAGAGAAAACCTTGTATTCATTCATCCTATTATCAACTTCACTATCCAACATTGGAACAATTTATTCAGCAAAAAGGATTCAAGGTATTTTCAGTATATCGATTATAATTTATACACTTTTATATTTACAGTAATAGCATTCTGTAAAAGAAGTTTCTAATAGGCTTTAGTAGAAGTGTGCAGAAAATAATATGCGAGGAACTGTGCACAACAAAATTATCTTCAATTCTATTGGTTCCCACTATGCTCAAATCCTCACAACCTAATTCTTAAGAAAAACAAAACATTAATTATCGAGATGAGTGCAATATGAATAGTTTATATTTTAGATTTCAATGCAATGCAAGAACTGAGTGTTATTAATATCATATTAGTCAGAAAACTTTCCAACAAGAGTTGCCCCACAAATCAGTTGCCAATGAATTCTATATAAACTTTAAATTATATAGGATTATTGGTGATTTGACATAATTTCTTTAAACACATGGTAATAGAAACTATGTATTTTGTTTTAGATATTTTAACCTTCTCATTTATTACAAAAAATATACCTAAGTGCTTATGTTTTACCATTAATTCTTTTCAAAATATTTATCAGTTCTTTTACACTTTAAAACTCATATTTCAGTTAAATACTATGGTATACTCAAGGTTACATTTCAAACAATTGAATTGATAAAAATTATGCATAAAAATTTATATATTTATTTATATAAATCCATTTTAATCATTTTTTTTTCAAAATTTTGGTTACTCAGTGGTAACAAATTTACTACAGTTTTTACTGTAATATAAACATTTTAAGTTCATTACAAAAATAATTTATGAACTCCTCAAATAGTTTACTATTTGTCCACCAAATAATATTATAATTTTATACGCTATAAACTAAAAATGTATAACAGGATAGTTCTAATCATTTACTACCCAAGAGCTCTCAAATAAACATCAAAAGTCAAACAAGATAAAAGTTCATGGTAACTAACCAAATAAAGATATCAGAATTAAATATTTTAATATAAATATTTGAAAACTTTATTTATGCAGCAGGAAGATTATCATCACCTTGCAAGTATACCTATTACTGACAAAAATAAGTCAAGGATGTAAACACAAATTTATAAAGGTCAAATGCTTATAATTTTAGCAAGGTCAGATTTGTGTTTACTTCCTCCAAACTGTGAATTTTGAGGTATTTGCTTTGAAAACTGGTTTGTGTAAAAAAATGTTTGAAAAAAAATAAACCCAGACAAATCGCTTAAGTCCAAAATAAGGGATGGCGAGGAAAAATCGGGAGGAGTACGTATTTTATATGTTACCTATATCTCCGGCTTTCTCTGTCTCCATCTCGCCTCCTATCTCGGTCACGGTCTTCTCTGTAAGACATTTTCCTACCCCGACTTGGACTTCTATCAATTGTGGAATAGAACACGTTAGAAATGTTTATTATAAGTTCCAATTACTACGTCAACTTTGGCGATCGTTGAAAATGTACCGAAGTAAACGGAGCTGAGTATATAGAGGTTAACTATATCAGCACGGGACTTCGATCTATAATCTTCCTGCGTTCATCAAGAAGCTCAGTACAGAACAACTAAAGCCTCTCAAATGTCACAGGGTTAAACACTTACACAGTTAGAACAGATTCACTTACCTCGAGTAGCTTTTGGCTTTGTGGTTTCTGGGCGACTCTTCCCGCCGACCGTGAGGGGAATGATCGCGATCGTTCATCGGCTTGTGTCCACCTGGAGATCTACTACCCTGCAAAAACGATAAATTTCAAAGACTCGAAAACCGTTATAAATCGATTTTTTTTTTATAAAAATGCCCCCCCACGTTGTTTTAGTGCGACGGTGCGTTATGCGTCTATAATTAACCGTTTACGTGTACTTTCGGAGGTCGATGCCGGCCGAAAAGGCAGAATTGATGGAAATGCCCGAACGCCAACGATAGCGTGCTCGCACCATCGAACACTCTGCCGGCGTCCTATGAAAAATGCCGCGAGTATTCTATTTTTAACGCACCAACGCCGATTATTACCTCGCACTCACCTCTCTATCGCTCATTGTGTGTGGAAATTCTAATTAAAAAGCGAATTATATGCCAAGTCGGCCCTTAAAATAAAACAACCACAGCCGCTTCTCGAGAGGTCACTACATAAAATAAACTGGAATGATGTCTCACGCAAATGGCGTCGAACTTGTTTAATCTATATGCGCACGATGCGTAGAGTAGATGGCGCTTGCCGCATATAGTAAAGTTGGCAATATTTGGAACTTGAACTGTAGTAATTATCGCTTATTAATTTATAAATAATTGATATCTATTTACTGCGAATACCATGTATGCACTACTCACATTGAATTATATAATAACATATAGAATTAAAAGAACACATAGAATTATCCGAAGAAGTGGGGATTTTATCGTAGCGATGTTTATGCAGTCAAGCAAAATTAACAGCCATGATTGGTTGAAATTCAAATGTACATACAGCTTCCGGTTTTTTGATCTAGAACTTTATTGCTTACTTTGTCATATGAAATTGTTTGTCATCAATCCAATATCAACAGTACTAAGGTAAGTGCGACGATCTTTGATTCTTGCTAATTAAAACTTGTTATTATCGCAAACAAACTTTTGATCCCCATTGTTTGAATTTCCCGCGTTGGCTTGTTCAAGTTTTTTGTTATAATTATACATACTCCCATTTTATTAAATCCTGAAATTCCTAGTCATCCACGAACAAAAGAACTTGTGCGTCGTTCCCGTTTTAAAAATAAAATACTCCCTAACTTTTTGTTTAGTGCCACTGGTTTTGTTGGTGTTAACATGTCTGTCTGATGACAGTGCTTTTCTAGATTCGCATCATGGCTGGCGCAATGTTGTTTGAACGAGCTCAATCTGTTTCTGATCCCAAACGTGAAAAGGATATCGTCGTTTTGAAGAAGGTAAAGCGCGTCGAGGACGATCAAGAAAACGATGAAGATATCAAGGCAAAGGAGCAGGACATACTAAACCTGGGTGAACTGTACAAGAAAGAAGGTAAGGCTCAGGAATTGGCTGAGCTTATCAAACAAACCAGACCGTTCCTTAGTCTCATCAGCAAAGCAAAGGCGGCCAAATTGGTCAGATCCCTAGTAGATTTCTTTCTTGACCTCGAAGCGGGCTTAGGCATCGAAGTTCAATTATGCAAGGAATGTATAGAATGGGCAAAAGAAGAAAAACGGACGTTCCTACGTCAATCCCTAGAGGCCAGACTCATCGCACTATATTTCGACACGGGTATGTTTGCAGAAGCTCTCCAAGGTGGTTCCACACTTCTCAAGGAATTGAAAAAGCTAGACGACAAAAATCTTTTGGTCGAAGTTCAGTTACTTGAAAGCAAAACGTACCACGCATTAGGCAACCTACAAAAGGCACGCGCCGCTCTTACATCTGCCCGCACAACTGCAAATGCCATCTACTGTCCGCCGAAAATGCAAGCATCTCTTGACTTACAATCAGGAATTTTGCATGCAGCCGATGAAAAAGATTTCAAAACCGCTTATTCATATTTCTATGAGGCTTTTGAAGGCTTTGACAGTGTTGAGTCACCTAAAGCTCTTACCGCATTAAAATACATGTTACTATCAAAGATTATGCTGAATAGTCCAGAGGACGTACAGCAAATTATTAGTGGTAAATTAGCTCTTAAATATGCTGGTCGTGACATTGATGCGATGAGAAGCGTTGCTCAAGCTTCACATAAGAGATCTCTAGCTGATTTTCAGATGACCGTCAAACAGTACAAAGTCGAACTGGAAGATGATGTCATTGTTAGAGCACATCTTGGCACGTTGTATGACAATATGTTGGAGCAAAACTTGTGTCGTATCATCGAGCCTTATTCTAGAGTTGAGGTCGATTATATAGCTAAAACTATCAAGTTGCCCATGCCACAAGTTGAGAAAAAACTATCTCAGATGATTTTGGATGCTAAGTTTCACGGAATTCTGGACCAAGGTGAAGGTATGTGTCATCACTCCTTTGTTAGGTCCAATGTTATTACTGTTTTTTTCTTTATGTTGTAGGTGTCTTAATAGTATTCGAAGAAACTGCTGTAGACAAAACATACGAAATGGCTTTAGAAACGATACAGAGCATGAGCAAAGTGGTGGATACGTTATATCAGAAAGCGAAGAAGCTATCATAGGTTCTTATTATTTTATTTTTTCTAAAAATAGCTGTAAATTTTATTAATCTTATTACTGATGAACAGACTGTATTTTTTTCTTACATGAATGAGAATAGATTCGTTTGATGGAGTTCTTTTCTTTCATCCCCATTATGTCCGTTAGTGTTTATTTAGCATTAATTTTCCGCCTCTTAACATTTGATGTGTACATATTCAAACAAAATTAAATAAAAATAACAAATTTTAGGAATGGGTTTCTGTTAACTGTGTGAATTACTTATATTACCGATTACTATTGAAATAAATTGATTTATAGAATGTTAATGGTTTTATTTAAATTCTTAGACAAAAATTAGTGTATTGATGCTAAAAATGTTATAACCTATTTACTGCTGTCATAGTTTTTTGAGATGAAATACTGCCATAACTACCATACCTTGTTTGAAATATACAGATCTAGTGGTAGTACTATTAGTTATGCTCATAACTAATTTAAAATAATCTGATGTGGCCAGGCACATGACTTTATCATACTATATATAAAATTAATAGTTTAGCTGCATGAGACTCTATTTCATCGAGATCGGCCATGTCTGCATTAAAATAAAACTACTAGAACTAGACAGATATGTCGATTAAAGCTGCGTTCGGATATTGTACTCCGTTGACACCGGGTACACCGTCCAAATGACACTTATGTGTTATTGGGTGTAAAAAGTGTAATGCAATATGCAAACGCAGCTTATATTGACAGAAGTTATTGTCAAAACATTAGCGTTTGACACCAAGACTACCTACTGTCATTAGAATCAAAAAATCTGACAAATCCTGGCTACTAGTTTTCATGCAGTATCGACCGATCTCGTAGAAATAGAATTTGCTCATGCAGCTAAACTATTGATTGTACTAAAAAAGTCATAGTGATAAATTATTCAGAATTTCCTCATCTTTAATTTATTATTTAACTATTTCGACGAAATTCTAGAAATGGCGGCATATTTGAAAAATCTTTCAAAAATGCTAAGACTAAACCTCCAGTTCCTTTGGACCCTCTTCAACAGAAAGCTTTTCAGCTCTAAGTTTAGTTATGAAACTTCTAAATATGAAGTTTCGTCCCGATACCTTTAGTAGTTTCTCCGGAATCGTCGCCACAAAAAACGGGTACACACATACACACACACAGACATTTGTTTGTACCTTGGTCAAAAATGTTCAGGGGACCCAAAAAGACATATTTCCGCTAAAATCTAAAAAATTTTTTTTGGCACGATTACTATACTTTACATACTGCGTATGATAAAGTAAAAACATAAAAATGCTGGTCCGCCATTTTGTTTTGCAATTTAAATGCCATATTCGGATTCAGCGTCATTCCAAATCCCTAAATGCGATGTTTGAAGGAGTTCTGAGCATAACTAATAGATCTATTGATTTCAGGCAAGGTACATACATAACTATTTCACCCCATAGTACCAAGACGCAGTTTTTTATAGGACTTTTAGTGTTATTTTGGGCACTAAATAGATGTATAACAATTTGAAGATTTACTTTATATTTTTTCGGAGTTTTGGTAAAATTTCTTTCTAAAATTAGTAGGCTATAACCTGGGGAAACCAAAATGATGTTTTGGCGGAGTAGGTATCGGTAGGTATACAGAAGAAACATGGACAGTATGGTTTTCTTGTTAAATATGTATTCTAATTTTCTGTTAATCATCTGTAATTTTGTCAAAGATACACAATTTCGTTGTGCGTCTACTCAACATTGCAGGCTGAATATGTGTTGCATCACTCAGGTCAAAACGTGAAATGTTATAACCCGGAAGCCTGTGCAGTTATATATTAAAATTCATTCTGGATCTTTTCCTGACTTTAATCAGTTGCAGTTAAGACGCTCCCACACTATGTGAGGTATGTGGCCAATGTTGGTCATTAATGATGCTCCGTCTAGCGTAAGCCACTGAACTCTATAATTTATAAATTAAATTATTGAGTTCAGAGTCGTAAGCCAACTCTATGCATTTACTTCACCAAGATGTTTACATTGAACCAGTCTCAACTGCGTAGTACCTTATTTTCTTACATTTCAAATTGAAAAGCAGAAGAATACTGGAATACCTGGAACATGTTTTAACTTTTTTTTCTGGGCGCTAAGATTTTATTCTGGAAGATGCAGTAAAATACACACCTAATATATGGTAAAGGCGGAGAGAATATAAGAACATTCATTGAAATAATAATAAATATTTGTATTGGTACCACTCAAATCACAAAATATAAAGGAGTATTCTTAAAATTAAAAGTATAAAAGGGTTCACAACTTCGCAACACAAGTAGCATTTCCGCCATCTTTGTTTTCTGTAGAATTTTTTGGTTTCTGCTTTTTGTTTCCTTTCTTTTTGATTCCTTTCTTTTTCATACCTGGTAATAAAAAAATATCGTTTTACACAATGTCACTCAAATTATCTATAAAATAGTGTTATATATGACCTTTCGTCCAAACTTTTCGAACTGGCTTCTTGCTCAAGGCTGGTGGAAATAATCCAGGCATTTGTTCAACGGCTAAGTACTTTGGAAGCAGAAGATTAACATCAATTGGACACCATATTTTATCAAACTTCGTATTAATCTGCCATTTGCTGACATCATATTCATTATGCAGGTTGTAGGTAGACTTCTCTTCTCTATAATAAAACAAAATATTAAATGGTGGTACATATTTTAAATCTAACAATTCAATACTAACTGTGTTGATTCTAATAATGCTACAAATGCCCCATGCTTAGGTAAGTGATGCAGCATGTAACTCCCTTTTGTCAATTTAGTTAATTCAATAAATATTTTATAGAGAACACCTAGTCCTAAAGAAGGTCTATATTTATGGAAGTTTTGAGCTTCTTTCTTGATTTTCTCAATGGTACAATTCTCGACCATAAGCACTTCCTTTGTTATAGGTGTAAGTCGAACTAGAAATAAAAACTAATTATAACTAAAGTCAAATAAAAAAAATGAAGGTACCTCTGTAAAGTTGCGAATACGGGCGGAAATGTAAGGATGCCCATTGTTTGACAATCTCCGATTTTGAAGGAACTGAACCTCCAAACTCCGGCTGGTATTCAATTTTCGGATAAATAATAAGCGGTTGTAATACAGAGTTATTAACCAACTGAAATACATAATTAATAAAAAATAATTTCAGCCTTGTGTTTATACCAATATTTACCTCACAAGCATCCAATTTACATCTAACCATAACTTTAATATCTTTAGTTCTGAATCTTTGTTTTATTAGTTCTGATTGGTCATTATCATGCACTTGTCCTAAATTCCACAGCCGATATGAGGCATTATGATGCAGTTTGACAGGGTTTTGCTTTGCCAGCAATTCATTTTCTACTTTTGTTTCATTATTCTCATTTTCAGCATTGCTCTCAAGATCTTGTTTTTTGGGTTCTTGTTCGTTATCTTTATTCTCTAAAAGGCATATGTTTGGTGTGTTCTCTTCAAGGTCTTTGTTGATAGCAACCACACTTAGATTAATTTCTCTCGTCGCGTCTGCAGATTTCAGATTGTTTATTGTTTGCAAGGGTTCAGTAATTGATGTTTTGGCAGCAAGATTTTCTGTATTAAGTTTTATCTTTTTTGGTTCATGTTCATCATTCTGTGAAAAGAGTTCTTTTTTGAAGTTGCTTTCGGGGTCTTTTTCATTATTAACAACAGTCGCATCAGTTTTGGCACCTTGTTCTTTTTTTCGTTTCTTTTTCTTCGTATTTCGTAATGGTTCATTATACACAGTACTCAAAGGGGATTCTACATTTTCGTACCTGCAAAATTATAAAAATTAACTCAAATGCACTTATGATTTCCTAAATAGCATCAAATTCTTACTAATACATATTTTAGTTTATAAAAGCTGAAATAAGTAGTTGAATACTGCATTTGAAAGATAAAATTCTCTCCGACACTTTCAGAATGGTACAACATGATGGAGTAGATATATGGGACTATTTTTTAATGCGTCCATGTCAAAAACAAAGATAGGTATATGAGCAAACCTTTGTAGATAGGCAAACCTTTTCCTTTGTAAGCTTTTAATATGAATAGGTACCACTCAGACATATTTTATCACTATAGCGTGGATACAATAACAACAATTAGTATATACAGTGTGCCCGTAATTTTCAATTTCTCGAGAAAAAGTCATTCTTTATAAACAGTTTTGGATGTCCTAAAAAGTCAAAAGCCATTGTTAATTTTTTGATTTAACATACACGATAGTTAGAAAACACAAAAATGTTAAATTGGCCCAAGAGTAAACTATCGGTTTTTCAGAATTAGATCAATAATGTTATAGGTAAAAGTTAGTTTGAATTAATTTTATGCTCAAATATCAAACTTGAATATTCTATTTCAAATTTGAAATTTTGGACCAGTGAAAAGACATTACATAAGGGTGAACAAAAAATTTAGAGACCACAATTATGATTGATCAGTTGACAGTAGTAACAGCTTATCCAAGCAATTTGTTGATAGAAGCTGATTGAAAGCATGTTGACTTCAGAGCAAAGGGTTTATTTAGTTCTTTGTTACGGAATAGGTGAGGTATCGTACCGCCGTGCTATTGAAGTTTTTAACAGGAAATACCCTGAGGTATACGTTTCTGTCAATTGTGTTCGTGAATCGGTTAAAAAATTACATGCAACAACTATTGAAGTTTTTAACAGGAAATACCCTGAGGTATACGTTTCTGTCAATTGTGTTCGTGAATCGGTTAAAAAATTACATGCAACAGGAGACGTGAAAAATATCAAGAAAAAAAGCGAAATGGCGAAGATGATGCAGGAGCTATGTTAGCTATTGATTCCGTGAACACGCCCAAAAAAATCGTTGAGGCAAAGATCTCGAGACTTGAACATCAGTAAAAGCCACCTGCAAAGGATCTTTTCAAATCAAAAATTTCATCCTTATAAACCAGTACTGATACACACTTTAGTAGAAGGAGATGATGCTCATCGATTAGAATTTTGCCTATTAATGGGAGAACGAATTATGGTCGATAGATTTTTCTACAGAAAAATTATTTTCTCTGACGAAGCGACGTTGACCACAAATGGAGTTGTTAGTTCACAGAATTGCAGATATTGGTCTCAAGAAAATCCAAATTTCCGTATTACAACCAATTCTCAAAAATATAAAAAAGTGAATGTTTGGTGTAGGAATTATTACAAGAAAATAATTGGACCATACTTTTTTGAAGGTACTGTAAACCAAGACACTTATCGTTTGATATGTTTAAATTTTTTGCTGCCTACTTTGGACGAAATCAACTTACAGGTCAGGTGTTCACTACACCATCAGCACGACGGTTGTCCTGCTCATAGCGCATATCAAGTCAGGGATTGGTTGAACAGACATTTTCCAAATAAGTGGATTGGACGATTCGGCCCTATAGGATGGCCACCACGTTCACCTGATTTAACGCCGCTTGATTTTTTTTTCTGTGGGGTTACTTAAAACAAAAGGTGTATGCTGATAATTTTCATGATAATGTACATTCTAAAATTAAAAATTAGGGAAGCAGTAGACGAAATAAATGAAGAAACAATATTGATTTGGTATATCGGGAGTTTAGAAGGAAATTGGAAAAATGTGTAGCTGAAGGAGGGGAACATGTGGAGTAATGTTTTGTTAAATTACTTTGTTAAAAATGAAGAAAATATAAAACTTAGAATACAACATTGAAATTTGATATCTGGGCATAAATTTAAATATAAAACAACTTTTACCTATAACATTTTTGTTCTAATTCCGAAAAACCGGTAGTTTACTGTTCGGCCAATTTAACATTTTCGTGTTTTCTAACCTATGTTAAATCAAAATATTAACAATGGCTTTTGACTTTTTAGGACATCCAAAACTCTTGATAAACAATGACTTTTTCTCAAGAGATTAAAAATTACGTCCATTATAGGTATAGTTAGGTCCATTGGGGGACACACATTACCACAATAACGTAATACACCTTTATCTATGATTTGATGTATAACATGTGAGAATTGATACAAAGTTAAGCTCATTATGGATTTTAGTTTTGTAGAACGTACTGGTTGTAATGATTCCTCTTAATTGAATCACATTTAATAAAATTGTCACTGTTTTATATTTGTAGATCGTGTAAAATTCATACATAAAAATCATATAAAAAATAAAAGTTTGTATTTGATTCTTTTTAATAAATAATCTTTATTTATATGTATATTGTTATTTATATAATAATTATTTTGAATATAAAACCGTTAGTCATTGTCGTGCGGTTTGTATTTGTTATTATAACAAATCCTTTACCTTTATTTTGACTATTTATAAAGAACACAATTCCATTATTAGTAGAGTGCAATTTGACAGGAAAAAACATTAATACGCGAGGAATATGATCAGATATTTTTATAAGTGTTTTACGTATTCAGATTAGATATAATAAGTTAACCAAGTTATTGTTTACGAACAAAGTCTAATGTTGATGGAATAATTAAAAACTCAAGTAAAATATCAAGGGTCTCCACTCTCCAGAGTCTCAAAAATGCACTAATATTATGATACATTGGAATTGCTCATCATAAATGTGTGTCCAAATACTGCAAATTCATAAATGTAGATACAGGGTGAAAATAGTGTTAACGAATAATTACTACAACTGTGCTCATTGTTATCTTACAAGAATGGTTAATTAAAAGTGTGTATTACTCTTCGAACATGGACGGCCAATAATAACGTCGCGGCCCTGCTCATTGTTTTCACGCCTTTATTTCCGCCGACTTAAAATGTGGATTATTTGCGAAATAATAATAATAATAATAATTTATTCGGACTCAAAAATACAGTGCACGTCGTGAAACATAATGTGGTAAATGTATATGTTGTATTGTGTGTATTGTATTATAATTCAGGAGTTCATATATTCTTCTAGACTGTAAAAGGACCGTTCAATCAGATAGCTTTTGAGATCCCTCTGAAAGGCTGTTCCCTCTTTTCCCTTGATAGCGGAGGGGAGTTTGTTATAGAGACTGATTCTTCCGTGTATCGCGTCGGTTGTTTTGAGTAGGTTATAAGAGGTCACAAGCAGCTCCTTCCCTCTGGTGTTATAAGAGTGGACGTTTTCATGACTACTGTGGACTCCCGACCTGACTAGCATGACGCTCTGGTAGATGTATATGCCATATATTGTCATAATGTCGTGTTTGACAAACAATGGTTTGGCATGTGTGGTAGATGAGACGCCATCCAATGCTCGTACCACTCCGTTTTGGATTAGAAATATTTTGTTGGTGTGCGCTGAAGTTCCCCAAAGCTCCAGACCGTATGACATTATGCTGTGGAAGAAGGCAAAGTATGTTATTCTGCCAGCCTGTTTATTGATGGTGCTTGTCATCTTTATTATGGCATATAGCGCTCTGCTTAGTTTTGTCGATATGTCTTCAATGTGCGGTAGCCATGTTAACCTGGAGTCCAGTCTGATCCCCAATAGTTTTTCGCTCTGTTTTTCCAGTGATTCTCTGCAAAATGTGAAAAAGCGCACTGTACTTGTTTTGTCCTCATTTAGGGATACGTTGTTACATTCTATCCATTCCCTGATTTTTTTAATGGTGGCTCCTATCAAACTGATTGCCACATCTTTGTCGTTGTCTCTCACTGCCACTGTTGTATCGTCGGCATAGAGGATTACTTTACCGGTTTGAATGGATGATGGAAGCTCATTCATGAAGATGATGAACAGCAGTGGAGCAATTAAGGATCCCTCAGCAATACCCACATTAGACGTGGTTATATCACCCTTACTACCCATGCTTTCCACATAATTTTGTCTGTCGCCTAAATATGACTGCATGAATTTCAACACGTGTCCTCTTAAACCATAATATTCGAGCTTCTGCAGTAGTATTTTATGGCTCACTCTATCGAAGGCCTTCGATAGATCAAGCAATGCTATAACACAATGATCACCGTCCTCCTGCTGAAAAGGTGCTTTTTCCTGCTTGGAATCCATATTGACAATCTGTCAAGGTTTCGTTTACTCTAAGGTAGTGGGCAAGTCTAACGGCCAGCAGGGATTCAAACATTTTTGAGAGGGCAGGCAGTATTGTTATTGGACGGTAGTTGGTTGGATCCTTTGGATTCCCTTTCTTAAATATGGGGATAACTTTACCTACTTTTAACTGTGCTGGAAATACCGCTTGATCAAAACAAGAAATAATCAGCTATATAATGGCATCCAGTTTAGGCAAGTTATCTGACTTCCCCATCACGTACCCTGCCTCCATTTTTACCGTTTACAAAATCAAGAAAAGCTGCTGAAATTCAGAAGACACGTACGCACCTCATTGCAAACCTGCCATAAGCCGTCGCCAGGCAAATAAACGCACGTGGCCATCGACCAAGCATGCTACGTCACACCAATCACAGCACGTTATGGTGTGACTCATATGTAAAGAGGCATGACCGATTTTAATATTATTAATTGTGAGAACCGATTTTTTTCTTTAAAAAAATGTTTGGCACCAATAGAGTGTATTTATTTTTAATTTTAAGACTTAGTACAAGACCCCTATTGTGAGAACAAAATTTCATAATAACGTAAAGATAAACAAAGTTTATTTGAACTTACAGTACTAGCCATTGGCCTTGCATGATTCTAGTCATGGTACACCCAAACATGCTATAACAGACTGCTTGCTTAAAACCGTTCTCTTCTGCGTTGCTGTGCGAGGGATGTCACAACACATGCGCGTTGTTTTAAAATTCAAACTTGTACGATATAAGTATATACCATGGACAGTATATGACCTATGGTCTAAGCTGTTTGCCGAAGCCAGATGGTATAACTTTGGTGCGGCGATAAAGACATGGAAATATCCTATTCGAACGAAGACAATTGAGGTATGTCTCATCGGATTCTGAACCCGCGCCTACTACTGAAATCCGTAATAATAATAATACCTAAAATCGTGGAATGCGAACTTAACCAGATGCATGGCACATATTTAGGGGACCAACAATATTTATTTACTACTTTGTGTGAGAAAGCACTTCTAAATACAATACAAAATTACGGGATGCTGTCCCCGAGGAATTAATTTTACCTTTAAGTAGTAGTGACGGCTGTGACTTCTTTGGACGGGAGGGCACCGGAGGGTCTGTAATGCGGAGAGACCGAAATTTTTGCTTCAATTTTATCACAGTTTTTAAAATGTTTAATATTGAAAATTAAGTACAGAAAAAGAACTCATTTCTGTTAAACTTTCTCAACACTGTTTTATTTGTTTTAGAGTTTTCTACCTGCGTAATTAATAAATCCGGTCTAGGGTGACCCATAATTTTTAACTCTGTTTTAACGTCATGCAAAAGAGCATTATTTTTGATCAGGTCGATAATGTTATTTACTGAATTCTTTGTTGAAACACTTGGAACGTCAAAAAGCAACGGGAAATAAACACACGCACACTGCTAAGCGCTAAGCGGGGCAAACTAGAGAATGTCCCGCTGGCAGGCTAAAATCGCGTTCTATCCCCACCACACAGCCGCCGCCTAAGTCGACTCCGCTATACCCGTTGCGGGGCAAGGTGCGAGATGCCCCGGCTCGCAACTTTCGAAGTCGACACTGGCTCTGACGAGGTATTAGCTATTGTTACTTCTAAAAACATACGTTTGCTTACTTAAAAACATACAAAACTTACTATTTGTTATCAAACTTCAGAAAACCATACAAATTAGATATTGTAATTAATGTATCTATTAGAAGAAATTTATCAGGGGGGGCCGTGCTCCACTGCCCTCCCTACAGCAGCCGCCACTGTTAAGTAGAACTCGCACATATAGTAGGTTACGAGACCTAAATCGAAAAAGTACATATGAAAATAATAGGAAAAAACAAAAAAAGGTCAAAGTTTGACAATTTAAAGCTTAACACTTAGTTAAGTTTAGTAGTATTCATTTTTTTAATAAAACCTTAGTAAATATAAATATATATTTCCATATTTCCCATAGTGTCACACCCAATGTGTTAACACGTCTGACCTTCTAAATCTATTTCATTCAGGAAATCGATCAAAATGATTAGTTTAGTGTTTGGGTTACATTGCAAGTAAAATATTTACTGAATATGTATCATAATTTAAAACAATAAATCAGTTTTGCTAAATTCTGAATGTTTTTTAATACTAGCGAGTTTGTTGGCGCCATCTCGTATCATCTAACCACATTGCCCGGTGGGTGCTATTCGAGTAATATAGCCAAAAGCTGCGCTTTGTTATACCATGTTTGTGTGTACTGTGATTCTAGTTATGCACAATAGATGTCTACAACCCAACACTAATATTTGGAAAAAACAAACGCAATTGCATATTCCAGCATGTTACAAATCACTTACTTTACTCCTTCTACGTAGCATAAATTGCTTTTCAACCCCCATTTAACACATCTCTCAGTTATTTCCATAGTTGTTGGATTTCTATTTGGTAGAGGTTTGTCAATGAAAACTACAGTTTTGGTTCCTTCCGAACCGTCAGCTACAAAAAAATTGATACAAAACCACAAAACAATTATTAATTGATTTCACTTACGCTTCCTTACAGATATTTCCTTGACCTCAAGTGGTATATCCCATTTGCAATTTGTTTCTGTAAAATTAAGTAACTTCTTCAAGCCACTAGATGATATCACAATATCAACATCTTCGTTTTGTGCTAAATTCATCGCATTTACATCTTTGCTAACTACAAATAGTACATTTTTAGTATTTGAAACTATAAAGTAGAGAATTTAGATTAATACCTGGTAAATTTGAATTGTAAGTTTCAAATACGTTTGGCATTTTATTTGAAGCAATAAAATATGGTTTGATCAAGCTTGGCTTTGAAAACTTTGCTAATGAGCCCTGAAAGAGAAAAATTTGTTCATTAAATTCTAATTGCTTTATTTATTGCATACCTACAGTATCTGATTTTAATGTTTTTTTTTATTCAGTTGTAATTTGATGTGTAAGCAACAATGTTGTGAAAAGATATTTTGATTCAAGTTTAAGTTTTTAGCAGATACGTTGTGTTTCTTTCTAACTTAAAGTATCAAATGGAGACATGCATCAATCAATAATTTTTCTACTTTTAAATTCAAGTAAATAAACAAATACTAAAATAAACGGTTGTAAACTTCCAAAATCTGTTAGTATATGAGCAGGCATTTGAAAAACCACAAATCTAAACTCCCAACATGTAAAATTACTAACGGTTTACAACTTTGCTAGGTCTTAACTAAGCAATCCAAAAAAACTGAATGGTGTCGTAATCCGTAAAAGTTAGGTCGCCCTTAACATAAGCTGAGCTTAGTTCAGCATCACAATAAGTTTTAGCCATGCAGTTGGGCCTTAGCCATCTAATTCTATTACACATATGACATGTACCAAATTGCTCAGAAATAAAAAATGCTGTACCCGAATATCTTTAAATCCTACATAAGAAAAACAAAAGTTTAATTTGTTTCCAGCAAATTCAATGGTGAAAAAATTTTAAATTGACGTAATTCAATGTAAATAAATAACTCTCTATAAGATGTCAAAACAGCATTTTGATCAGACCACAAATAAAAGAGCTGTTTTTTGTTTTCCAAAATATCTCTGGATACATTTTAGCTAGTGATGGGCGCATTTGGATTACAAAATCGATTATAATCGATTCTTGAAATAATCGAGATATCTCGATTATTATTTTTAAAAATCGATTTTGAATAATCGATTTTGAATAATATAATGTAATAATAATATAATAATGTTTCAACTAATAGCTTTGGTTTCAATTAATAGCTTTATAGCTATTATAGCCAACCAAACTTATGTTTGGTTTCATTGTGATGTTACTTGTGTTTCTTGTATTTTCATTTGTTCCACAATAATTCTGTATCTTCATGTATCAACTCTGAATATACGTAATCTATCATGACAATTGTCAATGTCTGTACCCAGATCTATGATAAACGATGTTAATCGATTAATAATCGAGAACAACTCGAGAACCAAATCATACGATTATGCAAATCACTCGAATACTGAAAATCGATTCTTGAAATAATATGATTCTGCCCATCACTAATTTTAGCCCTTTCTCAACGGATTACCAGAGATCACACAAATGTGCACTAGTTTGTCCATTTTATCAACATTATACACTGCCCAGAAAAATTATGGGAACACTTTTTTCGAAATCTGTAACTTTTTAAATAATAGTTCTAGGAAAATCAAATTTAAGGGCATATATTTAACTAAATAAAATTACAAAAACATTGTTACAATTCTTAGTTACTTCTAAGTTACACTTGAAAATATAAATTAATAACGCAACACAAAATCGAAAAACTTCAAGTATGCATTGAATTCACGTATGAAAGCCTACTAAAGATATTGTAGAAAAATAGCTTCTTATATCTTTGCAAGTGTTTATTAAATATACTTAGTGTACATGTTTCCACAGTTCATACTGTCATCTTCAGCACATAATACTCAAATCCGAAATATCCGCACAAGCACAAACGGTATATGCATCAGGAAAGTCACTCTAAAGATATACAGCAATTGGAGGTAAAACGAAGACAAACGGAAACGTGCATGGATAGGTTAAAATGTCGTTTCAGACAATATTCATCCTACTAAAGATGACAAATAAATTCAGTTGTCAATTTTCGTTGATTAGAAGCGCCATTAAAACTAAAATGAGGTATCTTAGTGAAGTGCAAGTTGCTCGTGCTGCCGCCCTTATTGATCCTGGCTACTATATTCGACATGTTAGAAGGGACATTCGAGTTTCCACTGCTGTTATTCAGCGTTGATGGAATCAGTTTCGGGAGACTGGCCAATATGTTAGAAGAGCTGGACAATGTCTAAATCGAAAAACTACTCAAAATCAAGACTGACTTCTTTCCTCTCTATGTCAGCGTACTGCCACAGCACGAGACCTCCTAAACGCCCCCAGAAATTTCTGACCAAACTGTTAGAAACAGATTAAAAGAAGCAAATTTGAAACCAAGAAGACCTGTCCGCGCACCACGCCTTACGAAGCATTACAAAGCAGTGCGAATGAGGTTTGCTCTGGATCACAGCGATTAGCAACTTCGTCACTGGACGCCTGTACTGTTTACAGACGAGTCCAGATTTCGTTTAACTCGTTGCGACGGTCAAGAACGTGTATATAGACGTCCTGGTGAACGCTACGCAGTCGCTACTATACAGGAAGTGGATATATTTGGTCGTGGATCTGTGACCGTTTGGGCTGGAATCAGTATAGACAACAGAACTGATCTTATTGTGGTTTCTGGTAAACTAAATGCCATGAATTACATCGAAAACATCTTGGAGGACTATGTGGTGCCTGCTGCATAAGGCGTCCAAATTTCATCCTAATGCAGGACAATGCAATGCCACATACCGCCGGCATCACAAGATACTTTTTACAAGAACGTTGAATTTAGGTCATGGAATCTGAAGGATCTTTTTTATCTTCAAACTCGGTTTCCTGTCCTACGTACGGTGTACCGTGCGCGTCGGAAAAATCATTTGAACCTGATAACGGAGGCAAAAAGAGCGTACTATCAAAGGATCATATTAGATTCCGAGAATCCATCTCGGTCATCTTGGCGACTAATATCCCGCCTTTCAGGTCAACGTAGGTCCTTCAAGGATCTCGAGGTATCTGTAGATGGGCATTTGACTTCTGATCCGGCAAGGGTGGCGACTTCTTTCAACGACTTTTTTGTCGATTCACCCAAGGAAATAGCAGCAGCCATACCACCTCCCACAGGGGGTGCCCGGAGAATGGCTCACGTTCTTTTGTCTCCTCTGCAGCATCTCGTGAATCTGCCCTTCAAGACAGTTATATTTCCCGAAAAAATCAAGGTCAACAAAGTTCTTCCGGTCCATAAGAAAGCAGATCCACATGAATTGGGTAATTATCGCCCAGTATCCATTCCGCCAGCATTCTCTGGAGTTTTCGAGCATTGCTTCTTGGATAGATTGGAGAAATTCCTGACTCGGCACTCCATCATATCTCCCTGCCAGCACGGTTTCTTGAAGAGCAAATCTACCTCATCCGCGGTGCATTCGTTTACAGATAGGGTTATCGATCTGGTCGATGCCGGAGGGGTCCCTGCTGGGATCTTCTGCGACCTCAGTAGGGCCTTCGACTGTGTTGACCATCATATCCTCGAGGCTAAGCTGCTCCAGTGTGGGGTGCGAGGTCTTCCATTAGAGTGGGTGATGTCCTACCTCAGGAACCGGAGGCAGTGCGTCTCGATCAGTCATAGATCTGAAGGAGTTTCGGAGCAGCACACTTCAGGCTATAAAACCGTGAACTTGGGTGTTCCACAGGGTTCAGTCCTTGGTCCCATCTTGTTCTTGCTCTACATAAACGACATCCCTCTTATTGATAGCAGTGTTCATTTTACATTGTACGCGGATGACACAACCGTTGTGGTGCACGGTTCGACTGCGGCGGAGGTTGCTGCGTCGAGTGGTCGTATTCACGAGTCGTTGAGGGAGTGGTTCATTGTGAATCGTCTGTCCTTGAATGTCAGTAAGACCCACCAAATGCATTTTCATTGTCCCAGAAAGCATATGGAAGTGTTTGACCTTGAATTTGACGGGCGCAAAATTGCGGCCACAAACCAAATCAAATTTCTAGGCCTCCACGTCGACGATAATTTGAGCTGGAAGCGGCAATGTTCGACACTGTCTTCTAAACTGGGCTCGATGGCCTATCAGTTTCGAGCGCTGAAACCATACTTATCGCGTCAGCAACTGATCCAGTTTTACTACGCCCAGGTGAGCTCTCGCCTTGCGTATGGGATATGTTTCTGGGGTGGGTCGTCCTCTGCTCGTGACGTGTTCGTTGGTCAGAAAAGAATTATGCGCATTATGGCTGGTGTGAAGAGTACAACATCTTGCCGTGATATTTTCAAAGATTTTAAAATTTTAACTCTGTGTTGTTTGTATATCTATGAACTGTCAATATTTGTTTTTAAAAATAGAACTTGTTTATCTAAAAGGTCTGATAGACACCATTTCAATACCCGACGTTGTGGCGATTTAGATGTTCCATACGCCAGATTAGACATTAAAGCCAAATCTCCCAACTGTCTGGGACCGAGGTTTCTCAATATGTTGCCAACATAGTTGAAGCAGGAAAAGTCTCTGCCAAAATTTAAAAAATTTTTAAAGTTGCTTCTTGTCAATAAAGGGTTTTACAACCTACAAGAGTTTACGTCATGTGTTCTGTAGATTTCATGTCTGTAGTTTTGCCATTGCATACCTTGCAGCTTTTGTTTATATCTTGTTTGTATTTTGTCTATATTTTGTAGTTATACACTCTGCGATTTATTTGTATTATTGTGTATGATGTTGGATACATGTATGTGTGTATGTTATATTTGTATATACTGAACTTGACTTGTTCAATGTAACACTGTTACCTAATGGAAATAAACGCTTATTATTATTATTAATATCAAATATTTCAGTTAAGCATATTAAAAGGTTTATATAGAGTATTAACATGGTGGATCCTGCTATAAATTACTTTTCCTGCAAATTCCTAGTTTTGTATGTAGCACACTCATATTATGGTAACCCTAGTCATGCGACCAATGAATTACCGAGTCTGCTCACTAGGGCTGTTTGAGCGTTAGCTTCTTTCGAACCGAACTAGTTCGATATGATTAATCAATCCGAACCGAGTCTCAAATTTAGCTCGGTAAGGTAACCTAGGTGATGGTATAATAAGTAACCACAGTAATGAACTCAATAAACAATTTGACAAAGAATTAATTATTAGAACTGCCATTTTACTTGAATTTTGTTTGTATCATACCACTGCTTGGACCCTACCAATGCTTTGATATTTATTCTAGCCAATATGCTCGATTACAAGCAAGAGCTTGCTTTTGATACCGAGACTCAAATTTGAACCGAATAAATGCGAGCCAACCCAAAAATCGAGTTTTTGATTCGGTTCAGAAAGAAACGAGTAGAGCTTCGTTTCTGCTCGAATTTTTTCATACTGCACATGAACCAATATACGGGGTCATCCTATATTACAGTGAACTCTCCAATAAGCGGACACCGACGGTGTCATCCTTTTTGTCCGCTTTAGAGAGGTGTCCGCCTAATAGAGAGCCCATATAAATTTTTTAGGTTTTCAATCAAATAATTTACCGACAATAATTTATCAATATAAATAATACAAAAAAGTGATTAAACAAGTTTCAGTATAACAAGTACCTATATTAAAAACTAAATATCAAATATCTTAAAAATTAAGAATAACTACACACAGGTTTATAAATATCATCATATAAGTTGTGCTTCCTGTACACATGAAATGAAATGAAATAAGTTTATTGTACTGTGCAGTAGTCGTCAATATAACAAAGATAATAATACAATAACATAACACATGCAATACTAAGGTATGTCGGCTTGTATAGATATGACAAATTCTTGTACACTGTAGAACGTATGTGACTTCAGAAAGCTTTTCAGTTTATTGATGAATCCCTCATCCCTCCAATTCCGTGGACACAGGTTGTACCATTCGATTCCTCGGTTTAGGTAATCGGTTGTTGTTAGTCTGCTCTTGACACCTTGCAGCAGATCATGACCTCTTGTTAGGTGGTCATGTATGGCACCTCTTGTCGTCAGACTAAAACGCCTTTCCGTATGGATGAGGGTTTTGAAGATGTATAATGAGGGGGCAGTGAGAATGCTATATTTCACAAAAAGTGGCCTACAGGAAGTTTGCCTGCCTACATTCGCTATGCTTCGCACTGCCTTCTTCTGCTCTATGAGAATTTTATTAAGATGCTTTGTATGGCCCCATATTTCGATAGCATAGCTTAACCTGGAGTGAAATAGGGAATAGTAAGCCGTTTTAGCTGCTTCTTCTCCTGATGTTTGTTGAATCCTCTTGATGGCATAGGTGACTGGATAATGATAGGCTGAGGTCTACTACATGAGCCCTCCAGGTAAGTCGAGAATCTAGCGTTACACCAAGCAGCTTGACTGGGTCGTCACAGCTCTGCCAGCGGTCAGTGGTGTAGGTGATTCGACAGGTTTTTTCCCTCATTAGCAAAAGTCCATTAGCTTGAAACCAGGCATCTGCTTGTTTAAGAGAATTTTCCATTTCTGCGTTTAGTTCGTTCATTATTCTGCCGCTTGCTGTGAGTGTGGTGTCATCTGCGTACATTGTGACGTGTGTTTGAATACGTTCTGGAAGATCATTGATGTATATTACAAAAAATAACGGCCCCAGTATAGATCCTTGGGGAACACCTCTTGAGACTGCGCATGTCTTACTTCTCTGACCGTGTACCACGGTATATTGTTGTCGGCCCTCCAAGTAGCTCTTAACTTTTCAAGCAGTATATCGTAAGACATGGAATCGAAAGCTTTGCTCAGGTCACACATATAGGACATGGTTTTTTCTTGTCGTTAATTTCACAGCAGATGTGGGTGTACAGAGAGTCCAGAGCCTTTTTCCACTAATGAATCCGAATTGACTGTTAGTGTAATAGTCAGTACATATTAAGTACATATTCAGTCTTCTATGGATAATTACTTCCACGATCTTGGACAGTACAGGCAGCACAGAGATAGGTCTGTAATTCTCGCACATTCCTCTATGTCCTTTTTTAAAAATGGGGTGTACCTTTGCTATTTTTAGCTGATCTGGAAATGTCCCCTGATTTAAGCATGAGTTAAACAGTACTGACAGTGTTGGTGCAAGTATATTGTATACGTGTTTAATGATCCTCATATTCATATCGTAATGGTCTGTGGCAGTTTTATTCTTCAGACCTTTTATTATCTCCACAATTTCCTCCGCTGTCGTCTCATCGAACCTAATGATCTGTGTTGGTTTGGTAGTGAATGAGTTTCTCTCTCCGGTGATATGAATACTCTTATTAATAATATTGCCGATGTTGACAAAGTATGAGTTCAGCTCTTCACAAGGAGGTGTCTGTTTATTCTGGGATTTATTTGTTCGTCCTGCTTCCTTGTTTATTATATCCCATATGACCTTTGGCTTGTTGTCTGCTTCTTTTATTCTTTTCAAGTTGTTCTTTTTTCTTTCCTCCTCAGCTGCTCGAATGTAATTGCGTTTGACCTTGTCAAGTACGGTTAGGGTTTCTTCAGTCCCCTGGTCTGCTTGCAGCCGGCACAAAAACTTTAGTACTTCCTTCCTTTCCTGGAGATCCGTTGAAAAGGTTGGTAAACTTGCCAGGTGTTTGCATATTTCGACTGGGAAGCACTCATCCATTCCCTGCTTCAGAACCCGTAGCAGCTTATCACACACTTGCTCAGGGTCACCATCATAGATGCTTGTCCAGTCATAGCGGCTGAGAAGTGTTTTGAATTGGTCGATTCGTTGGCGGGAATAGATCCGTCGAGACAAAGCTGAGCTTACCGAACCATATTCAAAAGTTATACATTGAGGGTAGTGGTCGCTGATAGTGTATTCTAGAATACTTGCATTTGTGGCCTTAGCGGTGTTAGTGAAAATGTTGTCGATGCAGCTGTGTGTTTCATGTCTTATTCGGGTTGGTTGATAGATCGTTTGTGACATGCCAAAATTGTTCATGATTTTGATCAATTCTCTTTTTGTAGGTGAGTCTTCCCGAAATTCAATGTTGAAGTCGCCGGCCACGATAATTGCTGTGTCAACACTGATTTCGTTAATGATCCAGGTCATGATGTCCTCCAGGGTGGTTAAGAATATATCTCGATCTCCGTTTGGGGAGCGATATAGCGCTAAAATTACGATATTCTGCTTTATAAGGTGAATACCTGCTACTTCACAATCCTTCTCCACTGACATGGACTTAATATGGCTTAGTTCTACTGCGTTAAAATTGTTCTTCACAAAGATTGCAACCCCACCGTGTTCATACTCCTGTCTACAAAAGCAGGTAGCATTTCGAAAGGCTGGTATTGAGTACAGATGCTTTGTTGTTTCTTTCAACCAGTGTTCCGTGATGCAGGCCACATCGATATGTTCTTCCGTGATTAATTTACAAAGTGCATGTGTCTTGTTGGTGATTGACTGAATGTTCAGATGCATAACATTTATTTGGGTGGTATTGTTGACGTTTGACAAACGATGATTTGGTCGACTTATGATTTTGCCATCTCTCGGTGGGTTTTGTGAAAAAACCTATTCACACAAATGCCGGCAGGCCAAAAGTCAGGGCTGTTTACTGTGTCCAATTGGACATGATACCTACATGACGTAGGTAGTATAATGTTTAGTACATATTTAATACGCAAATGTTGATATAATATGGTATGTATAATATGTACTCCACATAATATTATTACAGCTGTACATAATACCTATCTCCTATTTTTTGACTATTTTTGTAAAAAAATCTAATGTTTGTTTTTTTTGCATTCAAATAACAAATTTTGTGTAATGAGATTCTAAATTTGCAGCGAGGTTAAGCGGTTGATTGAGGTCATTTTCATTTTTTGCATATAATTGTAAATTTTTCATTGCGGTTAAGGCAACATTTTTGAACATCATTTTGTATTTATCGGACTACACGAGAATTTAAACCTTTTCCTTTAGTGTGAATATGTGTTTCTTGTTTTTAGAGGAATCCATGATATCGCTACGTGAAAATTAACCCATATTAGAGACATAAGCATGTGTATATAAGTAAAAACTTACCACACATGCACTTTAATTTAAAGATGCAAATGCACATGTAAATCTATTATAATTTAAAGGCACAAACACCAGCTACGCACATATTTTGACAGCTAACGTATGGGCTATGATACGCAAAGACCATACGCACTATGACCTTGAGTTATGTGGTTCCCTGAATTCTGTTCCATTGCATTGGTTTGTTCATCAATGTGCATCCTACTGTTCGCTCAAGAGAGAGAATTTGTTTCAAAATTGCCTAATATTGTTGTCCGTGTCCGCCTAACAGAGGTGGCATTCTATATAAAATACGTATGGTTAGGACGGTGCTAAGAAAATTGTCCGGTTAACAGAGTTGTCCGCTTATTAGAGGTGTCCGTTATGGGAGAGTTCACTGTACTGTAGTCGAAGCCGACCATGCCCATGTTAATCATATTTTGCCGCTTTACACAAACAACTGTCAATCTTGAAATAGGTTATGCAACCAATTTAACTTTTACGTCTAGAACAGTGGGATTCCATTAAAATAGAGCGGCAAGCAGAAATCTTTACATTTGATATCATGCCTTACTTTGACTACAATCATTTATGATGACTCTTTATAAATTGTCGTGGCATAATAAAATTTTGCATTAGATATTATTTTAAAAAAATGTAATTAAACTTGATTATTAATTTTGCAAAAATACATATGTGAGAAACATTGTGATTTGTGAGAGTTACCACATTCACTGCACACAACATATTATTCTGGTACCACTATATTAATTACTTACTAGTTCTAGAAGGCATTTTAAATGATTCATTTCTATTGGTGTATGGTCCTCGGAATACGAATATGATAACATATCAATCTCCTTATAGAATTGGGCATAATCTTTGCACCTTTTTAATTGCTCTCCAAATATTTGTTGTGCATAATTTTTGTACTGCTTAGTGAATCCTCCTTCAGTTTTCCTTGCCAAAAATCTCCTTTTAGCAAGATCTTGATATCTTGCATTTTCTGCTATTATCTGATCTTGGACATTCTAAAAATTCACAAATGTGTAGAATAGTTTGAAGACCCAAACTTGCAAGTGGATAAAATGAGAAATTGTATATTCTTTTTTAATATTTATTAGATATTATTAAGGATATTATTTATTATTTAAGGATGCTTAATAATAATTGAAAGGAGAATTCTTACTTCTTACTTAATAACTAATTATAATTAAGTATATATTCTCTTTTCAATTATCGGTACACAAACTTTATCGTGTAGCAATACTACATTCCTAGGAGCTTCACGGCATTGTTAAAATACTAAGAGAATATACTTACATTATATAATTCTATACATGCTTTATCTATAGGACTTAACCCTTTCTTTCCTGACTGTATTAACTGCAGGGCATTAAAGCATTTTGATTGTTCTACGGTGGTCAGAAATGATTTTTCTTGACATTTTAAGCGATAACTTTTTCCAGGATACTGTTTTTGTACGACAACGCTGACAGGTTTAGCAGTGTCCACCTTGATATCATCTTTTTTAAGAAATTTATCACGCAAATTGCTAAATATATACGATCTTTCAATTTCTTCTTCCGGTATAAAATCTGGTCCGTGCTCCAATTCATGAGGTCCTGTTATTCTCCTAATATATAAGGTAAGTAGCAGCACATTTTAATAATCCAAATCAAATTAATATTCCCTTACCAATTTAGACTCAAGAACTCTTCAATCATTTTATGCACTTTTATTTTGTTTTCTGTCGGAATAAACAGGTTCAGAATGGTTCTCTTCAAAGCACCTTCTGTTTTCGATTTGGAACTGCAGCTTGCAGCTGTGTCTTCTGTGGTCCTACAGTGCAGGAGTAAAGCTAGAGGAATAATAAACTACACTATCCAGTATTCAAAAGTGTGTACAGGTTATGTCACTGCGTGTGTATTATTTTAGGTTATCCGGGACAATCGATGTACAATGATTTCGTGCTGCATGGATGGTGTTATCCAATTATTAATTTTTTTTTAATTAAATATTTTTCTGGATTGCACAAATATTTTGCGACGATATAAAATTGTTATAACATTAAAAAATTATTTTCTCTTTTTTCTATTAAATTTATATCATTACTAAATTATTTCGTATTTTGATCACTTGGATTAGAAGTTTGTATATCGATTAGGAATTGTCACTTTTACGTAGTGTTGACAGTTTGCGAATTACAGGTTGTTTATTTTGATGTAACAAATGCAAAACATGTTGTCATCCATGGTAAAAGAGCACAATGCTAAACAACAAGCTGCCAAAGAACTACAAGGTAGATTTTGTGCCATTATTTTTTTAAAATATAATTTTTATAAGCAATGTTTTAATGATTTTTTATAGGTATATTATAGTCTCAAAATTAATGCACCACTAAATTTGTCGCAGTTTCAAAGTTGATTTTCTTAAGATATTTATGATTCATATGTTATGTTGTAGGCTGATTCTTCAGTAACAATACTGCGATAGAAATTTGTACATAAGTTTTATTTTGAGCATAGGTATATGTACAGGATGCATAAATGTGGCTAAGTTTTTTGGTTGAAAATCGTAGCATTCTGTGGTTTGTACCAGCTAGGTTTGTACATGAATCAAGTAGAGCCAAACAGTAGTGAAATCTTTTGTAAACATTTTGTTCTTTGATTAACTTCATTACGTCCTGTATGTGCTCATAACTGAAATTTGAATGACAATTTTGACTACAGCATTGTTGTCATATGAGCAGTTTGAGAGAAAACTACCTTTAAAGTTGTGACAAATTGTTAGTGGTGCGTTAATAGACGCGTAGACTACGTACATTTTATTATTTATAGAGTTATTATATATTTAATTATGTTTAATTTATTACAGAGTTGAAACGGAAAGAAGCTTGTGCTGCGTCAAGCCAGCTTACTCAAGCACTGGTTGATCATTTAAACGTTGGGTATGACCTTTTAAAACCCTTTGAAAACGTAATTAAAATCAAATTTATTTTAGAGTAGCACAAGCTTACTTGAATCAAAAAAGGCTTGATGCAGAAGCAAAACAACTGCATGGCAGTGCGACTAACTTTTCAAAACAAACGCAACAGTGGTTGAATATTGTGGAAATCTTCAGCACTGCTTTAAAAGAACTTGGTGATGTAGAAAACTGGGCCAAAACCATAGAGGGAGATGTTCGGCTAATAACAAATGCTTTAGAGAATGTCTACAAGGATTCTAGAGAAAATTCTCAGCAGTAGTTTATGTTGTTATTATTAATTAAATTATTATGTGTTGAAAATAAAAGTTTGTTTAAATGTTTATAGTATCATTTAATCTTGTTAGGATAAATACATAGGTCCTCATATCTAATCAGTAATCACTGATTATCTAAAACTTCAAGTAACAGAAATCCTTTGGGTTGATGGATATTTTGAGAGTTTTTAAGTCTGTCAGGGGGTATTGCTATTATAGGGTTTGTTTGTATATAGGACTCTGTTTGAGGTATTTTTTTATTGTATTATTTTTAGTTCCCTGATAAAAAATACTACGTAAACAGTGAGACAGGAAAGGTTTGTTGAAACAAGGCGTGATTCACGCAGGACATATGTACTCGGGCAATAGTTAGTCATCAGTTGTCGGGTTTTATGATAATTTTTCACTTCATTTCGCGGCGTATCGTAACTTTCACGGACAGCGATTCAACAACGGGATCATCAGTGCCCCTCGCGCATGCGGCGTATTACTGCAATTCGCCATTGCGAACGGTTTATGGTCGTCGGTCGTGGTCGAAAAGGAAAATACGGCTTGAGGTTGTGGTTGTAGCCAGGAAAATACCGAATAAAATCAGATCGGATATGTCTAGTAACTTTTGCCGAACTTCAAATATGTGCAGCGCAGTGATATAGACGGACCAGCCCAGTTACGGATTTATTTATTTATTTTAGTAGATAGGTAAGATACGACGTCAACCTACATATACATCGCGCAAATATAGGTATATCATATTATTGCCCGGAAAATACGGCAGTTTCTGGTGGACGGGTGCAGAAAAGCAAAGGACTCACGTACAATAAATATAATAATAACACACAGGTTACAACCTTGAAGAGTTCAGTGAAATTCATAACAAAATTCCTCAATTGGTGAAACTAATGAATTTATTTCAGTTTTAGCATTCGGAGAAGATGCCTGGACCTCCGCCACCGCCCCCTGGGGGTATGCCTCCACCACCAACTTTTGCACCACCACCACCGATGGCAAAAAATGCTGGAGTGGCAAGAGATGCCCTACTTCAGTCAATTCAAAAAGGGAAAAAATTGAAGAAAACAGTCACCGTCGACAAAAGTGGTCCTTACATAGCAGGTTACCTATTTTTATTTACATAAAAATCAATATAATGTAGTAAATTAGGTTAGGGTGTCACATATTGCACTTGTTTATTTTTTGTTTTTAACATTTAATGTGTAAGTAATTTGCATTAATCAAGTTAGCTTGTTGTTTTTATAATTTGTCAATCATGATCAAAAGTGACAAGTTTGTGTATTTTTAGGAAATTCTTCAAATGCATCGTGTGGTAATTCTACTGGTGGTAGTGGAAGTGATAGGCCAGCACCATCAGCAGGGCCCCCGAATGGACTTGTAGGACTTGGGGCTCTCTTTCCTGGCGGGCACATTCCAAAGTTGCGCTCAGTTGGAGGTAATCTTGTAGTTGTTTAGTTTGCTATACTTATCTGTTATTTGTCATTAAATTTCAAAGTAATGCTTGCATCACTTGTTTCACCAATATTTGCATATATGTTTGTTTCTTTTGAACCATTGAAAAAATCAATATACTATAACTGATAACTTATTTCAGGATGTTTACACTATTTGTAAGAGGAAATTGAACTGATATATTTAATTTAATAATTGTTATGGTATTATGGTTTGGGGCCAAAATTTATACGTAAAAAAACTACATTTAATTTTTGTGAATTAGATCCTGAATATTATTGCTTGATCCTTGCACTGCTTAATTACGCTCTTTGTTTAAACAAATTGTAAATTTAGGATGGTTTGTTGATAAATTGGTTTAGATTTGAAGTTTTATGTTTATAATATAACAAAACCATTATCAAAATTATATAACCAAAGGGTTTTCTGTATTAAAGATGAATGTATAATTTTCCCGTTAATATTTTTGATTGAAAAAGCAGGGAAGAATTGAGAAAGATGCCAAATAATATATCTACAAAACACATTCTCTTATACATGTTCAAAATGTTACAAAGAAATCAATGTTTGATTAAATTTTTCCCTCAACTGTAGGTATAACAGACCTGTTGAATTAGAACTTTTGTTTGGGTTGTAAAAAATTAAAATGTGTCTTATTAAAAATAAGTATATAACTAATCTTTCTTAAGGCTGAACGTCGTCACCCTTGAAGTATCTTAAGTACTATGCACGCCAAAAGAAAGATGTACATCTTTTGGCTTTGTGAATGGTTCTTTTATTACCTATATGTTACAACTTTCTTTTGGCGTGCATGCTGCCTAGTACCTTAACTAATACCTTAAGACCCAGTTCTACCTGTATTAAAAAGCGTTTTCTATTAACGGCGTTACTTATGGTTCAAAATTGATGAAATTTTCAGTGTCAATTCTTAGATAAATAAGGAGTTTGGCTAGGCCAAAACTAAATTTTTGGTGAGATAAAAATGAATTTTACTTCTACATCTTTCTCGTTTTTCAAATATAATACCCCTAGCCAAAGTCACAATAGAATAATAGATTTTTATCTAGGTACAATTTCAGCCCAAACATTATAACTTTTCCGCTAACCGAAAAATGCGATAATTGTCACATATGTAAACAATGGCCATATTTCGGCTGTTACGTATGGCCAGCTCATCGCAGACACCATAAGCTTTAATCGATACGCAAACCACGGCATAGACACGGACCCCGACAGAAAACATCGAATCTAAACATTTTGTTTCGTAGTTGCGATGTTTTTACAACGGAGCCTTAAGTGTAATCATGTATATATTTCAGGCACAAAAAAAAACAGTTATATATATTTTTATAATAAAACTGATTTTTTTGTGCCTGAAATATAAACATGATTACACTTAAGGTATTAGTTAAAGTACTATGCGGCATACTTAATTACATACTTAAAAAACAAAAAAGAACAATGGCAGCACACCAGCAGCAAAAGTTGACTTTAGGCAGTAAAGTGGCAAAATCTTGACTTTAACTTTATTTTATTTAAAGGCAATTTTATCTTTAAAATTATATTATGAAACTGATTTTAAAGTTAAAGTCAACTTTAAGTTAACTAAGTTAGTACGCAGTTTGAACAGGTGTAGTGTATAAGGATAAATAAAATGTTCTTCTCTGTTCTTTATTTAAACGTATTTTTTAATGACTAGTTTTGCCCATCACTAGGCATAATCATAATAAACGCTACTTCGCGTGACTTCAATGTATATTTTTATCGATCTTGATATTACAAAAGTGAGCCATTAGATGTCTCACAGCTGAGCTTCCTTCGAGCCACGCCAAGCCTCTCTTCCAACGTCATAAAATAGAATCATCAGAATTGAAAACTGAATCCAAGAAAAATGTCCTTTTGGGTCCCCTGAACATTTTTGACCAAGGTACAAGAAATGTGTGTGTGTGTATGCGAGTGTGTACCTGTTTTTTGTGGCAAAGATTCCAGCGAAACTAATAAAGGTCAGGACAAACTATCATATTTAGAAGTTTTATGACCAAACTTAGAGGTGAAAGAATTCTTGTTCAAAAGGGTCCAAAGTAACTGGAGGTTTACTCTTAGTATTGTTTAACGATTTTGCAAATGAGCCGCCATTTCTGTAATTTCGTCAAAATTTATAATTCATGTCTATGACATTTGGTAAAATTAATACTTTAGCTGCATTAGCAAATTCTATTTGATCGAGATCGCTCGTACTGCGTTAAAACTAGTTAGCCAGGATTTGACAGATATTTTGATACTATTGACAGTATTGTCACAACTAGGGTTGCTACCTGGCCGTCTTTCGCCCGGCCGGGCCGGTTTATGTTCAACGAGACCGGGTGCTGGTTGACCAGCAGCCAAAGCCGGTCAAATTACATATGATACCGCATTGCGCAATAATCAAAGCGTGCACATTGTAGAGATGAAAATTTTTGCTTGCTATTCAATTGCCAATCAATCACTTGCCTAGGGCAAGTTGTCTTACGCAGGCAGTGATGTGCCTCCATCATTGGTGAGTAACACAATGTTACAAGCTCTTTGTTGGTAAAGAAGTAGAGTGAATATGTCGGTTGTTTTTAGGGGACCAACAAGATCACCTCTCTGATGAAGATCATCCAACCAAAGCAGAATGCTATATTCACTTTGTACACTATATTCTTTCATTATTTGTGGCCACTATAAAAACTTTGGAATCTGATTTAGTGATTACAGAAATCTATGAAATTATGTCCAGTTTAAGAGAAAAATTAAGAAACCGCAAAAATATATTTTTAATATATTTTGGTTTTAAGACAAACCAGGCTTTGCTTCATCTGCCTAGCAGCCAGAAGGTACTTTTTTAAGGAGAAGCCATTAATGTATATCAGCAAGCAATAGAATACCTTGAGAAATGGTTTGACTTCAATAATAATATTTTCTCGTTATTTTAATCGAATTAAGTTTAAAAGATCGTGTCCCTAAATTATCGGAAATTCTTCTTATTGCCTCGAATGTGGGTGTGAAAATGCAGCTGCTTCATTTATTAACCAAGATGAATGGACTGTATCAGGGTAATGGAGTCACTTTTGCCAAATCGTAGAAGCTCCAATATTAAAACACATAGTACAAATAGTTTTATCTGTACCCTGCAGTAACGCGTATGTGGAGAGGATATTTAGCATGCTATGAACCAATTATGGAGTGACGATAGGAATAGGCTAACAAACTAAAAAAGAAATATCATTATACCCCCCACATGTAATGTGGTGAGGGTATATTGAGTTTGTTTCAACATTTGTAACACCCTTAAGGAGGCGTGGCAGATATAGACATATATATGGAATTGATCAGAATTGAAAACTGAATCGTATTAGCTATGTCCGTCCGTCTGTGTACACGATAACTGCCGTAATTTTGAAGTAATTGACCTGCAATTTGGTATACAAGCTTATCTCTTAAAAAGTAAGGACATCGTGGATGGGCAAAATCGGGTTCACTTGCTTTTTTTTTTACTTTATCATACGTAGTATGTAAAGTATTGTGATCGTGCCAAAAAAAATTTTTGAGATTTTAGCGGAAATATGTCTTTTTGGGTCCCCTGAACATTTTTGACCAAGGTACAAAAAAATGTCTGTGTGTGTGGATGTGGGTGTGTGTGTGTGTGAGTGTGAGTGTGTGTGTGTGAGTGTGTGTGTACCCGTTTTTTGTGGCGACGATTCCGGAGAAACTACTAAAGGTATCGGGACGAAACTTCATATTTAGAAGTTTCATGGCCAAACTTAGAGCTGAAAAGCTTTCTGTTAAAAAGGGTCCAAAGGAACTGGAGGTTTAGTCTTAGCATTTTTGAAAGATTTTGTAAATAAGCCGGCATTTCTGGAATTTCGTCGAAATAGTTAAATAATAAATTAAACTAGAGGAAATTCTGAATAATTTATGACTATGACATTTTTTGGTACAATCAATAGTTTAGCTGCATGAGCAAATTCTATTTCATCGAGATCGGTCGTACTGCATTAAAACTAGTAGCCAGGATATGTCAGATTAGATGTCAGATGTGATTATAATGACGGTAGACAGTGTCAAACGCTAATGCTTTGACAATACTACTGTCAATACAAGGTGCGTTCGGATATTGAACACCGTTAAGGTGCGTTTTCATTAGTGCTAATTGCAGTGGTAGTAGACGCCATTATAGTATTTCTAATAGAATTTCATCACGACATGTGAGAAACACTATAATTTCGTCTGCTACCACCGCCATTACCTACCATTGCCACCAATCGGAACGCACCTTCACACTTTCTACACCCAATAACACGTGTCATTTGGACGGTGTACCCTGTGTCAACAGAGTACAATATCCGAACGCAGCTTTAATCGATTTATCTGTCTAGGTCTACTAGTTTTATTTTAATGCAGACATAGCTGATCTCGATCAAATAATATCTCATGCACCTAAACTATTAATTTTATATATAGTATGATAAAGTCATGTGCCTGGCCACATCAGATTTTTTTAATTACTGTGGGGGGTATTTTAACTTCAGCACGGCTGAAGATAATTTTCTTACTAGTTATAAGTTTTAAATTATGTAGGTATATAGCTAGATGGTTTTTTATATTTTTTTATTATATTGGTTTTTGTAGTTAAATAAAGTGTGTACGCAGTTTATTAAGGTAATTTTATTGTACTCTACTAACTTTTTGCATCCAAGGGCCGGTTTTTGCGAATGAAAAAGGAGGCAACCCCAGTCGCAACATCAGCGTTTGCATTGGGAAACACTGATAAATAGTATGTTGAAGTCATGTGCTTGACCACATTAGATTTTTTTACTTTATCATACGCAGTATGTAAAGTATTGTAATCGTGCCAAAAAAAAATTTTGAGATTTTAGCGGAAATATGTCTTTTTGGGTCCCCTGAACATTTTTGACCAAGGTACAAAAAAATGTCTGTGTGTGTGTGTGTGTATGTGTGGATGTGTGTACCCGTTTTTGTGGCGACGATTCCGGAGAAACTACTAAAGGTATCGGGACGAAACATCATATTTAGAAGCTTCATAACCAAACTTAGAGCTGAAAAGCTTTCTGTTGAAAATGGTCCAAAGGAACTGCAGGTTTAGTCTTAGCATTTTTGAAACATTTTGTAAATAAGCCGCCATTTCTGGAATTTCGTCGAAATAGTTAAATAATAAATTAAAGAAGATGAAATTCTGAATAATTTATCACTATAACATTTTTTGGTACAATCAATAGTTTAGCTGCATGAGCAAATTCTATTTCATCGAGATCAGTCGTACTCCCGTTTTTGTGGCGACGATTCCGGAGAAACTACTAAAGGTATCGGGACGAAACTTCATATTTAGAAGTTTCATAACCAAACTTAGAGCTGAAAAGCTTTCTGTTGAAAATGGTCCAAAGGAACTGCAGGTTTAGTCTTAGCATTTTTGAAACATTTTGTAAATAAGCCGCCATTTAAGGAATTTCGTCGAAATAATTAAATAATAAATTAAAGAAGATGAAATTCTGAATAATTTATCACTATGACATTTTTTGGTACAATCAATAGTTTAGCTGCATGAGCAAATTCTATTTCATCGAGATCGGTCGTACTCCTTTAAAACTAGTAGCCAGGATATGTCAGATTATATGTCAGATATGATTCTAATCACAGTACGTAGTGTCAAACGCAAATGTTTTGACAACCTACTGTCAATATAAGCTGCGTTCGGATATAGTATACCGTACAGTTTTTACACCCAATAACACGTAAGTGTCATTTGGACAGTGTACCCTGTGTCAGCGGAGTACAATATCCGACCACGGCTTTATTCCACATATCTGTCTAGTTCTACTAGTTTTATTTTAATGCAGACATAGCCGATCTCGATCAAATAGAATCCCATGCAGCTAAACTATTAATTTTATATATAGTATGATAAAGTCATGTGCCTGGCCACATCAGATTTTTTTCTTAGCAATTTGTCATTCTAATATTTTACAAATATTAAAACAAGTTATATTAGATTCAATCTCGATTAGAAAGTTCTCGTCACTTAACATACCGTATAAACTTGATAGTTGATGAATATTGTAGGATATTGCAACTGAAAATCTCAAATCACATGTTAACAGGTTCAAATAATTCGCATACAAGTAGCAACGGCCACAGCAATTCAAGCCAGAGGTCGGCAGACACAACGGTACAGCAGAAGAACACACAAAACGAAATCAAGAAAAGGATGGCCAACGACAATAGAAACCGGGGGCCTCCGCCACCAGCACCTACCAGAAACATGAATACGGAGGATTCGAAGACACCGAGGAAAATTCAGTTACCATCACCGCAGGAGGAGCAGTCGGCTCCAAGGAAGTTGCAATTGTCAATGCCACGCAACGGCAGCGCAAATCACATGCCATCCAAACCTGTCAGTACATGTGATTTGTCGACCGCTGGGCACGAGCCAAACCGCAGCTCGCTGCATAAACGTACTGTCAGCAATTCTAATATTGGATCAGACAACATCGATTCCGTTCGAAACAGGTCTAGTTTTGGAAAACCAAACGTAGCGCCTAAACCACCAGTATTGAACGGTAAGTGTTATTTAATAATATCAACATATATGCACTACGAGGCTAGTAGGCCCATGGCTTGGTTACACAATCTTCTCTACTTCTCTTTATCATGAATGTTACTTAATGGCCGAAACGAATATTTGTAACAAAACAAGCTGTTGTTTGAAGATTTTATTAAAATACAATAGAATTATGTCCAATTTTATAATGTACTTGAGCTCAGCAGACGGCAGCAACAACATGAACGCGATTCCTTAGTGAAAACGCTGGAACTCAGCTGTAAAAGGCTGTTTAGATGCTCCATATTTTTACTACGTCTAGTTTGCACAGGCAAAACGTAGCGACTTCTATGCGTTTACACGGAACCATCATTTTGATAATAAATTGTACGTGTGTAAACTACATTTTTTCGTTGTTGTGTCAGAAACGAGCGTATATTTATAAAAGCTGTTTTCCAATTACATGTATTACGCACTCATTACGTTTAACTCTAAAGTGCGCTGTGGCAAACAGCGCTGGCCCGTTTGGCATCGTAATGGAAACGCGTCGAGAAATGTCGGAACGCGGCAACGTCAAGTGAGAAGTGACGTAACCTTAAAAATAATAGAATCGCTCAAGGGCTTTGTCATAGTCTTGTTTATTCAAATATATCGAATATGTTTCAGTCGTTAAAGGTCTTTTAACAATAATGTGCAAGATTGGCCAGGTAAATCTATTTTTACAATGAATTTTAAATTGTTAACAAGCACCTAACCGTCCTAACCTATTACAAAGCGACAGATATCACTAATGTCAGTTGATCGGTGCTACAAACACCACTCGAAAATTAGGGGCAATAGGGGAGAGGGAAAGGGAGACTTTCGGCGAGTTGCACTAACTCCAAATTGTAATAGGATCAATCACCCATTGACCCAAGCCCTAGATTACCAGACTATTTTGATATCGTGTCAGACATTTCACCAGACATTCACGTCGTAAAATGTAGGAATGTTTGGTGTTCTAGGGCTAGAGTGCGCCGGGGTATGCCAGAGCATAATTGGAAAACAGCTATTCAGTGTTTATGTGTCTACGTTTTTGTCTAAGTGTGTTTTTGCTTGCCAGTGAAAACACGATGCCGCACACATAAGGAACAAAACAGCGATAGTCAAAACGTTTGACATAAATGCCAATATCAATCGTAGTTGTACTAAAATATGACGGTCGACGAAGCCGTGTTTTGGCAAAGGTTTATGCTCCAGGAAAACAAAATAACCAATAATTGGTTGTCGGTGCACCCTATTAACCAAAAAATAAGCGACCAAAAAACATTACCATGCTTTTTGTATGAGTGAAGGGAAGATGAAGCAAAATTTAAAAACTTTACTCGGATGAGCCCATTAATTTGATTATTTATTGCGTTTTATATCTGCAAAAATTATAAAGAAAGATACAAAATGCAGACTAAGCATATCTTCAGAAGAAAGGCTATTAATTAAGGTAATAATGTTTACAGTACACCGGTCTTAAATTTTCTTTGCCTTTTGCAAGACAATTGGTTTACATCGTTTAATAAACTTTTAAGAAAAAGTATGTGGCTATCGTTCGTAATCTTTTCTGAAGCTTTTGATTTTAAATTTCAACCATAGGGCCAGGGATTAAATCAGCTGAACTTCTTTTATTTACTGACTTCCTTTTTCATGAATATTGTTTGTTTTTGTTTGATGCATATACATCTTTTGAAATAAAATGTTCAATAGGACTCGAGGATGTAGGGGTGTAGCAGGCGTTTCTTTGATGAAAGTCCTCTTGCTCATGGATATTGACTTTGCATGATGTTTCCTCAAATTTCTTCTCATACCTTTATGTTGGCCCATAAATTGGTGTATAAAATTCATTACATCAAACAAATACCATGAATCACGCCAAAACACCGTATTGCGACTAACCGTGTCTGACGTGATTAAACGCACACATAAAAACTAGCATAATATGTACATAAAGCACGTTTAGACGACAACGTTTTTGTCTAAAGATGTTTTGTTCCAACATGACTGATGTGTGCGCTCACCCTTACATGCACGTTTGCAGTTGGTCGTATTTCACTGCAAAACAGGCACAATGTTGCAATTTTAGCTTCTGTACAAAATTAATCTATGTAAAATTCACACATTAAATACAGCGGTTAAACTGTAAACTGTAAGCACCCCAATATAGGGGTTTGCAGTTTTGTACTAAATATTCAACAAAAACAGCTGTCCAACTCTTTTTGAGAACTTATATAGTTTTTTCCGCAAAACTGGGCTAAAAATAGCAAGAAAGGTACCCCTATGTTAGGACGCTTGTAATTTGAGATCCACTGTATACAAAACAAAGTTGTGATAACCTTTTTTGTGCAGAATTTTCTAAACATTATTTTGATAAAGGAGCTAAAATTATGAAATTATGTGACCGTTTTGCGGTAAAATGCGAAAAACCGCGAACGTGCACGTTAGGTGGACCTTTTTAGGAGGGTTGTTATGTTATGCAGGGTTGTTATTTGTTTAAAACATCTATTTTTAAACATGTTTAAACAGTTTGTTTTAAATGTGTTTTAAATCTGTTTTAAACTACTAGAATTTTAACATCATATTTATTTAATTATTATTTATTTAATCAGAGCTGTATGCTGCGCTTTAAAATTTTTAATGTATAGATCAATAAAACAATCAAAAATAATTTAAATTTTGTTTTTATTAGACAAATAAAATGTTTTTCATAAAATATAGTACATAATACAATAACAATGGTAGCAAGTAAAGTAAAGAATGACAACAATGCTGAATAAAATGCTTACAAATAAAATAATAAAATAATTGCGTTGTTATAAAAACAACCCTGGTTTTTAGGGTGCTAGGCTCTAATAAACCCTGGTTTTAGAGTGCTAAGCTTTAATATAATTTGCAGACGCCATAGAATATTGAAACTCAATACTTTCCGTGTTGGATCTCAAAAAAGCAACTGTATTGGATTTATTTCCCTTGTTTTTGCTACCTAATTTGAATGTACTATAAATAAAAATAAATATTAAAGAAATAACCTGTACCCCTCTTTCTCTTCATGCTGGATTCTCAAATGTTTGAGAATAACTTAACTAGTGGAGCTATGTTTTGCTTAAAAAAAATCGTGAACTCTGTAAAATTTGCGCTCTTGAAATTGCTGTTATTTGTAGCATTAATTTCCCATCAACATAAACACACTCTATGATTGCATTTTGCCGATGAGGCCCAAGAAGATGATGAATAGCAATTGCATCCTCAGATTTTGGTTTTTCTTTGGATTTTCAGCAGCTCCCCTCATTTCCTAAAGATGTATGTTGTAAAGAAAAATAATGCCTAAAAATATAATACTCTAACATTTAGTTTTACTGTCTAAACGTTTATCTTTTATACACAGGTAAAATGAAACCGTTAAACCGAACGCAAAGCATGAAGAACCCTAGGTCTCCGTCGCCCCAGAGTCCATCGACGGAAAGGAACATTGCCAATTTTGGTACCGTACGAAATCTAAAACCAGAACTTAAAGAAACGCTAGCCGCCATGCACCAAACGCCAAAGCAAAGACCGGCATTAAATGAACGTCCCAAAGGTCCTCCACCATCGGTTCCCCAGTCCTTCAACCCAGGGCCTCAGCTCGGCCCGAGTAAAAGTATTAAACACCCTGGACATGCACCGCCACCTCCTCCGCCATCTATGGTTCAAGCGCAACATCAGCCACCTCCGGTTCCGCCTCATAGGGTTGCACCCCACGTACCCCCGAGAGGAGCACCCCCACAGCCGGTATGTTACCTATTTTATTTTATCGGCCTTTATGCCATTAATTTTGGTTTAAGCATAAATGGTATTTTTTTGACAATAGTATCAATTAATTAGCATTAACATAGCCATTTGAAGATAGATAGATAGATAGATAGATAGATAGCTTTATTTCCATATGGTAAATATAATTACATGGACAACGTCATAAAACAATAAGCAAAAAGCAATATATAACAAATATGGGTCAGAATACGGTTACATGGTTTTAGTGTATTGAAAAAATTCTTCAAGTGTGTATAGCGCCAGTTTTGATAGAAGTATTCGTAGGTCCCTCTGTAGTAGTTTCCGTGGCTTTTCCCACCATGACTCCGGAAGGCCGTTGTACAATTCAAGGTGTCTGTGCTGTTGTGCCGTTGTGTTGATGCGATGAAATGGGATGTCGATCTGATTTGTGTTTCTTAGTGTGTGTTTCATTGTTCCGCCTCTGGTTTGAAGGGAGGGTACCTCCCTTCAATAATTTGACTATAACAATTTTTTAAAACTGACAATAGGTGTGTTCCGTCCTACACAAAATGTGAACTGCCATCATAGAAACATCGTATTCCTACAGGGTGTAACTAAAGTAATAAATAATCAGTATAATTTACAGCGTAGGTGTAAAAAAATTTCTTGGAAATTTTTGGGATCAATCGATCATGATCAATCAGATCTCGTCGATCATGATCAATCAGTTCTGATCGATCATTATTGATCTTTTAGATTTCCCACAGACGTGGGCATTATTTTGCAGTGTAACAAATCAGATCAGACCAATCTTTTTCATAATGATTGATTTTTTACTTCTCTCAGTACAAAATATAGCCTTATTAGATCGATCCTATCGATCTGATTAATCTTTTCGATATGATTGATCTGATCAATCTTTCAAATAGGATCAACGTGGGCAAAGATCAGTCTTTTGATCAGATCGATCAATCGATTTTTTTGACCAGCCCTAATGCCAGGGTTATCAAAATAGAGCTTCTATAAAAAAACATTGTTTTCTGCAAAATGCATAGTCTTTACTTTTACTTTACTTAACTAGTGGACCTGTAGACCGCCTATTGGGTAGATCAGTGAATAGGTACATCGCAGGAATCGATAGACCGCATATACAGTGGCTGTCTTAAAATAAGACTTTGCAAAATCAAAGTGTGTAGATTTTTTTTTCGAAATTCAAAATTTCAAGTTGGTAAAAAGTTGTCTCTGTGGACCCTCATATATCACAAAAAAATTGACCAATTGAAATATATTTAAGTCTCCCGCAGGAGGCCAAAAGTTTATAATGTTCTTTAAAAATTCGAATTTATCAAATTTTTTTAATGGAGTATTAACTGGTTTTTCTTTTTCAAAGCCCACATGTCAGCACATAATAAAAAATTTAATGACAAATAAATTTTTATCAACATTTAAGCACATTTTTTAAATTATACGAAAATGGTCATTTTTCTAAAAATTTTATCGAATCTAAATAAACTGCAGGCGAGCTAAATGTTGCATTAGACAGAGTAATATAATTTTACGCAATATCACACCTTATTATTAAACTTTTTGTATTTGAAAAACAAAAATCACTTACTCTTTCATTGAGAAAAAAAATGATGACAAAATTCTAATTCTTAAATAAAATTATAAAATTTAGGCTTTCTGGGGGAGACCTAAATATTTTTCAATTGCGCCAATTTTTTTGTGGTATATGTGGGTTCATAGGGACAAAATTTTATCAACTTGAAATTTGGCATAAAAAGAAAACGTTTTTTCGATACACTCGATATGCATACCATTGGTTCTCAAATGTTTGCGTAAGTCCGCTAAAGCCCCAGGGTTTATGACAAATTGCGATGTTATTTGGTTTGTTACATACGATGTTTCGTTATATCCAGGTTCGCTATAACCAACGATTTAAACTATTGTTTTTACGGGAAATAAAACGGGACTTGAAAATTAGTTCGTTATAACCGGAGGTTCGTTACAACCGGGGACGGTATATTTGAAGTTGACTGTAATACAAAAACAGGCACCAGTCCTCTTTTCTCTGCTCGGACAGACAATCTGCTAATTATTATAATAATATCAATCTTAGTGATGGGCGCATTCAGATTACATAATCGATTATAATTGATTCTTGAAATAATCGATACTTAATAATCGACTTTGAGTAATGGATTTTTAATAATCGTATGGGTTTTAAATAATCGATTTTTAATAGTCCATTTTACATACATTTAAGTGAGGTTTACCCCCACGGTCACCAACTTTGTCGCCCAATCTAACCCAAAATATGCTTCTACATTATTGTGTCTCCCCTATTCATAATCGATTATGAATAATAGAGTATTAAAAATCGATTATTAATGCAGAACAATTCGACAACCAAACCATACGCTTATGCGAATCATTCGAATACTGATAATCGGTTCTTCAAATAATACGATTATGCCCATCGCTAATTTGTTGGAGCAAGTTTAGAAAAGGAACTGTAGAGACATCTAGTGTTTATGTTACGTTTTTACTTGTTTTATTTTGACTTTACTTCATATTTTATATAACAGATGGCGCTACTTGCTGTAGCTGTCAGCCGCTACTTGCTGTAACTGTCACTGCGGTCGAGTGGCAGCACTGTTTTTAGATTATCGATTTTTAGCGAGGGTCGCATAAGCTTCTGTACAGTGTACAGGTATCATTCAAGCGTCTACGAATATACTCCTAAGATCTGTTCAACTCCAAGAGTTTTATTCAGCATAACATCACACCACAAACATCACATCACCCTACACTAATCTATTTCTAGCAAAACTGCCGATTACCATTATTGACTGTCTCACTTTTCATTTATTCCATTACTAACAATAGTTATAGCAAAAGTTAGTCTCAAATAAACTTATATCGTAGAATAAAGAGGTTAAAACTGTTTTAATTATTTTAAAAATTTTAACAAAATTCTATATATATAGCCTCTTATCTGTACAAACTATACTATTATATTTCCTCTGTTATTTTCTGGCATAATGAGCTGATGTTCACGTTCTAGGCTTCTCTCTTGCGCTCTGTCAATTCGCACACTATTTTAACTTCTGCGTTCTTGTAGTTTGTAGGGGCTATGGTATGGTAGAACTGAGTTATATGCCATCTGTGTCTTTCGATATACTTTGACGTGGAAGATCTTTTGTATGTGGGGCTAAATACGTACAAATTAGTTACTGTACGACAGTTTGTTTACATCCTGAAATTATTAATAAATAAGTAAATGTGTGCTACAAATAATCTGTAATAAACTCACCTTATGCTATGCGTGCGGTTGTTTGTGAAATTTCACCATCAAAATATTAGGTTAGGACGTTAGGTAATAGGTGGTGGTTCTTCACATTGGCGCTGTCCGCAGACCCGACTGGTGCTACATCGGTGCCATCTAAGCTATGTCTCAAACTGTAATCAATTAGAGGTAAAGTAAGCGGGCAAATTTAAAGGAAAAGCTACTAATCATCTCTATTAATTTACTTACTGTGTTTTCGTAGCAGATTAACTGCGCGGTGACATTCGCTATTTGTCAAATTTTACCAGATCATTCCAATTATGCTTGTATGTATAGGTATTAAGTACGTATACAAATTGCTTAGCTCTGTAGATACCCACTGCAATGTGAATAGGTTATGTTATGATGAGGTCAGGGGGCTACCACAAGCATTACAAATTATGACACATAATCTATTTCTTTCTAATCCACTAAAGTTAGTATAACCTATCTCCACTGATAAATATCAGACAGAGGGCAGTATTGGCGGTGTTGAATTACTGTGAAATTGCAGATCTCTGTAACCAAAATGCGGGAGTTTCTAGTTGTTGCCAATAGCTGCCATCCATATGATGTAGCTGGATCGCACTACCATTGGTTCGTTATAATGACGTTTATGCGCGTTTATGTATGAACCTGTCATTGCGTTGATTTTTAAATTCAAATTTGTGTTTGAATTTGTAAAAATGCCGATGTGTATTGTGTGTGGCTGTTCAGACAGTGAAGTGAAAAGATTATTCTGTTTTCCACAAATACCCGAGAGGTAAGTAAACGGCTATCACAAATATATATTATCATTATCATAAAATTTTTTTTTAATTTTCCAGATCGGATAATTGGCTAAAATCAATGGGATTGGCGCCCCAGGGACGCATGTCAACTTGTTACAAAAGAAAATCCAGAAGCTTCTATGAAGAATAAATTAATTAACATGCTGATACAACGGAAAGCAAAGCAACGATACAAGCCCTGCGTAGACCACTCACAACACTTGTACAACAATGTACCGAAGTCCTGACAAAAGCAGCACAAACAAACAATACACTTGCTTTCCATTGGATAAAGGGCACAGTTCCCAAACGCCCTCCAGGAGAAGATGAGACGAAACCACCAAATGTATTTTTGCAAAGGAAACCCTAGGAAGTCCTGCCTAAAGACCACAATGTACTCCTTCAACTCACCAGAAGCAACCTCAGACTGCTAACCGGAATCTATACAGGGTACTGCACACTAAAAAGAATCTAACCCGCATCGGACTCATAGGACCACAGGTGTAGAGGATGCAAAATCGATCAAGAAAACGGTAAAACACTTTCTGTACGAATGTCCGGCACATTTGACCTTACGTGAATGTTTCCTGGCTGATACATGGCTGGTTTTATCCGCCATCAGAGGAGTCTTGCTGAGCGACGCCCTTGCCTTCACGAAGGCCACAGGATAACTCGAAGCAGACAAAGCCTAAGCCGTAACGACCCCTCGGAGGTTAGCAAAAGGGGCCTAATGAAGCCTAGGTGCTGTGGGAATTGTCCCACCCTCCAATATATCCATATTCCACGAAGAATAAAATTTTCTAAAAAGTTAATGATAACATTTTTTCCCATTAGTTTTCAACTTTCTGCTGGATACGGTATATAATATATAAGGATACAATTAACCTTCCATAACTCGATCCATGACTTAACACAAAAAAGTTTGACTTATCAAGACTTCGAGTTATTAAAGAAAAACACATAATCATTCCGATTCTATAAAAAAAAATTGCGAACTCACCAGTTGGTAGCGTGGTTAAATTTTTAATAACAGTTGTTGCCACTAAATTGTTGCTAATAAATTTAACGAAATTTCCACGCGGTTAGCAACAATTTCTATAGAATTGGTCTGAATATGTATGTAATGAATGCATTTATGTAAGTAAAAATATGTTACCTACATATACAAAAGATTAGGGTTGCAACGGATTAAGGTGAAAAGTGTTCATGCATAATACATATGTACATATAGTTTATTTTGGCGTAAAATCTCAGTTAATTCTGACAAACAAGATTTTTCATTTTAATTTAAAAGAAGCTTTATTGTAGTTACATAATTATACAATGAATTGGTTGTATGTTTATTGGCTTCTAAATATGTATGCTAAACGTTCAACAAATTTACAACCAGCTAATTTGAAGGTGGTTACATCTTTCTTCCATGAACCACTTTCCACTTTTTTATAAGGTTAAATTTTTCAATAGATAAAGTACATTTTACTGACATTAGCAATAATATAAATAATTAGTAACAATAAAAATAATTAGCAATAATGAAAACAACTGTTTTCCATTTATGTAATAACAAATAAACTTAAGTTGTAAAACTTAAGTTAAAACTTAAGTTGTAAACTGTTAATAAAATTATAAACTTTTTATCTCACAGTGATTTTATTTTGAAAATTAATCTTTAATATATTGCAAATACCAAATTTAATTCGATGGCGCTATACGATTTTGAATTTGGCGCCAGTATTCTGTTTTGAATTTCGCGCCAGTACGTTTATGTAACTCGGGCGCCATCTATGTTATGTTTACGTTGAAAGTTGAGATGACTATACATGTGTGAGAGCGATGCGAGATAGCCCATACGTCATGAAAAATAACGTTTACTGGGTCATCTGTAGTAGTCTGTGGATGAGGTTATGGTGGTTGCGTTTTTGACGTTTCTAGCTCGCAGCCATGATGACGCGAAATAAACAGCTACTGAAATGTTGAGGTCAAACTCACGCAACGTAGAATGATCCATGTGGGGGGACAGTCGCGCTCCGCGCGACCGAAATGCCTTCTCCATTTTTTCCATAAGCAATTAAGAATGGACTTTTTGGCAGGTGAAATAGTGATTTAAAATCGTTCAATCGCGTTTACTTAATATAGACTAGACTTGTCAGAATATAACTATTTAAATCTTCATTACCAACTTCAGATAAATTAAAACCAAAAGTTTAAAATGCAATTAAAGCCACCAGTAATGCACCCAAAGTATGCATCTTAAATTTATAGATAATGTTATCATTATATTTCCAGATAATTGCTGCAAAAGACTTAGAATAAATGCATATTTATACAAATTTTATTTTGGTAGGTTGAATTTTGTGGTTGACGCAAGGTAAGACCTTATACGAGGCGTGATCAGAAATGTTGTGTATTGCGCTGGTTGAAATAATATTAAATTTCCGCGACACAGCAAACAGAGGAAAAAGGTGATTGCTAAATTAATAGCTTATTTTTAACGTGAACGTAACCACGGTGGCTCTTTTCAGCCGCTCAACTCTGGGCAACCCAGTTTTCACTAGTAAAAACTTGTTGCATGCACCCTATAGAAGTAAGTTTATGCAAAATACGGAACGTCACTATCTCTATCTCTGTCAGCCTTCTACTAATATTGTTGAGGCCGTTGAGGCGAGAAGCAAATTCATAAGCTAGGAGTTCATTGGTTATGAGTTTATTCAACCACAAACAGTAAGGTCGGGTGTCCACCGGATCGGGCCGATAAATATCGGCCCGATCTGAGTCGTACAATGAATATTGTACCTGGTAAATTTTTGTCAATTTGACTTCAACGTATCTGAAAACCTTACGTGATAGAAGCTTTTGAGTTTGCATTTACTGCAAACTAATATATCAAAAACTCCAGTAATCAATATTTGACAGTTTTCAGTTATTTTCAGTCATTTTCTTGAAAATATTCTCAAGTAAAATCATAATATTTGTATTGAATTTAGATAAATTTTTGGCAACCATGAGATAATACAATCTAATAAATTTGTTATTTTATTATTAGCCTACGATGTCTTCCAATGGCAATTCGGCACCACCTCCACCTCCAAGGGTTTACTCAATGAAGGATAACAACAGTCTGAGTAGGCAAACATCGTCGCAATCTGCGTCATCACCAACAGATTTTGAGTCGAGGTTCAAGTTTCACGATATCAGTCATTTGGCACCACTACAGTACAAGGGTGTCGCAAAAGTGTATTCCGGCAAACAAGGTTAGTTTTTAGAATTTTAGTTAGTTGCTGTGTGTTTTGTGTTGTTTGTGCGCATGATCTGTCATATTTAAAAGGTAGTGGTTTTGCTTGTTAATGGCCAATGGCTGTCGAGCAAAACTGCTAAGCTTTTCTGTGCTTATACTTGTTGGGAAACGCTTGATATTAGTCAGGAAATATAGACTGTAGATAAATAATTGTCAAAATTATTGAGAACTTAGGTAAATGAACACGTTTTCTTTAGATTTAATAGTATTCTGGTTACTGTTGGACTGTATGTTGGTGCTATATTAACTAGAGGAGTGATTGAAGTTTGAGGGTCAATATGTTCTAGTAGAGGCATCGTTGCACATTTTCATCAACAATCTTTTAGTTCTTCTTTTATCAAAAATCTCTTAGTATTTTCAATACAAACAAATTGTGAATATTTTTATCTTTTTCCTTATAAATTTAAAGTGAAGGCTCCCGTCTCAATTCAAATAACGAACTGTATTATTGTAGCTATCCAAAGCTTCGAAATAAAAAAATCACCTGATGTAAATGGCACTACTATAAACATGTCCATTTGACGTATGGTATAACCTAAAGAAATAAATGATTTGCTTTCTATTTGTACAAATATTCAAACTGGACTGTGTTTGAGTTTTCTATTCGATGATATAGTACTTTCACAATCGTCGCTAGAGTAAACATGGTTGCCAACTCACTACAAACACGCACTACAATACTCCAGTGTGCAAGTCTAGAGAAGAGAATAACTTGTGCTCTTATAGTTAACACTTAATTATATTTTTTAATGCATTACAGCAGACAATAATCAGACGCAACTGCCATCGGAAAGCATTTCTATATTTGTAGTCCATACCAAAATTTGCATAAATAAATTTCATAAATATGAAATTCCTTTCCGATGGCAGTTGCATAAGGACCTTCGGAATCGAATGGTGGCTAGCATTTCACGATTGACGCAATAATTATGACGTGGATTATTTTCGCGTTTTGGGGGTCGGAGACGGGAGCCTTAAGTGCCCAATTAATTTTCTTACTGAACTATTTCACTAAAACTGCTGTGGATTTTATTTTTTTATTTCTTGTACTGGTTTTTTTTAAATACATACATTTTTGGTTTGCTTTTTAATTTCTTTTTAATTTAATATCCTCAATTTAAATATTGGCTTTCAAATTCGATTACCCTGTATAGATAAATTTGGCTAAGCCACTCTTCCATTACATGATTATCAAAAATTTACTTGAATTCTTGTATTAGCTGTGTTCTGTTTGTATTTATGCAACTTTGATGATTCAACATTCCTTTTGTTGGAGGACGAAGATATGTTAGTAGGCATAAAAAGCCAATTTGTTTGTCTGGATGTTTGATAATCTTGTGTATTTGTTCAAGCAAATCTCTTCTGTTTTATTTTTTCTGTTTCTTTCTCTCACACTCTTATTTTTTTCTTTAGTATCGACCACATAATGGACTGATGCATGGTAGAATGGCACACGACGTGTTGCATGGCATTGTGAACTAACCTCATTTTATGTCATGACCTAACTTTAAAACGTGAGACTTGAGATTAAAGTCGTGCGGTATTACTAAAAGGACACGTGAACGGTGTATTTTGTTTGTTTATAGTTGGTAGCAAGCAACAGGCCCCCCTACCACCAAACCACATCCAACTGAATAACAATCGTCTGTGGGATTCGTCGACGTGCTAGCATCAGCTGTTATAGCGGCGGCTTCTGCCTCCCTCCCACTGCTCAAAACTGTGCAATTACGTGCATACCTTGTTCTGTCGGAAAAATTGTTAGTCTATCCATATCAAAAAACAGAAACGAAAATTGTAACCTCCAGGTGAGGTTAGGTTTGCAGATTATTTATTTTCTTTTTGTATTACTATTTAGCAGTATGTCGTGAAATAAGTTATAGAGGAAATATACAGTGTATGCGTGAGGAATGTTCGGACTATTTCGGAAATTGTAACCTTATAGGGATGTATTATATCATTATTCTGTTATTAATTGTTACGAAAATATATGATAGAGCGGGCAACATCTAATATTATTATAAATGTATTAAGTATATGCACAAAAATATATTAAACTATTAATTTAATGATTAACTGGTAACTTAAATGTAACGCAAAATCAAATACTTATCAACAATAATTATGATAGTATAACTAAATCATATCATTGTGTTGTAACGATAAAGGTTTTATTGCTGTTTTTATTATACATGCACATAACTTTCTATCATTACAGTATATGCACAGTTATTAATGAAAATCTATTTAGCATGTACAGTAACAAACATTAACCTGGTACACGTCCGAGCATTCCTTACAAAATACCAATGACGACAGTCATTAACCTTACTTTTTAGTGGAGGTGAAAACGTTAGTCTTTTTGGCTGTGGCTATTATATCACGATTAATTGTATATTTTCCAAGAGGACAAGTTTTAATGAGTTTCATTTAATGTGAATTTTTTCTATCATAATGGAGAATATGTTTAAATAGATGTAGACGTAAGAATTAGGTTCAGAGCCTTTTGTGATAAGACTGCTGTTTACTGGTGACATTCTTTTGTTTTCTCGATAATAAGTGTCTTATTATTATCTTATTATTTGTAGTATTTTTTGTATTTTTTTTTAATTCTGTATATGGCATGTTTATACAGTTTTTAATGCTGAAAAAGTAAGATAATCATTATTTTCTGAATAGTTGAATTAAAGAAACATGCCTTATATGATTGTATTTTCTTCCGAGATATGTATTAAGTATTAAAGTAATTCTATTATTATTTTTGTCATAAACATTGAAAATTACAATCAAAGTGAACGATATATTTTATAAGGAGACGTGTTGTTAGGCCCATCGATGCTAAGTATATAGGTTAGGTGTATGTATGATTCTGGCGTCGAATGGTGTATTTGATAGTCAATTTTTTCTACATAGAGTTCACCTGTTGTCTTGTCACTTCAGAATTGTTTAAATATATATGTGTAAAAAAGATTAAATGGATCAAGAAAAAAAGGATTAAATTTGTAATAGGGATAAAAATATAATAGGAAATGCTATGTACTTATTTAATGACAAAGGGGACGCAATAGTTTAAAGAAAATATAATTAATCTTCCTATTTTTAGCTTAATTCATAAATTAATACTTCCAAAATTGACATTATAAATTCTTTAAATATTTTTGAAAATTAAAATCTTCATTTTTTTTTGTATAACTATAACATTTTTGTTCTTAATACATACTATGATAATTATTCTTTATTGATAAGTTTATATTACTAGTCAAATCACAATTTTTAACCTTTTATTCTATCATAGATGATACAGTGCCTAAAAATCTTAAAGAAACTAATGTATATAAAAATGTACATATGTAAAGACTTAATAAAGTTATGTTAAATATTTATGTGGTTTCATTATGTAGGTTATGGTAGGGCTTACAGGCCCGTGCGTAAAAAGGCCCACCATAAGTATCTAAAAGAGTAGTGACGCGTGAATCTATCAGGTTGTATTATCATAAATTGGTGTAGGTACGTGGGAAACAAATCAACTGCCATATGTCGGTCATGCGATTCTGCTGGAGTAATGTTTGCTCTAAAGTATGTAAACTGGTTTTCTCTTTCTTTCCTTTAGTGTAGAACTATGTATTACTTCAGTAATTTGATTGACTTTTTCAATATTCAATATAAGCTAGTTTTCCGCTAGAGCAAATGATATAGTTTTTATAACCTGAAAATTAAAGCCAAACGTAGTTGGGGTAAAAAGATCCGAGGTGGACCTTTTAGCACTCATGGCACAGTTGATAAATATTTGTAAATATGTGTATAATTTGGTGACCGGCAGTGAACTATAATCAAACTGGTGGAAGGGTCGCACGCTCTACATTGCAAGCGAGAATTGAGGCAGGCGCAAGCAAGCAACAGAGCGATGATGTGGGGTATGTGTCACTGTCTGACTAGTGATGATGTGGGGTATGTGTCAATGTCTGACTACCATAGGTAGATAGTAGAACGCTGTAGTGTTTTTTTTAATTGAAACCGATATCTCAAATAAAAATGTCAAACCGCTACGGCCATGGCACCATATGAGATAGAAAGAGATGACTAGATACCCCACATCACTGCGGGTTGCATACCAAATGGATATGCCTTAGTGTAGGGCCACAACGGAGCAGCGCAACTAGTAGAGAGCCTAGCAGCGCTTCTCACAACAGACAACAATGTCAAACAATGACGCGAGGAGCGTTGCTAGGCTCTCTACTAGTTGCGCTGCTCCAATGTGTCTGTGCACTTACTTATTCACCATGTCGCGTCCTTTCAACCTATGTATGTATTTACATTTCTACATAAGATGAACGTTCTTGGAAGGCTGGTTCGAGGTGACATTGATTGTCCTTACCTTCTGTCGCGGGTAGAACTTCAGGTGCTGCGACCGACGCGGACGGCTAGGGTTGTGCATGGCTTCTACTTGCTGAGAGCCGGCACAAATGTGTTGGAGCGTTCGCCTGTGGCCGCAATGTGCCGCTGTGCAAACTCGAAAGAACATGACTTTTTCGCGCGGAGATAGTACCAATTATATCCTGTTTACTTTCTTTTGTTGTGCGGATGGGTTGGTTGTTTTTTTGTATATTGAAGGTGCTCATTCTGATCAACACCATTACTTACGTTACATTTACATCTTCTTAGCGCTTGGTTTGATAACTTAGTCCTGAAGATGCCTCTTGCAACAGAGCGCGAAACGTTGACTGCTTCAAAGTCCTCAACGCAGTTTCCACCCGGAAATCAATATATCATTGACTCAGACCGCGGAAGTCTACAATCTAGATTTACATTTACATAATTTTTTTTGTATTATCCTGCTATTACTATTATTATTTTTGTCATATACTTATATATTTTCTTATTACTCATTATTATTGTTTATATTAATTATCGCTTGTCCTGTAATTGGGAGTAACCTGTTGGGCAAATATACGTTATTATTATTTATTGGAATTCTCTGATACATCTCATTAAATACTTTAAACCTAGATAATATAATATAGATACAACATATAAATACAAAAATTACACTAATAAATTTTGAAAAGTAATGAAGATCATCAGGGCAAATTGGTAGTACCGAGCTTTGCTGAAGCCTAGGAAAAGCAACGCCCTTTATGCTTTGCAACATCAGGTTGCAAAGCAAAGGAAAACTGCAGAAACCCCGTACAGCGTTGCGTAGAGGTCAGTAAAAACAATGCAGATATTTATTAATAGACAGTATACAAAGGATGGTAAAGATGAAAAGTAGTATGATAGCAGTTAATTTAGGATTCTCTATGAGAAAACTCTTCTCAAAATTTTTGCGCTTCCCAAAACCGCAATTTCTTGAATTTTTTTTTTAATTTTTATTGTTATTATTTCACTGCCTACAGGCGAGATGCAAATTTTCATTTTTCTGGCAGTATGTCATACAATCATTTTCATGTGTAGAGATGATTTCAACTAAGAGCACCCCACGTGACCTCCCGTCAAGGTGCGCAAATGGCAATGGACAAACATGCATTCAGCCACACTCAGCGGCGTAGATAGTTCGGGAGATTGGGGCGCAATCTTAAAATGTGTTCTGAGATAGAGATAGGATAGACAGGACTTCAGTGGTCTACATTCTACAATGATTAGTAACAAAAAAGTAACTAAGGCTGGTTTTCCTAGGAGCAGGTTTTTTACGCAGCGTACAACGTAAGCATACAGACCGTGATACAGACCATAATACAGACCGCAAAACTTAATGTCAAAGGTTCGTTTCATATTGTCAAAAGTGACATGAGCTAGTTAAGATGCGATTGTCATGCATTCATTCTTTCTACGACATGTGAAAAGATTGACTTGAACGTTGGACGTACCATGGACGTACGTCTTCTCAGACGCCTGTCACTTTTGACAACACGCAAACACCAAATAGCTGATACTTGACATGCCTCTATTCAGTTGTACGCTGCGTAAAAAACCTGCTCCTAGGAAAACCAGCCTCAACTCAAAAATTATAAACGTTTTTCGTTAATCCGAATGAATAATAATATAATTAATGCCTTCATGAGTGCATGAGGTTATGTTGTATATGTACAACGCGACAACTCCACTGAATTCTATAATCGGGTAATTACGTCCGATGGCGTGCACGGAGTCCCCGCTGATGCTCGCTGCTTCAGTGGGGTCGCTCTCTGCAACTCCTATCCCTACTGCAAATCCCACTACTCTCTTTATGAAGACGATGTGGCCCGATGTGAAGATAAGGACGTGGCTCCTGGATACGAGTTCGCACCACGGTTCGCACTATGTCAAGCTTCGTGTACGTCGGCCGAGTAGCAACGCTAGACTCTAGGCAAACCAAAACACAACGCCGCATCAACGAATGCACGAGTGACGGATCTCCACCACATCATGACACTAGGTGGAAACCTTTTTAGAAAGTCGGGTGGCGGTCAAGAGATCTCAACCCATACGAGATCAAATACCAACAAAAATGACGTTCGACTCCGAAGAGTTTAAAGAAACAGAAAACGCAGAAAGAGAAGAACAATCCCTGGATGCCAGTGACGGATCCCGGAGTACCGAATTCACAAGATGACGCCTCCCAGCCAGAAGAAAAACATCTCACCGATGTTCCTGAGATGTTGAAGTCACAAACCATGGGGTGCTTACTTCCCATTAGCAGGCGTTGATAGCAAAATTTTAGTTCACCCCCACGCGCTATCTCTGGCTAGCGCCCTGCTATATCGGCCGAGTCACATGCTTGATACCTATTGGCTCGTTCAAACCGTCACTGTGGACGTCGCGTGTTGCGTAGTCATGGCGTTAGTAAACCATAAACAACCATTAAGTTCTGTCAATTAACTGTCTAGTGACACTGCCAATTTTTACCACAGACATTTAAACGGATATTTTTCACTTATATATGGGTGATGTATATAACTTTAAATTTTCTGTGGTAATTTTTGTTCTGTACTAGTTCCATCACGCGGTTTTCCTGATCTTATGAATTAATTAAAATGTAATATGAGAAAATGCTAGAAGGGGGAAGTCCTATTAGCGCATAATAGCGGATGGGGGTGAACTAAAAATCACAAAGTCCACAAAGATGGCCTTGACTCGCCCATCTATATTAGTATATATGTATTTTATCTATGTCACAAACTGAATATCCTGAAATAGATCCCAAAACAATCGCCAGGATGTCACATAACATCCATGGAATATTACATGAATGTTCACTTTGGAAAGTTACATTTATAACATTAATGGGACCAAAACGAACAATTTCTTCTACACTGAACATCTATGCGACATTACATAAATATCAAAATTGAACGTTCATAATGCAATAAAAGTCAACGTCCTTGCGATGTTAAATGTCCCATTGTGCTGACTGGGCTGGATGTCTTCCTGAGCAGTTCGAACAATGGAGAGGAGAGAGCTCGAGGAGGGCATACGGAGAGCATACGCAATTAAACGCTCTGCAGATGGTTTTTAGAAGGAGAACATCAGGAAGAGGACCAACTCAACGACACCATGTAGGGGAGACCGGGGCAGTGCCGGGGCACATTGGGACGGATTTTGACATCCGCATATAGTTGCATAGTAACCTTATTTTTCACAACAACTGGTTGGTAATGGCAATACTATTTAATATATACATTTATCCAGGTATACAGGGTGTCTCACGGAACTGGTACATTAGAAGTTTCTCATGTTCTACTATTTCTGAAAACTTGAAATTTTGGAACTAGAATTTACTCGATCTGAGCTCTTCAGCAAAAATATTCTCAAGTTAACTGTCACGTCCGGTCACCGGAAGTCGGTATCAACTTTGTTATTTTAAATGGAATGATATAATTTTTATTTTATTTTTGGTTTCTACGTATCAAAACACATCATGTTTGATAATGTTTCCCTATACCTAAATATCACTATTTTTGAGTTTTTTTGATTTTACTATTTTTTGGTGATTTTCCCGGTTGCGTTTAAAATTGAATATCTCGGTTATTATTGAAACTAGAAGTTTCATGATTGGTGGTCCAAAACTAGAAACATAACCAAATAAAACGATGTTTAGTTCATCATGATATCTTATACAGGGTGTTCAAAATTTACAACAGAATAATTGAATATTTAAACATAAAAAACTCATTTTTTTCAAATGGAACACCCTGTATACCGATACGCCATTCGATAGGAAATCGTATTCCCTATCAATCAATATTAGGATCCCCTATATCTATCTTTAATAGTTTTTGAGATATTGTCACTTTTTCTTTAAATCCATTTTAAATGCTCCATTTTAAATGTATATATATATATATATACATTTTTCTTGCCTTTGACGAAGCAAATTTATCTATTATTTCATCAAAGTCGATCATTTCAAATTTTTCTCGTTCCACACTCAAGAATACTAGGCCACTTAGGCGCTCTTGTCCAAAAAGTATAAAAAGGAGAACTTACTTTTGGAACGTGCGAAGACAATATTGTTTCGATAACAACAGTTGAGACGAACCTTGCCGTTGCGCGCCGTTCGGAAACACGGGTATTCCCCGGCAGAATACCCGTACAGCCGGTCCAAGCCCTGGATACTTTTATTATTATTCATTCATGTATACATAGTCATTCGTAGCTCACATTTATTACTGTTCAGATAGTATTCTTAGTGTGTGTATAGTTCTCCTTAGACGTTATAACGATTAAGAGTAGTGCTATTGGAAAAGGCTGTTACACTTTTTGCAAACTGCAAACAATATAGTAATAAAGTTTGAACAGTGTCTGTTTCTTCAATAATTTTATTCAATACTGTTAACAATTTGCGATCTTTCAATTCAGACCAGTCAAAGGGAGACCATTTGGCGCCCCTTTGCAAGCAGCGCCCGGGGCATGATACCCCCCTTGCCCCCCCTCGCTACGCCACTGTTTATGAACTACCTACAATGGTTGTTGATGAATCTTTTAAACAAGCATAACAGTATTTTAAAATTATTATGGATGTTAATTCTTTGCAGAAAAATTAAATTAAATTATTCTTTACTTAAAAAATTACCGCCATCTTGTATTAACTATTTCAAAGTTTTAAAATTATTATTCAAACATTCGGCCGACAAGGAAAAGAGACGATTTTAACCTCAAATATGATTCACCGAGGCGCAAATGGCATAAATGAGTAAATTTCGCATAAATAAATAAATTTCCCCTTATTTCCTTGTCCCAAACTCCCCCAGTTGAAATGTCCCAATGTGCCCCAACATGAGTTTTATGAATTGAAAAATTCTAGTCTAGAAATGTGAAGGTTATGATTTGTTAGCCGCCAATAGCGGTAATGTATGAAGAATATATGTATAATTGTATGAATATATATTATACAATATAACATATAAACTTGTGTAGAGCCTTACGAACAGACGTAGAAAATAATTACTTGGTTAAGCAAAAACTGATACATTCATCAACAAACGTAGTTTCGACGTGCTGGAAACTTTTTTTGATATTGTTTACATTCACTGACGGATATTCTGTGTGAATGCGCATTTAATCGCAAGTCATTAAAGCGGTGAATTTACAGTGTCCCAATGTACCCCGTGTCCCAATCTGCCCCGGTCTCCCCTACGACATCACTGAAGAAATCGAGTTAAAAAAACGACAAGCAGTACACCGGTTCTAAAGGCAAACAGAAAAAACAGTAAAGTTAAAAGTGGAACATCGATTTTCGACGCCGGAAGATGGAACAGAAGAAGAAACTGGGAGCAGACCGATAGATACAGAAGAATAAAAATGCAGTTGGAATGGGAGGGTCCAAACCCAGACAAAAATAAAATAGAAAAAATAGCATCGGGGAGTATGGAGCGCTACGAAAAAATACGAGATAAAGATGAACCTGACTCGAAAGGATACAAACCCGTCACCCACAAGTTGAAAAACGGCAAATATAGAAACTCCAACAAGGCGGCGGTGGAGCCAAACGCCAACCAACATTGTACCAACAAAGTCAACGTTAGTTAAGCACCAATGGGGCAGAGAAACCACGGACCTCCTAGTCAAGACAGCAACAGACAGAGATGCCAATTTTATAATAGTCACAGAACCCAATTAAAGTAAGGTGGAGTGCGAACCTTGGTGCAGGGACGATAGATGCGATGTCGCTATACGATCATGAACCCGCCAAGATTTACAACAACGGACCGTGGGAAGTAATAGCCTGGATCGAGATGGTCGGTAAAGTTCTGATAGGGTGCTATAGTTCCTTGTTTCTGGACGATTTCGGCCGAACGGTGAAATCAAGCCCCAAAGGGAGATGGTCATAGGCGGTGATTTCAATACCAACATGATACCAACTCACCCATTTGGGGAGCACCACTGGAGGATGCGCGGGGAGCTACGATGGGGGAATTTATTGCGGTAAACTACCTACACGTACTCAACACCGGCACCGCACCTACTTGGAGCAGTGGTGACAGCGCGTCACATTTAGACGTACAGCTCCGCCAACTTAAAGTTGACTCGACGTGTGCGCAGAACGAGAACAAGGACGACATTCGGCGGAAGCGAGAGGCACTGTACGCTCGGCATCAATACACTAATGATCCGCTCCACCAAAACTATCCCGTGTCCACTGCGCATCGTAATGTTTACATTTCTCCGAACGACTTCTGAGTGGCCGGGCTGTAACCTTTGCCACAGGCAGGACCATGTGGGCGATGAACAGCTGGGAGATCTTGGACGGAGAAATATTCGGTGATCACTGCACTGTAATGGAGTTCAAAGAACAACAAAACGACAGCCACCGTTCAATGCTGGACAGAAGGAAATGAGCTATCGACAGGACCACGAATGACTTTTTCAGCTGTACTCTCCGGGAACTGATGATGCAAGGTGGAGACATCGAACGCAACCCGGAAAACATTGCAAAGGTGATGAACATGATCATTACAACATCAACTTTTCCCACAATGTGGAAGGAGGCTAGTCTGGCCCTGCTTCCAAAACAAACGACCGAAACAGGGAGAAGGCTGATAGACCGATATGCCGCCGTTTACGGATGGGGTAAACTCCTGGAGCAGCTGATATAGGGTAGAATATGCGAGGTGAAGAAGAGAGAGGAAGAGAACGGGAAGGTCCGCAATGAATGCACTTAATAGGGTGATGACCCATAAGACGCCGGGGAAACTCCGAAGAGGGAAGATGCGCTCTACTCACACTGGATGTAAAGAATGCGTTCATTACTGCGAGATGACCACTAATAATAAAGGGTATGTAGAATCCCACCTTACGTAGTAAGTAAGGTGACCAGATGGTGACGTCAGGTACCACGCCCCTTGCCTTATGTAGGAGGTGAATAAAGCGCACTTCAGTAAATTCTCCCGCGAAAAGCGGGACGAAATGGTCATCTTAAGTAAGGGTTACACAGAACCAGGGTACGGCTCTCACGAGAGTCCCTCAGGGATCCGTACTTGGGTCTGTTCTATGTAATATAATCTACGACGGGGTCCTGCGTCTGCCAAAAATTCAAAACACCAAAGTTCTAGCCTACGCTGACAATCTTGCTGTCTTATCCCGGAGACATGGGGGAGGGAGAAAGCCGAGTAAACATCGAGCGGACGTGCGACGAAATATTGATACCCTTAATATATATAATATATATAATACCCTTAAACAGCTGAGGATAAGAATGGGAGCAATCGAGATAGGTTCCACCGACTATTAAATACCTTGGAGTAGACTTCGACCACAATCTCAGGATGACAGACCATGTCAAGAGAGTGGTGCCGAAGGTGGATTGGACAACAATGGAACTCCAACGGAAGATGCCCAACACCAGCGGACCAAGAGCCTCTAAGCGAAGCGTTTTGGCATCCACGTTCACGTCGGTCACCATGTATGCCGCGGCCATATGGGAGCCGGCACCGGAAAGCCGAGTGGACAAAACGCCTGAGCCTAGGCCTCCGAGTCTGGTGCACACAGAAGACAGGAGCTGTGACTACCTCTTGAACCAATTCATATCGGATCACAGCTGCTTCGGGATGTACTTGCATAAAATTAAAAAGCTGCCAACTCCTAACTGTGTTGCCACCCAGCATATGGGTAGGTGTGGTTAGCCGAGGGGTTAGCTAATTTTTTGATGTAAAATAAGCAGGTGACTTAAATAGAGCGAAAGGGGATGGAAAATTTATCTCATGCGAATTTTGATGCTAATATTCGAGATACTAGACAGCACTTACCTGATAATTCTTATTTCTCACACTAAATATTTAGAACACTAAATACTAAATACAATTTTTAGTAATAAACAAAAATACAGAACAATGTAAACTTAAGGCCCTACTAGGTATTTATGCGATCGGAACACGTAAACCAAAATTTTAGGCACATCTTAAAACACCAGAACGCTCACAAATGAACGATACAATATTAACACTATAAATACCACAACCAAATTTGGCACCAGACGTCAGATCAAACTGCAATCACCCCGAAAATGGGCTCACGGCCCCCACTGCCACCAATGCACTTGAAACTGTCTCCCATGAATTTAAAACTGTTTGTGGACCAAAAGAGAATCAAAGTGAAGCCAATGTTTCTCGAATTTGAATCAAAACGTGAATGACTGACTCTCTCCCCGTTAAGTCTTCTGGCATACGTGGTTTTCCCACTCCTGAGAACTTTTCTGGGCAGGGCTTCAAAACTACTAACATGCTCTGATAACTGCTCTGATGATCTCTGGCCATATTGACTTTTTGATCAATGGACGAACAGGCGTAACTTTCCCACGGAAATTTAGCTGCTTCAACAGTCCCATGATCCATGGAACAAAGGCTATTTAGGCCAGTTCCACGAACTCTATCAAATAAAATAAACTAGATTTGAAAAACATGGTTTTTAGCACAGCCGTAACCTAACCCTTATTGAAAATGCCATAACTGTTTAATCTAGAGTTGTGTTTACAAAACAAACGCCAGCCGTCCATTGTTAATATACCACCGCGTCAACATTGCAGCTGCGCCCGTTCGAACTACACTTAAATAATGAAATTTTAGCAACAATCAACTATCGAATGCCAAGCGTCTAATTTCCCATACTTTATAATAATCTGTAACCCGGGTGGTTACACTGCCCCTTCCTTAAAACAAGAAGGGTACCTGCACTAAGTACCCTTCCTTGTACAACAACCAATCAACCCATTACTAACAAAAACCATAGGGGAAATTTGACGCTGGTAAAATACACATGATACGATAACTATCTTAATTCTAAGCACAAACCAATTAACAAAATAAAACTATACTCAAACACAAGGAATAAACAAAATAGGGACATAGTTACCAACAGTCACTTCAAGCACTAATACATCACCGGTTCCTCCACCATCCAAGATCACGTGGTGACGGAGATCAGTTGTTCATATGCTGCCAGTAGTGGCTGTCCAGGGGGAATAGACCGGCTGAGTAGCCGATAACGAGCGGCCGGTATGGTTGCCCGCCGAAAGCGAGGATTGTCGGTCCTCAAAAGGCCCGCAGTATGCGAGCTGGAGTTGTCACTGGGCGCGGTCGACTCCATGGTAACTGTCTGAGAAGGCCCCAGGTTGGATTGAACTGGATCATCCTTTGATGGGTGCTTGCTTGATAAATCCCTTTAAATCCGCCAAAAGGTAAGCGAGTTCCAGAATTCGCTAGCAGCATACACCCGCAGCCAATCGGAATGTATAAGAAGGACTCCAAGCAGTCCACTAATAGCCAGGCCGAAGTCAGCAAATCATTCCCTAGAAGTAGAACAAAGTTTCTCGTGCCAGGCGTCCCATCTTCTGTGTGTTAAAAATGGCGTTTATCTCGATTCCTTGAGGATTGGCTGCAGCACCAGAAGCCTTGAGGGAGAAGGTGTTTTGTATAGCCACTCGATTCATCCCAAACTCCAGGACCTTTGAACAGCATTAAGGCCCGCCGATCAGACGCCTTCTAACCCCAGGTTGCTGAAGAGTAGGAACTCCATGGCAGCCTCATTGGTATCACTCCCTCCGCCACTCATAGAGTCGAAAACACGAAACATGTATGTCTGTAAATACACCAAAATAAGAAACCAAAAGTAACAAATAAAATACAAAATCAAAACTTAGCAATACGTCCAGAAGGGACATACCTTCTGGATATTTCTGCAATATTTGTATGGCTCTCACACAATGTTTTTTGAAATCTATTTTAATTGAATAAATTTATAATTTAATGTTTACTTCCATTATTTTTAGTACACAAATTCAATATTTAAGTTTTTGTTGCTATCTTAAAAATTATAAAAATTTTTGAATTTTTTTAAACATGATTTTAAAATAATATGTGGACATTGCTAGCAGCTGTCAAACTTAACAACAAACTTAATTATACTTAACACAATTAAATTAATAAATAATAATCAATAAAGAAAAATAAGTATTAAACTTAAAAACAAATAGTTAAGCAATAGTTTTTTTTAAATGACAAGTATGGAAGACCTGCACTGACCAACAATAAAAAATTCCGAACAAATGGCAAATAGTATTTTTTCGTAGTTTTTAGTCAAAAAAATCTGATGTTACCATGCACATGACTTTATCATACTATATATAAAATTAATAGTAAATAATTCTATTTAGATAAATAACTAAAATATCTAGATAAATAACCACTTTATCGACTCAATACCGAGCTTGCCCGTGAGAGATGAACTATTTAACTTTTATAGAAATAAGCATAAATGTAAGTTTGATCAGTTATTGGAGTTTCGCTTGGCTACCACAGAGGAGATTCAGAGTAGGGATGTTCCGATACACCTTGCTGTACCGGTATCGCGTATCGTATTGTATCGTATCAAATGTACCGGTTCTGTACCATACCGGAGCACAAAGTACCGGTACATCGGTACCGGTACATTTTTTAAGTCGTAATTCCGAATAAAAAAAAAATTTTTGCGGAGCGGCAGATACATACACACATTGAAATAAAATAATGTACTTGAAGTAGTCCATATTCAAAGGTGTAGTTTCATATAATTACAATAAAAAACCTCTTTGGCCTTTGCAGATTGTTTATTTCGATACCGGTTTCGATCAAAGATCATCATCAGCTTAAAATCTACAAATATAATTACATCACTCAAGGTCATACATTATAAAATTTAAAAACATTACATACACAATAGAAAAACTATAACTTACGTCAAGTAATCCAAAGCCGTATAAGTGACTTAGAGAAATAAACAATCTGCAAAGGCCAAAGAGTTCTTTTATTGTAATTATATGAAAAAATAAAGTACAGTAGAATAAATATGATGCGGTTTTTATTAAATATTTGAAACTTTCTTTCTCTGTAGTGCTTAAGGTAGATTATCTTCTGCTATCATATGTATTATATACTATTGTATTGGTCCTATTGGCTGCTTTTTTTGCCTCCTACATAAAACGTAACAAAATAGTTTATATGGTCGCAATGCAAGTGCAGCACCGATTATCCGATATCTATCATCTAATTCTATTATTTTTTTGTTATTGTAGGAAAGGATTACAAATGTTTCACAATGCTGAAAAATGAGATCATTCATTATACTGTATTTTCAGCCAGAGTTGGCATGTGCATTTATTATCAATAGAATGTTCATAATACATGCCAATTGATAGATGTCAAGTACATCAAAAAACCGCAAAAATTTAACAATTGTCAAAATAACACTGGACAACTCTCGCCTTAAAAGTATAGGAATATGTAAAGTATCGTACCACCCATGATATAGGAACTACTTGATTCACCATGGCACCACCAGTGTTTTCCAGAAATTAATGGGCTTTTTAATTATGATTTTGTACAAAATATATAAATGCATTATGAATGTATTTTTCCGAACAAAATATTAAACGCTGCTATATTATCACATACGGAACTATTTGTCTCACCATGGTACCACCCATGTACCACCCACAGAACCATCAGTGCTTTCTTTGTTTCTAATCTGTATGTTGGATGCCCACGCTGAATGTGTTTTTTTTTCATGTTTGTCGTAAATTCCGCAATTTTAACGTCAGTGTTACAAAGTTCGCATTTTCCACCCAACTTGTTTTAATAAACACTTTCCATATCCTACTCGACGAACGTGGCATGTTTGTATGTATTTCGCTTGTAAAAAGCACTATGGCTAACGGATTTAATGACTTTCGCACTCAAAGATTTGCACACCAAAGTTAGGTTAAATTTTAGTCGGAATTTCCCTGATCGTTTACTGACACTGTAAAAGAACACAAATACAAATTCCTTCGTTGTAATCAGTGTCACTTGTAAAATAAACTTATATTGGTTTGCCGCTAGAGTACGCTAGTTGTTGGCAACAACAAATATCGCGATACAATATCGTCCAAAAACGTATCGTATCGTACCGTATTGGATGCTATAGAACCGGTACAAAATATCGGGTATCGGAATGTAAAGTACCGGTACTTAGAAATATCGTATCGTATCGAACATCCCTAATTCAGAGTATCCTCGATGGTATAAAGTCGCATGCGGTGGGTGTAGATAATGTTAGCCTAAGGTTTCTGAATTACTGCTGCCCGTTTATTGTTAAGTACATTGCTCACATAATAAATTCCTGCTTGCTGGAAAGTACATTCCCTGCTGATTGGAAACAAGCAATTGTTCTGCCGGTACCAAAGGTGTCGCGGCCCACCTCCTACAATGACTTGAGACCCATAAGTATTCTGCCGGTACTCTCAAAGGTGCTGGAAAGGATTGTGGAGGGGCAAATTCGGGATCATTTTGAAACGTACAATTTGTTGCCGGCTACACAATCTGGATTTAGAGCAGGATTCAGCTGCAATACTGCCTTGCTGAATATCACAGACGAGCTTTTGCTGGGTTGGGACAGGGTTTTACACACAGTTTTAGTGACCATAGACTACAGCAGGGCGTTTGACATGATGAATCATGAGCTGCTGCTTGCAGTTCTTGGCTATTTGGGTCTGGGCGGTGGAGCTGTAGCGTTCTTTAGGGAGTTTTTAAGCGGTAGAAGCCAGAGGGTGAAGCTGGGGGTCGGTCTCTCAGGTGCAAGATCGCTTGCGTCGGGGTGTCCTCAGGGCTCTATCTGCTCTCCGATAATGTATACTGCATTTACGTCATGTTTCGGGGACTATGTTGAGCACTGCGGCTATCACGCCTTCGCTGATGACACTCAGCTAACCTACAGCTTTGCTAGGGACGAGTGTAAATTGGCTCAAACTAGAGTGAATGAGGACGTAGAGAATCTTGTAAGGATCTCAAGGGATCACGGGCTCTTGATTAACCCTTCGAAGTCGGCTGCGATAATATTTGGCAATAAACATCACGTTCAAAGTATTAAAGAGCAGTTGACCGTGGAGATCGATGATACTCCAGTGAGGTTCATTGATACAGTAAAAAATCTGGGCTTGTGGATCGACGCGGATTTGCGCTTTTAAAGTCATGTGCATAGCTTGATTCGAGCATCATATGGCATACTTAAAAGTCTTTACGCAAGCAGATTCATATTGAGTCAAAAATCCAGAATCCTGCTGTGTAACGCTTTGGTGCTTTCACGATTCAATTATTGCGATGCCGTTTATGGTCCCTGTTTGACGACGGAGTGTGCTGGGCGAATACAGCGAGTCCAAACTGCTTGCCTCCGGTTTATATATGGGCTTCCAAAGTTTGACCGAATATCTCATACCCTAAAACAATGCAATTGGCTCAATATGAGTAAAACGAGAAAACTACATGCCGCTACGTTGTATCGTCAGGTAATTGAGTCTGAGCGTCCCCAGTATTTGTATTGTCGCATATCTTTTCGTTCTGATGTGCATCACTTGAATCTGAGACGCAAACAGTTCATCATGGTCCCAATGCACAAAACAAAGTTATTTGAGCGCTCCTTTTCATATTGTGTAGCCTCGTTGTGGAACTCTCTCCCGAGTGCACTGAAGGAGAGCTCAAAATCTGCCTTCAAAAGAGCATATAGGGACATGTTGCTGGAGGAACAGAGGCTGGAGCTTGTTGGTTGGTGAGGTGTCGGAGATTGGGGGGTTTCGGGTGTGTTTTCGGGGAATGTTCTGACGGATTTAGGTCGGTCTGTGGCTTTGATGAGTAAATGTGCGAGGTCGACGAATTTATTTGAAATGTTTAAACACGATGTGGGGACGAACAAATATCAGACGATGGTTCGCTATCAGTCTGCGTTATGTTCCCATTGAGCAGCTATGTGTGTTATTATGTATGATGTATTGTGCCGAGTGTAGAAATTTAATTGTTCAATAAATATATATATTATTATTTATTATTATTATTTGATCGAGATCGGTCGTATCTGCATTAAAATAAAACTAGTTAGCCAGGATTTGACAGATATTTAATATAACTGTCAAAACATCAGCGTTTGACACTAGCTACTGTCATTAGAATGAAAATATCTGTCAAATCCTGGCCAAATAGTTTTATACTAGGAGAATGTGCAGGCCTAATAGGCCTGCTGGTCGACCTAGGTAGAACGCCGAAGCGTTAAGAGAGAGACAAAAAGCCCGGATGCTCCTACACACGCGACGTGATTATTCTCGTACGTGCGGAGCGGTTACGGAGCGCCATCTATTGCTTCGTAGCGTAACCTGAACAGCGACATGACGATGTGTCGCCGTCTGGTGACAGCGTCGCGAAACGCGCGGCCGTTGCCTAGCAAGCTCAATCGATTGCCATGGCGACGCGCTGACGAGTACAGTCCCAAAGGATAATCCCGAATCGAGGTAAAAAATAACGAGAACTGGGCGGAAATTGGACGAAATCGAAAGCCTAAGCTCTGTAGAATCAAATTTCGGGTGGAAAATCGGCGCCTGCCGATTTTCGCTTCTCCGAAGAGCAGACCTTTCCCCCGATTCGCCGATTTTCGTAAACTTCTCCCGCGGACTGTGTGAGACTTTTAGTATATAGTATATAGTAGTAGATTAATGAAGAGACGACCGATCTCGATCAAATAGAATTTGCTCATACAGCCAAACTATTAATTTTACGATAAAACATCATAGACATAAATTATTCAGAATTTCTTCTAGTTTCATTTATTATTTAACTATTTTGAAGAAATTACAGAAATGGCGGCTCATTTGCAAAATCCTTGAAAAAGGCTTAGAGGAAACATCCAGTTCCTTTGGACTCGTTTGAACCAAAACCTTTTCAGCTCTAAGTTTGCATGAAACTTCTAAATATGAAGTTTTGTCCCGATACCTTTAGTAGTTTCTCCGGAATCGTCGCCACAAAAACGGGTACACGCACACGCGCATGATAAAGTAAAATGTAAAAACTCTTTGTGTCTTGAGCTTTTGCAGAAAAAGCAGTTGTCCGACGGTTAAGTAATTTGATGTTTTTCTTTTTGACATCCTTTTGTTCTTATTTAATAAAACATTATATTTCTAATTACCAATAAGTAGATATCTGCGGTTGTTTTGAAGTCTACATCAAAAGTCTACTAATTATTTTTTTATTGAGTTATTTTGGTATGCAAATTTATTATAACGAATAATCATAAAAAATACAAATTTAGTTAATTTTGCCTATGGGAACCTGAATATTATTCAAAATCTATAAAAAAATGCTATAATTGCTATTGAGATTTTAGAGAAATTTTAAAAGGTGCGACATAAAGACAACAATGTTAAGAACCAAGCGGTTGCTAAGCACAACAATTAGTATTTTTATTATGAAATATGTATTCAATCAACCTAACAGACCGAGGTTTTAGGTTTTGCACCTCGCTGGAAATAATTCTGCGGGCGCGCATGCTGGCAACCCTGCCTGCGATAGAAGAAGAGGCAAAAGACACTTTGGCAATGTCAGATAAAGATGGTCTGTTTTTTACTTGTTCTCTATTCGAACTCACGTCAATTATTGTTATTATTATTGTTGTCTCAACAACAGACGTGCCAATTTTATGAATCATCTCGGGAAGATCAATGATGAATCATGTCCCTAACTTTTGTGATATTGGTCGGACAGGCAAGATGCGATAAAGAAGGCAATGGAACGAGGAAGTGTACCTATCATGATGTCAATTTGTCAACAGTGGCATGATAAAATTATCAATACTATCAATATTGCTACACATGGTAAACCAAGGGCGGAACCTAGAAGACTAAGGCCACCTTCATCGACTTATGCGTCTCAAAAGTCAAGACAATATATGAAATAAAATGCAAGATTTGAAATAAAACGTGCATTTATTGAAAGCATTTCTAAAAATATTTGACCAATACAAATACATTTGATCAATACAAAAAACATTTGTGCAATAAAAAACTTACCTGTGCATAAAAAAATAAATGTGCAATAAATTTATATAAATGTGCATCAGAATAAATATTTGTACTTTTTTATAGTTGGATGTTCCTTTCATAGTATATTTGTACACTTGAATAAATAAACAATACAATCGTTACCTCTATAAAACTATAATGAGTAGCATATAAAATAACTGTTCATTGAAAAAAAAAAATACATTTCTACTAGTATAAATCAGCATTATTAAATCAGCAAATATTATAAGCGCATTCAATAATCTAAATTGTACTATGAGAAAATTATAATGCGCGCTAGCAAAAATATTATGTGCCCTAGAAAGAATACAATGTGCATTAAGTCCTGCTGCCCGTAGCGCACATACAGGGTGTATATTAATTCAGTGCAATAATTTGGAGGGGTGATGTAACTCATACAATATGAGGAACAAAAAATCTTAATAAAATTTTTCAAAATTTTGCAGTTGAAAAGTCCATTACCGCTACCCACATGTTTTCATGTGTAGTACTCCGTCGAAAGCTAGCCCGCACCTATCTGTAGCCCGCGGAGTTCACGAAATGCGTATAAATAACGATGTATTCAATGATTTAACAGTTACCTAAAATTTACTTACCAAAAATTTTAAAGAAACTGCTGAAAGTGCGCACCGCTTGCATCCAAACACGCTTCTGCTCGGCGCGGCGCCTCCAATTCGCACATAAAGAGCGGCGCTCAATGTCATCGCGCACAATTTCAGCACAATTGAAAATTCGCTCACGGAGTTCATTTTCATTGTTTACTTCCGTCTTATACACTAATCCTTTTAAATAACCCAGAAATAAAAATCCAGAGGATTCAACTCTGGCGAACGATTTGGCCACCGTCTTGGTCCATTAATCACTATCCACTTTTCACCAAATGTTTCACTTATATGTGTAAATAATTCCTGTGGGAGCAAATCTTGTACACGCGTTTCCCGATATACCCGAAGTAAGTTTTCACGTAGTGGTCTGTGCACTATACCGTGGGAAACTCCGACTTGTCGAGCAATTGTTCTAGTGCTTCGTCGATCATCTTCGTGGAGCATGTGCAAGATTTGTTCTTCGGTATTTGCCATATTACGATCACGTGGACGGCCTCTTCCTCCATGGTCAGGTAAAAATACCCAAGCAGGACTATCCCTTAACCGTTGAACCACGGAAACAAAAGTTCTATTATTAGGGACGCGCCGGTTTCTAAATCGTTGCGAATAAAGTGTTTGAGCGGCCGCTGCATTTTTTCTGCATTCACCATAAACAAGTAACATGTCCACGTACTCACCACTACTAAAATTGTCCATTTTGAAACACAAAACCACAAAGTAACTACCAAGAAACCCGGTAAACAGAAACAACTGCAGAGCGTAAACTAAAGCACGCACGGGACTCCCCCACGCTAAGCTGTCAGCTGTTTCGCCACAGGCTCTTAGGTCAAGTCGCTACTACCCTTTCTAAAAACGTGCGGCGTCAAATTCTGCATTTTCAATAATTAATTACTCAATACTGGTATCACTTAGAGAAAAAACGTATTTGAATTTTTTACTCGAATTATGAAGATCTATAACCCCTAGAAATTATTGCACTCATTTAATATACACCCTGTATATCGTTGTCGCGAAACTGCCGGCTGCTCACAGGGTCCAGTTCGCACCGTATTTATGGAACTAATTAATCACGTAAACGGAGGGATTATCGCATCTTAAAATTATTGAAAATGTTTAGTTTGTGAGGACAATTATTAAAGGTAAGTACAATGCAACATGTGAATTGTATTATGTGCTTGTAAACAGCAAGTACATATACATCAATATAGCAATAATACCAATACTAATATGCATATAAATTTAAATGTTCAATCGCTAGGGCACATTACAGATACATAAATAAATGTAAGATTTTTATTATTAAACATAATATGTAGGGTAAGCTATTTGAATTAATTAATAGGGTCGAATATCATTAAAAGTACGCGCTACCATATAATTCGTCAAAATCAGATCATAGTTAATTTTGAGTATGTATTATTTTAATGCACAAGTTATCCGTTTTATGGCATAATATGAATAAAATATTGCTCATTATAACATTTTTTATGTAGCATGTTCAGATTTATTTAAAGCACAATATTTATTATTTATCTTTATTTATCTATTTAAAAAATGCACTCTTAAATCGCACCCAATATGTATGTAGGTATTTTAAGGTAATGAATGCGTACAAAGCAACGACAATTCGATTAATTGATTGTTAGTTGAGAAGTCTAAATTCCAAGTTTGAATCGCGACGTCAAATATCGAAATCAGGTAATGCCGCGCGCCGCTGTTTTCTTTACGGCACCGCGCATCTCGTGGATACTCGCGCCTGTACAGAGCCGTAGTGGGGATTATTACTTTTTACATCTTTGTGGCCCCTGCTACTAGAACAGGTGTCAGTTGCTTGCGACGTGAGCAGATTCGCGCTTGTTGGTTATTGCGGCCGGTTACTTGAGTGATGTTGTTTAGTGGAAAATGATCGCGACAGTGATACAACAGCATATTTTACGGCGACGCTGATCGGATTCATATTGTGCCGGGCACGCTTTAGATGTCAATAGTTTGCCCAGCCGAGAAATGTAAGTGTGTCGCGACTGATTAACTTTTTTCTTTCACAACAGAAAGAGATTGGTTTGAATTTTACTTATACAGCGGTACCGCTGTGCATGGAACAGGTTTTCGTGTTTCTGTACCAGTGCATGCAGTATTTTATTGTGTTTATATGTATTTAAAGACCCATAAATATACGGGTGAAATAAATATTGGTGGATATGTGGATATTGTAGATATATGAATATGTGACTATTTTGTCTCGGATTGTCAATTGTAATAAAAAATTGTAAATTGAATACGTAATTGTGATTTGAATTCAGGTAAACGCTTACGTTGACACGTTCACCAAACTAGATTTAATTACTTTAAAATCGACAGGAAATTTAGTATGGTGGGTAAGCAGTAAACTTTCGCTTTATATACTGCATTACAGAGTTTGCAAGTTAAATATTCGATAGTTTAATCGTGTTATAATAACTTTCTGCTAGTTAGCCCATACAAATCGGATAAAAGAAATTGGATAAAATACATACATAGTGGCAACTTAACTATCAATTTCGTATTCAACATTAAACAATGCAGGTGTTATTGTTTAGAAATCCGCACAACTATTTATCGAAAATTCCATTGTTAATCACGGTCAATATTTTCAGTTAAAATTTTATTTGATTTTTTCAATTAAAATTTTATTTGATATGGTGAACCTACGATGACACCTGTGTGTTTTTTTATTCTGGGTCGTTATTGTTAATTTGCACTAATGCAATTTCAAATTCTGAATATTTTAGTTTTGAAAATGATCACTCTTAACCGCCTAATATCTCTAAATCATCAATTAAATAATGTAAGAAGGCCCAATAATTGCCCATGGGATTTCTCGGATTTCCTTACAAATTTCTAGTTCCATTGGATTTTTAGTTGAAACAAACATTTAAAATTTCTTTTTTTGTGGTGATATATTCAAAAACTAAACACATTTAATTTTAGATAACCTTAAGACCAATTTTTTATTTAATTTTTTAGTATGCCCAAACAACCCTATATAAGAAGAAAACGGTCTTATTGGACAAAAATTGAAAAAGATAAGTTTCATCTCGAAATTTAGTTTAGAGAAACAACCTTTTCAAGTGTTATTTTATGTCTGTGACAAAAAATAAAATTGTTGCGTTCAACTGTTTGTATCTTACTGGAAGGAACTTACTGACACCCCATGAATGTTGTTTTATTGAAAGAATGCGAATATAGATAAAGGTATGTTTCCTGATTGATCTAACTAATTGAAGGCATAATGAATATAAGTTCTAATTTCTCGAGAAAAAGTCGTTCTTAGTACGATGACATTTTCTCAATAACATCTTAATACGGTACAATACTGGTTTTGTAAAAATTTGCACGAAAAGAGCAGTTTTCTACACGTTATGACACTTGTAAAACTGCTCTAAAAACAAGTTGACATGTGACGTTACGTGTGAATTACAAAATAATTTGTAGGTTATAGTCTTGTAGTATTTCTATTCTAATTCTCGACTCAAACATTTCAGTCATTTTTACTTTATCATACGCAGTATGTAAAGTATTGTAATCGTGCCAAAAAATTTTTTTGATATTTTTGCGGAAATATGTCCTTTTGGGTCCCCTGAACATTTTTGACCAAGGTACAAAAAAATGTCTGTGTGTGTGTGTGTGTGTGTGTGGATGTGTGGATGTGGGTGTGTGTGTGTGTGTGTGTGTGTGTGTGTGTGTGTGTGTGTGTGTGTGTGTGTGTGTGTGTGTGTGTGTGTGTACCCGTTTTTTGTGGCGACGATTCCGGAGAAACTACTAAAGGTATCGGGACGAAACTTCATATTTAGAAGTTTCATAACCAAACTTACAGCTGAAAAGCTTTCTGTTGAAAAGGGTCCAAAGGAACTGGTGGTTTACTAATAGCATTTTTCGAAGATTTTACAAATGAGCCGCTATTTGTGTAATGTCGTCAAAATAGTTAAATAATAAATTAAAGGAGACGAAATTTTCTATAATTTATGTATATGACATTTTTTGGTAGAATTTATAGTTTAGCTGCATGAGCAAATTCTATTTCATCGAAATCGGTCGTACTGCTTTAAAACTAGTAGCCAGGATTAGTCAGATTTTTTGATTCTAATGACAGTAGCTAGTGTCAAACGCTAATGTTTTGAAAATACTACTGTCAATATAGGCTGCGTTCGGATATTGAACACCGTTACACTTTTTACACCCAATAACACGTCATTTGGACGGTGTACCCGGTGTCAACGGAGTACAATATCCGAACGCAACTTTAATCGAGATATCTGTCTAGTTCTACTAGTTTTATTTTAATGCAGACATAGACGATCTCGATCAAATAGAATCTCATGCAGCTAAACTATTAATTTTATATCTATAGTATGATAAAGTCATGTGCCTGGCCACATCAGATTTTTACTTTATCATACGCAGTATGTAAAGTATTGTAATCATGCCAAAAAGATTTTTTGAGATTTTAGCGGAAATATGTCTTTTTGGGTCCCCTGAACATTTTTGACCAAGGTACAAAAAATGTCTGTGTGTGTGTGTGTGTGTGTGTGTGTGTGTGTGTGTGTGTGTGTGTGTGTGTGTGTGTGTGTGTGTGTGTGTGTGTGTGTGTGTATGTGTGTGTGTGTGTGTGTGTCTGTGTACCCGTTTTTGTGGCGACGATTCTGGAGAAACTACTAAAGGTATCGGGACGAAACTTCATATTTAGAAGTTTCATAACCAAACTTAGAGCTGAAAAGCTTTCTGTTGAAAAGGGTCCAAAGGAACGGATGGTTTACTCATAGCATTTTTCGAAGATTTTGCAAATGAGCCGCTATTTGTGTAATGTCGTCAAAATAGTTAAATAATAAATTAAAGGAGAGGAAATTTTCTATAATTTATGTATATGACATTTTTTGGTAGAATTTATAGTTTAGCTGCATGAGCAAATTCTATTTCATCGAGATCGGTCGTACTGCTTTAAAACTAGTAGCCAGGATATGTCAGATTTTTTGATTCTAATGACAGTAGCTAGTGTCAAACGCTAATGTTTTGAAAATACTACTGTCAATATAGGCTGCGTTCGGATATTGAACACCGTTACACTTTTTACACCCAATAACACGTAAGTGTCATTTGGACGGTGTACCCGGTGTCAACGGAGTACAATATCCGAACGCATCTTTAATCGAGATATCTGTGTAGTTCTACTAGGTTTATTTTAATGCAAACATAGCCGATCTCGATCAAATAGAATCTCATGCAGCTAAACTATTAATTTTATATATAGTATGATATATATATATATAGTATGATATATAGTAAGTCATGTGCCTGGCCACATCAGATTTTTACTTTATCATACGCAGTATGTAAAGTATTGTAATCGTGCCAAAAAAAAATGTTTGAGATTTTAGCGGTAATATATCTTTTTGGGTCCCCTGAACATTTTTGACCAAGGTACAAAAAAATGTCTGTGTATGTGTGTGTGCATGTCTGTGTGTGTGTGCACCCGTTTTTTTGTGGCGACGATTCCGGAGAAACTACTAAAGGTATCGGGACGAAACTTCATATTTAGAAGTTTCATAACCAAACTCAGAGCTGAAAAGCTTTCTGTTGAAAAGGGTTCAAACGAACTGGAGGTTTAGTCTTAGCATTTTTGAAAGATTTTGCAAATAAGCCGCCATTTCGTCGAAATAGTTAAATAATAAATTAAAGATGAGGAAATTCTGAATAATTTATGACTATGACATTTTTTGGTACAATCAATAGTTTAGCTGCACTCGCAAATTCTATTTCATCGAGATCGGTCGTACGGCATTAAAACTAGTAGCCATGATTTGTCAGATTTTTTGATTCTAATGACAGTAGGTAGTGTCAAACGCTAATGTTTTGACATTAATTTCTGTCAATATAAGCTGCGTTCGGATATTGTATTACACTTTTTACACCCAATAACACGTAAGTGTCATTTGGACGGTCTAGCCGGTGTCAACGGAGTACAATATCCGAACGCAGCTTTAATCGACATATCGGTCTAGTTCTACTAGTTTTATTTTAATGCAGACATGGCCGATCTCGATCAAATAGAATCTCATGCAGCTAAACTATTACTTTTATATATAGTATGATAAAGTCATGTGCCTGGCCACATCAGATTTTTTTTAATCATAACTGTTGACTTATCAAATTTCACTGTGAACGTTAATTGATAGTTTACTCTTGGGCATATTTAACGATTTTTTGTTTTGCAACCACCTGTGTTTTAGATGGAAGTTATAACTATGGCTATTGATAGCATTTTTTTACGTGTAGATTATTTTGAATTTTAAGCTGCTTGTAATAAACGTTGTTTTTTCTGCAGTTATGTAAAAAAACAAATATTTTCTAATTATGCATATAAAAGCAAATGCAGTTTAATATATTATGTAATAGTATGTATTTTCCAAATAATTTCATAACAACAAATATGTGCATTAAATACAAAATTAAAATTTCTATATAATTACTTGATCGTGTCACGATATTATTGTTTCCATTTCTAACAACTTACAATTATTACATCCTTTGCTTGCGTAACGAAAGCTTGCTCTTCCTTTTTACTTTCTCATTTCGTTCAGTGCTTTTAACACCTTTGTTGTATACTTGGCTCGTTCAGCAGATGTGATCCGGACGTACAAAGCGCAATTCAAATTAATAACGATCACGATTACATAAACTTTTGCAGATAATACAAAATACTATATGTAATTACTTTTAACAATGAATTGTTTGATACATTATGAATTTACAACGAGTAGAAGTTTCCTGAAAGTCTTGTCCTAATATTATAACTAGTTTTATTATCAGGGCTTTGTAAAAGAGTAAGAGAACCTAATCAAGTTCCATTATTACCTTCCACACAACCCCTAAATGGCAATAATATCCGTATCAATCAGTTGCTCCAGAAAAAATGCAACAATTGTTGTATACTTTTCTAGCACACCTCTAATTATTGGTAATTCGAAGATCTAGTAGCCCTTAGACGCTCGGAATTTTGCCCCATAAACAACCCCTAAATGGCGATGAAGTCCGGTCGAATTGCAAACGTAAATCAATTAGTTGATACACAAAATTTATATAATTTTTGCATAAATTGTTACATAACTTTCTATCACACCTCTAATTATTAGGCTATTATACTTTTTTGATTCACCCGTTTCCTTGTGTTATCAATGTAATCAATAACCGGTGACATTACTGTAAAGAAACGTATTACCATACAAAAACAAAACGTACAAAATTCAAGAGAGTATAATGGAACATTTGCAAAAAAATTCAAATTAGTTCTTACTGGGATTATGGTTTCTTTATCACAATTATCAGTACGCAATTTGCTGATAATAAGTCATGTACCTACCGTAAATTTTGTATTTACCAAATTAATCAGATAATCACAGATAATCAAAATTTATTTTAAAAGTGCCTTACATTTTCATATTTTTTCGGCCTGACCATTCATATTCTTTCCCAAAAGTCTCATGGTCTTATATAGTTGTAAATGTATTAATTTTATTTATGCGACATGAATTATAATGGAAAGTTATCTGACTTTTGCTAATCAATTTGTCGCAGTAAAATCAATTTTGATAAACGGCAACATTATTGTAGCCTATTACAGTACATATTGTAATAAAACACTCTTTTTCCTCTTAACCCTTGTATAATTATTCTATATTTGTTTAAATAGGAGACATGCTTCGATTTCCTCAATCATTCTCAATCCTAAATTGTCAAATTTATAAACATCCCAAAATCAGGCATATGTAGATTATTTCCTGTTCAATGATTTCAATTTTATAATTGGCGAATTCTTCATCAGCGCGATGCACAAGGATAAAATTAGAGAGATATTTCATAAATAAAACAGCTTTACATTTTGAAAATGTAAAGTTGTTTTATTTATGAAACATCTCTCTAATTTTATCCTTGTGCATCGCGGATTGAGCATGATTGAAGAAATCTAAACATGTCCCCTATTTAAACAAATATAGAATAATTATACAAGGGTTAAGAGGAAAAACAGTGTTTTATTACAATATTCATAATCTTGTACCATGGAACACCAAATGTATTACAGTACAGTTATAGTTACAGTATGTATTACAGTACAGTTACAGTTGAAGTACTATGCTATAATTTGAAGAAATGTCAAAAAATCTTAAATAAAATAACTGTTATTTGATGAAACAACTACTGTAATTGTGCAAGAAAGTTTCCTATTTCATATATTTGCAACTTGAGCACCATATACAAAAAAAAACAATATAATTTTTCGTTTTCAAGTAAGATTCCATTACCCAAATATATTTGAGATATACAATTTCATCATCTTTAACAGGGTAGGGCGAAAAGACTAGTGACGCATTCATCTATCGGGTTGTGTTATATTACTTATATTATCATTTATCACTTAGCACACAAAGAGGTGTACGGGGTAAACAAATCGAGATACAGATGTCAGTCGCGCGATGTTGCTGGAGGGAGATAAACGACCCAATACGACCGCGCGTCTAAATTTACATAAAAGTTTTTTTTTATTACCTTTTAGTGTTTGTTCCACTTTATTATTCCACTGTATTACTTTTATTGGCACTTGATAATAGTTTTCCGCCAGAGAAAATGGTAAATTTTGTTTAACCTAAAAAGTAGAGCTAAACGTGGTTCGGGTAAAAAGGTCCGTCGTGGAACTTTTTGGCACAGTTGATAAATATTTTAAAATATGTGTACATTTGTTGTTTTAGAATGCGCAATAATTATAAAACAGAAACTAACCTAGGGGTAGCTAAGTTGGTTGACTATTGGCGCCGTGCGCGTACGATATGCCCATCTCTATTGCCGCCGGACGGGACTAAGATCGCCACGAGGTGGCGGTGTTCTATGCAGTTTCCTTCCTAGTAATCACCCACGTGGTAGTTACCTGTAGCGCGTCTACTAAGTAAACATAAACAAGAAAGCTGTTGCCGTACGTAAATGAGGTTAATTGGTAGAAGCAAGTAATTTATTTGTAGTGGTTTGTAGTGAATAAAGCGGCGTTTTCTTTCGTTGTACTGGAGATTAATAATAAATAAAGTCGACTACAGCGCTTTTGCGTGCAGCGGTGACCGAGAAAACTTCTGGCGGATACATATTCCGCCATGGGCGCATAAAGCGTTCATCAATCCCCCACCCCGTACTGCGCACGGTGCCAATACTGAGTTAAAAACAAATCTCACAGGCAAACACCTAGTGACTATTGAAATAAGTAAAACTTGAAAAGATTCACAGAGCTATTGAAAAATAATCCTGACAACTATTAGTTCGCAGGTTCGAAGTTGGCTTTAGGCAGTGGTTCAACACAGGGCTGTGGAGTCGGTAAAAAAACTTTCGACACCGACTCCGACTCCAGATAATTTTCGTAGTCCGACTCAGGCAAAATTTATGTTTCCAGCGAATTTGTTGGCGAAAAAAAATTAAACTGACATAATATAATTGTAAATAAAATAAAAAAGGCCTGTTGATCGGACCACAATATTATGACCATATTTAAAAAGACCGGGGGGAAGTTAGCCATAAAAGTTATCCATAAAACTTTTTTTATCCGATTTTAATGAATGACACATTTTTGGAAAGCCCTTAACGTACTGAGTCTACAGTAGTTATTGCAGAGGGCGCAATTCATAACTACTACCTAAAAAATTAAAAAGAAAGTCATTTTTTGTTTAAATTGGCTCATTTTTACAATCGCATATCTCCGTTAATGCTTTACCAATGACGACATCTCTTACAGCAATCAAAAGTACAAATGTAGACCATACTTCCATAGTTATTGCAGCCCAACTTTCCACTAATTAGTGGTTTAAAAAAATTCCTGAACATTGACTATTTTTATCCAGGGATGCGAGTATGGAAGCATACACCGTTCCAGTAGAACAGTGAGCATAACTCCTTTTTATCAACCGATTGTAACAAACTATATACCAAACGAAATAGGAAGCTTGTCTGCACTTATGCAAGTTATTGCAGTCCAAGTTTCTGCTAATTAGTGGTCTAAAAAAATTCATGAACTTTGAATATTTTTACTTTCGAGTATAGAAAAATACATCGTTTCAGAAAAACCCTATGCATAACTGGTTTTTATCATCTGATTGTAACAAACAATTCACCAAACGAAAGAGGAAGCTTGTCTCCACTTATGATGGTTATTGCAGTCCAAGTTTCCGCTAATTAGTGATCTAAAAAAATTCCTGAACATTGTCTATTTTTTTCCAGGGAGGCGAGTATGGAAGCATACACCGTTCCAGTAGAACAGTGAGCATAACCCCTTTTTATCATCCGATTGTAACAAACTATGCACCAAATGAAAGAGGAAGCTAGTCTCCACTTATGCTAGTTATTGCAGTCCAAGTTTCCGCTAATTAGTGGTGTAAAAACATCGCAAACTTTCAAAATGTACCAATTTAAGCAAATAATGACATTCTTTTTATTTTTTTAGGTAGTAATTAAGATTTGATTCCTCTGCAATAACTACAGTATACTCAGCACGTTGCGAGCTTTCCAAAAAAGTATCATTTTTTATAAACGGTTGTAAAAAAATTATGGATAACTTTTTGCCTAACGTTGGGCTTTCGCCTTTCAGTTCCGATGTGGAAATGGCGCCACAACATACCGACAAAGGCTTGACTGCGACTTTTGCCGCCTGTAAAAACCAGCGGTCCCTTTGTCGGCTTTGAGCACTTGAACTCTTGCGGTACGGTGTTATGTTTACACGATGCCGATCTGTCATTTACGGTTAACTTTTATGTGATCATCACCGTTTAATTAATTTATTTAATTAGTTTTGTTGCAATTTTTCGAATCATATTTTTGTGAATAAATTTAATTTTATTTCAGATTAGTTACATTTTTCTAGTTTCGATTTGCTTTTTAAGTCAGTCTATCTGATCGTAAAAATGTTCAAAGTCGTTATACTTTTAATGCAATAATTAGCGTATTCTCGGAATTCAATAACTATCGTATATGGACAAAAATAGTCAAAGTTCAGGAATCTTTTTAGATCACTAATTAGCGGAAACATGGACTGCAATAACTATCATAAGTGGAGACAAGCTTCCTCTTTCGTTTGGTGTATTGTTTGTTACAATCAGATGATAAAAACAAGTTATGCATAGGGTTTTTCTGAAACGATGTATTTTCTATACTCGAAAGTAAAAATATTCAAAGTTCATGAATTTTTTTTTACCACTAATTAGCGGAAACTTGGACTGCAATAACTTGCATAAGTGCAGACAAGTTTCCTCTTTCGTTTGGTGTATAGTTTGTTACAATCGGATGATAAAAAGGGGTTATGCTCACTGTTCTACTGGAACGGTGTATGCTTCCATACTCGCCTCCCTGGAAAAAAATAGTCAATGTTCAGGAATTTTTTTAGATCACTAATTAACGGAAACTTGGACTGCAATAACCATCATAAGTGGAGACAAGCTTCCTCTTTCGTTTGGTGAATTGTTTGTTACAATCAGATGATAAAAACAAGTTATGCATAGGGTTTTTCTGAAACGATGTATTCTTCTATACTCGAAAGTAAAAATATTCAAAGTTCATGAATTTTTTTAGACCACTAATTAGCGGAAACTTGGACTGCAATAACCATCATAAGTGGAGACAAGCTTCCTCTTTCGTTTGGTGAATTGTTTGTTACAATCAGATGATAAAAACAAGTTATGCATAGGGTTTTTCTGAAACGATGTATTCTTCTATACTCGAAAGTAAAAATATTCAAAGTTCATGAATTTTTTTAGACCACTAATTAGCGGAAACTTGGACTGCAATAACTTGCATAAGTACAGACAAGCGTCCTCTTTCGTTTGGTGTATAGTTTGTTACAATCGGATGATAAAAAGGGGTTATGCTCACTGTTCTACTGGAACGGTGTATGCTTCCATACTCGCATCCCTGGATAAAAATAGTCAAAGTTCAGGAATTTCTTTAGACCACTAATTAGTGGAAAGTTGGGGTGCAATAACTATGGAAGTATGGTCTACATTTGTACTTTTGATTGCTGTAGGAGATGTCGTAATTGGTAAAGCATTAACGGAGATATGCGATTGTAAAAATGTGCCAATTTAAACAAAAAATGACTTTCGTTTTAATTTTTTAGGTAGTAGTTATGAATTGCGCCCTCTGCAATAACTACTGTAGACTCAGTACGTTAAGGGCTTTCCAAAAATGTGTCATTCATTAAAATCGGATGAAAAAAAATTTTATGGATAACTTTTATGGCTAACTTCCCCCCGGTTTTAAAAAGGACATTTTTTCATTTTTCCAAAATATCTCTGAAATGATTAGAAATACGACTGTTTTCTCATTAGAGAGCACATAGTTCTGAACTAGTTTGTGACGAATTCTGCGAATATCGGTGTTTTTTAGTTGATCGCAAGGAGACTACGACATTAAATGGAATTACCTAATTATTTCGGTGTAAATCTGATTACAAAATTATGATGTATATTTTGTTGCCTACTCAATCCGTAGCCAACCTTAAATAAAGGGTCCTATTTCAGAATCTCAGTAATAATTTAAAATCTCAACACATTTTGTTAAAGACACAGGGATGTGATACTTTTGATAAATTTGTTCATGTGCCGCAAAAAAAAGAATTAATTTACGTTAAAGGTTCAAAGTTATCAAACATTAAAGCTAAAATTGCAAAGTTTTACTAGTAAAGCATTATCTTTTACATACATTCAGATATTGGGATGAATAAAAATAAAAAAAAGTTGAGAGTTAATAGTACAACTGTGATACCATCACGTTGTTTCTTCTGGTACAAAAGTTGTAGGAAACTATAATTATTTTTAAAATTGCAAGGGAATATCATTAAAATACTTTTTGCAATACTTGCAATAATGAATTGTTCAGCTGCTCATTGTGGCCGAACGAATAGGAGCAAATTCTCTTAATTTTGATGAATAAGGAAATCCACCCGTTGTCGCTTCACTGAAAAGTTCTAATTCGTCTAAGTATACTTCGAAGTCCGATTTTTTATTTGTAGATGATCGATGATCATAATTAGCATATTGAAGTTGGTTGTTGGAAATTCAATAATCATTTTGCCAATCATCAATCACCACCGACCTGTGTGTTTTGTAGTTAAATTATATTTACATATGTAGGTAGGTACTTTGTAAATGACCAACGGCCATCGCATGTCGTTTTCTACATTATTTAAACATGGACCCGGAGTCGGAGTCGGTACATTTTTTCCGACTCCGACTCCTCTGAAATTTGTTTGAACTCCGACACCGACTCCATGACTCCACAGCCCAGGTTCAACCACTGTCTAAAGCCATAGCCCGAAAAACTATCAATAAAAGAAAACTCCGAAAGCAGCAGTTTTTACTGTTTCTCCTGAAAATTAAAATCTGGGACAAGAACAAGATAACAAAAAGAAAGAAGTGACTAAAAGGGCATATAAAAAGTATAAAGTGAATAGCATTAAACAGATTAAGAAAATAATTAATTTTATCAAAAGAAAATAAAGGTTCCTGTTCTGACAAAGAATCTTTCCGTTTGGTTTGCTGTGAACAATACAGCGTCCAAGTTTTTGGCAAATGCCGGTTTAACTGTATTTGCAAAAACATTAAAAATGTATTGAAAATAGGACATACAATGTTTGCTGTGTTTGTAAAAATAAAACTGTGATTCTGACTGGGAGACTGATTAGGATGATTCTAATATTATAAGTCTGATAAAAGCATTATTGTTGAAAAAGAAAATTTCCTCTCTTATATAATGATTGAAGAAACGAGCAACATGGTTCGCGAAACGTCAGCATTTACAAATCTTGACACACGGCATAACCCGGAAGCAGTTTATTTTCCAGTGTGATTGAAGTTTTGTATTTTAGTAAATAAATAGTTCATGTTTTATGTGTTGTATTTTATAGAATGATTTGGTTACTATATTGGAAATGTTTCAATATACCTGTTAGTAGACTAATACCTGAATAGATTATTAGATCTTGGTCCAATTTGCCCCGTAGGTGGACCTTTTTACCCCACCTGTGGGGCAAAAAGAGACATACGGCAAAATTGGCAAAAGTTGCTTGAATTCAAAGTTTCTTGAAGATTCTTTCATTAAAATTATTTTTGATATAGCCAAATAACCGTACTTCCGGTTAATAACGGTTTGTAATATTGGTTTATTTTTTGTACTTTTGAAATATATGCCTTCAAATGTAAAAAAAGACCTTTAAAATACATAATAAATATGGGAACACAGAAGCACTGGGTTAAATTGCAGGTTGTTTTCATAGTTAAATACTGTCTTGTAAATGATCATTAGAAGATATACTATCAATTTTATTGATATGAGATGCTTATGTCATAAAAACATTATGACCATTTTGACGACCGTTCGCAAAGAGCGTGCAATGATGATGCAGCTATTATAAACAAATTTCGTGCAATCAAAAATTTTACAACAAAACAGAATGATTATGTTAGCCTTGTACTGAGGCACTTAATTTTTTCCTATTAAGAAAACAATCTATCATTATCTACTCTGTATAATGCTACATAATTGTAAAAGTTCCAATAATGTACCACTTATACTATTTATAATGACAACGTTGTATGCGATTGTTAATCAACATTCTGCTCGCATTTATATTGAGGTCGTTTGTATCACAACATTGAACTTGGTTATGCTCCGGAGAACGAACGAGCCACAACATTAGACTAGAATGGTTATTGTGGTCATCAATAAAGTAGTAATATTTAATATCGTTACAAATTATGTAGTATTCATATACATCATTGACGTGAAAATGTATCTATCAATGACAATCTCCACCGTAAGGCGAATGAAACCTTTTGAAATCTCTTCGTCATGTATTCAATGTCAATGAGTACGTGCGCTCTTTCCTTTTTAAAACAAAAAAAATAATTATTTGTGAAGGATAAACATGTTATTCTAGAAGGTTGTTGCTGACGAAAACCCCGAAGAAAAAATTTTGGAATCAAGAATTAATTAATAAAATTAGTACTAGATAATACTACTAAGCCATACATTTTTTTAAAAATACATGTGACGTAAGAAACTACCAACATAGTTGTTTTAATGAAAGTCGAAAAACCTGTAGTATGAAAAAGTATGTATATAACTTCTAGAACACCTATTTTGTCAAACGTACGCTTATTTTCAAGTATTTTTTTTTATTAAACTATCAGAAACTGTATTGAAAAACAGAACACCCCGAACTTAAAAGCAGGCTATGAAAGCAATTTCTTAGATTTCATAAAATCTACTTTAGCGTAAAAATTTTGATAAAATAAGTAGATACTATGCCGTTGCAATTTAGAAACATTTTTATACTATAAAATTATTGGAGAGCGAGCAGGAGACAGAAATACGTGGAAACATGTCGCCCAGAAAATAGAAACCAAGGAGTTTTAAGGCCTGTAACGCTGATATATTACATTTTCTGATAATGTGTAGTACTACACGAAAAGTTAACCGCACATATCTCTAGTTACTAGAAAAATCCACCTACTAGAGTCTAGTAGGTGGATTTTGCGAAATTAATAATAAATAAGCAACGGACTTACCGACAAATTTAAACAAATTTTTTAAAGTGGGCACCGTTTGCCTCCAAACAAGCTACCTACTGTACGACGCCTCCAATTTGCACTTGCGGCATCTAATGTTATCATAAAGTCTTTGTGTGACCGCAATATCTATTGGGTTCATCCTCTATAAACATTGGCAGAATCACGTTTCTTTGACATGTTGGCTTATTACATTTATTATTTTTTCTACATACTTACGTGAAGGGCAACTTTTGACCCGGACTCGTATATGGGGCAAAAACATCTTTTAAAAATACCGATATCATTCTCCAGTTATTAATATTTTCCTAATTTTCAATTGTCTTTTCGACAAACGTTTTCTGATGTACGGCCCTAAAATTGTTATGCCACCATTATAATATATTATAATACAAGTTTTATAAGATTAAAATTGGCGCACGAGTTGTTTTGGGTACGACGAGCGTAGCGAGGAGTAGTTGTGATAAAACAGACAAACACGATTGAGGCGATTGAGATGTCCGCATCATTGCATTATCTGACACTTGGTATAAATATCAATAATTTTGGAAACTAAATGTTACTAAAAGCTAGTGCTGTAGTGTTTTCATAACGACACCGAAAGCGACTTGGTTATGAGTTTATAATGAACGCATATTGCTAAATTAATATCATAAACGTGCATTTTTCAAGAAATTGTTCTAAGCTAATCATCAATTATAAAGAAACAAAATTCTTTCGGACTCATTTCGGATAGTAAAAGTATCGCACTTTTCGACAGTTATAATTGATTTCCGATTCTAATATATTTATTAACTGGATCAATAACTGATAGAGAGCCCTGTATATCTTGACATACTTCGAAAGAAGGATAAATCGCTTTCCTAAAAGTCTAACTCGGTAGGTCTATCGTCAACAGCTAAAAAGTTATTAAGCATCTAATTTGACATTTGTAACTTATGTACAATAATTCATAAATTAATATTAAATATCTAGACGGTTCGACGAAATTCAACAATCTCACAAATGTAATATTACTTCTTTTCATGTTGGAGCTTTTAGTATTAACATTCTGCAATTTTGAATTACACTAACGTATAATTTGTGATATTGATTTTCTTCAGTCAAGACAAAGAATTAGTAATTTATGTACCACTCTAAAATTGTTTAAATAATATTTAATTAATTATTAAATTAATATTCACATTAAATTGTTCATGGTGGTCCAAGCTTTGGAAAACAAGAATGCCTGATTTAACACCGTTTGATTGGCTACTCTGGAGGCATATTGAGAAAGAAATACGACATGCAGAATAGAATATGATGGCTAATATTTTTGTGAACACCATGGAAAATGTAATATTTCCACCCAGAAATCGAAGTTTGACTTAAGCGCATTGTACTAAAAGGGTTGATATGGGCTCTCTTGACAATGAACTGAAATAATTATTATTTATTCAGTTTACAATTATCCATTTATTGAATTATTTATTCTTTGACAGTTTTTTTTTGAGGCCATGAGCGTTGGCTGAGGGTTGGGGGGGGGGGGGGGGGTGGGCTAGCACTGCAGCTATGTGGCTTGTAGTACTGCCGCCGCCCAGGCAGTTTAATCGAAGATCTTCGTCCAGTTTATGAGGCTGAGAAGTCTTCCGATTAGATTTTCTTTGGGGAGGTTGGTTGTGGTGTTCCCTCTTCCAAGGGTTTCTTCCCTCCAGGAGGTCAATGCTAATCATTCGAATAAGATATGAGAGGCATCTTCCTCCTCTTCATTGCAAAGTCAGAGGTTCTTCTTTCAGAAGTTGTATAGTGTGCAGGTGCTTCCTCAGCAGCATTTTGATCAACTTTCTTCCTCCCGGGAAATGTTAGCTAATATTGATTCTATATGACCCCCTGAACACAACCCCCAAGGCTTTTTTGTAGGTTAGCTCGAATAAGCGGATAAGAAAACATTATATATATACAGAAAACACAGTTCTGTATATTAGGCAAAATAGTCCAGTCAAATCGTTTCCGACGGTGCCTGTTTCAGGAAAAAAAGTATAGAAGTTTTTTTTTCTCTCATTCTATATGTTTTTTGGGGTGCTGAATCCGAGTTTCAAGTTTGCTACTTCCCACGGATGTGGCATTCCAACGAAAATCGCAAAAAAACTAAAAATTTTCCACCATTTTTCAGTTTTTTGCGAAAAAGTGATAAAACTGTGCACTTTTCGAGGTAGACCATCCCATTAAAAAATAAAGGACATTAAATTTCCTATAAGAGCACTCCTGAAATGCATTGTTAGTTGAACGGTTTGACCGTTAGAGCGCGCTGAAAGAAGCGCAAATTTTCCTACTTTATGTAAAACCCAGTTTTTGAGTTAGTTAAAAAGGCTAAGATTGTGCTAAAACTACATTAATTTCCCTACAAATTGCACATCTTAATCACTTATTTTGGCCAAACCGTAGGTAAGCAAAAGCCTAAGCGAAGCCGCTAAGTCAAGAGCCCTAATGTTTGTAAAAAAAAAAATAAACTACATAATACATTAAGTATTAATTAAAAAGAGCAAATATATAGTTTTTAATAAATAAATAGTAATAATGTAGGTATCTACTGAATTTTTGGTGAAGGGCTCTTGTTATCGCGGTTTCGCGTAATGTGACAAAATTTCAACGCGCTCTAGCGGCTACACAGTATGGCCAAAATAACTGATTAAGTTATGCAATTTGGAGAGAATTTAATGTAGTTTTATCAGAATCTACGCTTTTTTGTAATTACACGCACATCTCAAATTTGGCCTTCTTTCAGCGCGCTCGAGCGGCCAAACCAATCAACCAAAAAATTCACTTGAGGGTGCTTTTTATAGCAAATTTAGTGTACTTTATTTCTGTATATAGTGGTCTACGTCGAAAAGTGCATAGTTTTATGACTTTTTAGCAATAAACTGACGAAAAGTCGAAAATTTTGAGGTTTTTGCGATTTTCGTTGAAGCCATACCCGTGGGAAGGAGCAAAGTTGAAATTCGGATTCAGCTCCCCAAAAAACATATAGAATAATAGAAAAAATCTTCTATATTTTTTCCTGGCCAAAACATCATTGGACTGGACTAAAATTATGAATAAAATTAAAAATAAATTTCCAAATATCTCGCTTATTCGAGGTAACCCAGAAAATCGCCTTTGTGGAAATGTTCAGGGGGTCATAAAGAATCATTATTAGCTAAAATTTCCCGGGAGGAAATTGTTTATTGCACAGTCTTATAAGTCCGGTCACCATCCAACCTCAGTTGTTCCTGCTGAGTTTTATTACCTCAGCGGCTATATGTCTTGAGGGTTTCTTCAATAGTATTTTACTATGTCGGTGCCCTGTCAAGTTTTCCCAGCGGTCGGTGTGTTTTTGATAGCCCACTCTCGCTCGGCACGACTGACTTGATTACACACTTTGTTATGCCTATCATCGGTTCTGGTCCAATGCCTGGTCTACTCGTTGTCTTCCTCCCCTTTGTGTCCTGGCAGCCACTGTAGGGTGACTGTGTTAGTTTCTGCCAGTCTCGTTAGGTTTTGGAGGCATTCCCAGGTTATTCTGTATTGGATTTTATAGCTGTCAAGAGCTGTGAAGGCTGGTTGGCTGTCGGAGTATATTATGATATTTTGTCTTTGGTACCTCCTTTGTAAGTTTTCCAATTCACATTGGTTTATCGCATAGATTTCGGTCGAGTGTATCCTTGGGGGCGCTGGCAACAGCTTATCAGATGACTTTATTACTGACACTGTCTTATATGTACAGAAATGTTAGGATCTCTACAGAACACCACATTTCTACCAAAGCACTCGTTATTTTTGTTATCAGTAGTAATTGGAATATACCCATAAACTTCTCACGTAACGTCCCTAAATAAATAAACACAACTAACGATTTCGCTGGCTAAGGCGTTAGACTACTACAATTAACCCAAGGACTCATTATTATTCTTTAAATAAATTAGAATATGAATAATATGTAAATAAATAATAATTTTAAATAATTTTTCGTCGAAGGGGGACCAGCCCGTTTAGTTAGCTATAATTTGACGTATGTTAGAAAGTTATGTCACAAATTTATTTTTGTATTGAAGTTGTGGTGGACGTACAATATCGTCGTTTAGGGGTTGTTTGCCGTCGTGCAAAATTCCGAGGATGCAAGGGTAAATAGTGCATTTAATAACCTTATAATTTGACATTTGTAAGAAAGTTAGGTATACTAGTATATTATTTGACGAGCACAACTAAGGATATAAATCGCGAGCATGAAGTTTATACGCGAGCCGTAGGCGAGCGTATAAATATGCGAGCGATTTATATCCGTTGTGTGTGAGTCGAATACGACGTTTTATCTACGACTCATAAATTCCATTTTATATCAAATCTTTTAAATGTATTTGTCAATGGTGGAGAGGCGAAATGTCAAATAACTGTCATCCATGTAGGTTTAGACTAACTTCGACAGTACATTCGTATAATGATGACAGTTCCTTCAAATAATGAAGTCATTATTTGAACGAACTATCATTATTATACAACGCTAGTGTCATTATAATCATTGGCGCGTACCATGATGGGGATTATATAGTCATAGATACGTATGCAATGAATTTATTATATGTGAGTCGTAGATAATAGTATATTATTATACAAGTTTTATAAGACGTCAAATTGGCGCACGAGTTGTTTTGGGCACGACGAGCGTAGCGAGGAGTGCCTAAATGGAACGAGTGCGCCAATACGTCTTATAAAACGAGTGTAATATACTATTTTTTCTACTTTGCGTCATTAATTTTTATATAAATTTAGAAATTGTGGTTACTATATCGCGCTAAATTAGATCTAGGGTATTTTGCGGGTACGACGTGGCAGCACTGTAGTAACTGTCAACTTCGTTAAGGATGAGATCGATGAGATAAAATCATGACAAAATCTAATTGTGAATAATTTTACTCTACTTTAGCCTACAAGTTTGAATAAATATTCAGCGAGGTCGCAACGATGATCATAATGGAGCTTGGGGCAACACTTTTAACCCTACTGTGATAAATACATGAAACTTAACCTAAAAAGTTAACAATTTTAAAATAGTGATTTCATAAGTATAATAATCAGAATAGAAGTGTTTGGGGGTGACTGATTAGTTACTTCGAAGAACAAGAACTTACTAAAGAATTGTTATAACGCTTAACGTTTAATAGCGGTGTCTACCTAATTCCGCTACGTAGCCGTGGCGGCTGATATATTTACAAGCACTTATAATTGAAACCCAGTTCTAATTTCGGCAAAATAGTTTATGAGAATAAATTATACTTAGTAAAATTACATGTGATGGAGGTAATATAAATACGTTGCACACAACCAGAACTAAGACGAAGTTGAAAGCGACGGACAAAAACGAATACGAATTGAACCGAGCATCCAAGCGTCCAAAATATTACCGAAAACTTACACGTTACATAAACTAAGAAATCCTCTACACTTTAAATGTACTATAGCTTCATACGTGTGTGCTGATAAACCATTTATTGCGCATATACAATCTCGCAGCAGTAATTAAAATCGTTCATACGATGTAGGTTTGATCTTTGCATAATACCTTATTAAAGTAAATGTGGTCCTTGAATTATATCTGAAAAGGGGATTTGATGTTTAGTTGAAAAGAATGATAACGATCACTTATTAGTCGTAAAACATCACTGAAAACGTCATGCTGGCGTATTTTGATGAACAGCAAAACTAAGACAGCCTCAATCCTTTGGCCATACTATAGCAGGCTACACCCATGTTTAAATATGTATAGAATGTTGATATTTCGCAGTTTATGCGATTGCAAGCGATTAAGAAGATGCAGTGTGTGGTTATGTTGGGTTATGTATTGTACGTTTGACATATGGCATTTGATATCAATGTGTATCAATCTTAGACAAAAATGTTACTGTTTTCGGTATTACAATGTGTTAATTGTAACACCGAAAACAGTGTTACAATGTGTGCATTGTGAATGCAAAGTAGAAAAAATAATTTAAGCGTAAGTTATATTCATAAATAGCACTTCTCAAACGAACGGCGCGGCGTGCCAATTTTGTATGTTATAGTGGTATGGGGGTAGGTGATCTTGGGGGTAGTACCTTTCCAATACCAGTACTGGATGCAGAATGCGCTTTCGGAAATTGCAACATTTGTTTCTCTACGGGGTTGTTGCTAAGAGTTATTTTCAATTATTTAGTGACATGGCAACTGTTCTTATAAGGTAACGCGTACGGAAATAAGTCCAATTTTCGGCAAACTCGTTTGATGAATCTTTCAAGTAGAATTCTGGCGTATATTACTTGACCTCATCTTTGTTATAATATATGCTCATAAAAAAATTCGAAAAAAAGTATGACTAACTTCTCCGCAGTATTGTCCGAGCATTTTGCCAACTAATAAATTATCACTCCATAGAATATAATTAATTAGTAGAATAGTGCCAATTAGATAACTATAAATTAATTTGCATGTAAACTGAAACAGGGAAATGTGTTCTATACTGCATCGTGTTAACAAAATTGTTTATCAGGATTATTGACGGTGTCAAAATAATGATTGAAAAGGGTTGTAAAACTGGCACGTAATTTTTATTTAATTTAATTTTTTTTTCATATTTACATCGCACAACGACTTCAAATAATATTTTCTTCTGTTGATTAGTGTGCTATATAATATATTTTCGCTTATATTATATTTGAAGGCCATGAATTGCAGTATTACTATTATTTTTTTGTGTGCTGCTAATGGCCAATAAATACTTACTAATTCAGTACATATGGGAAACCCCTACGTCATTATTTTTTAGCCGTAGGGTTAATTTAAAAACACTAATTTAAGGCGTTTGCACTGAAGACGGGGTAAAACCCGCAACCGGTTCGTGAGGTATCGTTGAATAAGGATCATCAACTAACATCTCTTCTTCGTATTATTCCCTAACAAGATGATGAAAGAACTTTATAGCAAATAACCGACAAACCAAAGTCAGGTTCCATATTGAAATGTGCTATTTGAATGAACTTGACGTCAAACTTCATGTTACTATAATATAGTCGCATGACATATCGTTTTACATAATATTATTAATATTATTATGTAAAACGATATGTCATGCGAAGGTGGAAGAGATACCTGTCTTATCGTATCTCCAAACTTTACTCTATAAAAAAAAACTTCTCGATCGGATAAAAATCGAGGAAGATGTGAATTTTTAAAAGTTATTACGAAAATAGTATATATAGTTTGTCTAGTAGTTTAACTTTTTCAAGTGATTTTTTTGAAGAAAAAAGAAAACGGTTGTGTTCATATGACAAAAGTTTGTATCTAAGAAAGGATTTTACTGAGACCACATGAATTTTCTGTTATCCAACGAATGCGAATATGTATATACAGTGTGATTCCAGATTGATCTAACGATACACATAATTTTAATATCTTGAGAAAAAGTAATTTTTTATAAATTGTTTTGGCTACTTTAAAATGTCCATTGCCATAGTCAGAATTTTGATTTAACATACAGTATGGTCGAAAACAACCAGTTTTTACAATTTATCAGTTCTGTTTTTCATAATTTTATTAAAAATGTCTAAGGGAAAAGTTGTGAATTTAATTGCATTGGCAAATGTCAAAATGATTATCTCATATCTCAGATATTATTCCAGTTCAGGGCAAGACGGTAAAGCGGTACATCGGTAATTAAAAATAATAAATATTTGAATTTTGAAATTAGGAATTATAATCTAACTATAAAGATATTTGATTTAATTCACATGATTTTTTTTAAATGGAGAAAAAACTTTTGCATGAAAAGTACTGTTTTTTAAGGTTATATCGACACGTGTAAGACTGGTCCTAAAACGTGGACATGTGACGTCACGTGAATACCAACACTAATTTGTATGGCATAGTCTTAGTTTTTTGGTTCTAATCCCCGATTCCAAAATGATGTCAGATGATTATCATTTTTACCCTCCGTTCGCTTTACAGACTTACCCTGAGATAGCAGATAAAATGAATTAAAAACAATAAAAACATTAAAAAAACATTTTTATTATTTAACGAAAAAATAAACTCCATAAAAATATGCGTGGGTAATATTTTGATTATAATAAAAACTGCACTATTTAACAAAAACAAAAAGTAACATAAATCTGCGATAACATGCGGATTTCACACACCAATTTGTAATATAATTGAGTATCAAAAACTGGAAACATATACAGGGTGCTCCATTAAAAAATTGACTTTGGTCTGCTTCTTACAAGTAAATCACCCTGTATATTCAAAAGTGTTTCAAATTTGTAGCTTAAGGCATTTTCTAAAACTTTTATTTGTTTTTTTTTCTTTGACACTTTGTTTCTTTTTATATACACTGTATGTACTCGGTGCAATAACGATACTGTGAGATGGTGAGAATGAGTATATTTTTTTACTCTGAGGGGTACACCAGAAACAACCATGATAATAGATTATTTCCTTATTTTCAATTAAATTGTTCTCTAATATTATATGAACAATATTGGATTGAAAATTACATAATTTATTACCTCAAATTATATCAGTTACTCCATTCCAGTACATTTGTTTTGACTAGAAAGTAAGAATCTAATTGTATTCTTAATGTACGTTCCAGAATAAATTAAAATTTCTTTTGCAGGGAAAATAAAACGGACAAGATCTCAGCTGAGAATCCAAACATTAACTTTATTGGCTACCATCAATCACGTGGTTCTCAAAATCAATTATCGGGTTTCTGTTCTGTCCGCACATACTCAACGCAGCAGAATGATGAATTATCGGAATATCAATTGTGAAGCGTTTCCTTTTTAATCTATCAAGCGTCAACCCCGTTGATAGGTGGTACAGAATGATCATTCAAGTGGTACTAAGTTTATGGTGTCTTTTTAATCAGATTATAAGTTACGTTGATAAGATTATACAGTGTTTCCTATTTAAGAGTGTAACGCCCTTATATCTTTTTGTTTTCATGCGCTTTATTCATTTTTCAAATTTGGAACACATAATGTTCTACTTACTAATAAAAAATCATTTGCGCCCTCTTCAAATAGAAATCCTCCTGTAGATAAATAATAAAAACAAGGCATCTAGGGCTTTTTTGTCGAAAATGTTTACTAGTATGTCAGAATTTCCCGAAATTCTTAAATCCATGGTTAACGAATACTAAAAGATATTGAAATTTTCATTAAAAAAAAATTTTAAGAAAATATATTGAATGATTTTTTTTTACTTACAGGGTTTACTGTGGTAATTGTTTGAAGTAAAACGTAAACTGCGAATGTGTATTTAAGTTGTAAGTTATTTTGTAGCTTTTGAGCATTGGAAAACTTCAAAGATTGTGAGAAATTCTGAACGACTATTAATCCAAGAGTTAGTGAATAATTTACTCACCTGATTTTATAGCGCTTCAACTTTTGCTCACACCTTGTATCTACGCCGGTCATAAACCCCTTAAAAGCCACCCAGAAAACGCACATTAGCGGTTTTTTGTGTTTTACCGCAAAACGTTACAATTTAAAAATGTTAGCCCCTGCCTATAGGAGGGAGGTTTTGTATTTGAAGAGGGCGAATGGTTCTTCTTGAAAGAAAAGCCTTGTTATAGGAACGGAAAAAAAATGACAGAAATATACAGAGTGTTTACTGTGTTATTGTTTTATTTTTAATGTGTAAAACACTACAGGCCAAAAGGTTGCGATAACCGTTAAAATTCCTGAGCAAAAGTGGTACATATAATAAGTGAATAATTTTCTTTTTTGTTTGTTTATTGTCTAACCGACTAGCAATAAGCATTTTTACCACGGAGTAGGAAGGGAGTAGTTCGGAGATACTGTTCATACACTTTGAAACCTGGCCCAAATTACTGCATGTTATGTCCCGGGCGAAATCGGCAACTTTGTAGACATGCGCAGTGCGCACATATTGCTATCTCTTTTCTCTCATTCATAAATTGACGTATGTGAGTTGCGGCGCGAGTTACTGTGTGGCGAGGTTATGTTTCTAAAAATTATCAACAGAATGTTAAAATTGTTGTATGAAGTTATGCACACTTTGGTTTCACATATTTACTAATGAAAACTTTACAACATAGGTTTATCTTCTACGAATTGGGGTTATACGAATTGAAATAATACAAGTACGGTACAGGTACCTCGAAAATGCCTTCTTCAGAATGTATTCGCAGAGTATAATGTTAAGTTTGTTTTCCTGTTGGACGTTTTACAACCTAACACACAGCACTTCATCGTGAAAATCAGTAAAATCTAAATTTAGTCTATTTTGTCAGTATCATAGTCAGAACCTATAATGTAAATATATAAGCAAATAATCGTCACTATTCACTAGAGTCACTATTCACTAGAGATAAACATAGGTTTATCTTCTACGAATTGGGGTTATACGAATTGAAATAAAACAAGTACGGTACAGGTACAGGTACGGTACCTCGAAAATGCCTTCTTCAGAATGTATTACCAGAGTACAATGTTAAGTTTGTTTTCCTGTTGGACGTTTTACAACCTGTCACACAGCACTTCATCGTGAAAATCAGTAAAATCAAAATTTAGTCTATTTTGTCAGTATCATAGTCAGAACCTATAATGTAAATATATAATCAAATAATCGTCACTATTTACTAGAGTCTGGATGATATAACCACCAAAACCTCACAACCATACCTTTTGACAGGCCGATTCGTCGCTAAATTTATGAATGGGAGCAGCATGTGCGTACTGCGCATGTCTACAAACAACGTCGTTGTTGGGTCTTATTAATAGGTCTGTTTGCGGTAACAAAATGTACCGTTTGGTAACCGTTGGTTATGGCGGACCACTACAATTTCTCGCTGTGATTCCCCTATCCTTCTCAGTGCACGGATACACAATTAGCGACGCTAATAGCAGTGCTGGTAGCGGCGCCGGTAGCTATCGTGCAGTGATTTGGGTCAGATTATGCCTATAGTATAGAGTGCGGTCTCCTCATATCACTCGCAGATTTTTTATAATAATAACACTGTGCGATAAATTTTGATCAACTTTCTTCCTCCCGGGAAATTTTAGCTAATAATGATTCTATATGACCCCTGAACACATCCCCCAAGGCGTTGTTCTAGGTTAGCTCGAAAAAGCGGCTAAGAAAACACTCTATATTATGGCAACATTATGAATAAAATTAAAAGTAAATTTGCAAATATCTCGCTTATTCGAGCTAACCTAGAAACACGCCTTTGGGGAAGTGTTCAGGTGGTCAAGTGTAATCAAAGCATGGAAGTTGCCAATACTAACGAGATTTTAAATCGGATTTTGCCTCTAATCAAACAAATTATAATAGTAGTTAACTCATTGGCCAATGACGACTAGATTCTAATGTATTTATTTAATAAAAAATGACTATATATGATCCAATTCTGATTGTTCTAATGAAACCTCTACAAAATGAAGTTTTTGTGTAATATTTGAATGCATTACGAGTTGATAACTCCTTGCATCGACATCATCGTAGAGGTACTGCTCTTAGCAAATCAGCAAAGCTCTCTGTCTTACATGAAATGGTATGTAATTAATTGGGGTAGTCATTCTTAAACTATCAGGTGTTTCCTTCGTGACTAACAAGCCTAAAATGATACATTGGCGCTTGGCTATCGAACGCCTGACTATAGTTTCTACGATTTCAATCAAATAACAGATTAGACTGTGGGATTACACTATTGGACATGTGTTAGTCAAATAATATACTATTTAGGTTTTTTGTTTTTGTACCAAACGAGATCTATGCATGTGCAAGAAAACCAACATTGTGTATAATTTGCTCATTTTTTACCTGTGTTGACTAAGAATTTTGTGTTTATTTTGGTATCGTTTACATGTTTCCCAAATATAACACCTTGCATAAATATTGTTTAAGCAAAGAAATACTTGAGTCCTCTTAATTTCAAATAAATGTAGTACAAATTTAAAAAGTTTCAATCAAAATCGGTTCTTTTAGCGTGGGTTTTGTTACAATTTTTCATAAACTTTTAATTTTATAATTTATTAACCGTCGCTAGAAATTCTATTTTAATTTTCGGCATCTGAGCGGTTTTCCTGTTTAGAGAAACGAAGAATGTATTCTTCAATGTATTTAATTTGAGCGCGAACGTCAGCAGGACACATAAATTCTTTGGTTACGTAACGCGAAACTTGACGGAATTTCGGCATAACCGGAACCTTGCCTACAGTATAATTTCACTTTTACTCATTTCGCCGGCAACCTTTCGATTTCTTCCGATCGTCCGATCTCATTGGAATTTTCTTTTTGTAATTTATTCGAACGAGGTTACCATCTTATGTAGGTGCACACTACACGTTGATTCATTATTACTTTGCAATGATTGTGCACTTATCAGAACGTTACAGGAGGTTTATGGAATCGACTAATATTTTATCGGACCTCCACTCACCGAGTATGTTGATTAACAGGTGTTTCTTGAAAGAGAACAATGAACGGTAAGACTAATTGAGTTATTTAATTTTAATTAGGTAAACAGGTTGGAAATAGGTTTTGGATCTATTTCACAGTATTGGTGATCAATTACCAGAGAGTGGACAAAATAGTAACTTTTATTTACCATGGAACTAGCAGCGGTCAACGTGTTTTGCATCATTACAAAAATTTATATTTGATTAGTTAGCAAAGTTCCTAGTATGTGTTTTATTTGGTTATCGATGTATCTAATTCGTTTCGTCTCTTCATATTTCTAGTCCTTGTCAATTGTCAATTAGATACAAATATCCCTAGTATGAGATCTTGCTTGATTTCTTTTATTTTTATATATGATTTATGTGCTTATCCACACATTCTTGGAATGAATATAAGACGATTTAACCCATCTTATCTATATGCAATTCCTGTTCATTTCGTTTCAGTTCGTTGATAAATTGGTTATTGATTGATATTGATTGGATACCGAAATTTGGATATACATATGTAGTGTAGAAAACGATGAGATCTAGGTGCTAATTTTAAGCAAATTAATTACTTACAATTAATTGATATAGAAAAAGAATGTGAAAAAGACTAATTGTCCTATCCCTTATTATGAAATTTATTACGACACAACCAGGTTTAAACAAACGGTTATTATTAGTAACATCTGGTGAGAGAATTTTTTCTTAAAGAAACTTGCCTATTTGGGAACAATTGGCCATATTTGTGCTTGAAATAATTACCTAAACGGCCCCTATCTAATTTTCAAGTTTTATTTTTTCCAGCAATATTGGCGCGTTTTATATAAACCCCGATAATAAATGTTACTCTAGTCATAAATGATAACCACATCTCTCAGTCTTTATGAATATACCGGGTGATTCAATTTCGAGGCTCACCATGAGGATCTCGCTTATTCGTGGAGATAGAGCCTATGTTTAAATATGGCAAAGTTTCGGATTTTTGTGTTGATGATTTATGTGAAAAGAAATTTAAGCTATCATTTTTCATTTTGAAGATATCCGCAAAAAAACTGAAATGTTAAGGTATCGTTTTTAATTTTTTATTCAAAAGCAAATGTAGCTAGACATTTGAAACAAAAACATTCTACAGCTACTTTTTAACAAGGAATGCGGTGTCATTTTTTTAATTTGAAATAACATCAAAGATGGCGCCGTAACCATGGCCAACTTTTGTTTTTCTTATGGGTGCCATGTTGAATTTTGGCATTTTCCGATAGTCGTGTCTTTTCTCATTTCCGCAATATTAATAATAATAATAATAATAATAACAATGTATAACATGTTAGCATAAGTGGAGCTTGGTTACAGACCGCCGGACTCGTTGCCAAGCAACGTCAACAAAATGCACTTGAATCCAGCGGCGCGCTCGCCGTTGGGCTTGCCATTTATCCAAATAAACCTTAATTGTGGTTGATTGTGGATGTAAAATGCCGTTTACCAATAATGAAAACCGTGATATGACAAGGGTTTATTACTGTTCTCATAGAAATGTCCAATCGTACAAAATTCCTAACATTGGACAGAAATTTAGCGGACCATCGATCGTTTAGTAAACCCCGCAATTCTTATAATCCTCATGGAAATGTTGAAAACGATCAAAGAGATATGTTGGAAATGGTAAACGTTGGTTTACCATATTTTGCAATGCTTCAACTACTGGTTTTTAGATAAGTGACGATCCTCGGATTTCTACGCGGGAAGTAGCCTCTAATTTGGAATTGCCGCAAACACGTGTTTGGAGAGCATTACGACCAAAGAAATTGAAACCGTACAATCCCCGCAGAAGTCAAACTTTGATGTTGTACGAAATTATTTGAATCAACAATTTCCAAATCGCTGCATTGGTAATGGTGGAGTTCTGGAATGTCCTGCTAGATCCCCTGATTTAAGTCATTTGGACTATTTTCTTTGGGGAACTGTGAACGACGAAATTAACATAACAAATGCGGTCAATGCTATTCCGGGAAGAACAGTTAGAAGAGCATAACAACATGTCGAAAAGCTGGCTCGGTTTTATGCCTTCAAGAAAATGGCGACCAATTTCAAGATTTACTTAAAAAATAAGCTTTTTGTTGTATAAACTTGCTTCTTTTACAATCTTAATGTTTTAAAACCGGTCGGTCCGGTGCCGGCGGTCTGTAACCAAGCACCAGTTGGGTAGATAAATGATAAGCACAACAAACAACGGGAAAAAGTAGAAAGTTTTTTTATTATTAAACCATGTTATACATTGCGGAAATGTAAAAAAAACACGACTATCGGAAAATGCCAAAATTAAACATGGCGCCCATAAGAAAAACAAAAGTTGGCCATGGTTACGCCGCCATTTTTGATGTTATTTCAAATTAAAAAATAACACTGCATTGCTTGTTAAAAAGTAGCTGTAGAATGTTTGGTTTTGAATAAAAAATTAAAAACGATATCTTAACAATTCAGTTTTTTGCAGATAGCTTTAAAATGAAAATTGATAGCTAAAATTTCTTTTCAGATAATTGATCAGCACAAAAATACGAAACTTTGTCAAATTTAAACATAGCCTCTATCTCCACTAATAAGCGAGATCCCCATGGTGAGCCTCGAAATTGAATCACCCGGTATAGAGTAATTAATAATAACATATCGAAATCAAGTAATCGCTACCGTCATCTCCCTGATTTAAAAAAGACTGTTTTCTGGCAGACCAGAATGATACTACTGTGTCAACTGCTTGGTGAATCTATTGTTGGGACATTCCGTATCATCTGAACAAAATACATTATACTTACATTGAAATAATCAGAAGATGATTTTACATGTTTTTCAATTAATGTTTCAATATCGTATGTTAATTTTTGACAGGTAAATTCCTACCTTAAAAATATACCCGTTTTCTTAAAAGCAATTTTTGATAAACAGACTTGTGTTTGCCATAGTTTACTGTAGCATTGTCTGCAGAATATGCGCTCATACTATAAATTCTCCGTCCATGATCATCAGGAACACTCTTCTGCTTTATTGCAATAGATGATTCCAAAACATCGATGTAGACATCCAAAATATTGTTTTAATGCCTTCTTCTATAAACTTAGTCACAAATATTCTGCCAAACTTAAAAATGTGGTCCCTCCAGACTTAATTTGTTTTGATCAAGGAGATATTTAATTTCATACTACGAAAAGTAGGAACATAAATATATCGGTGCTTTACTGTGTTATAAACTTCACTCTGCAATTTGTAATGGATTTTCCCAGGAATCTTGCTTTGCGCAAAATTCTGTTAGAAACTGATTACTGTCTCTGAGGGATAGAATTTGTCCCAAGCAAAAATCGAGGATTACCTTTAGTTAACCTGGAGAATTGGACTGAAAACCCGAAGGCCGGAGAATGGTCGCTAAACCCGTACTCTCCGGGTCACAATGACCGTGTTACACTAGATTTTAGATAAAAATTGTTCTTACATTTCGTTATCTTACTGATAGAGACAAATTGGATACTAAGTTCTACGTTAATTCTCTTGGCACCGTAACTAGCATGATATTTGTAAGTGTACAAAACTATGTACACTTAGGGAGGTTTTACCAGACCTCCCCTTCGGAGAAACAAGCGGCGCAACGATGTAACTTGCTGCAGCTGTTAAATATTATGCCGCTACGCCATTGGTTGTGATATAAAATATTTAGGAAACATAAAACAGATCAAAATAAGTCGAAAGCATTCATACAGACTTTGACAGGGAGCTCAAGAGTTGGCTGATACTCCCAATTGTGCACAAATCCAATTATGACTGGAACTTCTGGTGCTAACTTCAAACGACTATTTACTTGTATAATATATAATTATCACTTTATAAACTCGCTATAGTCGGTGTAAATGGTAAATTCGGTCTGATAATTTCTTTCGCTCTCTTTCTCTCTATTTGTCCATTATTTCAACATCCATAGTTCAATTATATGGAGTGCATCCTTAGTGTTATGTATTGTTATGCGTTGCTTCCAGTAAGTTTAATGAACGTATGTGGCATTTCAGAAGCGACCGTATCATTGCATCGGTAGCTTGTTTCGTAATCAGGCACGCTTGGAGAGACAATATAATCGACGCTGACAAAGGAAAGAAAGAAATTAGAGACAAAACTACCGTTTCCACTGTTTGCAATAAACACTCCGCAGCTGCGTCACTATTTGCTGGTAGCCACCGGCTTCGTTGGCATACTTGGGGAAATGTTACAGTTTGTTGGTTACTATCGAAATCGCGGGATTGTAAGAAGAGAAAGGCGGTTTTAATGCAAGGTGCCGAAAAAATGGGAAGTAAAATGCATTTCGTTACTTAACACATGCATTGAAAGGAGATTTATTAATAAACTCGATGCTTTACACGTGTAACATTCTGGCTACTATGCCAATAAGTATTCAAAGTATACATGTAAATATTTCATTTTTTTTCTCATTGCAAAGTTTGTGTGTATCATGGCATATACCGTGCTGAGGTGTGCTGACGTCACGCCAAGCTAAACGTGTATTTAATCCCCTGTACATACGGCTAAAACGAATCAATTTTACACATTTCAGAATAAAGGCGCTGCCACACTATGCTGTGAACACCGTCCAGCATCGAACGTTTGTTAATATGTCGAACTGTAATGTAACTAGCTCAAAGATTTAAATAGGTGCAACACGATGCGCCATACTACCAAACCAGAGTTAGGCATTTGTTAAGCGAGTGATTGAGTGATGAGTGACGAGTGTTCACTCATTACTCATCACAATGAGTGACGAGTGTTCACTATTCATTCATCACAACGAGTGATGATTAATTCAATCACCACTCATGATCATGTCGTTTATGATTGAATACTCGCCACTTTTCACTAATGATTGACGCACTACGAGTGATGAGTGTTCAATAAAATTACACTGTTTTAAAGACCTAATAGAAACTCGATATACTTTTTAAGAGAGATTGTGTAGGTTGTAGGTCTACGGAAAGTCAAAATAGCGGCATGGAAGAAATGTTTCATACAACCCCCCCCAAAATCTAATTTTTTATTACTACGCTTATATTAACTTCACTAGTTTCGATATTTCACCTACTTCCCAATATCCTATCGAGTTGAAATTTTGTATGTGGACAGATTTCCGGTGACAATGCACGAATCAATAAAAAAAATCGGAAAATTTTCCAAAATTTGGGAAAATTTTCTAATCGAGTTAATATTTGTTATGTGGACAGATTTCCGGTGCATGCATGAATCAATAAAAAAATTCAAAAGTTTGAAAAAATGTCCAAAATTTGAAAATGAATTACTCAATTACAAAAAAAAATTAAAATCTTCAAGAATTCCGAAAAATTTGCAAAATAGGGAAAATTTGCCCAATAGAGTTGAAATTTTGCTAGTGGACAGATTTCCGCTGACGATGCATAAATCAATAAATGTGAATGGAACTTTTTCGAAAATTTAGCAGGAGTTTTGGATTTTTTTTATAAATAGTAGTTTTTAAAATAATTTTTTTTTCAAAGTCATCTCGACCGCACCAAAAAGAGAGTTCAATGTATTGCAATATCGCACATACCTACAAAACAACAACATTTTGAAAGCCCGTCGTTATGAAAGCTTTAAACGGGCATAGCCGAAAACGTCACTCGCTAAGAAATGAGTGAAGATTGATGAGTAATGATTGAGGAGTAACACTCGTTTCCATGATTAATGAGTGATGAGTGAAATTTAGTTTTATGATTGGTGAGTAATGACTAATGAGTAACGAGTGATTTCATTAATCATGAGTGTTACTTCACTCAGATTATGTGAGTAACGCCCAACTCTGTACCAAACAGTCTACTCTGGAGGGTGTTCGTAGCATCGTCTGGCGCCGGCCTAAGTCTATAGCCGGGACTACACATTCGTATACTTGCCAAATATCAAAACTTTGCCAAGTATACGATTATTTGTGAAAAGAAAAAACCAGTTCTATTCAATTCGTAACGTGTCCACCTCAAAAATAGATTTATATATTCGACGGTCGGCTGTGCGGACGAGTTTTTTTACGACGAATACTTGGTATTTGCAATATCCAGTTGAAGTGGATATAGCAAGTGCCTAGGCGACCAATATTGGTTTCATTTATTTGCACTCGATGAACATTTTAGTACGCTGTTTTATTTTTCCATTTTTTAATTTCGTTTTGTGTGTAGTAGGTCGTATACTAAGATTGACAATAGATTTGTAATTATTAGTAAGATTTTTGATTTTTCTAAAGGGCGAAAACCGCCCTTTAAAAATTGTAATTTTGTGAAACCGTCAGACAGACAGTTATCCGGAAACCGTCAGACAGAAATTTAAAAAAGAATATTGTTGTTTTTACCTGTCCACATAAACGCAATGTTGTTTCTTTCCAAGAAAAACGTACACCAGTGTATCCTAAGTTGATGCTTTTCTATGAACTATATAGATGACTCATTTATGAGCTTGCAAAATATAACCTTTTTGTTAAACAAAAAAGCTACACAAAATTGTCTCTACTATTAAAATATTTTTAATAGTTTTCGTTTCTCTTCAAGTAATAAACATCATAAAAATTTTATAAACAGCATGTCTATAAAATAATTTATTTGGAAAATTTTACTTTATTTGCTTGTATTTATATATTTGTCAATTTTTATGATGTTTATTATTTAAAAAGAAACGAAAGCGGTTAAAAATATTTTAATAGTAGATACTTGTGTAGCTTTTTTATTCAACAAAAAGGTTATATTTCGAAAGGTCATTTGTTTAAATTTTTATTTTAGAAGCTAATTGATCTATATTTCAGACAGTATTAGGACATATTTATACAACGAACCTAGTAGTACAATTGGATTTAGTAGAACTTTAAGATGACGAAGAAACCATACCTAACATTTCTTTTATGGGCAATATCTTCCTAATTTAAATAAAAAATCATATATTTTTTCTCATTAAAATAATAATTTATTTAAACTAGTTCACATCAAATGACCAATTGTATTGTTTTACAGCCTGTTAAAATTAGATGCTGCGAATTAATAATACAGAAAGCTGATGAAGTAAAGAAAAAATCATTAAAATGAAACAAAAAGTTTCGTCAAAATTTGTTTTGTAAGTTTCCACAAGAATGCCCTTGTTAGTACGTAAATTTCAGATCAACTTTGTGTACAATGTCCTATACCCAAAATGTATTTGTACGTACTGAATCGAGTTCTAAACATCACAGTAGAAATTGCAAACATTGCCAAATCTAGATTGCGTTTAAAAACAACTGAACAATTTGGAATAAACAGAACTTTATTAAACAAGTTTTTTAGATCATTTTTCGTTATAATTAGTTTAGTATTTATAAAACTATGAGGCTACAAGAAAACACTATTAAAAATAAAACAAAATCATAAAGTAAATTAAAAAAGAAACTGCTTAATTGTATTTCAGTAATTGTTCAAAAACGTTGCCGTTTTCCGCTAAACATGCTTCAATTCTTTTTAACATATTATTGTTGGTGGCGTCCCTGATAGAGTGCAGCACATAACCCATTGAAATTAACTCAAACTTTATCTTTCATGTTCTCCTTATCAGTTATTGAGTCCTCAATAATTTGGTGGTTTCAAATGGACGGTGCTCCAGCGCACAGAACTGTTGCAGTAAGAGGCTTGCTTAACGAGATGTTCGACGACCGGTGGATTGCGCTTAATGGGCCATACAAATATCCACCGCGTTCCCCCGACTTGACGCCAATGGATTTTTTCATTTGGTGAGCTATTAAAGACGTAGTTTATGAGGACCCAATAATTGATAAGAACATGAAAGACAGGGTTCGAGCTGCTTTCAATGGGTTATGTGCTAACTCAATCAGGGATGCCACCACCAATAATGTGTTAAAAATAATTGAAGAATGTTTAGCGGAAAACAGCAACGTTTTTGAACAGTTATTGAAATAGAATTAAGCTGTCTTTTTAATTTGCTTTACAATTTTGTTTTATTGTGTTTTATTGTAGGCTTGAAATTTATAAATACTAAATTAATTATAATGAAAAATTACCTAAAAAACTTGTTTAATAAAGTTCTGTTTATTCCAAATTGGTCAGTTGTTTTCAAACGCAATCTAGATTTGGCAATGTTTGCACTACTGTGATGTTTAAAAATCGATTTCGGTACAACTACATTTTACAACTACAAATGTATTTATATGTTAGGGTTGCCATTTGAAAAAATCGACTTTTAGTACATATCTCGAATTCAACTTTGATCTTATAATTTGAACAACCTGTATAGCTTTCAGAAGAATTCTACCGATGTGTCGATAATATGTTACCTTCACAACAATTTTGCCGGACAACTTTTTTTCAACGTTCACAGGGGATAATTTATAAGTAATTGAAGGTAACCGTGCAGCTGTCATTTTTTAATGAAAAAAATGAATATCTCAAATGGCACATGTTAGGTATAGGGAATATAACATAAAATTGACCTAAAATTTAATGAAAATTTAAAAAATGCGATAAAATACAGGGTGTTCCATTTGAAATATAAAAGTTGACATCATTTCCGGTGTAACCGGAAGTAACCGATAACTCAAAATATTTTAGTTGAGACGATCGTGTCCAACAATATAATACCACAAACTTTCAATCTCTCATTTCATCTGGTTCTCGATATACTTCTAATGGCAGCTCGTCGTGGGAGACCCTGTATTTGTCGTATATGTAACGGAGTAAGCCGGTACTACACCCTGCGAGCAACGTCTCAGCCTACGTTGAGTCAAATGAGTTGGACAGTTGCAATAATTGAAAAAACCAGCGGTACACGATGCTACGAACATCTTCCAACGTCAAACGTTTGATAGTTCGCCGCAATGCACAGTGGCGATAATGCGAATCTAGCTGTTCAAAATTATTTTAGCTATGGTCTAATTTAACCCAAAGTGACATAATCATGTTCTTAGATAACTAAATGACTTACATCCAATCGGTATTTTTTTTGCCAACCTTTGCCAACCTGGAAAATTTGGATAACGTACATTAACGGGCTCAAGTTAGATACAATTTTTTGTACTATTTTTAGTTTCCGTATCAATTCTCGATTGTTGTGTTGAACAAATTGTTACCAAGTGATTGTGAATGTTGTTGGTGTCAACTTTAATATGGCCGGATTGTTGACGATGAGAAGCAACATTTGATTGAAAAATGTGTGTGTATATCATACGGTTTACGAAAGAAACCATAAAATCAGTTATAGCATCTGCATAAGCTGTGCATGACAATAATTACAGTTAATTGTTTTGTATTTAGTTAGTAGAGAAGGCAAGTGATTATATGAATCTTCAACAATTTAACGCATCTGATGACGTCGATTATAAGCACTTTAAGTTAGTTTTGAACAATCAACTCTCCAAAGTCAATTAGTTTCCCCATTCATATGGTTTATTTCCTAAACCATAACGTAACGCATTTGATTGTTGAAGGGGCTGAATATAGTGTAATAATTGTAATATGACCATGTTTGATCTTCATCGCGACTGTATTGACTTTTATACGAACCGTTGTTGCAAAATCGCGGTAAAACTTATTGGGGACACAGGACGTAGTTGTCTTTCACTCTTTCCAATTTTCATTTACAAATGGAAAACGTGAAAACCGAAATCGTTCAAGGTGTTGTGTCGACATAGCAAGCAGATATGCCGTGGTTGAGGTGGAACCTACATCCAAGCGTACCCAGCAGCATTCAACCGTTTTTGTGTCCAGTAGCATGGAGAAGTGACCAGACATGTGCGTGACCCAGTTATGTAACCGTATATACTAGCTTGCTTACTTACGGTATATGCCCGCTTGATTGTTGCACAGAAACTGCACGATAATCCTTACAATAATAAGCAGGAAAATTTGCACTGTAATTAATTACTAATGATTAATATGTACGCTAAAACCATCCAATAAATATATAATAATCTGACCGAAAGTATTTTCTGATGAATCAAAGTAATAATTCATCTGAAAATATGACTATCCATCAGTCTTCAAATGTCCAGTGGTGGTCGTGAACTGAATCCTAACTTCTAGTTTTCTTGAAAGATATTTCGGTTAAAATCTACGTGACACTCTGCGTGACCACTCCATACGGATGATATCCATTATTCAGCCAGATCCGGTTTCAAGACGTCTGGTCTCGAGACACAGCAAACGTCTTTGTTAGTTGTCTACTTTGTACACTACCACAACTCAAAAATAACAATAATAACACAACTAACTATTAATAAAAAAATGTCTGTATTTCATTATACACACAACAGTATTATACACACTTACTATAAATATAAATGTCCTTATAAAAGGACATTTCGGACAAGTTCAGTTTGACATTTATTCAATGCCAACTGTTCTAGACCAAAAGAAAAACAAAATAACTAGCTAATACCACCCCTAATACTACCATTAACTTAAGTTAAAATACTCAAATGAACATGAAGAACGAAAGCAGAAAAAAATCAAAAATAAATAAGTATAAAAATTAAAATTATCCAACTTACACAATTAAAACAAAAATAAAAAAAGAAAAGCTGACATTTTAAAAACGATTTTTATTATGAATGGGGCGCTTCTGAACCGATTTTGTTCATATTTGTAACAATTGACTTAAACTTTTTCTTAGCACGTATTTTACATATTTTTACTTTATCATACGCAGTATGTAAAGTATTGTAATCATGCCAAAAAAATTTTTTGAGATTTTAGCGGAAATATGTCTTTTTGGGTCCCCTGAACATTTTTGACCAAGGTACAAAAAAATGTCTGTGTGTGTGTGTGTGTGTGTGTGTGTGTGTGTGTGTGTGTGTGTGTGTGTGTATGTGTGTGTGTGTGTACCCGTTTTTGTGGAGACGATTCCGGAGAAACTACTAATGGTATCGGGACGAAACTTCATATTTAGAAGTTTTATAACCAAACTTAGAGCTGAAAAGCTTTCTGTTGAAAAGGGTCCAAAGGAACTGGTGGTTTACTCATAGCATTTTTCGAAGATTTTGCAAATGAGCCGCTATTTGTGTAATGTCGTCAAAATAGTTAAATAATAAATTAAAGGAGAAGACATTTTCCATAATTTATGTATATGACATTTTTTGGTACAATTTATAGTTTAGCCGCATGAGCAAATTCTATTTCATCGAGATCGGGCGTACTGCTTTAAAACTAGTAGCCAGGATATGTCAGATTATTTTGATTCTAATGACAGTAGCTAGTGTCAAACGCTAATGTCTTGAAAATGCTACTGTCAATATAGGCTGCGTTCGGATATTGAACACCGTTACACTTTTTACACCCAATAACACGTAAGTGTCATTTGGACGGTGTACCCGCTGTCAACGGAGTACAATATCCGAACGCAGCTTTAATCGAGATATTTGTCTAGTTCTACTAGTTTTATTTTAATGCAGACATGGCCGATCTCGATCAAATAGAATCTCATGCAGCTAAACTATTAATTTTATATATAGTATGATAAAGTCATGTGCCTGGCCACATCAGATTTTTCGTATAATAATAATATGGTTTTGTATATCTGGTGCGATTTAGGGTAAGAAAGTAATTAAAATGATTGGCCATGAAACTTGATCGTGTAACTAATAAAATTGTTTCTATCATATTTTTTACTTTAAATGTAGGTAATGCCATTTGTATTCTTACCAAAACGTCTAAAACCTTTTGTTTGTCAAAATAGTCAAATTTGCATGAATCACAAAATAATAACACAAAATATTGCAGAGAGTGCAGTTTAATTTTCTTCGTCGAATAAATATTTACAAGAGGCAAAATTTGATATTATCTCAAAAGGTGTTCTAACTTAGTCTAACGATGTGTTCATAATTTATTGTTCCAAATCCATTTAACAAAAAATTGTTTTTGAAAGGTGAACTTTGCAGCAGTATAACAACTAAATGAAAAGGAATTGCATATAGATAAGTTGGGTTAAATCGTCTTATATCTATCCCAAGAATCTGTTGTTCGACCATGTACCTACATTGAATTACGAGAGCTGTATATTGCGATATGTTAATTAAAAACCATATTATATACTACTACGTGTGTGTACGAATGACATTAATCTAATAATTAATCTAATCTATACTGCTCCTCTAAAGTATGGAACAAAGTGACTATAGTTTTAACGGCTTATTATTTAAGAATATTGGATACATTGATAGATTTTCCATTTCAGTTGAACAATGACAGAGGTATTCGATCGATTAAAATCAACGATTATTACGAAATACAAGGAAACAATTGATGGGATACCACTTCAATTCGAATTGCTACACCTAGATTTCACATGCACTGCTATTTTTGCCAGCGTTATCAAAACCACGTGTTGATCTAGAAAATCGGATTTCCGAAAACTGTAGACCATGCTGAATGACTAAGATTTAGATGGTGTGAAACACTATCTATTTTAAATATATAAAAAAACATATAATTGTGTTAATAAAGGTGCCTACTTCCAATTCCGGTTATTATAAATCTCTTTATAACTTGGTTGTTGTAAGCAGAGCTGTGGAGTCGGTAAAAAAAACTTTCGACTCCGACTCCGACTCCAGATAATTTTCGTAGTCCGACTCCAACTCCCACTCCAACTCCGACTCCGGGAAAATTTTATTTGTTTCCAGCGAATTTGTTGGCAAAAAAAAATAAACTGACAAACTAATTGTAAATAAAATCAAAAAGACCTGTTGATCGGGCCACAAAGTTATGACCATATTTAAAAAGTGCGCTTTTTTATTTTTTCAAAATATCACTGAAATCATTCGAAATTCAACTGTTTTCTAATTAGAGAGCACATAGTTCTGAAGTTTGGCAATTTAACCGATTTTCTATATTTAATAATAACAAAAGTAATGACAATCCACTGTATAGTATAAAGTAACTCATTCCAACTAAAATTCATTCCAATGAATACAAAATTAACTGCAAAATAAGATGAAAATAATCTCAACTCCTTACTTACTTCTGTTAGTGGCAATGACGTCACAATTCTGGCTGCAACGCGTATGACTTGCATACATGGATATTCCTATATTCAACATAAATAAACTGTCCTATTTCACAATCTTAGTAACCATTACATATTTTCTTAAATACAAAGGGATATGATACTTTTAATAAATTTGTTCATGTGTCGAAAAAAAATAACCAATTTCGGTTAAAGTTTTAAAGTTATCAAACATTAAAGCTAAAATGGCACAGTTTTACTAGTAAACTCTTTTACAAACATTCAGATAGTGGGGCGAATAAAAATAAAAAAAAAGAAGTTGAGAGTTGATACGAGTGTGACACCATAATGACAGTAGGTAGTGTCAAACGCTGATGTTTTGACAATACCTACTGTCAATAGAAACAAAGTATCTGCCAAATCCTGGCTAACTCGTTTTATTTTAATGCAGACACGACCGATCTCGATGAAATAGAATCTTATGCAGCTAAACTATTAACTTTATATACAGGGTGTGTATAAATTGGCGGAAAAGCTACACGTGGCGGTGTTCTTCGCAAAATTCTGAGTGGACAATCTATAATCTAAAATGTTGTACGTTGCTTCTTGAGTCTTCACGAGGTCTCCAAAGTCATGATATCCGATCTCTTGAATGGTGTTATTATTTGAAATCTATTGATGGAGAAGCTGCAGTTTAGAATAAAGAACAATATTGAAAATTTTTCTTTTCCTAAATGTTATCTTTCTGCCTAAAAAGTTTGTTTTTAATTTCGGTATTTCGTTAATTTTGTCATAAAAATACATTCGGCAACACTGTAGAACATGGGTAACTTAATTTTGGCATTTGTCACTTTTGACAGTTGTATAATCAAATTAAGTAATTTGACTTGTTTGTGCTAATTTCGTCAGTTCTACCGTTCTACCGTGATTATTCCTACAGTTCATTAGTTAATTAGTTTATTAGTTATTGTATTTTACGTTATCTTTTCGTTCGTTCAACATGGAATATACGTTTAATGAGTATGCCGATATGTATATGGTATACGGACCCATTGTTTACAATAGTAACACGAACACCTGTTGGATTCAGCGTTGCCAAATCTGTTTCTTTCAAATGGCTCCTGAGGGCACAATAATGACGCTACAACATTTTAGTATTAAGATTGTTGACTCAGAATTTTACGAAGAACATCGCCACGTATAGCTTTTCCGCCAATTTATACACACCCTGTATATAGTATGATAAAGTCATGTGGCTGGCCACATCAGATTTTTTTATTTGGATATGATCGAGCTATCATGATTAGTACATTGAAGTTGGTTATTGAAAATTGGAAATAAAGTATATATGCGACGCGGCAAGCGTCTCATAATAATCAGTTGCTAATCATCATTCACCGTCGACCTATGTGTTTTGTAGTTTAATTATATTTATTTTGTCTATATATGTACATATTTATGAATGTTTTTATTTTATTTGATATTTACATATAAATGTCAAGGTCAATTTGCTACAGCTGTTATCTTTTTAATTGAAAATTAACACTTTTAATGAAGTTTTGTTTTGGTCTTTTTACTCAAATTGTAGTTCTTCAAATTATTCTTAAAATCACACTCAATTTGATGAAATAACACAAAGACAAAATGGTTAAAAAACCTTTAAACAAACGAATACTTACAACCAGGGCTGTTGAGTCGGAGTCGGAGTTCAGACAAATTTCAGAGGAGTCGGAGTCGGAACAACTCCGACTCCGAGTCAATGTGTAAATAATGTAGAAAAACACATGCGAGATGGCCGTTGCCTCAATAGATAATAAAAAATTAACTAAACATATTATTAGGTCTTTTACAAAGTACCTACCTACATATGTTAATACTTTTATTATGTAACACAAAATAAAACTTAAATTCGATTTTTTTAGAAGATATGCCTATGAATTCAACTGCGAAGAAAATAGACAAGAAAGCCTGCCATAACTTTATTTGAGCGAATTTTCTAATCAAATATTAAACCTTTACCAAATGACAGACGTTTTCAAGTACTTTCCAAAATACAATAAAGTACCAATTGTCAAACGTGTCTCAATGGTGTTTGAGTTCCAAATATCAGGTTTCATTAGATTTTGAGATAAAAATTAAGAAGGAAAATCAAAAGCTTTAGATTTTGTTCATATCTTCTAAACTAAAAAAGCAAAACATGGATCGACTATTATTATCTGGAGTGTTATTGCTTTGTATGTCGCTGTTAATTGTTCCCAGCTTATTGTTCCTTCGTAATTGCTCACTGTTTACAGCAAAAATAGCTAAGCGATTTCACAAGCACTTTGTGGTTGAACCATTAGTAAGTATTATGATTATTCTAGAACATAAAATGCAAAACATGATTGTTCCAAAGAATTATTTAACGTTCTTTGTTTCATTCGACAATTATTATGTATCCACGTCTGGTTAAAGGTACTATTGTAAAAGTAACTATTTTTTGAAAATATTGCTGAAATTAAAAACTAAAGAAATTGCTTCAGAACTTTGTGCTGAACGTAATCTTGACATAAAAGTTTTCTATCACGTACATAAAAAGAAAGAAAAAAGGTGATTATAGAAAACGTTAATATAGTCGACTTTACAGCGGCTGGACACAAAGCTTCAAAAGTGTCGTAAAGGAAACCTTAAATCAGGTTCCAATCATGTAAAGACCACTACAAAATTGCAAAATTGCACCACTAAAAATTTGTCACTACATATTGAAAGTTTATGTTCTTTGTTTTAATTTATGAATGTTAGAATGAGGGTACGGTTTTTAGTCAAAAATTGTAGCATTCTGTGGGGCGTACTAGCCATATCTTTGTGAAATATTTTGTTCTTTGGTACACTTCGTTACCTCTTTTTATTAGCGAGAAACAATGGGAACAGTGATAAACACTGACTTAGCACACGATAACAAACATACCGGTCGTGGGCTGTGATCTTCAGATCCGAAAGCTTATATTCAGGGAAGGATATCAGGTTTTGTGTATGTGTTACGGTCATAGTGATAAATAGGTTATTATTAATAATTACCGGTTATTATTAATAATAGCCAAGTGGCTAGGTTAAAGTGAAGAATTTATCACGTGAACCGGCTATTATTAATAATTTCCAGCATGCTGTGGTCAATGTGATAAATTTCAATTCGATATTGCATTAAGGTGATGCTAGAATATAATAGAGCCTCAGATTTGGAATTCTGTTAGTATCTACATAATCGCCACACAACGAATCTATTCACTGGGTTTTCAGTGTTGGGCCTTTAGTGGCGTTAATCCTGACTAACTTATTTAGTTACTATTCATGACTAAAATAAGGAAGATTATCAAAACGAGACTAAAAAATGCCAATCCATACTAATTGCATGCACGAGTGTGAAACTCTTTGGGTCATGCTTATTTGCGCAATTCTTAAAAGCTAAGTAAGTAATAACTTAGAAACTCGGTTTGTATTATTCTGTCAGTGCATACGTACATAGTGTTTCTGTATTTTGTAATTCGTGGCAAGAAAAAGTATTTTTATTTATAACTTATTATTTATTATCTTCTTAACACAAAACTTTAAAAAATGTTTTATATTTAATTTTGAATACAAAAGTCCTTCTAGACCTTTATTTTTTTGTGGTAGTACAACAATTACACCATTTATATTGTAAAAATAAAGCAAGATAAAGTTTGTAACAATAGGACGTCATACTCTTTTTTTTTGTATTTTTTAGATTATATCCGTCAGATATTAGATATGCTTTCGGTAGGTATAGGTAATGGACAACCTAATGTAGGGAAGATTGGAGCAAGTTGTTACAATGTTTAATCTTTTATTTATAAAATAGTACTCTATTGTCAAACACCAAAAATAAAAATACCGTGTTAGGAACAGAACCATACAAAAATGTTTGCATCATTTGTGCGGTGCAATTTATGTAAAAACATCTATGTAAACTAGTCTCGCCTATTCTTGCATGTATTTGCATGAAAATACATGCAAGAAAAAAAATCTGATGTGGCCAGGCACATGACTTTATCATACTATATATAAAATTAGTAGTTTAGCTGCATGAGACTCTATTTGATCGAGATCGGCCAGGTCTGCATTAAAATAAAACTACTAGAACTAGACAGATATGTCGATTAAAGCTGCGTTCGGATATTGTACTCCGTTGACACCGGGTACACCGTCCAAATGACACTTACGTGTTATTGGGTGTAAAAAGTGTAATGCAATATGCGAACGCAGCTTATATTGACAGAAGTTATTGTCAAAACATTAGCGTTTGAGACCAAGACTACCTACTGTCATTAGAATCAAAAAATCTGACATATCCTGGCTACTAGTTTTCATGCAGTACGACCGATCTCGATGAAATAGAATTTGCTCATGCAGCTAAACTATTGATTGTACCAAAAAATGTCATAGTGATAAATTATTCAGAATTTCCTTATCTCTAATTTATTATTTAACTATTTCGACGAAATTCCAGAAATGGCGGTTTATTTGCAAAATCTTTAAAAAATGCTAAGACTAAACCTCCAGTTCCTTTGGACCCTCTTCAACAGAAAGCTTTTCAGCTCTAAGTTTGGTTATGAAACTTCTAAATAAGAAGTTTCGTCCCGATACCTTTAGTAGTTTCTCCGGAATCGTCGCCACAAAAACGGGTACACACACACATACACACACACACACACAGACATTTTTTTTACCTTGGTCAAAAATGTTCAGGGGACCCAAAAAGACATATTTCCGCTAAAATCTCAAAAATTTTTTTTGGCATGATTACAATACTTTACATACTGCGTATGATAAAGTAAAAAGAAAAGCAAAGAAAGAATTATTATTAAATGCGCAAAATTTCAAGATATATGCGATTTGAGAAGTTACTTAATAAATTGTAATTGTACATTTACAAAAAAAAACTACCCACATGCATTAAATATAAAAATGGGTGTTCTTGATAATAAAATGGTTAACTTTTTTGAACACTCTGTATCAAATGTTCTTTTTTATTGAATTTTTCGTCATTGAACCGTCCTTGGGTGTATTACTAAATATCATTACCAATTATATGCAGTAGTTTCTAAAGTGCAAGGGAGACGAAAGAAATCAGTCTGTATTATCAATGTTTTGTATTATTCGTAATTTTGGTCATTGGGCTAGCCGTACTGATGATTTGCGTCGAGTAAATAAATATAATAGCTTACATAGTAATCAAAATAACTTAGCTAACTTCTTTGAAGACTGTATACAAAAGTATAAAAACGTTACTTTTTAAAAAGTAACGTTTTTATCACTTTTACCGTCCCCGTTAGGAAATTATTAATAATAGCCGGTCCATGTGATTAATTGAAGTGCTTCTAATCACATTGACCAAATGATGCGGTTATTATTAATAATAGCCGGTAATTATTAATACAAACCACATTTATCACTTTAACCGTAACATATGCATCTCCGACCGACATGAAAGGGTTCCCTGATGGCCAACCTCTCACTCCTGAACATTCTCATAGCCCATTACTGTGTATGGTCACATGCACGTCTTGCTAGGACTGTTGTTTCTCCGTTATTAACAGAGGTAATGAAGTGACGTAAAATATTTCATAAACTTACAATTTACAATTATGGCCAATTACCCCGGCCAAAACAAAAAAATCTGATGTGGCCAGGCACAAGACTTTATCATACTATATATAAAATTAATAGTTGAGCTGCATGAGATTCTATTTCATCGAGATCGGCTATGTCTGGATTAAAATCAAACTAGTAGAACTAGACAGATATGTCAATTAAAGCTGCGTTCGGATATTGTACTCCGTTGACACCGGGTACACCGTCCAAATAACACTTGCGTGTTATTGGGTGTAAAAAGTGTAACGGTGTCCAATATCCGAACGCAGCTTATATTGACAGTAGGTATTGTCAAAACATTAGCGTTTGACACTACCTACTGTCATTAGAATCAAATTATCTGACATATCCTGGCTACTAGTTTTAATGCAGTACGACCGATCTCGATGATGCAGTACGACCGATCTCATGCAGCTAAACTATTGATTGTACCAACAAATTTCATAGTCATAAATTATTCAAAATTTCTTCTACTTTCATTTATTATTTAACTATTTCGACGAAATTCCAGAAATGGCAGCTTATTTGCAAAATCTTTCAAAAATGTTAAGACTAAACCTCCAGTTCCTTTGGACCCTTTATCAACAGCAAGCTTTTCAGCTCTAAGTTTGGTTATGAAACTAAATATGAAGTTTCGTCCCGATACCTTTAGTAGTTTCTTTTCCGTTTATTGAAGGGTCTACCTATATATTTTTTTATAATTTAAAACAATATTTTGAGGGTGCTTTAGGGTATGAAAGACGGGTACACACACACATACACACACACATAGACATTTTTTTGTACCTTGGTCAAATATGTTCCGGGGACCCAATAGGACATATTTCCGCCAAAATCTCAAATTTTTTTTCGGCTCTGTTACAATACTTTATCTACTGTGTATGATAAAGTAAAAAATCTGTTGTTGGAAGGTAGAAATTACGGTTTGAGTATAGGTTTTAAGAGGAACTGCGTTTCTTTGCGTTTTCTTTGCAGTCAGTTGTAGCACAAATTAATCAATTGGAAATCCGTGAAATGTTTTTATATCTACATTTAGAAGTTTGTTGATTATTTATTTTGATATATTAATAATAAATTCTCGTATGCGTATAGAAAATAATAAAAGCGCCAGGTTTGGACTGTCCACAAAAAGTTTGATCATATCTAAGGTTTTTTTCGATTGCACAAATATACTATATTTGTATAACCTATGCATAAGCCATACATTTTTTTGCATAAATTTATTGATTTACTAATAATAATAATAATCGTTTATTGGCAATAAATAGCACACTTAATTACAATCAAATAGTTTCACTGTTCTGGAGAAAGCTTGTCAAGTTTTTTCAAAATTCATTTGAAACACTTCATCAATTACCAAGAATGCGACAACATGGTATTATTATTGTTAAATTTGCTATACGTTTCTGGTTCGATTTCGCAAACGGATTAAAAGATTTAAGTTCTTAGAATAGATAGTTATCATCTCCTTAAAAATGATGTATCTGAAGATAGGTAGTACCATTTATTGTTGGCGGTAAACAATAAAAATGGAACATACAATGAAAAGTAATTGGACTGGTTTACTCTACATCGCAACATTTTCTAAAATTACCTCAGGAGGACGCATAAAATTATTATGAAGATGGACCTCATCATTTACAAAAAATATTTTGTTAAAAAAACTTCACTTAGTTTCACTTACTTTTTTTAAGACCTGAACCTATTTCCGTCCTATTTTCAAACTTTGGGAATTAACTAGAAACGGTGTAAGCTTATCTGATTTTTTTCTCTCTTTCTCCTGATCTACAACACAATAGGGCGAGGATTTTCTTTTTCTTAACTAAAAATTTATTTCTGATTATAACTTCTCCATTTTTTATTTAAAAAAATCAAGTAATAGCTTACACTGTTTTTAGTTAATTCCCAAAGTTTGAAAGTGGGACGGAAATGGGTTCATGTCTTTAAAAAGGTAAATGTCTACAAATATAATATTAACTGAAAATGGTATACCAACCAAGTGAACGTAACACTATTATTTATTTTATTAATGTTATTAATTTTAAATCATAGAAGTGCCACTATTAGACTATAAATAACTGTTGAGTTTCAATACAATTTGATGTTATAGTTCACTTTTGCTTCTAAATATTATGAACCCATTTCCGTCCCACATTCAAACTTTGGGAATTAACTAAAAGCAGTGTAAGCTATTACTTATTTGATTTTTTGTCTATCTTTAAAAAATGAGCATTTTGAAATAATCAATATTAAACTTTTAATTAAGAAAAAGAAAATTCCCCACAAACCGTATTGTGTTGTATATCAGGAGAAATTAATTCCCAAAGTTTGAAAGTGGAACGGAAATGGGTTCATGTCTTAAAAAACGTAAATGTCTACAAACATTTACATTTACTGAAAATTGGCATACCAACCAACTGAACGCAATACACAATACACTATATACACTATATTTTAATAGTTATTAATTTTAAATCATAGAAATGGTACTATTAGACTATACATATACCTGGTCAGTTTCATTACAATTTGATGTTATAGTTGACTTCTCCTTCTAAATATTATGTTTGTAGACATTTGTTTTTTAAGACATGAACCCATTTCCGTCCCACTATGAAACTTTGGGAATTAACTAAAAACATTGTAAGGTATCATATGACTTTTTTTCAAATTTTAAAAATGATCATTTTAAAATAATCAAAATTTAACTTCAATTTTTAGTTAAGCAAACAAAATTCTCCCCACAAGCCGTATTGTGTTGTATATCAGGAGAAAGCTCATGGAAAATGCTATAAAAGGGCACCTATACCAGTGTATCCCAACCGCCGGTCCGCGGGCCGGTGTCGGTCAGCGAGAGAATCCAACCGGTTCGCGAACGACGCGAGGTAAAGTACACTCTTATTAACGTAGTACCCTGTTGTCCGAGTAGATTAAATACTTGAAGTTTGGTTGTCACCGTTTGGAATGGGTGCCATTTTTCAGCACGACAAATTAGACTTGCCCACGACAAATGTATGTACTTGAACGGCAAAAGATGCATTTGAACGACAAAATGTGTAAATTAACGGCAAAATATGAGTTTTAACGACAAAAGTAGGAAATGAACGGTTAAATGTGTTTTAACGATAAAAATTGATCAACAAAATAAATGATTTATTCGCCTGCTGATATACGAAATAACTGCATTAATTTCAGGCGAATATTACTCAATTTGAGGAACAAACAATATTTTAGTTCTTGTTGACCGTGTTTTATACTGTTGAGTAGTTAAAAGAAATCTTAACTGTTTCTTTTGTTGACAACATTGTTCAAGTTTTAAGTTGGAATACCTGATTTTCAATCTAAAAATGTCAAATTAGAGTAGTAAAAAAACCAAGGTGCGATTTACAAAAAAAATATATACATATTGGATCTTTTTACTCAAATTATCAAGATCATTGCGGGTAGACCTGTTTACAAGCCGTTGAATAGAGAATAAAATATATTAAATATGTAAAAGATTTATCAAATGATAGGCGATAGTGGAAAAAATATACATAATGTCAATATACATATTGACAATACAAATAAAAATACCAATAGCCAGATATGATACAAGTCACCCACTTGTTGGCTCAATAAATTCGAAATAATAAAATATAAAGATAATCAAGTACATACATTAAGAGAGCGATTACCATGACCACATACACTATTAATGTGTAGAGAAAATAATCAGAATATTTCCAAACCCATAATATGTTTTAAAGTGTAGAGGATTTCTAGTTTATGTGACGTATAAGTTTTTCGGTAATATTTTGGACGCTTGGATCTCGGTTCAATTCGTATTCGTTTTTGTCCGTCGCTTTCGACTTCGTCTTAGTTCTGGTTGTGTGCAACGTATTTGTATTACCTCCATCACATGTAATTTTACTAAGTATAATTTATTCTAATAAACTACTTTGCCGAAATTAGAATGGGGTTTCAATTATAAGTGCTTGTAAATATATAAGCCGCAACGGCTACGTAGCGGAATTAGGTAGACACCGCTATTGAACGTTAAGCGTTATAAAAATTCTTTAGTAAGTTCTTGTTCTTCGAAGTAACTAATCAGTAACCGCCAAACACTTCTATTCTGAATTATATACTTATGAAACCACTATTTTAAAGTTAACTTTTTAGGTTAAGTTTCATGTATTTATCACAGTAGGGTTAAAAGTGTTGCCCCAAGCTCCATTATGATCATCGTTGCGACCTCTCTGAATATTTATTTAAACTTGTAGGCTAAAGTAGAGTAAAATTATTCACAATTAGATTTTGTCATGATTTTATCTCATCGATCTCATCTTTAACGAAGTTGACAGTTACTACAGTGCTGCCACGTGGTACCCGCAAAATACCCTAGATTCTAATTTACCGAGATATAGTAACCACAATTTCTAAATTCATATAAAATTAATAACGCTAAGTAGAAAAAATAGTATATTACACTCGTTTTATAAGACGTAATGTGCGCACTCGTTCCATTTGGGCACTCCTCGCTACGCTCGTCGTGCCCAAAACAACTCGTGCGCCAATTTGACGTCTTATAAAACTTGTATAATAATAGACTATTAACAGTTTGATTATTAAAAATCAAAACAACAAATTTGTATGTTCTTGCCCAGCATATTTAAAAATAAAACCATTCACATGCAAAAAAAAATGCTAACAAATACTGGTAGGGGCGTAAAGCGCCATCTTCAAATCGGCAAATGTTCTTTATTGCTATTACTTTGGTTGACCTATATTTAAGGGCAGGGCACTTTCAAAAGCTAAAGTGTCTTAAATTGTTCAAAATTATTGCTTTGGTGAAGTTTGAAATTATTGTTCTTGTTCGTACTTTATTTTTATTAAGCATCGATTGTTTGTTTTGCAAATGTATATTCTTATACTATGAATTTTTATATTCAATCTTCAAATCAATTTTTTTTTATTTATTGCTATTACTTTGGTTGACCTATACTTAAGGGCATGGCACTTTCAAAAGCTAGTGTCTCAAATTGTTCAACATTATTTTTGTTTGTTTAATATTATTGTTCTTATTCGTACTTTATTTTTATTAAGCATCCTTTGTATATTTTGTTTTATGTAATCTGTTCCTAGTGCAACAAAACAATTTTGTTCTTAATGGTTCTTAATTATTTTTTTCGGTCGGATACCACCTCTCTAGATTAATTAGGTGAGCGACAGTCGGCCTTTAAATATACCACGATTTCTTAAATTTTGCGTATCCATAATTCCAAAACGGGATATCATATCATAAAATTTGTAATTTTTCTATAACTACATGAAGACAACACAAAATTTCATCAAAAGTCCAAGGTGGTGACGAATAAAACTGTGTTGATTTGATATGGAAACAGAATTTTACAGAAAAATGTGTACTTTGATAATTAAAAATCTACAACTTCGAGGATTTTTTAAAATAGCAAACCGTCTGAGAGATTTTATCAATTTTTCATACTTTACGCGCTCACTGTATATCTTAAAATAGTTGAATAAAAATCGCTATTGAAGAAAGAAATTAATTTTAGAAATAAACAAAACTATGTACCTACTATCTTTTATCGCAAGATTGCGATTCTAATTCTGAGTTAAGAAGGTTAATATAATTAACGTATTTAGCACCGTTGATATCAAACTTAAAGCCGATAATATAAAATAAACTACGCATTTGAGTTCATGCAGCTCATTGTTAAAATATGCTTCAACGAAAACTTGGTTTCAAAACTTAAGTCATCAATACATCGGCATATCGACAGAAATAGCCCAGGAACAAGTAATGGCAGTGTTGAAAATTAGCGGTCACGCGTCATGTCATCGGAAGTGCGCGATTTTTTGGGAGAAAGTGTTGAGCAACTCCGACTTGCTTGTTTTTCATCACTATTACACTTCAAATAACGCGTGTTTAATCAGAAATTATGACTGACATGCCACTGTTTCACCAAAGAAAGTTTGCGAATGTTTTGAGTTGATTGCTCATAATAATAGAAATGGTATATTTTAAATAATGCGTGCCTACATAGTAATCACAACATAATTTTAATTGTGGTGTAACTGAATTAATTTGTATTTTTAGAGATCCATTTTTCTTTACGTAGGTTGTTGTAGAGAAATTCATGTAATTATTTGATTCAAGGCTAATTTGCATGATTGCCATCGTGATTGTTATCATTTAATTGAATTACTCGTGCTGTCTATGTAATATTGCATGTTTCTTAATCAGACAATTATTATGAAGAAGTATTTGTAATCTCGTTGACATTTTTGTACGCTTAAATTATATACGTACTTTTTGTGTAGCTATTAGCTATGTTGACTTATATGGAGATTTGCATATTTTTAACGTTTATTCCCAGAAATGTACATGTAAACTGTAAAGTAAAATTATTAGACCTTTTTTTAAACTTGTTTGTGTGTATAGATTTACACTACCACGTTAATGCAAATCGTTACAGTAAAAGAAGCATTAAATGTCATTAAAGACTGTCTATTTCTTGATATGCAATGTACTTTTGATGTATGTTTGAAAACGTTTTACCTTAATTATGATGCATATGAGCAATCGTAAGTACATGCAATTTGACGTTGCGTACTTACATTACATAACACCAATACATTTTGACGCATTACAATAAAATAAGCAAATGTAAGTATTAACAAAAACAGGTGAAACTTAAGTAACAAACACGAAGAAAATTATTAAATCTGCAAGTTCAAAGTGAACCCCGTGATTGCGTGTTTTAAAATTCACCTTTGTCTACCTGGTAATTGTTTTTATCCTTTAAGCTGTAGCACACCAGGGTTGCCAGATTGTCGAAATTAGAGATCGGGCACACCCGATCAGACAACATTTAAATTTATAAAATATAATCTATTTTTTATCCGACACGATGCGAAAATGTCATTTTCGCGTCTCTATTGAAACACGAAAGATGCTATTTGCCCGCCAGGGCCAGCCAGGCTTGTAATGAACACTTTTCAGCGCTAAACACCAAAATAATGCGGCGACCGAATGGTCTGTCCAATCAAAACACAGTTATCGATTCGGTCTGAAGTTTGCGATTAAGACGTCAACGTTTTTCATTTGTCAAAAGCCAATATGTCAGTCTTTAGAAACGGGTGATTTTATTACGTAAATTGTTGTGTAGGATAAAAAATTATGTGTGCACCACGCCCAGAAAGTGGTTTTCCGGGCCTCAAGAAGTGCCCAGGCTCTCCACGCTCGCCTGTGCAACTCTTCTCTCGGCCCGGAAAAGAACCACTCTCTCGGCTTGGTACACAATATACTATTTTTGCCAGAAGAAGCAATATGATATTTTCCGGTTACTCCATTTCTCAATACTTTTTTAGTTTTAATGTTTTAAAGTTGCTTTTATAATACCAGGCAAATATTTTAATTAAGTAGTTTTGGTAGATTTTCAATAAATATAATTATATATTCTTATATATATTATTATTCTTATATTATTAACTTATAACAATTTAATAATTAGTGTGGCACGCATTTGTTTTTCTTTTAAATACAAAGTTCCTATTTTTCTTTTGCGTCTATTGATTCTTTCATACCCAAAAGCACCCTCAAAATATTGTTTTAAATTATAAAAAAATATATCGTAGGTAAACCCTTCAAAAGTCTGGTATTTTTACCCCCACAAAATCATACGTAGTATGTAAAGTATTGTAATAGTGCCAAAAAAAAATTGAGATTTTAGCGCAAATATGTGTTATTGGGTCTCCTGAATATTTTTGACCAAGGTACAAAAAATAGCTAAATAATAAATTAAAGTAGAGGAAATTCTGAATAATGTATGACTGTGAGTTTTTTGGTAAAATTAATAGTTTACCTGCATGAGCAAATTCTATTTCATCGAGATCGCTCGTACTGCATTAAAACTAGTTAGCCAGGATTTGTCAGATATTGTGATTCTAATGACAGTAGGCAGTGTCAAACGCTGATGTTTTGACAATACCTACAGTCAATATAATAAAAATATCTGTCTAGTTCTAGTAGTTTTATTTTAATGCAGACATGGCCGATCTCGATCAAATAGCAGCCAAACTATTAATTTTATATATGGTATGATAAAGTCATGTGCCTCGCCACATCGGATTTTTTTTTATAAAAAATAAATTATTTAGGGTTACCGGCTGTCAAAGTTAAGAAAAATTAAGTTTTGAATTTTAAAAATAAAGAAAAAAACGGTTTAATTTTTGATGGGGACTTTTTGAATATAACAACTTTTTTACTATTTTAACAAATTTTTAGCCACCTAGATTAATAAACAAATATATCCTCCTCTTCCAATCCACCGATTTGGGAAGATTTCGTTGGGCTGGTCCCTGACATGTAACGAGTAATGTGCTGGAGCTCCATCATGTTGCAGCCACATTTCCGCCCTTACCACTATAGGTAAATTTTGCAGTAAATTTGGCAACTGAACAATTACTTAATTAAGTACACTCAAATCTAAAATACTTCTCTGTGTTATATTTTATGAAATAAATTGTTTTTCAACGCCACGTACGATATTTATTACCTAAAATTGCCGTTGGAAACGTTGAAAAATGAGTTTTTGGCGAATAACTTTTAAAATATTGGGAATTCTGATGGGGTTGTATTTAGAAACAATGTTTATTTTTTAATTCTGCATCGTTTCACCTAAAAAATTTATGGGTTCCAATTTAAAATAAGAACAATAACACGCTTTGAAGTTTGACAAGTTTGATACTAGATTTTGGTCATCCTGTATAATTTTGATCAAAGACACTTCGTTAACGAGACTACTAGATCTAACTTAATAAGCACGTCGCAAAATTTTATTAACGAGGTGCAATTTGTGGTTTTTATTGATTTTTAAAGCCAACGATGCAAAATCAATTTTTTTTGGTTTTTATTTTTTTGCGCTGCAGTCACTCAACCGATTTCAATAAAATTTTGGTGGTATGTAGGCAACCATAACAGGCTTTCAAATGTGTAAAAAAATATGTAGCATGCAATTTCAAAAAATATATTACAATGGCGTTGGACATTTTTGGGACAGCCTGTATAATCAAAAATACAGGGTTAAGGGCCGAATCCACGGTCATGCATGCATTCGATGCTGTCATGCATGCATGACCGTGGACGGGCTCCTTAAGCCTGCAAAATGTCAAACTCTTAGCTTAATTAGTAACTAAGCTACAGAAGACGGGAGCTGAGTTGCAGGACCCTGTATAGACTAGTTAGTGGTTAGTGTCATGAAACAAAGTATCTGTCCAAGATTTTGGCGACCGTGCGCCGCGAGGCATCAGTTCCGCTTAAACCCGTTGGGGGCGCTAGCTTATTTCTGTTCCCTGCTCAAGCACAATATTAGTGAATTTTGCACTCAATTATCTATAGGGAATGTTTAAAATGGTATTACATCGCATTTTACAACTTTTGAGGAATTTATATCATAATTCAACGAAAAATCACATTATTCTCAATCTATTCTAATTTAATGTTGTCGATTTTATTTGGCGCCATCTAGTAACATTTTAACGAACCGGGTCTTTGTCTTTATCCATATTTCTGAAAACCTGACACTTCTGTCCCTACTGGTTTATACTGTAATTATGCCTGCTTTAAACGTCATTTCTACGATAATGAAAAATGTCTTATACATCAGTAATACAACATTGTCCAAAATCGACTTTTAATATTTATTTGACAATGTTCGACTTCTTTCACAAATCACCAATCAATTTTCTTGCCTTGGTGATAAAAATTTACGATCGATATGTTTTTGTCCTCCGAATGTCATTTTACTGAAAATATCACATAAATAATATAAGACACCATTTAAAATTTCAATGATTACCATTTCTCAAAATTTAATTCGTCCAGCGTCGTAAATAAAAAAGTAAACGGGCGTTCCTGTGGGGTGGGTTACCCCTATGTTGTCACTTTAATGCTTTAAAATCTTTAAATCGTCTTCGAAATATATTTTTCATTGCAGGCGCACAGGGTCAAGGTTTAGTTAAATGAATATTAATAAACCAACGGCATTGAAATCGATCGAAAATAGTGGATTTGTGCATACATGTAGTGAAGTAACCCCATGCGTGCGGCGCATAATAACGATAATTAATTTATGGGCATTTCAGAACATATTTGCGGAAGTTAACAAGTGTACGATCTCCTTATACATAGTAAACAATCTCCAAACTATTAATTCAATTCTGATAGACCAATTTCGTCTGACGCAAATGGTATTTTTGCATACCACTTTTATGGTTTAGTTAATGATATGTTTGTGTAATAAAATTTGATTACGTGGTTGGTGTTGGTCTTAACACTTTCGGAATTGCCGATTTGCTGTTTTATTGTATAAGTGTACACTTTTTGTTTAAACCCTAATCGTGCGTCATCCACGATGAAAATGAAATATCAGCCCATTTCGCTTTTGGACTTTACGTCACTGAATGTTAGTATAAAAATTAAGAGAGGTGTACACGTGTTCTTTTAAATTGGTTGTTTTCACGTTTTGTAAATGAGGCTACGTTCGTAAAATGATAATCTTTACTAAAACCGTAAACTAACATTAAATCGGAAATTAAAAGTTTTGAAAGCCGCGATAATGCTGAAACTAGACATAAAGCTTCCCGAGGCATCACGTATTATCCAAGAAAGTCAATGGCAGAAGTGTATATTAGACTTTCCGATTATGCCGATAAGTAACATTCATGGCACCTCAAACAAATTTAACAAGTAAATTAGTACTACTAATGTTAATAACTGAACTCGCACTACTAAAGTTAGCTACTAAATTAGTACTACTAATTTTAACTGCTAAAGCTAAAGTTAACACATGTTTACACGTGTTAACACGTCACATCACAACGTAATTATGTGTTTACTTATATAAAGTTATTTTAGAATACAACGAGATTATAAATTTCGATGATATGAAGAAGAACGTTAGTGGCTCTTTAGACTCTGGGCGGCGACATTACTGGAAACTATGGTTCTTATTATTCATCGTTAATAATAATGTCAATACTTTATTACAATGGCGGAACGAAACTAATTGTTAGTATATACTCAGTGCATCGTGTATATCGGTCAAGAACTTACCGAATGCTATTTCCAACGTTTTGCAATAAATAATAACCTATCGCTGATGCTGTGTATGCACTTTCCAATTATCCTTCTACCTCTACGCATCTTGCCCAACAGTAACGATACACGGTTAGTATGTGAAATTGCTCATTTTCTTCGTGAGCGACGCTTCTTTTATATACCGGGTGTCGATAGGTGTCGACAATTATGTTGTCATCCCTGGACTTAATTTATCTTTTGCAAGAGACTTTAGAAATTTTCGTTGACTTAAAATATTATTATTATTATTTATATGCAACCGTTGTATTAATTTGATGTCCATAGGCGTACGAAACGAATTGACGTGGTAAACAACCGAAAAAATATCAGTAGGTATAATTTGGATATTTTTACCAAGCCATATTGGCCAATCCTAGAATTTGCCACTTCGTAATGACTTGTTTTGAGAACTTAGTATCATCGTAAAAGTTTTATTAACCCAAAAATGAAAAAAAAAAGCTACTACAAGTGTTTTATTGGAGCAAATCGACGCAAATTGAATCACATTTTTCCATAAGTCTTATACAAAATCATTCCTAGGATCAATGTTGGGAAGTATTTTAAGATACTATTCAACAACAAACATAATTTGGTTGTAGGTGGGTATGTTAAAAAATAAACACTACATTAATAAAGTAATACAAACTACCTTATAACAAAAGTGGCCATATAAATCATAAGAAATAAAAACCAGTTAATAAAGTTTCAAGCTCTTTACAGCACTGAACGTTATCTCGGTCAATAGAAATTTATTGTATACTTTGTTTTCTTAGACATGTGTCGCATCATTTACGCAAGATCTGCGTAAATTGTTCAATGTAATTCCGAATTTGACATCTTCAAAAACATAAAGTTGGCCTTTTATTAGATGTAAATAAATAAGCACGAATAATGATGACCCAAAATTTTATATTTATCTCTTGATCAATGCGTCTTGACAATTTCACCGTTAAGCGATGTTCTCATTAGTGGTATTGGTAATGGTAACAGATGCCATTATAGTATTAGGTTGCATGTACACAACATGAGTCTAAAATATCAAATACTATAATGTCGTCGGTTACTAATACCACTAATGAGAACTCACGTTTAAAGAAAGACTACCACCATAAACTACCACTATCATCCATGTAAATAAATACGGAAGAATCAGTGTAGGTATGCTACGGAATCCCCGATTTATTTCGTCTGTAAGGACGCATATCGAATCATAACAACGCAACCCAGATTTACAGTCTCATATTTTCGATCAACGCAAATCGAAACAACGCAAATCGAGACCCTAGTGTACATATAACAGCGAGGTTTTCAATGCCATTTTAAACCACGTTTATGTCTAAACCGAGTTTAGGTCTCAAGGAATGTGTATATCTGCGTATAACTCAGTTTAAGGTTAAAACTAGCATTAAAAAACAGGCCTAAGGCTTCCAGCGAATCAACTGACACGAGACGTATATAATTTTCCTCGACATATAGACATATGTGACACGATCTGGGAAAAGGTATCTACCATATCTGGGAAAGCAATTTTGCACAGGAGCAAGAAAAGTGACATTAAGTCAAAATTATCGATTTTTAGATTTTATCAGCGCAAGTTTCTATCCTTTGGCCATGTTTTAATTTAGATTAGACGGTATAAGGCCACTGCCGCTATTCGTCGTGATAGTGTATGGGACGACGTTTACGACTACTTGCACAGTACTGTAGAGCTTGGTATTTTCAATCATTTTTTGTAGATTTTTGTATCACAAGGCGAATTCCATTGAATGATTGTTAGATACACAAAATGATACATGTTTGTAGATAATTTTGAAATTGGTATGCCTTTTTGTCGGAAGTGACGTCATTTGCTAAACTTTTACTAAACTTATTATCTACACCTTATATATCTAGGGTTTCCTTCGATACTTTCACGATACATACTCTTCTGAATACAAATCATCAATCATCAATTTTGATCCCCGAGACAACACCAAAAATCAGTTTGGTATTCATTAATGAACGTCCCAAAAAATTGGTTAAAATAGTAGTAAATGCAAATAAATATAATGACACCAATAATGATCGATATCTTTCTCAGACAACTGTTTTTTCCTGATTCAAGTTTTTTCTTACTGATCGTTTTTCGCAAAAATGATTGGTGATTTTGTTTATTTGAAAATATATGAAAACGGTTCAGTAGGAAACAAATTTTTTGATGATGATCAATTTCCTAAAATAGAGATTCTAAAGTAGAAAAGTTTTCAAGAATCAATAAAAAACTAAATTTTTTATTTGTCTCTAATTCTTAAGTCAAAGTATATGTGTATACTTACGATGACATGTGGGAAATACAAAAGATCTTTGAGGTCAAAGTATATCGAAAGGCACAGATGCCATACGACCAAACTCTACCATACCATACCATACTATGGCATCGGATAGTTGTGGGTACACAAAGAGCAACACAATTTGAAGAGTCAACTTTACAGTTGTTTTACTCAGAACTGTCATTTTGAGAACATAATTTTTAACCCTTAATATCTCCCTCAATTTTTATCAAATAAAGTTCTCTCTATTTTTATATACTCCCAATCTAGACTCTAGAGAATACGAAACTGTTGTGTAATGCCGGAAATAACGTAAAAGAAACATTGTTGAAAGATAAGATCAGAAATTTTTGCGTGTATTAGCTGATTTGCTGACAGATAAATATTACATTTTATCTGAGAGTGTGTAATTGAAGTTGTAGGGCCACCAAGCGAATCTCGCTTATTAACAGATAAAATGTGCAACTTTGTCTGATTATTGTAGCTTTTGCTTATCTTTTGTTTTAATAAATTTTCTGGGCAAAATTTGTTTTAGATAAATTTACCTAGATTTTACCAAAATGAACTGGAAAATCTAAGATTGACCAATATGGCATGGTAAAAGCCCAAAATTATATGTTTTTTTTTTTCGGAATACCAAGTCAAATTGGTCTATCCTAGGTTGAACGCGTTTTCTTAGAATTTACCGTAAATCGGACTTTTACAGTAACATATACATGCTTAAAGGTATGCATGCGCCAAAAAAATCTGATTTCAAACCGGATATCAAATTTTCAAAATTCAAAATGATTGATCCAATGTGTAAACTAAAAATATATAAAAATTCGCACGAAGTTTATGTGGTGTTTTTTTTTGCAGACATTTAATGTCCTATGTTAGATTTTCAAAATTTAAAATCGCGGATTCAATATGGCACAAGGAATGTAAAGTGCATGAAACATTTTCCTGATGGTTGGACTGATTTTAAAAAATTAATAAAAAAAAATATATTGTGGAACTAAAAACAATAAACCTTTTAAAAATGCAGATTTGAAATATAATATTTATTTCTGGCTGAGTTAAATCGGCGGAGACGGTTGAAAAGACAACAAGGCAATATGCAAAACAAGGCAAAGAAAACGGTACGATTTTTTTATTCCACGTACTTGCAAGAATATTTGGTTAATTCAAATATTTCTTTAAAAAACGAATTGCTTATTATGTGAAGAATAAAACCATACCATATTCGCAATAACTGAACGTTTCAATTCAATATGATGTTATTATAGGCAATACGGATAATTAAAAATCTTTACCGTTTTTTTTTGCCCGAACTGAATATCGTATCTAGTAAGCACACACAATTGAAACAATGCGTCAACACTAAAAGTTCTTCAAAATTTGCACTATTCTTCCGAAGTGAAACAATAGTACAAACTATTTTGCATTGTAAAGAACAATGGTACATTTGTGTATTGTTATCTTACAAGAATTATACTTTTATATAAATGGACTGAAGGTCAACATTTTTGTTTTGTTTCTACAGTTAAAAAGACGACTTTCTGAATTATTTTATTTTCTGGCATGCGACAAAAACATGCCTTTTGTTCTGTGCTAATCAACGTCAATACACGGTTACAACTGCTGAACACAAGAACATAGTCATGCGAAGATACAGTACCTACACCATTTTATTATAATGGTAAAATCTCTTTCTTTGGTGAATACAATATCTATAACATACGATAAAGCATGTGTATTGTGTGCTGTCTTAATTCTAATGAGGAATTTATAAACTTTTACAGAACTATCAATGCTGCACTCGAATCATGGATGAATCATGGATAATTTTGCAAGCATGTATAACGAGTTATTTCATCACGTACTTAAACAATACTTATTAAGAATGGTGTTGAAAGTTGACATAAATCTACAAGTTGTCGGTATAAATGTTTACTATGTATCTATAAGTGCGATTCTTTATTAGCATTAATTGAATATTGTAATATAGAGGGACCATAAATTTGACAATATTCTATAGTCAATATAAATAATTTCATACATTTTATGAATCATTAGACAGGAATATTACGACAAGACTAAATATTACATATTTGTGTTTTAACAAAGTAAAAACCGACACCGGTTTGGTGAGTTTGTAAGCTGGATGATAGGCAGTGTATATTGACATTCCTTGTTGGTGTAGGTACGTTGATGATGAAGTTATTGTAGGTCACAAACGTGGCCTGAGATTTAAAATCACATTTACTCGTATGAACGAAAAAGAGTCACAGAAATATCTCAAATTATTGAGACAAACAATTTTTAAAATTGAAATTCTAAAAATATAACGATATTTTTGCATCACTGGTCGCATCCTCTTATTAGACACGCATTTATATAAGCTTGGTACAATTAATTCGCGGTTCAATAAAATGTAACAAAATGTTAGCGACTTTTACTTTAGGTCGACAAATTATTTGATACAGTGTGTCGACGGTATGCAATGTTGAACATTTTAAAGCTTATCCATTATCTAAAGAAGAAATGGAAATCAACAAAATTTTTGTATTTTAACTTTTTCTCTAAAACCAATTCAATTGAAGATACATGTCATCACCCCCCCCCCCCACATTCAAAATTTAAAATTTTTCATGTCAACGTTTTGTGCTCTTTTCGTTTCAGAGTTATACTTAATTTTATGAAGGTGGGCTGTGGATGCCAGGCAACCAACTTCAAATTTAGAATTTTTTTCATGTCAACCTTTTGGCCTAGTTTTCTGTAAGCTAGTATGCTGTTTTGTGCTGCAAACTAGAGGGACTTGTGCTCGTTTCGTTTCCGACTTATAAGCATTTTTCGCAGGGAGGGGGGGGGGGGGCTGTGGATATGCTAGCCTCCCCACTTCCAAATGTCTAACTTTTGCTAATGCCAAAGTTTTGTGCTGTTTTGTGGCGCAAACTAGAAGTTTTGTGCTCCTTTCGTTATTATCAATTAGAGCTGTTAGCAATTTTTGATTGCGACATCTATTTACCAAATTCCAAATTTTAAATAAAGTCAATTATTACTTTACCATACGTAGTATGACAAAGTGTTGTCATCTTGTCGAAAATAAGTTTTGAGATTTTAGCGGAACTATGTCCTTTTGGGTCCACTGAACATTTTTGACCAAGGTACAAAATATGTCTGTGTGTATGTGTGAGTGTGTGACTGTGTGACTGTGAGTGTGTATGTCTGTGTGTGTTCGTGTATGAGTGAGTGTGTGAGTGTATCACGCTTTTTTTTGTGGCGACGAGTCCGGAGAAACTACTAAAGATATCGGGACGAAACTTCATATTTAGAAGTTTCATGAGTTAACTTAGAGCTGAAAGAAGTTTTGTTTAAAAAGGTCCAAAGGAACTGGATGTTTTCTTAGCATTTTTCAACGATTTTGCAAATGAGCCGCCATTTCTGTAATATCGTCAAAAGAGTTAAATAATAAATTAAAGTAGAGGAAATTTTGTGTATTTTATGTCTATGACAGTTCTTGGTAAAATTAATAGTTTAGCTGCATGAGCAAATTCTATTTGATCGAGATCGCTCGTGTTTGCATTAAAACTAGTTACGCATGATTTGACATGATATATTGATTCTATTGACAGTATTGTCAGAACATCAGCGTTCGACACCGCTGGATGGTATGATAAAGTCATGTGCCTGGCCACATGTGGAACGTTTATGTTAGTTTTATGCCGCAAACTTGTTCCATTCGTGTTAAATTAGTCATAAAAATGTTCATTTCCCTTACATCTTGTAATCATATACCGGGCGACCCACACCACAGGTACGTGCGTTTATTTTTTTTTATTTATGACGTTGGCGTTGGACGAATGAAATTTTGGGAAGTGCTAATAGCCAAAAAATTCCATATTTTAATTTCTTATCAACAATTGGTGCTAAGAAACTTAACCTTGCCAAGTGATTAGTTAGCAAGTTTTTTTTTTACAGAATCGGTCTGATTGTATTACTGGCACCCTCTAGCGTGGTTTTATTATCTTTTGGCGAATGAGTCATTTTTTTCGTGTTAGTATGCGTGCACCCTGATTATTCGATAGATAATTTTTTTCTGATTACACCTTGATATTTTCCTGGTAATCAAAATGTGGAAATGTCGTTTAAAGCGTGGAAATAGAAAAAAAATATTGGTTTAAATATTGGTTCGTTTGACCGGAATAGTCACGGTTTGACCGGGACAGTCACGGTTTGACCGGGACAGCCACGGTTTGAGACATCCGTCCCGGCGTCCCAGCCGGTTTGGTATTATGTCCCGGTTAAAATCTTACCAGGCTTTTATATCAGTAACAAATCACTGAGATCAAAATGTCGATCAGTACCTGTCGCCATCTAGGAACAATTATTGTCAAACTGGGGAATCAGGCATTAGTTTAGAAAAATGTTGTCTGTTGATCGGTAAAACACCAACAATTGGTGGAATTTTAGAAATGTAAAAAGGTGTTCAATCATACTATCTTTGTCAAGAAAAAATGCCCTCATATTATAAAACTTTTCTTTGAGAGCGATACAAATTGGGAGTAAAACAAATTATCATGATTTAGGCTTAGCAGACCGTCAAATGGTCACTAACCGATTAATTATGGTAACAATATTGATTATCAACTGCCAAAGATACACATTATGGTAAAGTGCTGAAAATTATTTATATCTTTTTCAAAAGTGGCTGCATGACGTTATTCCATACGTCAAAATGTAGACTCTCTCTATTAGTTAGTCACCTTTTTACTTTATCATACGCAGTATGTAAAGTATTGTAATCGTGCCAAAAAAATGTTTGAGATTTTAGCGGAAATATGTCTTTTTGGTCCCCTGAACATTTTTGACCAAGGTTAAAAAAAATGTCCCGTTTTTTGAGGCGACGATTCCGGAGAAACTACTAAAGGTATCGGGACGAAACTTCATATTTAGAAGTTTCATAACCAAACTTAGTGCTGAAAAGCTTTCTGTTAAAAGGGGTCCAAAGGAACTGGAGGATTACTCTTAGCATTTTTGAAAGATTTTGCGAATAAGCCGCCATTTCTGGAATTTCGTCGAAATAGTTAAATAATAAGTTAAAGATGAAGAAATTCTGAATAATTTATGACCATGACATATTTTGGTACAATCAATAGTTTAGCTGCATGAGCAAATTCTATTTCATCGAGATCGGTCGTACTGCATTAAAACTAGTAGCCAGGATTTGTCAGATTTTTTGATTCTAATGACAGTAGGTAGTGTCAAACGCTAATGTTTTGACAATAACTTCTGTCAATATAAGCTGCGTTCGGATATTGTATCACTTTTTACACCCAATAACACGTAAGTGTCATCTGGACGGTGGACCCGGTGTCAACGGAGTACAATATCCGAACGCCGACATATCTGTCTAGTTCTACTAGTTTTATTTTAATGCAGACATGGCCGATCTCGATCAAATAGAATCTCATGCAGCTAAACTATTAATTTTATATATATAGTATGATAAAGGCATGTGCCTGGTTACATCAGATTTTTACGTTCTGTAGCAAACATCTCCTAAATTACGATAATTTGCAACTACTTTCTATGTAAGTTTTGAAATATATTACGAGAAAAAGCTGCAAAAAAAAAGGTTTTTAAAATTTGTTTTATATCTTTGCTTCATATGTCAAATTGTAGTTAATAAATCATTGTATTTACCCATAAACTGGGGGATTTTCTCCGTGACAAACCACCCCTAAATCGCAATAATTGTTTGTATATATTTATTACTTATGTGGTTATTGCGGTACAAATATATCTTTGCTACGGAAAAATGTTTATCTTACAAAAACTGTTAAAAACTGGTAATTAGAGATTTTACTGTTAAATGCTGCTCTATAGTGAAACCATGACCATGTTATGTAGAGAACCGAGTGGAGGAAATTGATATTTTGGTTGCCTGCTCTAACAAAATGTTTAGAACTTTTTAAAAAAAACTATTATGTATCTTTCCATCCTACACAAAATTGTTGGTAATTAACAGGGGTAGTCATATTCATTAATGCAAAATGTTTTGCTCTGAGGCGAACAACCCTTAAATAACTATATTGTAATGAAAATGTTTAACGACATAACTTGTCAAATTAATATTTATAGGTTAATAATATGGTCACATACAGGCGGGATGTAAATTTTAAATAAATCAAAAATTACAGCCACAACCTGGATTTGACATAGGCCTCAGTAGCTCAGTTGGCAGAGCATTGTGCTAGAAACGCAAAGGTCCCTGGTTCAAATCCAGGTTGTGGCTGTAATTTTTGATTTATTTAAAATTTACATCCCACCTGTATGTCACCATATTATTAACCTATAACTATATTGTACTTACATTGGGTGGCTTCAACTGAACATGGAACATACACTACGGTGTTTTGCTTTAGCAAAATGTTAATAACTTTTCCAACAGTTGTTCTATAAATTTCTATAATACATCAAATTGAAGGTGATTAAGGGGGGTTGTGTAATCCTTATCCTGTAATGATTTCGGAACCTTATGTAGGTACTTATTTTGATTATGAAGTTCTCCAAAAAAACTCTTTACTTGCATGGTGATCGATTTCGAAATAATAATTTCATCTAAAACTGATGCTAAACAACACACATATGCGTTTCAATTCCCTTATGTACTTAAGTACTTAAATTCATATTAGGATTGCTTATATGCACAATTAAATAATTTAAACAAATGCGAATATTTATAAAATCAATAAGTAGGTAGCGTACATTTTGTAAGTATAAACGATTCAGCTCAACGTATAAATAAGATCATTAAAATTCGATGTAGTATTTCCAACAGGTTTGGAGATAACGCACTATTTTGGTCTATTCGACTCCACTAGTAAGAGCAATATTTTTCTACAATAATAAATTTAGTTATGGAATGCTCAAAATTGTATGAGGTGATACAGAAAGATAATATTATAATATAAGTATTATATAATTGTGCTCTAGCAAAAAAGACGGTTGGTTCAATAAGTAATTAAATTTGTTTCTGTTATTTTGTCTCTTTCTCGGTCACAAAAAAATATACTTAATTTTGATTGTTTTTTTGTAGATCACGAACATTTGGGCGACGTAGACTACTGGTTTGGCATCTATGAAAACAAAATTGAAAAGATGTGTGAGAAAATCGATTTTATCACATCATATTTTTGCACAGTAATTTTTGTTGATTGGTGTTCAAATTACGTATTATTTGGTATTCAACGTTACGTTAAATTGTTGATAATTTTGTTATGTCTGGTGTTTGAATAATATATAGAGCTGAAATATATAAGAAAAACTCCGGGGAAGCAAAAAAAGTAAAAAAAAATAAAGAAAAGTATTGACAACGCCATTACAGGGAGTGGGTGGGGTTGTTAGTAAGCGCTGTGGTGGCTTTATTGTAGTTTTTAAGTCCTATTTACTTTATCATACGGTAGTATCACAAAGTATTGTAATCGCGACGAAAAAGAAAATTGAAGTTTTAGCGGAAATATGTCGCATTGAGTTCCCTGAACATTTTTGACCAAGGTACAAAGAAAAACTCTCTATGTGTGTGTGTATGTATGTGTGTGTGTATGTATATGTGTGTGTGTGTGTACCTGTTTTTTACTTTATCATACGCAGTATGTAAAGTATTGTAATCATGCCAAAAAAAATTTTTGAGATTTTAGCGGAAATATGTCTTTTTGGGTCCCCTGAACATTTTTGACCAAGGTTCACAAAAATGTCTGTGTGTGTGTGTATGTGTGTGTGTACCCGTTTTTTGTGGCGACGATTACGGAGAAACTACTAAAGGTATCGGGACGAAACTTCATATTTAGAAGTTTCATAACCAAACTTAGAGCTGAAAAGCTTTCTGTTGAAGAGGGTCCAAAGGAACTGGAGGTTTAGTGTTAGCATTTTTGAAAGATTTTGCAAATAAGCCGCCATTTCTGGAATTTTGTCGAAATAGTTAAATAATAAATTAAAGATGGGGAAATTCTGAATAATTTATCACCATGACATTTTTTGGTACAATCAATAGTTTAGCTGCATGAGCAAATTCTATTTCTACGAGATCGGTCGTACTGCATGAAAACTAGTAGCCAGGATTTGTCAGATTTTTTTATTCTAATAACAGTAGGTCTTGGTCTTGGTGGTCTTGGAGGTCTTGGTGTCAACCGCTAATGTTTTGACAATAACATCTATCAATATAAGCTGCGTTCGCATATTGCATTACACTTTTTACACCCAATAACACGTAAGTGTCATTTGGACGGTGTACCCGGTGTCAACGGAGTACAATATCCGAACGCAGCTTTAATCGACATATCTGTCTAGTTCTAGTAGTTTTATTTTAATGCAGGCATGGCCGATCTCGATCAAATAGAGTCTCATGCAGCTAAACTATTAATTTTATATATAGTATGATAAAGTCATGTGCCTGGCCACATCAGATTTTTTTTCGTGGCGACGATTCCGGAGAAAGGTATCAGAACAAAACTTTATATTTAGAAGTTTCATGACCAAACTTAGAGCTGAAAAGCTTCCAAAAGAACTAGATGTTTACTCTTTGCATTTTTAGAAGATTTTGCTAGTGAGCCGCCATGTCTGTCATTTCGTCAAAATAGTTAAATAATAAATTAAAGTAGAGGAAATTCTGAATAATTTATGACTATGACATTTTTGGTAAAATTAATAGTTTAACTGACTGAGCAAATTCTATTTCGTCGAGGTCGCTCGTAGTTCGTACTGCATTAAAACTAGTTAGCCAGGATTTGGCATTTGACGTTGGCATTTTTCGATGTTTTGCCAATACCTACTGTCAATAGAATCAAAATATCTGTAAAATCCTGTCTAATTAATTTTATTTTAATGCAGACAGGACCGATCTCCAATCAAATAGAATCTCATACAGCTAAACTATTAATTTTATATATATATAGTATGATAAAGTCATGTGCCTAGCCACATCAGATTTTTTTTTGTTTAATTTTCAGAAGTAATTCTTGTTTCGGTTTGAAATTTCAAAATTATGGTAAGCCTAACTATAGATGAATGCGCACATCCTGTGCTCACATCTGAATACATATGACCATTCTCAGTATTGCGCGTCACCGTCTTGGAAATAGTGTTGTATTTAGGAAAAGCATTTTTAAAATTACATTTCAAACAGCGCGATGTAAATAGTCGCGATGTGAACAACAAATTAAGTAAGAATCAACAATTACCAATAATAACTAATTAACAATATCATTATATACATAATCGAAAATACCTAAGCATACAGAGAACGGTCAATTTCGGATGTTAGCATTCATCATTCATTCATTTATCATTCATTCCCTCCATTCCATTAGCCCGGGACGAGGGTTTGTACCAGATGTCTAGAGGCGAAGATCGAGAGAAGAAGAATTTTCGTCAATGAGCACAGCATGCAATTTATATTGATGAACATCATGTTTTTTCTATTTTCCTGCTTTAAATACATTTCCACGCAACAATTTTCAACTAAATATCAAGTATGTGATGTCATTGTAATCGAAAAAATGTGATCCTTCGAATAATCAAGTACCCATAACGTACACGGGAAAAATGCTATATATCAAAAAACGGGCGTACCTATGGCTCCAGTCACCCGGTATATATCATGTGTTTAGTTTTACCTGTAAATTACGTTAAAGTCAAACAATTATGTCAATAAATACGTATGTATTATAGATAAACAAATGTGTAATATGGAACTCCAAATTGTTTTGTTACAACTTCTTGGTGAATACTAATTAGTAGAAAGTGATAAACGTATACCAGTACTGCTGATACACATACGTTTCAAAACATTGACGAGTTTAAGCACCATAAGCACAACCTTGTTAAATTTGGTAACTTGATTACTTTATTCGCAAATATGTTTTACAAACAAAAAGAAGCCTGCCATGACCTTGCTCTCCTTAGTACTTCTGTAACCTTAACCCACCTAAATCAGGTCGCTTGTAGCTAGCAACCTGAGTATAGGTAGAATCCTAGTGTCCCGGGTCAGTGCGAACAATTGAATCAATTCGGCTCTGAAGTGGGTCAGCCCTTGGCATTTGCAAGGTTGTGCTTTCACGGCTATATGTGACGTCACGGATCCCCAGGTCCGGATGCGAATACTCGTCGCTTCCTCGCATCAGTTGACCCTCACACTTCCGAATTTATAATACCTGAATTTTTACCAGAGAGCATTGTGCATTGTTTAACTTTGAATGAATACATTATGGGTTTAGGATCATTTAATTTAAACATGAAGTTTGTATCGATTATTGTCAGAGTTTAAATATTCATTTAGTTCCCTCCACATTTGTATTACATGAAACATTGTTTGATAGAAACACATACTTACTGTTTTCTTTCTTCTTCTTTACCGTATTATGCACACTAAATAAGTTTAAAATAAATCAAAACCTCTTGTTCTTTGATGTTTTTTTTATTAATATACTCGAGGTATGTTTCGATCCTAATAGATCATCTTCAGTCGGGAATACTCAATTTGTAGAGTCTATAGAACAATCAAATAGAATTTGCTCATGCAGCTATACTATTGATTGTACCAAAAAATTTTAATTTATTATTTAACTATTTCGACGAAATTCCAGAATTGGCGGCTTATTTACAAAATCTTTCAAAAATTCTAATATTAAACCTCCAGTTCCTTTGGACCCTTTTCGACAGAAAGCTTTTCAGCTCTAAGTTTGGTCATGAGACTTCTAAATATGAAGTTTCGTCCCGATACCTATAGTAGTTTCTCCGGAATCGTCGCCACAAAAAGCGGGTACACACACATCCATACACACACACATACACTTACACACACACACACACACACACACACACACACACACACACACACACACATACACACACACAGATATTTTTTTGTACCTTGGTCAAAAATGTTCAGGGGACCCAAAAAACATATTTCCGCTAAAATCTCAAAAATTTTTGTTGGTACTATTACAGTACTTTACATACTACTTACTTATGATAGAGTAAAAAGTTTATGAAGTCATATTTCATAAAGAAATCGATCTTTTTTGTATTCTGCTACCAGCTAGTGCTGCTGTTGGGTATTTATGGCATCGAATGTGAAAAACCAGCAATTGGAATCCGAAACAAATCTCCTGAGTCAAAGGAATTGAGTAAAACAAACAGTAAAAAGTAAAAGAAAAACTAAAATAGACACTCATTTCAAACTATTGCATTCTGTTCCAATGGTTATGAACTCCAAATCAATTCCATTTTATGCCAAGTTAAAGTCGCAATAATGAATTTAGCGGTTGAGAGAATAGATGATATTCCATTTACGATCAGTAGACTATTAGATGGCTTTTCTCTCTGGGCATTTTCAATCTCAGTCGCCACTTTCGTTGCGCGCAATTCTCTTCTAAATTGCGTCTTCACTTTAACTTTGATTCGCTCCGCTAATCTTTTCATTTCAGACAATTTAATATATTCTGACGCGTTTGTTATTTACATTTTGCAGATAGCAAGGGCAAGTGATGCCGGCCATCCGTCTCTTTGGAAGGAAATGGTTGGCCGCCTCGGATGACCTCGTGTTCCCTGGATTATTTGAAATCTCCGTTAGGATACTGTGGTAAGTGATGTTTCGTTTTTATTGTTCACACAAAACAAAATAGGTACATATCAAACACCGCAAAAACAAATAAGGAAAACGGTTTTTTTTAAAAGATCATTTGGAAAAAATAATGGATTTTGAGTCATTATTAAAGTTATCTTAAATCAAATTGCACAATTGGATTGATCGTAAAAGTGTCTTAAGGACGTTCGAGTTTTAAATGTTTAGCTAGTTCCATTGGCTTTGGAGTAAAGAATTAAAAACAAAAATTCAAAATTTTAGTTTATTGGAGATGAAAAGATAATTATGGTAAGAAAGATATTTTGTGTTTAGGTAATTAAACAGATTAAAAACGCACATTTTTTGCACAATTTTTTCCATAGTTGACCTCTAATTTTAATCACTCGGTATTAGGTACCTCTCTGTTCCTTTTAGTTTCGTACATTTTTAACTTTTGCCAACATCGCAAAAGTCAGTGTTTTACTTTTGGCGTCACCTACATATAGGTACCGGTTTGGGTACAGGTCATCTATGTAGTCACTCTGATCGTAATGGAGCTGTAATTGTAAATACTTAAGTATTGAGTGAGAATACGTTTTTTCTTCAATTTAACGATTGCATGACTTGCATAAACGCTCTTATTAATTAAATTTTTCTATTATCTTCAATTATCACCATTATATTTATTACAATATCCCAGTCCATTAAATTTACTATTTTTCATGTTTCAATTGAATTGGTGAGTTCGAAAACAGACTTCCGAAACTGAAAATGAGTCCAAAACGTGACTTAGATTTCAAGTCGGATGATCGTCTTTACAAAATTCAAATTAGCAGATCCAGTATGGCGACAAAAAATTTAAAACGTGTTGGATTTGCATGAAACTTATTTACCGTAATATTTGTTGATTACAGATTTCAAATATCATGTCACATTTTCAATGTAAATTCAAGGAATTCATTTCGACAAATGAAACTTGGATTTGCATGAGTCATAATTTATGTGATATTTACACTCTATTTCTATGAATCTGAACTTATATTGTCAACGTTCAAAATACATCCATCTACTAGGAATAGTATACATTTTTATTCTGAATTGAGAATTTTACTAAAATTATCAGAAAATGTTTGGACGACTAGTACGTGTAAGGTACATTTATATAATGTGCAAATATATAAGTTCTTACAAATTTTTCAGACCCTTCTAGACCCCCACCCAGAAATGAAAGCGAGGTATTATGTTTTCAAACGTTTTTTTCTTATTGAAGTCAGTACAAATAAACAATAATTTAAAAAAAAAATTTGGCACCTCGGACCCGGCCAACGATTTTGGCACTTTATTTATGTACTTGTCAATTTGCAATAAGACCGGATAGTTTCTAATTTCCAGTTCACTTTCGTGTCCCACTAAAAAGTAATTATCAATGCAATTGATATTTCCGTCAATTTTCCGGCCAGTTTTTAACCTACTGGCCGGTAATTTATAGAATTGTATTGTATAAGTGTTCAATGTGCTCAAATGACATTTAAGTGAAAACATTTATTTTTTTCACACGTATTTTAACAGTTAAATTGTTAGTAACAAGATTTGCGGTAGTTAAAAATGTTGCAAATCGTCGTTAATCCTTGGAAGTGAACAAATTGCGACACCTGCATTCACCTTGCCAAAGACGTTAGCACATAATTGTCATGATAGTTAAAATTGTTTTTGTGGTGGCATATAGATCGAGATTAGTATTCCTGGTAAAGTCATTCAGTTAGGTTAGTGACGTAAATAAGTAAAATACGTAAATATAAATGGAATTAATTAAGATGTACGTGATGATAATAAAATGAACATAGTATCTCCATTCATCAATTTTAATTAATACATTTGGTAAACATGCTAATGTTAACGCTAGTATAATTTTAATTTCTTTGTAGATAAGATTTGTAGCGCAATAGCCTATCTTAGTCTAACCAACGTACGTCAACATTTTACACTCGGGGACCGGCAAATACAGACAAATCGGAGTGGCGAAATAAAAGCTATAGTTGGTAGAATTTTACTTGCGAGCACTAGTGTGAAAATACAGTAATTTACCGGTATTTTTTTAATATTATGAAAAACAATACATGTTATCTACTAATAAAGATAGTTTATTGAAATATTAAAAATAATAATAGTAAACGTTACAAATCTAACGACTTGGAATAATATATTAATAATAATAATAGGAATCTAATACAAACATTTTTTTTCTCAACTTTTTTGAAAAGATAAGCTCGCAAAAACAGTTTGTCCAAACTGTCATTATTTAACCGCAGAAAATGCCCTTTCGGATTCTACACTCGTTGCTCGGGTAGTCATTACCCTTACCGTTACATTTTCTTCCTAAAAATAAATCAGTACTTTTGTAACAACTCGATTCAAATTTAGAGGTTTTTGTGGTATTTGTTCTTTTATGGAGTACTTCGGTTTTCATCTTTATTAGAAACTTAAGTTTTTCGATCATTATTTATTCGATCATACATCAAGAGTATGATGTAGTTGATGTAGTGCTGGTAGATGTCGAAGGAATTTGCATCATATAAAATTATCAACGAAAATTCTTTGCCAAACTCTTTCTTCACATATTTTTTTTATATGTCATCGTTTTTGTAGGCCTTTGGCGAAATATTTTGCACACTTTTCGTACCTACTTTTGTTATCAGATAATTAATTTGTATGTTTTGAAAAGGATTCAAGTCTGGATCAGTAATTATGTATTTTTCTATTTCTAAACCTTCAGCATTATCTTCATCATATTCGTCGTTATCATGGTCATTGTCATTATCATTGGCATCAATTCAATAGATTTATGTGCGTCTTCAATTTCGTTGAAATTATGTTTAGTATATAGAACTTTGATTACAGCCAACTGTATTTCATGTGCAAATTGATAATTGATGATTCGCATTAGTCAAATGTTCCGATCTGTCAGAACTCATAACAGATCAATAATTAAAGAAAACGCAGAACGTAAAAACGAGTATTGGATTTTTATTTTAAAAGTAGAGCGATCGATTTCGATATTTCGTCATCATCTGGCTTATTGTCACGCTGTAAAATATAAATATAACTAGCAAAGTGTCAATACACTGGACTCTGTACTTGAACTCCCGTTAAGTTAAAGTTCAAGTAACAAATGCAACATTGTAATAAATAATACAAATTTGATCGGGCCACTTTACACACAACAGATAACTGTAACATTTAGTAGCGAACTGCACCATTGACGCTTCGTGGACATAGTACCTACCGCCTGTAGAACGTAGTAGACCAAGTTAAATATCAGAGTACAGTGATTTCCCGAAATATCGATTTAAGGTCCCCCTTAACCAACGCGATTTTTTCGCGGCGACGGCGATATTGTCGCCGTCGCAGCGTATTCGCGTGGACTGCGATTATGAAATTCGCGTGTGTGCCCACACCGAAGCGACAGTATTCGCAGCACTTGCAACAATGTATACCTCATCAGATGAAGAAGAAGCACTTTTGTTTCTTGCATTGAAGAAATGTCTGGGTATGTATTTATCTTTATTCCGGCCCGAAGATAATATTACATCTTTTATCAACATTATATCGTTCTCAAAAACAAAATTATTGTTTTTGAGAATACCACACGTTGATGCCACACACTTACTTCATTTCAGATTTCTTGCTACAGGAGATACTTTCTATACGATTGGGCACAGTTTTAGAGTTGGATTTGCAACAGTTAGCTATATTGTAAAAGACGTCTGCGAAGCTATTTGTAAAAGCATGGAGAAAATTTATTTACCCGAACCTACAGCAGAAATTTGGGCTCAGTCCGCGAAAGGGTATGAGGATATTTGGAAATTTCCAAATTGTATAGGTAGCATAGATGGACAGCATGTAACAATCAAGTGCCCAAATAAAACAGGATCAAATTATTTTTGCTACCTACATAAATTTTCCGTAGTATTAATGGCTATAGTAGGTCCGAATTATAAATTTATCTGTGTCGATATCGGCGGTTATGGAAAAAACAGCGATGGCGGAATTTTTGAGGTTTCTAACATGGGCCAAAGATTTGAAGCGGGCAAGATGAATATTCCTGCTGAACCTTTACCTGGGCAAGACGAACCTTGCTCTCATGTTTTAATTGGAGACGAAGCGTTTGCACTCAGACCATTTCTGATGAGATCTTTTCCATATCGTCAAACAAGAATGAATACTCGTAAGGAAAATTATAACACGAGATTGTGTAAAGCGCGACGAGTCGTAGAAAATGCATTCGGCATACTTGCACAGAAATGGCGAATATTTTTTACGCCTATTGCAACTAAAGTGGAAACCACAATTCTTATTGTTAAAACAACATGTGTTTTGCACAATTTTCAATCACTGAACGTGATCACCATACCGATTTAATTGACGTACCGGATGAAGACACTAATCAAGGTGCATTTACTAGGATGGAATCTGATCCCAGACGAGCAACAAATTTGGCATTTACTGTGCGGGAAAAATTTGTTGATTTTTTTAAATACTTAATAAACAAAGTAATCAACTTACCAGTTTCGTTTAACTCCACGCCAATTTCATCCCACAATTTGTCATTCTTTCTGCCATTTTTATAGTCTTCGTGAGCCAAATCGTACAAACTTCGGTGATTCTTAACAGCTTCTATAAGTTTTTCCGTAAACGCCATAATGTTAGTGTTCACAATCGTCTGGCGACAGCGACAAAAACCGTGCATGCAGCGACAGGAAAATATTCGCTGCACTGTCGCAGGCGGTTGCGCGATACTTTCGCGTCGGTGTGGGTACGTTCATTTGCCGCCATGTATCTCGACCAGGCGACAATCTCGCTACGCGAAACAATCGCTGTCGCCGCGAAAAAATCGCGTTGGTTAAGGGAGGCCTTAAGAGTTGTGGTCGCAGGCAACCGAATTGATAAATGTTTAGATTCGTATATGTAAGATATCGAATTACCGGTAAAAATGGCCAATTACCGGTAAAAAAAGTATAGCTAGCTATTTTTAGCGATTTACCGGTAAACATAATCCCTAGTCCGAACGGCCCTCTTGTGTAAAGTGGTATGCATAATCCGAACGGCATGGTATTCGTAATCCGAACAAAACGTATTTTTGAATGCTGGCGCATTTGCGCACCCTAGTATGTTGAACTTAAACTACCATTACTTTAGTTAGTAAATATGTCTATCAGAAAGCACATTATGCTAACATTAACCCAAAAAGAGGAAATTATAAACTTAATAGACAAGGGCTTGTCAATACTTTATAATGTAGGCAAGACCACAATCGCGAATATTGAAGCCAAAAAAGTGCAAATTTTAAGATATGTGCCACGAACTGAAATAGGAAGGGTAATCTCAAAACTATTTGTACAGCCGACTACCCTGATAAAGAGCAAGCGTTGTTTACCTGGTTTTTGCGGCAGCGAAAACGTCATGCTCAATCCCTGTGGCGATAATGGAAGAAAAAGCGCGAATACTTTACAAACCACGTTAGACTCGTTTGTAATTACGTTTGTGAGTGGTTACAAAAGAATCTAAGAGTGTTTAAACGAGTTCATATGTTTTTTTTGTATCTTGAATGTTTATTTATTTACGTTTTGTTTGTACTGTGTTTGTTTGTTTGTACTTTATATAGTTTAAAAAAAAGTTCATATGTATTATTTTTCCAAACGGAAATAAACAAAAACGTGTTCTGATTTCTAGTATACTAGCAATAGGTAACTGAGAGGTATCTATAATCCGAACTTTGTTTGGATTATATATACCATTTTAAAACGTAAAATAATAAAAGAAGGTATCCATACACCGAACGCCGTTCGGATTATAGATACATTTTATACGATATGGGTAATCCGAACGATCGAGTAATCCGAACGGGGTCTGCCAACTTTCTGTTCGGATTAGCCGTACATCATTTATTGCGATATTTGCCGTAATTTATATAATTTTTTTTTAAATTTTTGTTTCGTTTGCAATTTGAAGCTTGACCGAATGGTTTGATGGTGAATTAGATTAGAATAGATTAAGAGCGCCATTTTACGGTCAATAATACTGTCACTATTACTGGAATGTTTTATTTTGTGTGCGCGTTTTTTTATTTATTCTTTTTTCATCTAACTGAACGTACTTTAAAATTACTTCGTGAATCATAACCCCTCAGGTTGCTTTATAGTTTCTTTCGATGTCACTAACCTTTACTCCAATATCCCCATTAACTTTACACTTCAACTCGTCAACAACCTTTTTAATCAACACTTCCCCGACGATAATGATGCTTCACATCTTACATCTTATGATACTTAAACATATAATTACTCAAAACTTTTGCACTTTCAATAATAAATTTTACAAAATAGAACAAGGCCTTCCAATGGGTCTCCCTTTGTCTGCTTTCTTATCTGATTTATTTCTTGACCATATTGAAAGCAATCTCATTGTCAACCCTTGCAACCCTTACCATACTTCTATTAAAAAATGGATACGTTACGTTGACGACGTATTTTGTATTTGGGAAGGTGATCTTCCCAACCTCAATAAATTTTTGGACTACATTAATAATTTATCCCCTACACTTCGATTCACGATGGAGTTGGAAAAAGACAGACTACTTAATTTCCTGGATCTATCGGTCACCCGTTTGGACAGTTCCTTCAGTTTCAATATCTTTAGAAAACCTACCTCCCTCACTACTATTATCCCCTATGACTCTTGTCATCCCCTTCCACACCGTTTGGCTTCCTTGCGTTTCTACTTTCGACGTGCCCTTACTTATCCAATTTCCGCTCATGACCGTAATGCTGAATTTTCTTACATCTATGATGTTGCCCAATTTAATAATTTTCCTAAAAATATCGTCAATAATTTGTTGCATGATACTACAATTAAATTAGACCCTTTATACACCCATAACTCTCTCCATCCTATCCCTATATACAAGCCATTTACCTACAATCGTTCTAATATCAAACTGAAAAAGATCCTTAAACCTTTCAATATTTTGCCAGCATTTAAAAGTCAGACTGTACTGTTCAACTTGTTATCAAAGCAGCGTCAGATGCCTAGAACTATCCAGGAGGAGAGTGGTGTTTACTCTGTGGGCTGTTGCAACTGCGATGCTGTCTATGTCGGACAGACGGGCCGGATGTTGTCAAGGCGACTCAGAGAACACTGCTACCAAAGTACATCTAATTTATTTAAACATAAACTTGAAACTGGTCATGTTATTAATTATAAAGATGCTAAACTACTCCACAAATGCCATAAGGGCTTCAAATTAGATTTACTGGAACAATTTCAGATCCAACTTCATAAAAAGTCACCTGTATCTTTGATTAATGATCAAACTGATTTTCAGTACAAACCTCTATTTTCCTACATTTAAATTTACGTATCTCTCTGAGTCTTGTTTTGCCAATTTCCCGCCGACCGATAGTTGATAAATTTTCCGTTCCGAATGTTGTTTCTCCCCCCCCTCTTTTGTTTTGACGTGCGGCCACCTATGTCTTGGTGGTGCTGGCGCCCTCCTAGTCTCTTAACGTCCGTCGTGTCGTGTGGACCTTTTCCACACGACATTCGTACCATCGTGTACGCTTTAATTTTATCTATACTGACATCCATCTTCCCTGAAGACCTTGCAAGTTTTATTTATGTCTGATGCCCGCTCTATGTAAGTTTTCATATTTATTTGCTCGTATTTTGTTGTATTCTGTCCGTTTATCGCGTATTTTACAATATGCATTTTCTATTGTTAGGTACTTTTTCCTGATCGTGAGCCGACATTCATTTTGACCATGCTCTATTTGTGCCGTTATTACGATTTTTTGACTGTAAGTTTTTTGTATGTTGTAGTATTTTTCTTTCATTAATTTGTAAATTCCCGGTTTTTTACGGCTTTCTCGCTCACATATTGTCTTTTGCAGATTACATGCACCGATGATGGCAGCCATGCCGAAACATGTCTGTAGTAAATAAATGTTTTACCTGCGAAGAAAAAAAGGAGGCTTTTATTTAATTTCCTACATCTACAATATCTTCACTTCGCTATAATGGACGTCCTACAATTTTGTTATAAGGCATCATTAATCCGACCAAAGGTTACATTCATAAGTATCCTCATTTCCAGCGAAAAATTATGTACCTTATAATAACTAATTATATGTAATTTTGAGACCTAAACTCTTAAGTATTGACATGTCAAAAATAGACATATTCAAACCGATTCAACCAAATAAAAATATTCTAAACAAAATTAACATTGATTTTTATGAAACATTGCTGAATTTAAACAAAAACAAATGACTTTAATAATGTGTATTTCCACCGCTAGCATTAATACAGACTTGAAGACGCGGCCTCATACTGCTTACAAGTTTGGCAAGTCGCACTTTCTGCCATTCTTCTTTGGCAGCAATGACAAGCTCCTGGGGAGTTCTGGGGGGATTTCTTCGGCTATGAACTGCCCTGGAAAGCATGTCCCAAGCATGTTCTATCGGGTTCATGTCGGGGAAAAAAGCAGGCCACTCCAAACAACGAATTCCTTCACTTTCTAAGAACTCATCCGCTGCTCTTGCTCGATATGGTCTGGCAATGTCATCCATAGACACAAAATTATCACCAACAGCGCCTCTCAGCAGTCGAACGTAAGAATGCAGAATGCTCTTGATGTACCTGACGCCAGTAATTGTGGCTTGAACATGTACTAACTCCGTACGCCAGTCAGACGTGATACCCGCCCAAAACATGGCAGCATACCTCAAGAACTCGTCTTCTTGTTCTTAGTGTTGATACAGGCAGACGAACTCCAACTGCATGTCTCACATTTCACTGGCGTTCTGGCACTGACATGGTATGGCTGCTCCTAGTTGTCAACCGTAAATTGCGGTCGGCTGTTGATTTGTGGCACGCCTTCTACCACATCTTGGTCTATCACGCACAGAATTTAGTCTGTAGATAGCGTTTCCATATGCGATAGACATAACCTTGAGAAACACCTATTCTATCAGCCACAAAACTTTGCGAACGGCCTACTACTAACGCCACTATTTTTGTACGATCTATTTCAGGTATTACTGGGCGACTTATGTTTATGCTCTAAAAAACTGTAAATTTCAACTGAGATGTTCCAACAAATTTCGACACCAAACATATGTTCTTCTAAAACTGGTCTATTTTTCTTTTGCTACATTAACGGTATAATTATAACGGATAAATATTGAATAAACATGCAGACTAGAAATTGTTTTTGCAAAATTATTTTAATACACCACATCCGGGTAATGCAAAACTTTTGAACGGTTGAACTGTTGACACCATTCAAAATCAAAAATTCTCCTAAAAGTGGTAACTAGTTTTCATCTTTCTCTTCTTCTGTTTCTTGTTCGACAAAGACTATATCGTGTATCGGCTACATAATTCGCGCAAAATCTCGTGCGAATCGGCAGGAAATCTCTGCGGACCAGCGCAGCGGTTGTACAGTTATCTACCTATACAGGATTAGTGGATGCTGTTCCCGGAGATTATTGCCATACGGAATTAGGATTGCAATTTTCCAAAATACTTACAAGCGAAAAATGTGTCTTAATTTGCAAATTGTTTGCTAATTTTGCTAAAACAGTACCGTTTTCCTACCATTGTGCATCAATCATGTGGGGCAGCATCTGACCCACTGTCTCGGTTGTTTCGAACCTTATTTTTAATTTTTTAACACTAATAACGACAAATATACCAATTTCCATTATATAAATTCCCATTCATAGTGATTTCATGGCTCAATTATATCAAAGGTAATCCTACATTAAAGGTTTAATACCTTGGCAAAGAGATGCTAACAAACTACATATTAACGAACTGGTCTTCTTTGCATCAAAGCTCATAGATGTTTGGCCATAAACCGATTTCTATTGACGTGGTCAAATCGATTAATAAAACCAATACGCTGAGACCGCAAAGGAACAATAAAACCATTGTTAATAAAAATGTATGTGCGTTAGCAATTTTACTTATAACAATAACTAGAGTATAGTCGCGGTAACTTAAACTAACTAATGTTGGTCGTGTTTTAATTATTTTGAGAAAGAGCGAGATGTGGGAAAGCCATTTATTTCTCTTAGGGTGGGCGCACATATATCAGTCATGTCGGAACCAAATATGTTTAGACGAAAACGTTTTTGTCTAAACGTGTTTTATGTACCTACATATTACCATAGTTTTTATGTGTGCGTTTAATCACGTCAGACAAGGTTACTCGCAATAAGGTGTTTTGGCGTGTTTCATGGTATTTGTTTGATGCAATGAATTTTATACACCAATTTATGGGTCAACATAAAGATAAGAGAGGAAATTTTGAGAAAAAGTCATTAAAAGTCAATATCCATGAGCAAGAGGACTTCAGGATCTCATTAAAGAAACGCCTCCTATACCCTCTACGTCCTCGAGTCCTACTGAACATTTTATTACAACAGATGTAAATGCAACAAACAAAAACTAACAATATTCAGGAAAAACGAAGTCGGTAGATAAAATAATTCTTTTTAGGGTCAGTCTTACAAATGACGGTATAACGGTTATGCCGTTATAATTATGCCAAAATAATTATTGTACAGATTATTGTACATATGTTATTTAGAAAATGTTGTATACTATTGTTTTTATTGCATATAGACAAAAAAACTAGTAAGAAAATTATCTTCAGCCGGGCCGAAGTTAAAATACCCCCCACCGTATAATATGAAAAAAAAAAATGGAGTAAACCGATTTTGCCCATTCGCGAACATGTCCTTACTTTTTAAGAGATAAGCTCGTATACCAAATTTCAGATCAATTACTTCAAAATTACGGCAGTTATCGCGCACACAGACGGATAGGCGGACAGACAGACCGACAGCTAAATCAATTCAGTTTTCAATGCTGATCAAAAATTTATACATTGTGGGCCAAAAGAAAACGGCACAAATTTTCAATTGCTCACATTTCCAAAGATATTAAGTAAATTCAAGCATTTCTTTGATAAACTAATTGCTTATAGTGTGAAGATTGAAAACATACCATATTTGCAATAATTGAATTATCGTAATGTAATGTTGCTTCATGTATGGCTATGCAACATTTCTGATAATAACGGGTCAATTTAATGTGAAGTGAAAGGTGTAATGAAATTAGTAGGTAATGACATTTGTTTTCTTTTTTTCAAAAGGAACAGTAGAGATTTTATAGCATCGTATACAGGGTGTTTTTTTTTAGTATACAGGGTGTTTTTTAGTATACAGGATGAAATTTTGAAACATCGCTTTTTTGCTGTTTTTACTCAAAATAGTAGTTGAATTGGACGTTTGCATAGATAACAAAAATCGATTCCATTGCATAGGCACGAAAAGTCCAATTGCGAACTTGAGATATTTTTAAAGATGGTGGAGAAACTATGGCCAACGTTTAGTTTTCTTATGGCCGCATGTTTGATTTTGAAATTTTTTAAGGATTTTTCTTACCTGTTTTCCATATTGCGCTACAATTATTGGGCTGTAATTTTCTTTCAAATTTTTATGTTTTTGCAACAATAACATAAAATTTTGCTTTTGCAGTGATTTGGAACTAAAATCAACATCATTTTTTATTGAACTAAAATTATGGCAGTTAACTTTCACTTGTCTGACGGCCAGGTCTTTGCTGTTCGTTTTTCACGCAAAAATTACATATTCAAATAAAAAATATCTAAAAAAAAGGAACAACACAATGTATTCATGCTGGCTTCAGGTTGATGTTGGTCTTTATTTAAACATGACATAATCATAAAAAAATAAGACTTGGTTTGAAGTGATGGAACATACTCAAAAAACGTTGAATCCAGCTCTGATTCAATCTTAGCAAAGACAAAAGAGCAAGTAACATACGTCTAAAATGTACAGCTAAACAAGTGTGATACATCAGTAGTATATAAAGGAGAGAGCTGGACCCGCCGCCCGCCGCCAATTTACATAGGAAGCTACCCCACCACTTTTCCGCACGAAGACGACCGAGGCCAAGTCAACCGATCTGCCGAGTGCGGCCGAACGCAGTAGTTCGGTCGCTCACCGATAGATGGCGTGCGAGGTTAGACCCGATCGGCCAGTAGACGTAGTTCGGGGACTTCACCAATAGATGACGCTACCGGTATTAAAAATTTCAAATTTTCGCGTCAACCCCAGGTCCGCCAACCCCAGACGTACCAACCCCACGCGCTAAAACGGCATGTCGACCGACCGCCATATTTTAAACGAGTCCATCTTCTTGAACACATTTATTTAATTGTACCGAGAGCGCCATCTACCGACCAATTACCGAACTACATACTGAGGTTGTGAACCACGCTGAAATAATAGTTCGGTGTATAATTTGGACGCCAATATTTCCCGCCTAAAGTGTTTATGTGTGGAAATGTGAGCTTGGGAGACTCAACAATTTAAATCTATCTATTTTTAGTTTGTCAAACGTGTACCAACTTAAAATTTATCACCTAGATCAGCCATTTTGTCTCCACATCTAAAAAATAACTTCACAAATTTGGTTTGTTATTGAGGTTCCATATATGAATGGAAAAGAAAAATTGTAGAAAATACGGTAAAATGTCACCTATATATCGGCGCAGCGACCTTGGGATGAACCACCTAAGAGGTAGAAATTTAAGGGTGGGAGGCTCAACGCGATAAATCTATTAATTTTTAGTTTGTATCGGCGCAGCGACCTTGGGATGAATCACCTAAGAGGTAGAAATTTAAAGGTGGGAGGCTCAACGCGATAAATCTATTAAAAGAATTATCCATATTCTTCTGGTAATGGTTTTAACAACAGCAGGAAATTTAATTCAAATCATAATAATCGAGGTAACAGACAAAATTCTTTCACAAATAACTATCAAAGACAGAACCAAAATTACGGAAATGGTAATACGCCAGCGAACAATTGTTTGCAACCTCAGCGCGACTTTAGCAGAGGTCGTGATCCGCAAGTAAATGCTATGTCCGCAGAAACAGAAATAAATATTAACAATACACATACTTAATTGAATTGTCTTAATTGTGTACTGATTATTATTATTATTAATAAAAACTATAGAAATAATTATTTTAGAGGACAAACTCAGTTCAGATGTCAAAATAATTTTATGCGAATTTAAAATGATAATCGTTTATGCAAATAATTGCATGTACATTAAGAGTGGTTATTTAAAATTTTAGATGGTATCATATGGACTTATTGGTTTTCTCAATTGCTTAAGAAGTTAGAGCCGGTTTAAATACGGTTTCGTTAATAACGCAAACGGTTGTAACTTTGTTATAAATTGCAAAAATAACAAGTCCATATGAAACGTTTTACACAGTATCTCATTTACCATACTGGAGAAAAATTGCGGGGAAAAAAGTGAAAAATGAAAGAGTTACAAAGAAAAACTTACAAAAGTATTATGAAATAGAATGTTCGACTAAATATTATGGAGGTAAAGTAAAACTGTTTTTGGTGTACAAAAGTTTTAATAATATAGAAAAGTTTATAATATTTAAACAAAAATAAATAGTATTATAACAAATAAACAAACATAAAAATATTAAAAATATATAATAAATGTATATTTATCGATCTTATATATCTTTCAGCTTTCATAAAATGTCTAACTCGGTGGTCTATCGTCAACAGCCAAAAAGATATTAAGCATTTAATGTTACATTTGTAACTTATGCACAATATTCACAAATTAATATTAAATATCCAGATTGTTCGATGAAATCCAACAATCTCTCAATTATAATAATTCTTCTTTTCATGCAGCAGCTTTTAGTAATAGCATTCTGCAATTTTGATTTATACAAACATATAATTTGTGATATTTAGTTTCTTCAAAGTTAAAGAATTAGTAATTTATATATAAAGAATGTAAAATTTTATGCTAAAATTAATGGGAAATAGGGAATTAAAAAATGGTTGGTGATACAGTGTGCGAGTTTTAATTTCCCCAGAAAATGTTATTCTAAATACAAAGTTTTCGATGATCTAAAAACTTCCTAACCACAGTCAGAGTTTTGAAAAAATTCAAATTTTCCCGCCAACCCCCAAAAAATTCAAATTTTCCCGCCAGCCCCAAAAAATTCAAATTTTCCCGCCAACCCCAAAAAATTCAAATTTTCCCTCCAAATGCTACGCCACCATACTGCGCATGCGTGACGACTCAAACAGAGCGCGCCCGAACGCTGGAACCTGGAGTGTATGACTCACACGTCGCTGTTAGAGAGAGAACGCACTGCGATTTTTATTTTCAAGCGCAAACCGATCAAATTCAAATTTTCGCATCAGATTTATACGGATTTGAATTTCGCGCACACCATCTTACCCGATGATGACCGAGCACCGATCGCCCGAACCGATAAAATTCAAATTTTTCCCGCCAACCTTAAAAAATTCAAATTTTCGCGTCAACCCCAGACGTACCAACCCCACGCGCTAAAACGGCATGCCGACCAGCCGTCATATTTTAAACGACGTCATCTTCTTGAGCAGACATCTTTTTAGGTTAAAATTATACTTCTTACGGAATTTTAGAGTAATACAAGTAGATTATGTTAAAATAACTCTTGAAATTTACTCGCGGTATAAATTTTAAAGTTTTAAATCAAGTTTTCGCGCTAAATTTATTCGGTCTAATTTTAAAATTCTACAGAGCATGCGCGAACCGACCAAATTAAAATTTTCGCGCCATTAAGGATAAATTTCAAAGTTTAAACCGTCATGACGTCACCATCAACAGTGGTTTAATATACTTACCGTTTACTTTTAAATTATTACTGCTTAATCTATTAAATAAAACATAAGAAATTCGTGGTTCAGACCCTGTATATAGACCCTGTATAATCACAACAGACCCTGTATATTGACCCTCATTTGACCCTCCGAGACCCTCATTTGACCCTCCGAGACCCTCATTTGACCCTCCGAGACCCTCATTTGACCCTCCGAGACCCTCATTTGACCCTCCGAGACCCTCATTGGACCCTCCGAGACCCTCATTTGACCCTCCGAGACCCTCATTTGACCCTCCGAGACCCTCATTTGACCCTCCGAGACCCTCATTTGACCCTCCGAGACCCTCATTTGACCCTCCGAGACCCTCATTTGACCCTCCGAGACCCTCATTTGACCCTCCGAGACCCTCATTTGACCCTCCGAGACCCTCATTTGACCCTCCGAGACCCTCATTTGACCCTCCGAGACCCTCATTGGACCCTCCGAGACCCTCATTTGACCCCTCCTTTTATCCGTTTAGCGCCTCCATTTATCCGTTTAGCGCCTCCATTTATCCGTTTAGCGCCTCCATTTATCCTCTTAGCGCCTCCATTTATCATCTTAGCGCCTCCATTTATCCTCTTAGCGCCTCCATTTATCATCTTAGCGCCTCCATTTATCCTCTTAGCGCCTCCATTTCTCCTCTTAGCGCCTCCATTTATCATCTTAGCGCCTCCATTTATCATCTTAGCGCCTCCATTTATTCGTTTAGCGCCTCCATTTATCTGTTTAGCGCCTCCATTTATCCGTTTAGCGCCTCCATTTATCCGTTTAGCGCCTCCATTTATCATCTTAGCGCCTCCATTTATTCGTTTAGCGCCTCCATTTATCCGCTTAGCGCCTCCATTTATCCGTTTAGCGCCTCCATTTATCCGTTTAGCGCCTCCATTTATCCGTTTAGCGCCTCCATTTATCATCTTAGCGCCTCCATTTATCCTCTTAGCGCCTCCATTTATCCTCTTAGCGCATCCATTTATCCTCTTAGCGCCTCCATTTATCATCTTAGCGCCTCCATTCATTCGTTTAGCGCCTCCATTTATCCGTTTAGCGCCTCCATTTATCCTCTTAGCGCCTCCATTTATACTCTTAGCGCCTCCATTTATCCTCTTAGCGCCTCCATTTATACTCTTAGCGCCTCCATTATACAGATCTGTATACAGACCCTGTATAATCACAACAGACCCTGTATACAGACCCTGATGAGTTGGGTTTGGTTGCGCGCGCCCAACCAAACCCAATCATCCCAACCCAAAATGAGGGTCGCGGTGGGTCAAATGAGGGTCGCGGTGGGTCAAATGAGGGTCAATATACAGGGTCTGTATACAGGGTCTGTTGTGATTATACAGGGTCTGTATACAGATCTGTATAATGGAGGCGCTAAGAGTATAAATGGAGGCGCTAAACGAATAAATGGAGGCGCTAAACGGATAAATGGAGGCGCTAAACGAATAAATGGAGGCGCTAAGATGATAAATGGAGGCGCTAAGAGGATAAATGGAGGCGCTAAGAGGATAAATGGAGGCGCTAAGATGATAAATGGAGGCGCTAAACGGATAAATGGAGGCGCTAAGAGGATAAATGGAGGCGTTAAACGGATAAATGGAGGCGCTAAACGGATAGATGGAGGCGCTAAGCGGATAAATGGAGGCGCTAAACGAATAAATGGAGGCGCTAAGATGATAAATGGAGGCGCTAAACGGATAAATGGAGGCGCTAAACGGATAAATGGAGGCGCTAAACGGATAAATGGAGGCGCTAAACGAATAAATGGAGGCGCTAAGATGATAAATGGAGGCGCTAAGATGATAAATGGAGGCGCTAAGAGGATAAATGGAGGCGCTAAGAGGATAAATGGAGGCGCTAAGATGATAAATGGAGGCGCTAAGAGGATAAATGGAGGCGCTAAGATGATAAATGGAGGCGCTAAGAGGATAAATGGAGGCGCTAAGAGGATAAATGGAGGCGCTAAACGGATAAATGGAGGCGCTAAACGGATAAATGGAGGCGCTAAACGGATAAATGGAGGCGCTAAACGGATAAATGGAGGGGTCAAATGAGGGTCTCGGAGGGTCCAATGAGGGTCTCGGAGGGTCAAATGAGGGTCTCGGAGGGTCAAATGAGGGTCTCGGAGGGTCAAATGAGGGTCTCGGAGGGTCAAATGAAGGTCTCGGAGGGTCAAATGAGGGTCTCGGAGGGTCAAATGAGGGTCTCGGAGGGTCAAATGAGGGTCTCGGAGGGTCAAATGAGGGTCTCGGAGGGTCAAATGAGGGTCTCGGAGGGTCAAATGAGGGTCTCTGAGGGTCCAATGAGGGTCTCGGAGGGTCAAATGAGGGTCTCGGAGGGTCAAATGAGGGTCTCGGAGGGTCAAATGAGGGTCTCGGAGGGTCAAATGAGGGTCTCGGAGGGTCAATATACAGGGTCTGTATACAGGGTCTGTTGTGATTATACAGGGTCTATATACAGGGTCTGAACCACGAATTTCTTATGTTTTATTTAATAGATTAAGCAGTAATAATTTAAAAGTAAACGGTAAGTATATTAAACCACTGTTGATGGTGACGTCATGACGGTTTAAGCTTTGAAATTTATCCTTAATGGCGCGAAAATTTTAATTTGGTCGGTTCGCGCATGCTCTGTAGAATTTTAAAATTAGACCGAATAAATTTAGCGCGAAAACTTGATTTAAAACTTTAAAATTTATACCGCGAGTAAATTTCAAGAGTTATTTTAACATAATCTACTTGTATTACTCTAAAATTCCGTAAGAAGTATAATTTTAACCTAAAAAGATGTCTGCTCAAGAAGATGACGTCGTTTAAAATATGACGGCTGGTCGGCATGCCGTTTTAGCGCGTGGGGTTGGTACGTCTGGGGTTGACGCGAAAATTTGAATTTTTTAAGGTTGGCGGGAAAAATTCAAATTTTCCAAATTTTCCCGTGAACCCCAAAAAATTCAAATTTTCCCGCCAACCCCAAAAAATTCAAATTTTCCCGCCAACCCCCAAATAATTAAAATTTTCCCGCCAGCCCCAAAAAATTCAAATTTTCCCGCCAACCCCAAAAAAATCAAATTTTCCCTCCAAATTCTACGCCACCATACTGCGCATGCGTGACGACTCAAACCGAGCGCGCCCGAACGCTGGAACCTGGAGTGTATGACACACGTCGCTGTTAGAGAGAGAACGCACTGCGATTTTTATTTTCAAGCGCAAACCGATCAAATTTAAATTTTTGCATCAGATTTATACGGATTTGAATTTCGCGCACACCATCTTACCCGATGATGACCGAGCACCGATCGCCCGAACCGATAAAATTCAAATTTTAAGAGGATAGAGGATAGCGCTAAGAGGATAAATGGAGGCGCTAAGATGATAAATGGAGGCGCTAAGAGGATAAATGGAGGCGCTAAGATGATAAATGGAGGCGCTAAGAGGATAAATGGAGGCGCTAAGAGGATAAATGGAGGCGCTAAACGGATAAATGGAGGCGCTAAACGGATAAATGGAGGCGCTAAACGGATAAAAGGAGGGGTCAAATGAGGGTCTCGGAGGGTCCAATGAGGGTCTCGGAGGGTCAAATGAGGGTCTCGGAGGGTCAAATGAGGGTCTCGGAGGGTCAAATGAGGGTCTCGGAGGGTCAAAGAAAACTCTGACTGTGGTTAGGAAGTTTTTAGATCATCGAAAACTTTGTATTTAGAATAACATTTTCTGGGGAAATTAAAACTCGCACACTGTATCACCAACCATTTTTTAATTCCCTATTTCCCATTAATTTTAGCATAAAATTTTACATTCTTTATATATAAATTACTAATTCTTTAACTTTGAAGAAACTAAATATCACAAATTATATGTTGGCGGACCTGGGGTTGACGCGAAAATTTGAAATTTTTAATACCGGTAGCGTCATCTATTGGTGAAGTCCCCGAACTACGTCTACTGGCCGATCGGGTCTAACCTCGCACGCCATCTATCGGTGAGCGACCGAACTACTGCGTTCGGCCGCACTCGGCAGATCGGTTAACTTGGCCTCGGTCGTCTTCGTGCGGAAAAGTGGTGGGGTAGCTTCCTATGTAAATTGGCGGCGGGCGGCGGGTCCAGCTCTCTCCTTTATATACTACTTACATCATAATTGAAACTGACGAAAAGACCACATAAAGTGATACATTCCAACCATGCCGCCTATAACAACACCAATGGTTTCTCCACCATCTTTAAGGCTGGGGCCACGGACCGAGCGACAGCGGGGCGATCGTTGTGTATATATCTATATACACGTATGTATATAGGTATATACACAACGGTCGCCGACGCCACCGCTGCGCTGTCGCTCGGTCCGTGGCCCCAGCCTAAAGATAGCTCAAGTACACAGTTAAATTTCTCTAGCTGTTGCAATGTTTTTGTTACATACGTCATATTCCACTGTTTTTTCTAAAAACTATAAAAAAAAATTATTTAACTATTTCACCCTGTATAGGAAAAATATCACCATGTATACTATGCTATAAGAGCTCTAGTGCCCGTTTTTAACAAAACAAGACAAATGTCATTACCCATTGATTTTAATACACTTTTCATTTCACATTAAATTGGCCCGATATTATCAGAAATGTTGCATAGCCAAACATAAAGCAACATAACTTTGGATTGAAACGTTATGTGATTAAAGTTTGTACCGTTTTTTTTTTTGCCCACAGTGTATATACAAGTCTATACCTGCCACGCTTCTTTAAAGGTATTACAAATGTTGTGACAAAGTCAACATACCCTGCCACAGTAAATGTGGGGGGTATAACAAGTTGACGGCTTGTGCCGTCCCATGTAATATTTTTATACCATTAAAAACTCCGACTTATGGTATTTACCTTTTATTTTGTCATATCTCATATGAAAAAATTGATTAATTTTAGTATCCATGATCATCAATAAGTTTTAACTTATTTGGATCTCTGTAAACTTTAACCAAATATCATTAATACAAAAATTGTTTTTTTTTTGTTTAAACTGACTTATTTTAAAGTAGAAACGAAACAGTAGTGAAAGTAGTATCTACACGCACCGTATTTTTTTCACTGGCGTATGTCAAAATTATTTTTATAATTCCAACAACATTATGCTCTTACATAAGAAAATTATCGACAAAAGAGCAATTTAATAGGAAGAAAATTATGAGCACACTGGTAATTTTTGTAAAGTACGCGGACGTGGACCATCTGCATCGGAAGTGGGGTAACGAGAAACAAGCTCGCGTAGATGGGCCCTCCCGAACAAGTTATCATATGGAAGGGAATTTAGACAAGCCTATGTCGACTGTAATGGCCGCTCGTGCTGAATGTTTATGAATGCGGCGCTACCAGGCAATCAGAAACATTGAGACGCTCGTAGGCAGTACGAAAACGATTGCTGGCCGCGCACCGGTTATTAAACAAAATCTGCTCTGACCCGACTTATGACGGGTCAAGTATATTAAGGTGGCGATTGTTCTCGATGCATATCTGAACCGCGCGGAATACTGGTATACATATACATGTCGTAGGCAAATGGTTATTTCTGGCAAAAAGCTTTTGTCTGGGCAAAATTTTCCTGGTCAAATAGATATGGAGTCTCCATTGGTATGTTTAAAGCCATTTGCCTAGGAAAATGTATTTGCCAAAATTTAATTTTACCAATGTTTTGTTTTTTTACATAAATTGTAGGAAATCTTTATTAAAACCCACGTTTCATAAAAAAGTTTTGTTTAAAAAGTAAAATAACTAAAATTATAATACGTTATATGATATCTGTGTTACACTAATAAATTATTCTACACACGTCGCGCACGTTCGAACAACGTTCGAACACTTCTCGCGTTCTCTACTCTACTATACTGTACTCTACTGAAAGTCATCTTAAGCCTCCCGCTACTGATTCCGGGTTGGCCCGACTTCTTCCGAATTTTCCATATAAATAAAATTAAGTATTTACTTTTTACTTAAAATGTGGTTATTTCACGTTAGACATGGGGACAGTTGTTCTTGGACTTCTGGCCACACTAGTCATACATTAGCTTTGTTCCTTAGGTTTATTAGATATTGCTGAGGTTAGGGCAGCTTGAGGTCACGGGCAATCTAGAGGAAAAGCAGAGCAAGGTGTTCTTTGTTTTTCCTTTGCTGACAAAAAAAAATCAAAAATAGTACTTATATAGTATAATCTTTATGACTTCAAGATTTTCAAGATTGGTTAAGTAGACCATAAGTTATTGAACTACGAAATTCTCGGTACGTACCGAACCCATAAAACTCGAACTTCCGCTATGAATGGTTTTATATGTATTTTACAGTTTTTCTTATATCTATGATGCGTGGGCAAACGAGTATGTCATTATTAAAAATTTTGCCCACCGTCATAGATATAGACCAATAGAAATTCTGGTAACGTTATACTATTTTGCCCACCGTCATAGATATAGACCAATAGAAATGCTGGTAACGAAGCCAGGAATAAATATATGTATTCTCTAGATAGAACAACTAGCGCCACCAAGCAGCGAACCGCCAAACCCTGCAAATTTGACTGATGGAAACACATTTTTGTAGAAAACATGGTGTTGTGGTCTATTTTATGCCAAAGCCGCTCTTGACAATCCAGGGAAACACTAACAATTGTATTTAAGCATAATCCATTCATTAACAACTTGTTAATATCGACTAATAAACCTATTAGGTTTAAAAAATACTCTCACATAAAGAAGGCATCCTTCTTGCGTATGCTCTATTTTTATCATTTCAATATTCGAAAGGGTTTGGATAAATTCTTAGTGGGCAACACCTGTTTCGGGCGTTTTTTGAATGTAGCCTCTTAAGAAGATCAAATAAATGGATCTGATATCAATCTATAGCTTATGGTTCCGCAGTAACATATTGAACTGTTTAGAATCAAAATTAATAGGAACATTTATAATTAACGAATTTAGTCAGACTTTAGTCCTTCATTCCTCAAATCTCAATCACAATCGCAAAAGTCAAAATATCACATTGTAGCGGACAAAATTTACTATCAAAATGATTCGAGAACCTATACCAGCAAATGAATTGTTTATTTAGTGTGATTAATTCAAAAATTCAACTAATTTCTGGCGATTCCATTTCAGCCGATCGTTTGACATTTCTAATGGTTCCTGACCGGTTGACGTGGAATCGCAAAAAATACTTCAATAAATTATGCTAAATTAACCGGTCATAGGGCATGTCCACTGTCCAGCAGACGCTCCGGTGACCGCTAAGTTACCGGTGGATCAGCGGCGACAATAATCGAAATTTTCAGCCTGATTGTAATCCTGCACTTGTTCTTTGGGCCACTATCTTAGCGGTCGTGACACGAAGAAGAACTTTAGGAATGAATCCAGGCTGAAAATTCCGATTATCGCTGATCCACCGGTAACTTACCGGTATGTCACCGGTGAGTCTGCTGGGCATGCCCATTGTTTTTACGATGTGAGTGAGATTTGAGGAAAGAGGATTGAAATCTGACAGGCAGATATTTTTCTATAGTTTTCGTTAATTAAAAATTTTCCTATTTACTATGATTATAGACATATTAAGGCTCCGTTCTAAAAACATCTCAACTCCGAAACGAAATATTTCCTTCCGGTGTGTTTTTCTTTGCTGCGAGTGGTCAGCCTGTCCCCCACCAACGCCAATCCGTAGTCACCAGTTAAGGCGGTGTTTAAAGTTCCTGACGTCTGTTGTCTACACCGGGCAGCAGTAATATGGGCAAATAAACACATTTCTGGCAATTACGCTTTATTATCGCAATTATAATGTTTGGGGTAAATTGTACTTAAATAAGAAATCTATTTTTGAATTATGAGTTGGGCTAGATGTTTTATATTTGAAAAAACGCCAAAGATGCAGAAGTAAAATTACTTGATGTCTGTCCAAAAAATTATTTTTCATCCAGCCCAACTCGTTATTTATCTAAAAATTTCATAAACTTTGAACAATAAATAACGTTTTTATTTTAAAACGCGTTTTACGAGAGGTAGAACTGGGTCTTAATATGTTACTATGGGAGCCATAAGCTATCTATTGATATCAGTTTCAGCGACTGCATTTGAATTTCCTATGTACAATCTAGAATGACTGGACTAAGCACGAAAAAGTGAACTTCAGTCTGAGATTGGTTCGCCAGCTCTCGCTGAACAAAGAGTATGTAACAATATTATGTATAATAACAATATATAACAAAGAGTATGTAACAATATTGCTACGTTGAGCGAACTATCACTAAATATACATATGCATACTAAATTTAATTTCTCAGCTATACCTACTGAGTTTTCTTGTTTCTTTTTTAGGCTAATACTTATTGTTTGCGTCCATACAAAGTATTACGAGGCAACATGGGAATGCTCCAGAGGAGGACAATACGTGAGAACGTATATCATAGGCATGATGGCGTTGCTCAGTGTTGTTATCGTAGTCCTTATTGCGCTCATAAACAGGAGCGCCCAAGGGTCCATCACAGACCAAGAAGCCAGAAGGCATGTACCTGCAATTTTACTCGTCAAGCTATTCCTTATCATACCAGAAGCTGTATTGAATGTTTTCGGCACCATGTGGGCTTTCTGCGGGGATCTAGTCGTTTGCCCTTACGAGGGGCACTTTTCCAGGACAGTCATAGAAGGTACATTATAACAAAACTTTTCAACAACACGCTTTTATTTACTATTTGCAGCATTGGTGATATTCAATTGGGCTCTTTTTGGGCTAGCCATCTTCGGGTTGGCTCTGATCTTTGACCCTCTGGGTTCGAGGAGATACCATGACGTACCAGAAACCCCCAGCGCTGGAGAATCATTACGGCACAGGAAAGTAACTAGCATATGGCATAGAAGGTTCAGGTGGATTTTTTGTTGGGTGAGGAAGGATGAGTATGGCCATGAGGCTTTCCAACAAGTTGCTGCGTTGCTCAGCGCTCTTTTTAGAAGCACCGATCTGGTACCGTCTGATGTACTTGCCGGATGCATCCTTCTTAGGGTGAAACAGAAGAGGGAAACAAGAGAAATGAGGAGGATACAGATGTTATCCAATGATGAGCCAAAATATACCACTGGTAAGTATTTTGAAAATGCTCATTTATCAGTGATGAGAAACATACACCATTGTTCATTTATTTCTTTAAAGATGGTATAACATTTCAAAAGCTAATGTTTGGTGTCATATTCTAGAGATGAAATAGATGTTTCTTATAACATTTCAGATCTCAACAGGATATTTTCGATGGCTCCAAAATGGATGAACCTAGAGGACGCGCGTCATTTCCTTAGACTGTCAATGGCCGCGTATGGTTGGCCCTTCGTCATGTATCGTTATTGTGCGACCGGGTTGTTTCGGTTACTGGGTGATGTGACGTGTTGCTCGTGTTTTCGCGCAAAAACTGTTATGGTAACGGATGATAATTGCTGTTTGTGCCACCTGGCGGGAGTCAAGTACATATCCAGGATACGCGAGCAAGACATTCTGTTCGCCTCCTTTAGGAACCACGTCTTTGAGGTAGGGCAATCGCAATACTTGAAGGAATATTAATTTTAATAATATAGGCTGGTTCTAATAGACCAGTATTTTAGACAAAATTTGGCCAAAGCAATGCAAATTGATATCTGAACAAGTGCCCTGAACAAATACTAAAAGTCCTAAAAAGTCCTATGTCTGCATTATTATTTTTTGGGGTGAAACACTAGAGTTTCTAGACTTACAGTATACAGAGACAACAACGGTCTAACACAACATATTCCGAAAACCCACTAGTACAAACGTTCTCCTCTCTAAGTCATCGCAACATTCACATAACATAAAATTAATGGCATTTCATCATTCAATTAATAGATTACTAACTACCCCTCTCTCCCCTCAGGATTTTAACCAGGCATATCAGACAATTTTACAAACAGCCAATAACAATGGCTTCAAGTCTAAACAAATAGAATCTTTGTACAACTCGATCAGACATAAACACCTAATTAAGAAAATATACCCTCATATAGCTAAAAGACAAAAGTACATCTCCATTCCTTTCAACCCCGAAAACCGTAACCTTATAAAGACCACCCTCAATAAATATGACATTACTACAAAATCGACTACTAGGAACCGTAGAACCGTAGAAAAAACTCTAATTAACAGTAAAGACCATGTACCAACATTTGAAAAAAGCGGAATATATATTGAGTTGTTCTGATTGTGATGCACAATTTATCGGACATACGGGCCGCAACTTAAATTGAACTTAACTTGATTTAATGAACATACAAAGCGAAAAACATCAACATCTAATAAGAACCTAGTTGAACATAACCACACAACCAACATTGACAGTATCAAGCTATTATACAACAAGAGAAAATCAAAAGGAATGGGCTACTACGAGATATACGAGATAACCAAAACATCGAACAAGGCCCCAATATCATTAACGAATTTTTTTTCCCGACTTTAAAGAACGCTATTTATTCGAAATTTTCAATAAGTGAACACACTGCGCAAGTCCCTAATTCGTCTTTGCGTGTTGTATATTTTTCTGCCTTCAGTTTGCTAACACATGTCATCGTAACTCCATGTTTGTTTATTTATTCCGCACCATATTTTACATATTAATTTTACCTACTGACTGTGAGTGACTTGGTAGGTACTATAAAATTATGTATGTACTTATTACTTCTACTACCTTCCAGATTGGCCTAAAGATAGTTTTTTAAAGACCGAAATAGATCGCCTGTCATTAATAAACTCGACATTCATAAAACAACCATTGTTTTATTTCAATATAATTATATATCAATCACGTGAATGTGTAGGATGGAACAATTCATATACAGGCTGTCTCACGGAACTGGTACATTAGAAGTTTCTCATGTTCTACTATTTCTGGAAACTTGAAATTTTGGAATTAGAATTTACTCGATCTGAACTCTTCAGCTAAAATATTTTCAAATTAACTCTCACGTCCGGTCACCGGAAGTCGGTATCAACTTTGTTATTTTAAATGGAATGAGATAATTTTAATTTTATTTTTGGTTTCTACGTTTCAAAACACGTCATTTTTGATATTGTTTCCCTATACCTAAATATCACAATTTTTCAGTTTTTTTGATTTTACTAATTTTTTGGTGATTTTCGCGGTTACGTTTAAAATTGAATATCACGGTTATTATTGAAACTAGATGTTTCATGATTGGTGGTCCAAAACTAGAAACATAACCAAATAAGACGATGTTTAGTTCATCATGATATCTTATACAGGGTGTTCAAAATTTACAACACAATAATTGAATTTTCAAACACAAGAAACTCATTTTTTTCAAATGTAAAAATTCGATAGGAAATCTTATTCTCTATCAATCAATATTAGGGTTCCCTATATCTATCTTTAATAGTTTTTGAGATATTGTCACTTTTTCTTTAAATCCATTTTGAATACTCCCATTTAATAAAGGGGGACGAAATTAGATATGAAATTTACAACGAAAATTTAAATAGTGATAGATATTTAGAAATTTTGAGTGGATGTGTGAACACTTTTTTGCGAAACTCTTCCCCTCAATATTCTACGCGAGTGCTTTTATCAAATGGACGGTGCACCGGCACATTCTTCGCATGTGGTATCCATTCAACTTAATCAGATGTTTGACGATAGGTGGTTCGGAAATAGCGGATCCTGGCGGTGGCCACCACCAAGCTCACCAGATTTAACACCATTAGACTTTTATTTCTGGGGTCATGTGAAAAGTCAAGTCTATTCCACACCAGTTAATACCCGAGAAGAATTGACTAACAGACTAGTAGCCGCCATTAATGGACAAGAAATCCGAAGAACGATGATGACAGAAGTACAGCGAAGAGTTTTAAAATGTTTGGAGCAGAACGGGCAGCATTTCGAACAACATAATTAAGTTTTAATTTAAGTTAGATATCCCAAATAAATTTATTTTAATTTTAACAAACCTTTTCAATATTTTTCTGTTTTCCTGCTGTTCCAAAGTTGTTACATTCCTATAAATGAAAACTAAATCGTTTTGTATTTAGTTTGCATTCTTTTATACTGACAATATCTCAAAAACTATTAAAGATAGATATAGGGAACCCTAATATTGATTGATAGGGAAGAAGATTTACTATCGAATGGCTTATCAGTATACAGGGTGTTCCATTTGAAAAAGTATAGTTTTTTAAGTATGAAAATTCAATTATTGTGTTGTAAATTTTGAACATCCTGTATAAGATATCATGATGAACTAAACATCGTCTTATTTAGTTATATTTCTAGTTTTGGACCACCAATCACGAAACTTCTAGTTTCAATAATAACCGAGATATTAAATTTTAAGCGTAACCGCGAAAAAACACCAAAAAATTATATAAAATCAAACGAGATCAAAAATGGTGATATTCAGGTATAGGGAAACATTATCAAAAATGATGTATTTTGATACGTAAAAACCACAAATAAAATAAAAATTATATCATTCCATTTAAAATAACAAAGTTGATACCGACTTCTGGTGACCGGACGTGACAGTTAACTTGAAAATATTTTAGCTGAAGAGTTCAGATCGAGTAAATTCTAATACCAGAATTTCAAGTTTCCAGAAATAGTAGAACATGAGAAACTTCTAATGTACCAGTTCCGTGAGACACCCTGTATACTACTGGAGTTTCTGGCTCATCAAGCTATAAAGCAATGTTTGTTGAACATGTAGTAAAAATTTCAAGTTGATAGGACTAATATTTTTTGAAAGGTCATGCTAACCAGTCGTCGAAAAAGCGTTTTCGAGAAAAACGAGTTTCAAGTCCAGTAATCGAGTAATTATAGCATTTTTCTGCTTATCTGCTATACCAGCGTCATACAGTATCCCTTCCTCTGCATCGTGGATTCGTTTAGAGAATTTTTTTCGTTTCTACGCCTTGTCCGAGCCTCTTTTGATGAGTCGAGTGTGCACTGGGCATAACGGTCGTCTCGTCAGGCTATTTGTTGCTAACATTTGCAAATATCTATGTTTGTTGCCCATTTCTATCGTTATTGTTTTAAATTCTGCCTGGTGATAAATAATCCGCAATATTTATTCGAATTGATGGGTTTTGAGGCATGAGGAACACGTTTGGAAAAGATTTTTTTGTTATTAGGAGTGTCGCCACCTAAACACAATTCTCATGGTGACAAATCGTTGTAAATGGACTTTACAACATTTACAATTTTTATGCCGTTTTTATCAAAATAAAAAAATCATAATCAATGATACGGATCGAAAATGACAGCCATTTTTTAAATTACAGAGAATTCAGAACCCAATATATACCCCAATGTAACATTTGATCACGTCGTCGGTATACGGTGTATGATGGAAATGTTACTTTTGTTTGACTGTTGCGGAAGGAATCACAAAGATATACACACATACTGCGAAGTACCCAAGTCTAACATTTGCTAAGAGATCAGTTCCCCATAGTGATGTACTACTTGTTCCAGAACGTCATATAAATACGGAAATCGACGAAGCGCTAGTATAAAGAAGCAAACTTTTAGGATCCAGGTTTAAAGTTGGGAATTTGTTTCACCAATTTGTTGTGGTATAAAAGTATGCTTCTGTAGAAATCGTCATGATATACGAACAGCTTTCTTTTCCCAAGAAGAAATCTTAGTATTTGGCACTGATGCTTGCGGTGTTATGAATATGTTGGACCATGAAAATAATTCAAAAGACTACCGTTTATTCACCCTTCAAGAGCTAGTTTAACAGCTGTTTCTCTACACAATAGAAATGGAACTGTCTTTTGTGAATGTGTTTTCTTTTCTTCTTGTTTCCAATATGAACGATTCATATTATAACATGGATATGGATATCTTGGAGGGTGGGACAATTCCCACAGCACCTACGCCTCATTAGGCCCCTTTTGCTAACCTCCGACGGCTTCTTATGGCTTAGGCTGCCTCGAGCCATCCTGCGGCATTCGGGAAGGCGAGGACGTCGCTCTGCGGAACCCCTCTGATGGCGGATAAATTCAGCCATCTTTCACCCAGGAAACGTTCACGTAATGTCGAAAGTGCCGGACATTCCACAGAAAGTTTTGCCGTCTCTTCCTCGCTTTCGCATTTGGTCCTCTATGGTCCTCTATAGGATTCAGATGCGGGTTAGATGGTTTTTTAGTCTGCAGTGCCCTGTATAGATTCCGGTTACCAGTCTGAGGTTGCTTTTGGTGAGTTGAAGGTAGTACATTGTGGTCTTTGGGCAAGGAGCTCGTAGGGTTTCCTTTGCAAAAACACACTTGGTGGTTTCGTCCCATCTACTCCTGAAGAGAGTGTGGGATGTTTCTGCTAGTGCGTTGACTGATGTTTTTAGGGTCGGTGGTAGGGCTGGGCACAAAAATCGATCGATCGATCTTCTTATTTGACAGATTGATCTGATCGATCCCTTGATGATACGTACGTGGCCGGACATGTATCGTACGTATATAGAAGAACTAAAACATCGAAGCGTGTTTTGCCAGGCGTTCCCTTTGCTTTTACCGTGCTCCTTTATCCAGTGGATGTCTATGTTATTATTTGCTTGTGCTGCTTTTGTCAGGGCTTCGGTACATTGTTGTACAAGTCTGAAGGTTATGGGAGGTCTGGACAGCGCTTGTATTGTTGCTTTGCTGTCCGTTAGCATCAGCACGTTGTTGCAACTAATACATTTTTCAGTACTAGTTTTGGCTGCGATTATTAAGTTGTATAACATGAAATGAAGTCTAAAAAAAGGATTTAGTATACATGGAATATTTGTGGAGATTTAAAAGTCATCGCTTTGTTGCTTGGATTGAAGCTTGGATACTTAATCGTTAAAATATTGGTTTTCAATGAATCGTGAAAACAACAGTCTGTCAGGTTTATCTCTGAATCCATGTAAAATAATGTTCTAAATATCCTTTCGGTGAAACTATAAAAATAGCGATGTGCAAAAGCAAATCAAAAATATAATTCACTAGAATACTTAAAGTAAAAATTAATGGAGGGATATTGTTAGATGGTCAGATTAGCCAAGTGATAAGGGATAAAAACATTTCACGAAAACGAAATCCACCGGACAGAAATGGTTGGCAACGTTTTAAACATTTTTTCAAAAATTTGTTGAGCAACCACAGGGCATAAAACTATATAACATTATTCTTGGACCGCTTAGTACCTATATGTCTGTTTATAATTGCAATATGACCCCGACTATCAGTTTTTATGCAATTCTCCGATAGTTTTGTAACATTTTTGCCGCCATATGGGATCTACCACTTTGGATTTTGAATTATTCATTACACATTTTAATATATTTAGTACGCCATTTTACAGTGATGGTACGTGCTTTCTTGCTTCATAGCTTTAAAGTTCAATGTTGAAGCTTTCATTTTAGCTCACTTAAGGAGTTCTGTCACTTCTCGTGTTTTTTGTAATATTTTAAACTCGGTTTAATCAACATTGTGATGTGATGGAGACTTTTGGTTACCAGATTCGTAATCTACTGAAAGATTCCTATCAAATCATCTATCAAGCCTTTTGGGACAGAACAAAATGTTGCCCAGTGCGATAGGAGGTAGACATTGCGGTAGCCTAAGTCCACTGCTGTTCAATCTGGTAATGAATAAAATCATAGAAACTATACACAACAATTTACAAAGAATATTATAAATATTCAACAAATGTGCCGAGAAATATAATACGGCATCTCAATCGCAAAACACTAAATGTCAATCTCCCAAGAAGGCGGAAACTTTTAGCCGGTAGCATCAGCTATTAAAAATAAATGAAGAAGGCCTTGTATAAGCAAATATGTTTGACATGTTTGACCCTTTTACAACCAAGCCAAAGATTTGTTTTGTCTGTATACATATGGTATACTATATGGAAACACTTCCATGAATTACGAATAGAATTTTCCTCTGTTAGCTTAGGTGAAAGAGATTGAACATATGTGTGTATTGTGTGTTTATGTGGGTATTTCCTGAATGATTTCCTAATGGATGGTCAAATAACAAAAGTATCCATTTCGGAGTGATCACCAATTTCGTTAAAATAACGTTCAAGGGTTTACAGTTAACGACACCTTAGTAATTGGGAATTATTAGTATATATTAAACATTAGCTTAAGTATATACCGCTAAATGTTTACATAATATTGTATTCATCTTCTAATAGGGATCTTGCACTAAGTTTCAAAATTTAAAATTAATACGCTCTATTAGTGCCAAACGTATACCAGAACCGTCCCCAAACGTTTTTTTTTTTTTTTCAAGAAAGAAATCGGTTCGTACACAATTAATGAAAATCGGTCTCGTCCCTTTAAATATGAACACGCTGTGATTGGTATGACGTAGCATGCTTGGTCGAAGGGCACGTGACATAAGCTAGTTACGATGCGATCGTCATGCCTTCACTCTTTCTACAACATGTGAAAAGATTGGCGGCATTAACGTTGGACGTATGTCTTCTCAGACGACTGTCACTTTTGACAACACGCAAAGATTCCATGACCCAACTATACTTATTCGCTATCAGAACGCACACAACATCCTCCAGATACTATACATTCAACTCGATGCCGTTCTCGTGCCCGTAGGTCCTATTTTTTCGGCTCTTTCTACGGCCTAGGCTCGCTGAGCTTCTCACCAATCTTATGACGTCACGGAGCGTTATGGCGCGGTTTAAACTTTGATGTTCAATAACAAATGAGTGCAACAATATTAAGCGGAAAAATTTTACACACGGTTTTCTTACCACCTAAGGATTTTATTTGTTAAGTTAAGTAAAATCATGCTAGACCTCTATTATAACAGGAATAGATTTACTTTACATTTACTATTTTCTTGAAATATGTTGGGTACACTAATAAATACCTACTACATTATTGGCTACTATACAGCAGTCTAAAACGCTGATGATCTGACAATACTGTCAATAGAATCAAAATGTTTGTCAAATCCTGGCAAACTAGTTGTAATGCAGATACGAGCGATCTCGATAAAATATAATGTTTTGATGTGTGTCAGGTTAGCGCTGCTGGTTCGAATAAAACTGCTAAAAATGTAGGCCGCACACTGAACGAGCAGGCAGCAAGCAAGCCTCAAACAGGCAGCAAAGGCATCAAGGTGCAAAAAATGGTCCCAAGTATTTATATGTAGACCCGCACACTGAACGAGCATTTGCTCCTAGGTGCAAAATGCACGCTGCTTGCTGTATGTTTGCTGTATGCATTTTGCTGCGTCGCACACAAGCAGCATCCAAGCAATCTTGATTTCTGTGATTTTTGTGACTATTGTAATGAATTTTTAAATTAGCACATGATCATACATGTTGAGTTAGACGCAAAAATAGGATTGTTTTAACAAAAGAACTACAGCCTCGGCAGTGAAAAATTTTTACGTTAAACCTTTGATCTAAAATTTTCAATAATTTATTTGCAAATGATAAATTATATATTATATATGCATCTATATAGAAACAGATGATGATGTAACCGATGATGTAACCGTCAATCATTCAAAATGAGAGATAATTTTTATTTTTAGTGGAATTAATTGCTGAAGTTGAGGACAAGCCCGTTCTATGCAATCCAAGTTTGTATGATTATAGCAATAAACAAGTTAAAATTACTATTATACGGATGAACCCAGTAACTTCTCTTACGTTTTCTAATTGAACGCCACATAAGAAAGACGGCATGGCTACTAATGTTTTGCATGATATTGTGAATAAGTCACCTGTTCTTTAAATTATAAATTAGCATAAAATGTAGAAACATTAAGAACACCTGATATATATGTTTATTTTCATTGAGTAATTATTTTTTAACAAATTATCATGCTTACCAGTTACCACAATTTTATGTATGAGCTATAGGCTCATTGCCATCTTTTAATGCATATTTTTATGAATTTAAATGGCACATTCATCACATTAACCAAACGTTATATTTGAGTGTTGTTCTCTTGTTGTGCGGTGGGCGACCAATAGAGTCAACTGCACGAATTTCAAAGTTAAAGTTTGCTCATGCAACTAAACTATTAATTTTACCAAAAAATTCATAGATATAAATTATGTGCAGACATTATACAATTATTATATACAATTAACCTTTTTAGTTCCTTTATTATTTTTGGTGGTTGCACAAACATGCAAACCAATGCACTCGCCGCCACTGTAAAACATGTTCGTGGAATTGCGGCGCAGTTTACTTTATCCGCGTTTATCTGCGTAACTACATGCCGGAAACTGATTCTTTTTCATATGAAGGCACACATATTTATGTTAGCGTGAGTAATACTCTCTACGCTTGTATGGATAGATATTTGAAGGTGTGCTTTTGCTTAGAGATTTGGATAGTAGTGACTTTATAAAAAATAATCATTTTTTTACATGACATACAAGATTGTTTATCAATGTCGCATCAATTTAATATTCCAGCTACCGTTTTGTGTCCTGGCGGATCACAGTACGTCCAATATAGTAATTGCTATCCGTGGCTCTATATCCCTCCGGGATATCTTCACGGACTTGACGGCCTCTTCTGATCGTTTCGAAGCGGAAGGATTGCCCGCCGACACGATGGCCCACAAGGGAATGGCGATTGGCGCAAGATACGTCCTCCGTCGACTTAAAGAAACCGGCATCATCGAGAAGGCTTTGGGCGTTTATCCCGAGTATGGTCTGGTGCTCACCGGACACAGCCTAGGTGCTGGTGTGGCCGCTTTACTTGCCCTAAAATTGCGACCTAGTTATCCTGATTTGAAGGTCTATGCTTTTGCAACACCAGGTAAGCTTGAGCTATCATATTTTGTATTGCTTCCATCTTTTATATTGAACTTTAGCATGGTACCAAAGATTTAGAATTACTTTTGTAACAAGTGGTAATATTTACTGTGAGAGCAAAAAAAGTAAGAAAATTATCTTCAGCCGGGCTGAAGTTAAAATACACCCCACCGTAAAATATTAAAAACAAAAAAAAATGAGTGAACCGATTTTGTGCATTCACGAACTTGTCCTTACGTTTTAAGAGATAACCTTGTATACCAAATTTTAGATCAATTACTTCAAAAACAAGGCAGTTATTATGTACACCGACGGACAGACGGACATAGCTAAATCCATTCAGTTTTCAATGCTGATCAAAAATATATATACAAGTCTATACCTGCCACGCTTCCTTAAGGGTGTTACATGACAAAGTCAATATACCCTACCGCAGTAAATGTGGGGGTATAATGATTGACCTGTCCCCTCGTATGAAATATATGGGTGCATATATGGCACATTTTTACTAAAACCCCGTTTCATGCGAGCGGACAGGCCATTTTGATCTCACTGTATTTGACTTTCGAAGAGGAAATAATGATAAAAATGTTTTATTGTCTCACTGGGCATTATTGTGTACCAACTAGTGAGCAAATAATTTTGAAACAGCTATGATGGTAGGCGCTTGGCGCTGTTCCAACTTTATGTTGAAAATGTCACTTGTTTTGCTCATATTAAAATTTGAATAATATCGAAACTATATAGAACTATGGCTGCCATATTTCAGCACGACAGACTAGGATTTCTCACGACAAACGTATGGACCTAAACGGCAAAATATGCATTTGAACGATAAATAATGTGTTTTAACGACAGACAATGTAAACGAACGACAGAATATGTGTTTTAACGACAAACAGTATAATTGAACGACAAAATATGAGTTTTAACGACAAAAATAGGAAATGAACTGCAAAATGTGTTTTAACGACAAAAACTGAACAACAAAATATGTGATACAAGCACCTGCTATCCGATACAAGTGCATTAGTTTTAAGCACGATCCAGTGCACTGAGCTGCTCACTTCGTATCTCAAATGCGTTCATTTCTGCGCATGACGTCACTGCGAGAAGGATATTGACACGGACACCTAGGCAACCAAATACATCCGTAAGTTTTTGACTTTTGTAGGTGATTTCAAAAGGCTTGTAGGCTTGTAGGTATTTCAAAAAGGCTTGAACGTCACATTAACATATTAGCTACCATGGCAACGAAGGCTACTTCTCGCAATGACGTCAGCGCATAAACGTCATTACAATCGTGACAACAACAATTGACTACTCTGGCAGCCATGAAATTAACGCCATATTAACGCTACTTGCACACCCTTCTCGCACTAACGTCGCTTGTAGGCGGCCGATGCGCGTGAGCCGACCGTGGTGGATCGTGGTTTTAAGGTAATACTAATCAACTTCTGAAACAAAAATTATGTTGATATCTTGCAGTTGAAAATTTAGCTGTTGTTAGGCTACGTTTCATAATGTTGAGTAACTAGAAAAAGTTTAGATGTTTCTTTTGTTGACAACATTCGTCCAAGTTTTAATTTTGATTAACTGATTTTGAATTTTTAAGATATCAAGTCAATCGTTAAGTTAGAGTAGTAGAAAAGCTGAGATGCGACATACAAAATAAATATATTCGATGTTTTATATAATATAATAATATATTATAATATATGAAATATACAGTGTCTCACGGGACGTTGGATTGTATGGGTACTTTTGTTATTATTAGAGATAGAAAGTCAGTTAAATGGTTCGTTAATATTGCCATTTATTCTATACTACCATTTATCAGAATATTTGTACATCAAATATGAATCTGTAAATTTGTATTACATGACAATATCAATATCTTCTGAGAATACAATATATACACATGCAATTATGAAAAGGAACATGCAATAAGAAAGCGATTACCAGCAGGACATAAACATTTCATATGTAGCGCTCAAAAAGATAGATAAATAAACATTTTAAAAAATTTGTTTTGACACAGATTATTAAAAATCAAAACAACAAATTTGTATGTTCTAGTTCAGCATATTTAGAAAATTACAAATAAGAACATGCACTTGGATTACATCCTAATAAATACTGGTAGGAACATAAAGCGGAATTTTCAAATCGTTCGTCTATATTTAAGGGCAGGAGACTTTCAAAAGCTAGGGTATCTCAAATTGTTCAAAATTAATGCTTTTGATTAGTATTTTATTCGTATTTTATTTTCATTATGCATCCTTTGTTCATTTTGCAAATGTACATTTTTATACTATGATTGTTCGTTTAATTTACCTGAATTATTGGCAGTTACTATTAATAGTATTGAAATACAATGTTTTAGTTGAATTTTGTTTGTGTTATAATTTCACAAACCATCAAGCATAAATAACACTCATAAATAATAAAAAAAACAGTTTGGTCCGTAAACGTAAAAATACAAATATGTGGCCTCAATTGTCGTTAAGACTCCCTGATTTGTCGTGACGAGTACACATTCTGTCGTGTACGTCTTTGTCGGTACGACATAATTTGTCGTGCTGTGTACATATTCTGTCGTGCAAAAATTGTCTTTGCGAATACCTAATTTGTCGGGCTAATATATATTCTCCTAAAACTATCGGGAATTCGGCAAAGCTTAAGATGTCTTATATGCACAAATCTGTTGATTTGTTCCAGCTGGTCTTTTGAGTAGAGAAGCTGCAAGGATAACAGAGAGTTTTATATTCACTGTTGGCGTTGGAGATGACTTTGTAATGCGTCTTGGAGTGGACAGCATTGAAAATGTTAGAACAGGAATCATACAAACTTTACATGCCAGCAAATTGCCTAAGGTAAGAATTCTTAGATAATTATATACCGGGAGACTCCTAAAATCTCGAGAAATATGCATGGTACGACAAAAGTGTAAATGAGATGGGAAATGTGATGACGATATCAGTTTCATTGCAGAAAATGAGGCTAATTTTTTTATCAAATTATGATTTTACGCTAAATAAGAACAATCTTTTGTTTGAGCATTTTTTACGACAAAAATGTCTTAAATAAACTTGTAGGACTCAAAGGGGGAAATAAGATGACGCTATCAGTTTCATTGCAGATGGCTCTGCAATCGGCGAAAATTAGGCTAACTTCATTTTTTCAAATGGGAATACCAAATTTTTTATCAAATTATGATTTTACGCTAAATAAGAACAATTTTTTGTCTGAACATTTTTTTCGTACGATGCATCTATTAAAAGTTATTGACGATGGAAGTTTGTGGCGTCTGCGGTAGTTACGACCGCTGCCACTGCATGGAATGCGCGCGCCGCCTGGCAGTCAAAGCGACGACTGAGTAAACGCTCATGGTACAACGTAGGAAGGTATGTGCGTAACCAGGACACGTTTTGGTGTCTCGCGCGTTGCGCCGTCATGCGCATAGGGTTTGCTTACGCACGAAAAAATGCATCGTACGAAAAAAAGTTTCAGACAAAAAATTCTTCTTATTTAGCGTAAAATCATAATTTGATAAAAAAAATTAGGTAGTCATTTTAAAAAATAAAGTTAGCCTCAGTTTCACCGATTGCAGCGCCATCTGCAATGAAACTGATATCGTTATCTCATTTCCCCCTTTGAGTCCTACAAGTTGATTCAAGACACTTTTGTCGTACCATGCATATTTTGCGAGATGTTTAGGAGTCTTAAGTTGAAAGGACCACCCGGTATATATATACCTACTTATAATTACTTTTTTTATTATCTCCAATGTTAATAGTCCAATCAAATTAAGATTTTACTTCGGCAAAAGTCCAACCCATCTGTATTTTTCTGTACACCTTTGGTTGGGCATTATAAATAACGTGCAAAAGTTCCCATCGCTATTGTGTCTGCGTCGCCAGTTATTCACGGTCTTACATGACCGAATTGGGTTTTTACCAACATCTTGATTTCTATTGGTCGAAGTTTTAATACTCTACAAAAAAATGTCTCTACATAGTTTACGTAGGTTTTGGCATTTTCAAGTTATACGTCAGCGGGGTCGATGGCGTATAGGATAGAGCGGTGGTTATCTACGCTGGAGCTACGCTCGGGCTAAAATCGACTGTCCTGGTATTTTAGGCAAGGAACAAATACCTTAGCATGCCGCTTTCCATCGTATGAGGAAATAAAGCCCGGTGGTCCCGTGTACTGTCATGATGCGACGTGCACGTTAAAGTACTCTTACTGGAGGTTGGAATTCCTTCAGTTCGACAAAATTCCTGGGTGTGTGTAGCCTGCCCTCAGCGTCGGTGATTGGCGTAAGTTGTGGAAATAGACCGACGTAAAATAAACAAGTAAAAAAAGTTATAGGTCTAGAAAAACCTCAATAGCACGTAAGAGAAACAACGTATTTACATATGTGCTGTAACCTTTCCGCTACCCAAGGTATTGAACATATGATGGAGCATCATATTTTATAAGAAAAGCAAGGGAACGTCCAGTTAGAACGTGACCATTGATATGTCCATCAGAATGTTAAGAAGTGTCTTCATAAGAAGTTACCTTCTTTTTTTTGAGACAATGTAACTTCTGTTACTATGTACTAAAATTTACGCTTGCAAAGGATACTAGGTTTAGAAAAATCCAATAAAGAAAACAAAAGAGGTATCCCGCTAAACAAAAAATATTGCCGCAACATTTCTACAATATATTTCTGTGATTTGGTAATATTGGTTTTATGTATTATTTAATAAAACTGTTATATCTAGGCAACCTCTTATGTCCTACCGCGGATACACAACAATCAATGTTACTGAAACATCAAAGTTACATATTACATACATTATTTGTAGCATTTAAACAACGTTATAACGTTGTTCAAATATTACAAATAATGTTGTAAACTTGTATTTATATTTTTATTGAAATATTATAAAAAACATTATTTCAACATCACAGTGATAAGTCGGCAATATCATTTTAATTACAAGCTGTGATTACAAGCAATAAATATTATTTGTAATATTTTGACCAGTTATATTGGAATGTAGCATCATTTTGTGCAATATTTGAAGAACCCTATTAGGAATTACAAGAATGCAACATTTTTATAATATTTTAGCATACTCCCGGATTACGCAGGCCGTATGACGGTATCAGTCATTAAGCCGACAACAATCACCAGTAAATTAATATCAGCCGGTGGCCAGGACGAACGTCGAATTGTATGCAATACGTAAATGCACTCGTCGTGCAGGGTTCAGTATTAATACTGAAAGATGAGGTGAATTGAGATTAGCATTTACCAGCGCCATCTAACAGACGCTAGGCGTACATCCTAACTGATGCACTTATGTAGATAAAATGTTGTCAATACAATGTTGTTTCGATATTGTATAAATATGATGTATTTATGTAGATAAAATATTTCAATGTAATGTTATGTCCATATTGTAAACATATGCTGTATTTATGTAGATAAAATGTTGTCAATGAAATGTTGTCTCAAGATAATGATAGACAAACATCCTAATAACATAACATAATTACATTTACACAAGTTACCTTCTTACAATATTACAGAAAGTTGTCGCAATAATGCTTGTTTAGCGGGATTTATATAAAACATATCGAATGAAGAAGATATATCGAAAACGGCCAGTTTTTGACTACATGTTTATGATTTTTTTATCCTTTAAATACCCCTTAAATTTTCTGGACTGGGAAGGTGACACCCTGTAGACACCATGTGCCGTGTTTTTCTTACGTGTAGGTGATGCACTTCAGCCGTATTTGGCAAGAACGGTTACCTACTTGTACGAAAAAAAAAATGTGACATTTATTGTACATGATTAAAAGGTCTCTAGCAATTTTATCCCAACTTTTACTCTCGCTCGACCATAAGGATGATATTGACAAAAAAAAACGATTTCGAAAGATGGTCTAAATCGTGTGTGATATTATCTTGCTTTCTATTGGTTCTCATCTTCTTCGTACGAGTAGCTGGATTTACGTTATAAGGTATCAAGCATCACCAGTTGCGACGAACACATTAGACATTTTTTTGTAGCGAATTAAAAGATTTATAATTTTCTTAATAACGTTCATTGTCGTTCGATCAATGGTAAGCAAGATATTGTTAAAAATTCCAATTCGGTATTCACGGTCCAAATCTTTGACCGTGAATAACTCGCAACGCAGACACGATGTCGATGGGGACTTTTTGTATGTTATTTGTTAAATGTTTAAAAAAATTTGTATAGAAAAATCCATTCCGGAAGTGTGCCGCTTTTTACAGTTTCAAATTTCATTGACATTTAAATACATATGACATTATTTCTTACAGTATAGAATCATGTTAAATGGTTTTGGATACGCATTATTCGGTGTCCCATCAGGAGATCTTGAATCGACCTGGAGAGACGACACCATTACAACTCCGGGGAGTTCCCCACTTTTAGATAGAAGGCCAGTACCTACTGTAGCGGCATCAACCGTAAGTTCTTGTTTGACAACACACATACTTGATAGTTAAATAATTATAATAAACAATGTTATGATTTCAAAGGAGGCTGCCCTATTATCTCATGATATTGGAGTGAGGAGATTCTCAAAGACCCGACTCTTTTCTGCGGGAAGAATTTTACACATTGTCAATAGGAAGAAGACTAAAGCAGAACGGTAAAAATCCATAACTGATTTTAGCTTAATATATCGTCTAATTATTTTATTTTTACTGTAGGAAGGCGGGGACTGGTGGGCCAAGCCACGAGATGCGGTGGGCAGTGGCCGAAGACTTCATGGAACTGAAAATAATGCCCCGAATGTTATTGGATCACTTACCAGAAAATGTCTACAATACACTAGATACCATTCTAGTTGAACAAAGGAACAATGCTAGTGAAATAATTTGAAACATTCCGTTTTTGTTTTCATATTCAAATTACAGGCAGTCATTTGGTATGTTGTTTGGCAGATATCCAAATTTGTTAATTATTTCATACTTAAAAATAGTTAATCACATGTCAGGAAATACAATATTTTTTAACTTATCCAGCCTCTTGGCCTCTAAGTGTGATGAATATCCGAACAGTCGTCTCTACAAACCGTAGAACAGACCTCTAGAAGACATATCAAGTTTTTGCTACTTATTGATTTGAATATGATATATTTGGTAATGACAAACCATACTATCGTCCCAAAGTGAAGTATATTTACTGTAGAATTATAGCATCTATATTGATTTTGTTGAAATTTTTTTATTTTTTTACATTCTTGTATAGATAGTATATATAAATATTTTTATAAGCTCATTGTAAATATAATTTAACAATAAATCTTCTTTAAAATATAACAGTGTATGTATATCTTATTATTCTGAATATCAGGGAACAGTTTCTGTACCATATACCTTAATAACTGTTAGTGGTAACCACAGCTGGTAACAGTCATTAATAGAAAACATATATATAAATCCTAGCCCAGTCTAATTGAGAATTTATTTGAAGCCATTGTATAAAATACTGGGAGGGATGATGAGCCACCTCATGACAATCCTTCTTTCTTCTTTAATGCTGCAGACCATTGCCTTGTAGACATTTGTTTGTGCAGAAGTGGTTGGACTTCGGGGATAGAGTTTGACCAGACAATATTTCATTTAAAAATTTCTAAACAAATTCCTTTGTTTTGAGAAATTGGCAAAAATCTGTATCTTAGGTAAAATGTAAATGTATCTCAGGTAAATCTGTATCTCTATTAATATTACAGAAAATCCTGCCAGTGCCGGCCCTATGGGGGGGGGGGGGGGGGGCCGCCCGAGATGGGGCGCCAGTCTCGCCCTACCTTTTATACAGGAAATGAAAATTTTTCTTTAAATTTTTTTAAGAGACAGTTATTTATTTTAAGAATCACCTTTAAGAAAGGCAACATAATAAGTAAAAAACTAAAATTTACTACAAAATCAAACAATTAATGAAAAAAACATTTAAGATCTACAATGTCTCAAGATTGCCTTTCGAGTTTTAGTACAGTTAAATTAGACGAAAACTGGCCTATGAAGAAAAAAATTTTCAAGGGACCCAAAAGGATGTATTTGGTTTCAATATTATATGGTTTCCGTAAACACGATCGCAATTTTGCTTCAAAAAATTTTTACAAAATTAAATTTAAATCCTTGTAAAATTCTGTACAATAAAGGTATTTTCTACATTTTCTTAAATGCAGTGGATCTTAAACTGCAAGCGCCCTAATATAGTAATTTGCAGTTTAAGAACCACACTACAGTGAGCGTGTGAAGTATGTAACAGACACGTCGATTAATAATTATCAAAATATACATATTTACATAAAATGTAATTTCCGATCTTCAATTGTTTTCGACTTTTGACGTCATATTTTTTATATGGCAACTCCATATTTTTTTTGTACTGATATTTATAGATCTGTTAATAGAATTTTCTCGTTCTGGTTTTCGATCTCACGGTGTGCGCGCGCATTTCCCACCAGGACGAAATTAAGTTGGCAACTGCTTTGTAAAACGCCTAATTAGTATCAAATGAAATGTAATCGATAAAAGATAGGTGTGAGAATAATATGCATTCATTGAAAACTGAATAATTATATAGAAGTGAACATGAAAACCAAAATACCTACTGTGTTTTTAGGTTAGGACAGTTCAGCAAATTTGCCAAAGTACATAAAAACAGGTACACCCGCGGCAAGCTTCCTTGAGTTGGGACCGTAGTGTAGTCGGGTACGCACTAATACACTAATTACGGTTAGTAATAATCTATATTGATAGATGTAACGTTATTATGATACACAACTGTATCGTAGTACAACTCTCTATGTAATGAATCGTGTTCCTCCCTTTGCCGAGACCGGTCGCTGTCCGTGATTCACACATCAGGTCGTCGTCACACATTCTTAGGGTAGCGTTACACACTACGGTAGGTACAGAACACTTCATGATTAAAGCCGAAATTGGTAATTTTACATGGAATGCCTGTTTTCTGGGGATTTTAAGCACTATGTTACCAGATTTGACATCGGCGGCAAGTCTTCTGCGCATGCTGTCTAGCGTTTTGGGTCAGAAGTAGAAGCCCCTATTGTCTTAAGGGTAATTCACAAAATGTATAGGCTTGCATAAAAAAAATTTTGAGGAAAAGAGAAGTAGGGTAATATTGATAACTTGTTAGGTTATGGAAAGTGAAGAAGCGTTTTCGATTGAACTATATGCGCTGAATGCAAAACTAAGTTGAAAATTTGCACGTCAGGCTATTGAATTTTTTGAGGTTTTTTTATGGAGCCGTATTTGACCCCACCTTTTTCGAAAACGTGGCGCGATAGAAAATTTTATAGATCAGATTCGGCAATTAATTCTACCAAAAACGCAATATAATATTCAATTCACAAAAGCGATTTTCCCTAAGGCTAACAATATTTTAAAATTTTCAATTGTCTTTTTCTCGAAAATTTTCTTATTTATTTATTCATAAACGGCACTTACACATGCATTGTATAAAGATAGTATAATTTCATTGGCGCAAAAATAAATCGAGAAATCAATCAGTAATAATGAAAAGCTTAAAAGTGAAATACATATTGAAAATAAAAATACAATTGAACCGAAAAACAAGAACTTCCATTAAGTAAGAAAACTAAACGAAAAACCATTCGCCAAACTATTGACACTAGTCTCCAAGTAGTAAAACGCTGTGATCCGCATGACTACGCACAAGTTGGTCAACCTGAAGAGTGTGTTTCACACGGTTTTCAGTGATGGAACGGAAAGGAAGGTAAGATACTCCGATCAACATTTTTGACGGTTTTAAAGTGACTGGTATGCAAACCATACCTTAACAGGTATTGAGCATCCAACGGCAATAAAAACACCTCCACCGTAGCAACGCCTATCAAACACATCCTCACGATCAATGCGGAAGATATTGTACCCAACAAACCCGAGTTCGGAATGCCTTATGAACTGATGCAGATAAGTTACGGAGAGCAGGATGATATCGAGAGTTGGATTCAAAACTTGCAAATTATTTCTCACATGAGCAAGCTTTGTATGAATGCCGTTCGTTCACGTTCGATAATAAAAGATAAGATTCCCCGCTTTAATTCGGGTAAACTCCGTTCTTTGGTTTAGGAGCTCTTGATTTAGATATCACAGTGGGGGTGCTACCCAGAAACTTTACGGCCCTCAAATCTCCCGGATTCTTTGCGTTGTGGTCAGAGACCTCAGACTTCAATTTATTAAAAAGGTGTCGCTGTTGAATGGTATGGTCCGGTGAAAACTTCAACTCCGAGGGGAGGGACCGCCAATTTCTCAGAACAGTCGCGGCATCATCCCGTTTCTTCAATTCAACGAGTATGGGTCTATTTTTGTCCTGGAGAAACCTTCCAAGACGTTTGTAATTACGACACACAATTTCCAAGGGTCCAAAGCACGCATTATAGTGCTTACCCGCCGAAAATTTTTGTTAAGTTATCGGCATGATGTCAGTTGCCTATTCTACCCGGTATTCCATGTTCTAACCCTAACCCCAAAAACTCGTGCAATGAATACCATGCGAATACCCAACTATTTAAGAATAATCAATCAAACATGGACCTAACGTCCTAAACTCGTTTGAAACAACGCGACTACCTCCTACCTACGCCTGTGTCGCATAAACTGCCGGACGCCGATCAGTGCCGCGTGTTGGTACTGCCGGTGTTGTTGTCCACGAGACGTCGGTGAAAGTAGACGTAGTGAGTTGGTCAACGCAATTATTAATGTTTGAGTTAATGCTTTAACTATATCAGTAACAAGACCCAGTCTCTTAAAATCCTCGCAGATGCAAACAAGGCGCACGTCTTGTGCATATCCGAACACTGGCTGACATCCAGCAATGCAAACCTGTATAACATGCTTGGCTATACCCTAGTAACCTCATTCCAGAGATCACATCACATACATGGAGGATCCTGCATCTTTATATCCAATGAAGTAAAAGCAAAGGAATTAGAACACATAAAAATAAACTCAACATAAAAAGACTGCGAACTAGTAGGGGTATATATTAGCTCGCTAAACGTTGTCGTAATAAGTGTCTACAGATCTCCCACGGGAAACCTTGATATCTTTCTGCAAACCCTGGATTCAGTTTTAGCCAGGATATCAAATGAGTTCAAAGGTGACACCGGGATCTTTGTAGCCGGAGATTTCAACATTCACTTCCACACAGAGAATGCATCCCGAAGCCTCTTGACAAATCTGATTTCCTCGTATGGTCTCAGATCAACAATCCATGAACCCACAAGGATAACAAACGAATCCAGGACATGCATTGACAACATCTTCACCAATCTTTCCGAAGTAGAAGCGATGACGATAGACCCAAACTACGGAGACCATAAGGCAATACTACTACACATGATGTATCAACAAGCCAACCACCTGAGCTCATCTACAGCAGATCATACTCACAAGCAAACCTCGATAAATTTCTACAGCTAATGGAGAATGAAAACTGGACCATGGTAACCGACGAAGACAATCCCAACAAAATGATGGACAAATTTATACATACCTTGACAACACATCACAAGGAAGCCTTTCCAATAATTTCTCAAAGTCGAACGACAAAGAAAAAGAAACCCTCAGCGCATCTCTCTCAAGTACAGGAGACGCTCAAACTAATGAGAAGAGTACAAGACACAAAAAGCGATGAGGAAAGCTATAACCTGCTAAAAAGTTATGAAAAGCACTATGTAAAACTAGCTGAAGAAGAGTACAAAGCAAAAAACTGTGACGTAATCATGCAAGCGACCAACAAAAGTAAAGCAATCTGGCAGGGAATAAATCAGGAAACAGGCCGAATAAAGACGAGACATCATCCTGACACACCATCACCGGAAGACTTTAGCAAGTATTTTGCAAGTGCAACACGATCCAACACACCCAAAGTTGCAAACGTCATGGCCCAGGTCTGTCAAATGTCTCAATTCCTAACCCCAACAGACTACAAAGAAATCGAGGATATTTTGGTAAATATAAAATCAAAGAACACGGAAGACATCTACGGTATCAGCACTAGCACCCTGAAGAAAGCGACCACTTACATCTCAAGACCACTAGAATCAATTTTCAACAAAGCAATGGAACAAGGTATCTTTCCTGACAAGCTGAAAATCGCAAGAATAACGCCCATCTTTAAAAAAAGGAGACAGAACCAAATGCGAAAATTATCGACCAATTGCTGTGCTACCATCGATTTCAAAAGTCCTTGAAGAACTGTTATTGCGGAGACTAAACGCTCACTTCAACAAAAATAACCTATTTGCAAAACAACAGTTTGCCTACCAATCTGGCAAAAGCACTGAAGATGCAATGAAGGTGCTAACAGAAACAATATGTAAAGCCTTGGAGGACCGGAAAAGATGTCAGGCGCAGCTCTGTGACCTCAGCCGCGCTTTTGATTCAATGTCCCATGCAGCACTAATACACAAGCTGGGCACATATGGTGTAAGAGGTGTAGCACTTAACATGATTAAATCATACCTAGCAAATAGACCGCAGCAGATACAAATTAGAAACAATAAGAGCAACTTCCAGGAAATGACGATCGGCGTTCCACAAGGGAGCTTGTTAGGTGGACTACTGTTCATAATATACATGAATGACCTCCCACGAACGCTTGACGCTACCGCAATCATTTATGCTGACGATACAACACTAGTCACGACAAGCGAAACCAACCAAGACCTTGCAAGAGAAGCAGAAAATCATCTACAACAGGCTACAGAATGGTTCACCAGTAACGGGCTCCACATAAACGAGGCCAAAACCGAAAAAATAGTCTTTGAAACTGACAGATGGGAGAAGCCTGAAAAGTCGGTACGTTTTCTCGGAATCGAAATTGACTCACGGCTTTCCTGGGGCGACCACATCAAGCAACTAGAAAAAACTCTAAGTAGTGTCACATACGCCATAAGGCGAACAGAAAAAACATCAGGGTACCTAGCAGCCAGGGTCGCATACATGTCACTTTTCCACTCCCGGATGGTATATGGTATCGAGGTCTGGGGGCACGGAACCAACACCAAATCAATCCTAATCCTACAGAAGAGAGCCCTGAGATGCCTAACAGCTGAACACCCAAATAGTTATGCAAAACCCCTAATCCAACAACACGGAATCTTAACGGTATACGCAGCATACTTACTTCGCTGCCTCTGCACCGTTCACAAAACAAAGAGCCAACTCCCAAAACAAGGTGACTGCCATAGGTACAGCACAAGGACAAGAGAAAATATCCGCCCGGACTTTTCCCGACTCGCGACAACAGCCCACTACAACAAACCTATCGCCATCTACAACAAGCTCCCAACTAGCTGGAAGGTGCAAACAATGAGAGGTTTCCGGAACAGCCTCAAACAATATTTACTTAAAGCCACTCCGTACAGCATTGAGGAATTTACCAACAACCTCCCAAGAGAAACCAGCTGAACATATTATATTGTATTAATTCAATTAACTATTATTGCTATACTATATTTTACTGTGACTTTGTTCTGTACAGGATGTTGAATATATTATTATTATTATTTATTGGAATTCTCTGATACATCTCATTAAATACATTAAACCTAGATAATATAATTTAGATACAACATATAAATACTAAAATTACACTAATAGATTTTGACAAGTAATGAGGATCATCAGGGCAAATTGGTAGTACCGAGCTTCGCTGAAGCCTAGGGTACTCCCTTTGCGGGTATCACCACAGCTCAACCCAATTTTGAAAAACAACGCCATTTATGCTTTGCAACACAAGTTTGCAAAGCAAAGGAAAACTGTGGAAACCCCGTATTATTATTATTATTATATATGTGTATGTATAGATATATACATACATCCTATATAAGAGCAAGTGCTCAGCACATATTCCTGGAATGTGCCCTATATACTGGTGGAATGTACACTGCATATGCTGGGAACGTGGTACGTACGTTCCAAGCATGTGCCAGGTACATACCATTGGCATATCAAACTCTGGGTACATGCCTGGCATGTGCCTGGTATATACCAAGGCACGTGCAGGGTATGTGCTAGGCACCTGTATGTGCCGGACATTGGCACGTTCCAGGCACATGCCTGACACGTAACTGTTACATGTCAGGCACATTCCTATGTAATTTTGGCATGTACCTGGCATCTGCCTGGCATGTGATTGTGCTGCTTGGGTTCACTCTCCTGCTGTCATCGGTTGGGGTGTCTGGATCAGCAACGTTATATACAAGAACGTTTTTCTCTCTACGCTGCCTATCGCTCAATTCCCGGATTACTGACTCCGTAACTATATCTGATGATGCACCAGATCCTGATCCCACATTCACCCGATCCTCAGTCACCAACCTGATTTGGTCGGCACACCTTGCAACACGTTCATCAGCATCTGAGAAGTGAGAGGTGAGACTCTACCGACCTTTTAAATGAAGATATGTCGCTCACCAGCAGTGGAATGGTCTCAGTTAGGAGATCAGTTATCTGTTGCTTGGTGTCATGGACTTCTTTTCGTAGTGATTCAATTGAACCGCTTGTGGCGGGCAGCTCAACACTTTCCTTGAATACCATGACTCATGAATATCATGAAGAGATGAGTTTTTACCACCCATATGGCAGTCACGACATTTATATACCATAACGGGTTTGGAGTGCTTCAACAGGAGCACTTTAATCTCCGAGGGCGTCACACCAGCACAGCTCACGGCGAAAGACAGGTTGCATGCTGTGCACGTCGACATCTTACGTGTCCGTTCCAGAAGATTCCACTAAACAGAGCAACAAGAAGAGCATGTGGTCGAGCCAGTTAGAGGTTATGATGCAGCAAAACACCGATGAGATGGTCCACAATATATCCAGTAAGAGGTCAGCACACCAAACAGAAGCGAACGACAAGCACCTCAAGCAGGGAACAAGAACTTTCGATGAAACTTTCATTAAGAATTAGTAATTTTCAAAAAATAACTTGAGCTCAAAAAGAACATTTAAATTTTGATTATGTAAAGCTTTTTATTTAAAATATTTCCGGTACCATTTAGACAATTAAATGATATACCAAAATCAGTGACAAAAAAATGGGGTGCCCATTTATAGCAAGTGTCGATGGCATCAAAACTAAGTAACAATTGAATTTCGAAACTTGAACATTTTACAGAAATGTGTATTTTAATAATTAAAAATCGACGTGTACGAGAATTTTTTAAACGACAGTCTCAAAGTTTTTCTCCTGTTTCCATTCATTACGCGCTTACTGTATAATAATATAATACATATGTTTATTATTTCAGTATTACTAAACTCATAATAAGCCAGCAGCCGCCATCAGGCTCCATCATACAGGGTTATTCCAAAATCAACATTTCCTTTCGTTAATAATTCTATATTTACATTTAATTCGGTCAATAATAAATTATAGTTTTGTATATATTGAACAAAAACATCTGTCCAACTCTTTTTGAGGATTCATAAACTTATAACCGCGATAGTGGGCTAAAATTGCCCATATATTAGAGCACTCGTAGTTTTAAAACCACTGTATACAAATAAAAATAGTAAATACCTTTTTAGTCCAGAATATAACGAAATCGTGTTCGTTTTGCGGTAAATGCCAAGATCCGCGAACATGCACGTTAGGAATGAGTTAGGGGTTCCAGGCTCTAATAAAATTTGCGGGCGTTATAGATATCGAAATTCAACACCTTTTCCTCTTGTTTTCGCTAATTTGAATGTACTATTTAGTGACACGCTAAAAATCTAGAATTTTCTGCTCTTAGTCATCTTAGGAAAGATTTCGCCGATAAAGAGCCGTGTGAAGTTAGCCCCCCCATGGTCACCAAAAATTTTGAAAAACATACCGTCGTTTGCCCCTCGTTTGCCCTCTATTGCCATTTAATAGTTTCGTTTGCCTCCTCATAGTTTTCGAGAAAATTCAATTTTTCTTCTGGGGGGCTAACTTCACGCTGAGCCAACCCCCCACCCATAAATTTTTAATTTTCAGAAATTCAAGTACATGAAATTAATAGCATTTCGGTTGCCCTTTTTTTGACTCACAAACCGATTTTTCCTATTTCCTATCATAAACAAATTATGATATTTTTCCGAAATCGGGTGTGAAGTTAGCCCCCATATTGTCAATTCGATCAAAATGGAAATTAAAGACGTGTAATCGATTTCTCGTCGTTTGCCCCCGATTGCCATTTCATATTTTCGCTTTTATCCTAATAGTTTTCCTCACAACAGTAATACCCTGATACGCTAACAAATTTATATTTCTATATACTAATTTATTGGCAACATAAAACGGCAAAACTTTCCTAACATTGCTACTATTATTTGTTTAACCATCCTGAGTAAATTCGGCCTTTGCTTTCTTCTGACACAAAAAATATATACAATTGAACTTATAAAATACGGAAAAATCGAAATATTTTCAGATATTTTATTTTTTATCTCAATTTCTAGAGGGGCCCAAACAACAAAACTTTCCAAATATGTCTTCCACCATTTGTTTAACTATCCTGAGCAATTTTGGCGTTTTCCTCCCTCTGAGACCAAAGTTATAAACAATTGAACATATGAAATGCGGCAAAATCTCAATATTTGTAGATGTTTTATTTTTTATCTCAATTTCTAGAGGAGCCAAAACAACAAAACTCTATACATATGTCTTCCACCATTTGTTTAACCATCTTGAGCAATTTTGACGTTTGCCTCCCTCTGAGACAAAAGTTATAGACAATTGAACTTATGAAATACAAAATCTCAATATTTGTAGAGGTTTTATTTTTTATCTCAATTTCTAGAGGAGTCAAAACAACAAAACTCTACAAATATGTCTTCCACCATTTGTTTAACCATCCTGCGCAATTTTTACGTTTGCCTCCCTCTGAGACAAAAGTTATAAACGTTATAAACGATTCCAGCTGTTATTTTGGTGATACGTTACAGACCATTCGCGTGCGTTAGACAGAAACAGCTGACTCATTTGCAGCTCTCATGGTTGTACCTATACACAACGATCGCCGACTGCACCGCTGCGCTGTCGCTCGGTCCGTGGCCCCACCCTGAATCCTGCTATCAAACCTAATCTAATCAATGACTCCTAATGATTTCGGTTTTGATTTCCTCACAACAAAAATGTTTTATTGAAGCATTAGCAGTTTCAAAATTGCATCACCTAACTTTGACTGTTTACGCATCTTGTACCAGTGTGTATAGGAAATGATCAATGAGTGCAATAATTTGGATGGGTTATAGAATTATATAACTATGTAACACAATATAAACAAAATAAACGTTTTCAGATTTTGCGTCAAATAATTTTTACAACTGTTATTTAAACATTATGGAGGTTATTATGATCTGTTGAAAAAATAAACGAGCAGTCATTTTATTTTTCGGCGGTTGGGAAATTGGTGTAACAGTAAAACAAACAAAAATAAGAAGAATATTGGTCGGTTATTTCATCCTACAATGTCAGTACAGAAAATACTCGAGCAGTGTAATAAATAAATGGCCAGTAAAAATGATGAACAGTTCGGCAGAAACTTGTTGAACGGCATGCGTCGCTTTGAGTGGCGCGCATGCGGCTGGGTAGATATGTCATATTGTAGTCTAATTTTGGCAAATATAGACACTCTACATGCCATAACCAACCCAAAGAAACTTTTGACAAATCTAATGAATATTTTTTTACAGAAATATGAAATAGAAAGAAGTTTTATTGCGTAGTTCAAAGATCAGTGGCTCTTTCAAAGCCAAAATTGGTATCTTGGTGCAGCGCCACCTTCGCGACGAATAATGCTCTAGAAGTCTTCTTATTATGAGCTAAAAAAATAGTTACTGCTCGCCTTTGACCATGTACCTATGTTGTCATTGTTAAATTCTTTTTGTATGTATTTCAATTTAGCGCATGCCGCTGAAGAGTTATTGAACTGTCCAATGATTTTTTTGCGTTGCGCTATCAAATCCGATGTGGATTTTTCTTTACAACAAGTGCCGTTTGAAACAACTACCCGTAATTTAAGGTAATAAAAATAAAAAAAAATTATTGATCTAGCGTTGGTTGGTGCTTTCAGAGGATACAAATTGGCTACTAAATCCTTACACAAACTAGGAAAGGATCGAGTTGTTTTTCGACAAGTCGCGTTCTCAGATGAAGCGCGCCCCTTTACCCCCCCTCGATTTTGGGGTGTCCGTTTGAATTACTAATTTGGTGGTTGGTGTTTTCTGAGGGTACCAATTGGGTACAATTGGGTATTTACAAAACTTGTGATTCGAGTTGTTTTACTAAATGTGGGACTGCTCATAAATTAGGAATGTTCCCTTGAGGTAATAATTCCGCTGTTGGTGGTACCAATAGGTACTAATTGGGTCACTAATTATTTATAATTTTGTTGCTAAATCGCCCGCGATAAGTTTAAAAGAATGGACAGACTCATACAATTGGGGAAAAGTGCAAAAAAAGATTGTAGGTACATTAAGTGAGAATGAAAATGTTACTCACTATCCAGTACCAGCTCTAGAACCTGAAGGAAGAAGGAATGTCCAGTATTTCAAAATCCACCCGAATTGTTTTATCGCAACTTTTATGAGAAATTATGATTTTTTCGTTCATATCGCGTTGTCGTGCTAATACTTATTGTTACTGATATATTATATGCTTCCATAAAAATCTGTGTATATAGCCTTTATGGCAAAGAAACTCTTCACTGAAAAACACAAAAGCCAATCCGTACGTGGGTTTTTTTTGGGCAAGCGGTTTAGGAGGGAAACGAAATTAAAGACGTGCGTTAATTAAAAACTACTCTAATCTGGTACATTTTTGCTTTTGCACTTCTCCCGCGCACATGTTCAACCTAGGCCCCTAGGAGCAGAAAATGTTTAAAGTCCAATATTTTATGTACAAATTATTCACGAGTATAACCTGTGAGTATAACACACATTATTTCACTTTTTATGCAGTCGTTACAACTACGAGCCTAAAACACTAGGTCACTATTTTACAACAGATTATAGTCGTTTTCTATAAAATCGACGGTCCTGGTATTTTAGGCAGGGAACAAATACCTTTGCATGCCGCCTTCCATCGGATGAGGAAGTAAAGCCGGTGGCCCCGTATGCTGTCATGATGCGACGTGCACGTTAAAGAACTTACTGGAGGTTGGAATTCCTTCAGTTCGACAAAATTCCTAGGTGTGTGTAGCCTGCGCTCAGCGCCGGTGATTGACCAAGTTGCGGAAATAGACCGACGTAAAATAAACAAGTAAAAAAAAGTCGTTTTCTATGATCGTGATGGTACTAAGTTTACGATTCTCTAAACATTTTGATTAAAAGAGGCTTAAACTACTATCTACCACCATACTACGTTTGCATAATCTAGAATAAACTTAATTTTAGCTACATTTTTATACGATTCCCGCTAAGCGGGAGAGCATGACCTATTAGAGATACGCACGTTGTCGAAATGTAACCTAAGTTAAACGGTAAAATTTAATTAATTTTTTATGACTACAAAATAATACCGATCAGAATTGTTTAGAATAGAATGTTGGACGTAATAATTTGCAAAATTGGAGGTTCGCCGTTCTGCATGTCACATGACAAGTCAGCGCCTCGAGCGCATCTCTAGTCCACATTTTGACATTATCTTTCGTGAATGAACTCCCTTGGTTGTAAAAACATGAAAATTTTATCTCTAAACATAAGTATTTTACCATTTTTACCGTTCGGTTAATATGTAAATATTAAAAAGCTTTAATTTACGGCGAAATATCGTGTGTTATTGTTTCGTTACAGTTGTACAGTGAAAAAAATTGAGGTGAGTACGCGGTGTTGTAGAATTTTCTTTCTTTCCTTCTAATTAATTAACACACAGTATGATTAGGTAATGGAAAACTCTATATTTGATTATGTTTATATGTTTAATTTATGTAATACGAATGCTAATGGTCGATTATAACCTAAATTTCAGATTAGGAGAAAATGGTTATCAAGGCTTTGCAAAAGAGGAACGTGAGAATATTGCTTGTCGGTGATCAAGGGGTCGGTAAAACGTCGTTGATCTTATCATTGGTGTGCGAGGAGTTTCCCGAGAATGTTCCGGCTAAAGCAGAAGAGATTACTATACCTGCGGATGTCACACCAGAACAGGTTCCTACGAACATTGTTGACTATTCTTCAGCGGAACAATCCGACGAAGACCTAAATGAACAAATTTCAATTGCTAGTGTTATATGCGTCATTTACTCCGTCGACGATGACGAGTCTGTCGATCGGATATCGTCTTACTGGATGCCCTTAATTAGGTTAAGTCATCCTGACGGTTCCTGTCCTGTGGTACTAGTTGGAAATAAAATTGATCTCGTGGAATACTCTACAATCGATGTTTGTTTTTTTTATAGTGTTATTTCCTCATGTAGATCTGTAATACTTTTAGGGAGTATTTGCCATAATGGAAGAATTTTCTGAAATTGAAACTTGCATTGAGTGCTCTGCGAAAACGTTGAAGAACATCTCGGAAATGTTCTACTACGCGCAAAAAGCTGTGCTGCACCCTACCGGACCAATATATTCAGTGGAAAATTCAGATGTAAGTCATTTGAATTTATATGTATCTTAAAATTGAATATTTTCTCAACGGGGTGAATGCTTCTATACTGTTAAAATATTAACTGTAATTTCAATAAAGTATGAGATGTAATTAGCATGAAACTATGTATCTATTTTTGGTTATTATTTAAGTAGTACATAATAATTATCACAATAATCATATTCCAATTACACAGCATTATCTGATGTGCAACTGCTGATGTTATAAGCAACATTTATTTTCTAATAAGTGTCATATCTTAATACTATAAGCATGTGTATTATATATAATATTGTATGTATGCAAGCTTTAGCAAATGAAAATGGTTATTGGTTATTCACAAAATTATTTTTTTTTCAACTGATGTCATAATATATCTACTAAAAGAAATACTGTATTTCCAAAATAAATGGTCGTAAAAGTGGAGGTTAAAAGTCTTAGAATCATGGCTCCATATATGGGTTTTTTCCTGTTTGTGGTACTGTGATATTTCAGTATTGAGAATGTTGTTAAAGGACAAAGAAAACATTTGTTTGCAACAGAAGTTCCAATCCAACATGCTTGGTACAGCGTTGCCACCTGTTTGTTATACTGATATCTCCAATAGTTTTATAGTAGAAAAGTAACCAGAATATTTTAATTTCAGCTAACGGAGGCATGCAAGAAAGCCTTGATACGAATATTTAAGATATGCGACATAGATTGCGATGGCTTACTGAACGACATGGAATTAAACAACTTCCAAAGTCGGTGTTTTAATGCACCACTCCAACCCCAAGTTCTGGACGACGTTAAAGCTGTGTTAAGGAAAAATTTAGAAGATGGAGTCAGTCACAATTGCGTCACGCTGAAAGGATTCTTATATCTGCACAGTTTATTTATACAGCGTGGCAGAAATGAAACCACATGGACTGTTTTGAGAAAGTTTGGATACAACGACAATTTAAATATGGCCAAAGACTACTTATATCCAGTGTAAGCAAATTTTTAAAGTGACTGAAATTAAATTATCTCAGTTCAAAGATAATTTGGTTTTGTAAGTACGTTTTATAATTTTAGTTTAAAAATACCGTCAGGGTCTACGACGGAGCTGTCGCATAAAGGTCAACAATTCTTAACACACATATTCGAAAGATACGACAAGGACAGGGATCACGCTTTGTCACCGTCAGAATATGAAGAGCTTTTCTCCACTTGTCCGACACCTGCGTGGGGCCCCGATGTGAGCTCCATGGTGCCGACGACTGAAAAAGGTTGGATTACCTATCAAGGATACATGTGCCAATGGGCCCTTATGACCCTTGTCGATCTTCCGAGAACATTTGAATATCTCGCATATCTAGGTTACAATATCTACGAAAATGAATCACAAGTTTCCGCAGTTCACGGTAAGATTTATATTATACTTTTTACCAACTTTACGATTTTAAACGTTACTTCTAGTCACAAGAGAAAAGAAATTGGATATTGTTAAGAAGCAGTCGAGTAGGAATGTATACCAGTGTCATGTAATTGGACCGGTAGGTTGTGGGAAATCCAGTTTTTGCCGCAGTTTCATTAGAACAGTTTCAGAGGTAAATTATTTGATGCGGGGTTATTTGTTTTTATGTGGGTATTCTTGTTTTATTTTTGAGCAGAAAAATCTAAAATTGGATGCGTCTGGGACGCCGACATGCACTGTGAACATTGTCCAAGTGTACGGTCAAGAGAAAATAATGGTGCTGCGCGACATTAACGTTAGGAACATGTCGGATCCGTTGCTTCCTCATGAGGTCCAGT